>JAJJWX010003815.1:0-685479 GCA_023529315.1 Papaver bracteatum | reverse complement strand
TTTGATTTAATTGAATCAATTCATGAATAATATAGCCACGGTTTGCAAAGATTGCATTCCTTATAAATTATTGTTTTAAGTTCATGAACTACCGATTTGATAAATAACCATCTTGGGTACACGTACGGGTATGCGTACCTTAGCTACCGGACTTTGAGTTGGCTTTAGTTTCCAAACTCAGCAGAATTTTTTGGGTAGAAAAGTTCCGCCAGTATGCGTACGTGTACACATACCTAAGGTGACTGGTTTATGAGTTCGTAAACTCCAAACTCAGCAAAATTTTCCGAGAGGAAAAGTTCCGGAAGTACGCATACCCAACCTTCTCCTTCACCAATACCACAAGCACACATATGCACGCACTTGGTTTCCGGTACATGGATTTATACACTAATGTTCGAACACACTATATATGGTTATATCCATAGATGGTAATCTCAACTCTACATTTTAATCATTGAAACATTCTTCTATAATGTTATAACAATCGTTATTCACGACTATCGTCATCAAAGCTATTTTCAAGATTGAAACGTCATCATGAATTTAGTCATGGGTAAAGATGAAAATGGTTAAATTGAAAGCTTACCAACATGTATTTTGAGAAAACGATAGGTGTGTAAACTCCGCTCGAAATAGGAAATGTGTATGTATGAAAACTATCATACTTATACGACTTTTGTCTCAAGAGTAGGAGATAGAATAGACTTTTGATTGATAGATGAGTTCAAGTACCCACATACCTTTTAGTCGGATGAAGTTCCACTGGTTCCTTGAGTAGTTCTTCGTCTTCGTAATATAATCGCCATGGAGTCTGGATCTCAACTATACTAACTATCCTAGACCGAGACTAAGCTATAAGTAGACTAGAAATTAAGACATTATTTTTGATCAATAACATTGACAAACATGCTTGAGATAGCAATGCATGCGAGTTCTACAGTACAATGCTCTAACAGTTCTGTCCCTCTATAATATTATGTTGGTTGTAGGTTAGGCATCCAGTTGGGTTGTAGAAAGATGTTTAGTGTTTTAATCAGTAAAAATGTATCTAACTCAAATGTACAGAGATTAAGATACTCAAATGTGAAGATATTATATGCATTTATCACTTACTTATTGTACTGGTTCCCGCTCCATGGTCTTGTGGTCGAACCAAAGTGGTGATAGGGAGTTGTTCCCTTGTTAATGTTGTGTTTCTACATTCATTTGTTTTTCCTGGATGCGATAAGCATTACGCTTTTTTTTTCAAGAAGTGCTTCCTTTTCCACATTCAATATGTCCGTTAGGAACTGGAGGACTCAAATCTTAGCAATTCATTCAAAGTGGTTAAGTTAAAGTGGCCTGCAATACATGCTACTAAACAAAATGTAAGTAAAACCGGTACAAGAAACAATATTAGCAGCAGCATTCCCTATTCAGCGTCTAAAATAGACAATCATCAACTTATCCCTTTGAGTGACTAATTAATTAGCTTTTTCTTAAATGGCCAAAAGTTATGATTTTACAACATTTATCTTTTTATAATCTGCAGAAAGAAAAATCTTCGAATGACCATAACTTGAAAACAAAATTAGGAGGGAAATGGAATTAATTGAAAGGGTTGAGAGCCTAATAGGCTAGGACCAAATCACACATACAAATAAGCAAAAATGAATGCAACTTTAGTGCAGAAACTAAAATAGAGCAGTGAATCCATCTACAAATAAACTCAAAAGTGAGTTAAAATTCTTCATACCAGTTAAAAGAAGATTTTGAACAGAAAATTAGTGCAGAAACTAAAATGGCTTTTGTCAAGCAAGTAAAAAAAAAAAATAATATAAAGAAAACACCATTTTTTCGACCGAATCCGTTTTTTGGTCCATGCACGATCACGAATTGCTCCAAAGTAGATAGCCGCCAAGAAAGCTAGCAGGTACCTTATTATTATTATTATTATTATGAAAGGAGCCGCTAAGGGCATTTTATTAAAAAGATAAAATTAGTTTACAGTGCGTCATTAGGAACATCAATAGGAGGGAGTCGGGCAACATGATGTTGCTGATGTTTGTATATGGACTTCATTCCAGAAATGAAGTATGTTTTTATATGGACTTCACTCCAGAAATGAAGTCTGTTTTTTTTTTATGTTTTTATATGGACTTCATTTCTGGAATGAAGTCTGTTTTTCTAGGTTTTTATGTGGACTTCATTTCTGGAATGAAGTCTGTTATTTTAGGTTTTTATATGGACTTCATTTCTGGAATGAAGTATGTTTTTTTAGGTTTTTATATGGAGTTCATTTCTGCAATGAACTCTGTTTTTTCTAGGTTTTATATGGAGTTCATTTTCTGGAATGAACCCTGTTCTTTTAGGAGATTTCTGAAAAAATAAGTAGAAATTAACAGGAGTTCATTTTGAAGAATGAACAAAAAAAAAAAAAAAAAACGCGAAAGGATATTATTATCCATTTAAGTATTTTTAAATAATTATGGATCAAACAGTAAATGCGTTTGACCAAAGGACTAAACAGACATGAGCCCATCTAAAAAAAGACCTAATGATATTTTTCCCGTTGACAAATTTAGGGTTACACGGTATAGTACACCAACTATTGCATACGCCCCTGCTGATTGAGATAGATTTAGCTGGTAATTTCAGAAATATCTCAACTTGTATCTCTTCAGGAACATCTAACATTTCCATAGCTTGTAGATGAGATTTCTTCTGATTATCTTCTCACAGTACCGTAGTGAGTTAGAGTTTTCCAGAATATTACCGGTCAGGAAGATGGCCAAGGGGTATATTTCGGGCTTTAGAAGAAAACTGGTCGTGCCCTTTAATAAGGAGGAGGCCTTGGTCGCAAACACACGAATGTAAGTTGCTTTACTAAAGATTCCCGGGAGTATGGATACTTCCAGTTTAGTTTTATCCTGTATTTTTTTTTTGAAAGAGGCAAAATGAAAATAGATTAATAAGAATGCCAAGATAGCACCCGTGAAAAATACAAGAAGCAAGTAGAGAGTTTACAACCGACTATTCTCTAAACAAAATCATCCAATCGAAAACAAATTCATCAAGTTTAATGTTTTTTAACGAATCAACATTCATGAACCAACTAAGTGACAGCACCTTAATATCTGAAATAAGAGAGATTAAAGTTTTTCTCCCTTGTTTATGCGCTATCAGAACGTCATTTCTTTCCAACTAAACTGACCACCAAATCGCAAAAGGCAGACCATATTTCAAGAAGATAAGTGGGTTGGTTGATATTTTCAATTTCTACTTTAAAGTTTAGTTTTATCCTGTAAAATTTGCTTTCACTGTGTCTGCCTCCTATCATAGCTTGGGAAAAACTTAGTTGGAATCTAAGTTTTTCATAGCTTGAAATACTAACGAGGGCAAACACAAATATGCACTCTCATCCCATTCCATGTCTTATGTGATATTGAGGAGAGGCATTGGTCTTCAAACGGGAAGTGGCCGTTTCCTGGATGGAAGTTATTGAAATAAAGACTGAAGCACCAAGCGAAAAGAGGTCGACACCTAATAACCATTCAACACACACTATAATATTGGAACAATTCCGCACACTGAGAACAAGTGTTTAGCAGTTAATGAAAACAAATTTCATTTTGGTTCATGTATCTTGAATCTTCATATATAGATATATTATGTACGGACAATGGTTTGCCGCATTATTGATAAGACGGTAATTGCTAGCTTAATTGTTTTGCTATATTTGGTGTGATTTTTTTCTTTTCAAAGCACCCATTTTATGAGTCTGGCTGGCAAGAATTGTCTTAAACACTCTATATAAGATTTTCATTGTTTTTCATCTTCCCATGCATCAAGAAATTCTGTTCTTTTTTTCTCGTTTTCATACTTGTCGTCTAAAGTACACACTCTTTTTATTTTACTCATCTGATAGAGCAATGGCTGAGAGTGTTGAGCTGCTTGAGCAAGATCTTGGTCAGATAGTAGCAAGGAGTTTGAATGATGTACGATAAATTCTTCTTAGTCCAATTTTTTTTTCTTAATTAAATCGTGATCTTGTTAGGTTTATACATTGTATGTTGTATTTATTTGATGAATGCAGAAGACATTGGGCAACCAGATTAACCTAATTATGAGCTTGAAACATGAAGATGAACCAGATTTTTTGGTTATTATGCTATCAGTCTTTTGCGATGACACAGAAGAGAAAATTACGAGAATCGAAAAACAACATCTGTGCGTAATAATCCTCAACCAAACCTCAAGTTTTTCTTTATGATATTCTCGTTTTCGGCTTCTTATTCTACTTTAAATGCAGGAGGCCATGCCTGGATGTCCGCCGAATTGCAAAATTGATCGAATCGATCAAAGAAAACAGCCTTTGGTACGCTACATATCATGATAGTTTATCGATTTAGCTCAATGTTTTCCTAGCATAGATTGCATTCGTTGTCGGATCGGAGAATCTCTTGAAGTCACACTGAGTTGTTGTATCTTGAACTTTTTTTGGTGTTACAGTGTTGGATCCGACCAAGTTACACAGGCGTGTAACGCATTCCTTGAAGCTAAAACGCTGCTGAAAGTTGACAAGTACAGATGAAATTGAGTTCATTTTTCTTTTAATTTTCCATTCCTTTACCTTCTTGTCACTAAATATTTCTACATGCCGATGTTTTTCATTAGGTGTGAAGAGGCGTTGTTACTGCTCAGACGTGAGTTCAATCACGTAAAATTTGTATTCCTAGAAATCGTTGAGGTAATAATTCAAAGTTTTACTTCTTCAATTCATTCATCAGTATGCAGGATGTTTCTTTCAGTAATAATTATCTGTTCATTTTTGGGTAAATTCTGTTTCAATATGTGCAGCTGAAAGAAAAAATTATCCGTTTGACTACACCAATTCAACAGCTAGCTCCGGATAATGTTACTGAGGGTACTGGATCATCATCCTCCTAACGACCTTAAAGATTCAGTTTTTTATCTTCTATTCTTTAGTTGTACCCAGGAGGGTCATCAATAATGTCATGTCTTGGTTCAAAAAGGGATCTGTTTTGGTTTTTCCAAGTTGTTGTTCCTTCTTTCAGTTTTATTTTTTCTATATCATTATCATCTGTTGTCAATGTAACGGAAATCGGGTAGCCAAGGCGAGTCCATGTATATGTTAAATTGTTTTACTTAAGATGATGGTGTTGAGGAGGTCCTCAGTTACAAGCTCATATATTGCATACTATAAGGGTTTTATATTGATTTCTGTTGTCAATGCTCTTGATATTTATATTTTTCTCCATCATTATTGATTTCTCGTGAAAATATTTAACCTAATAGCACAATCTTTAACACTCCAAATCTAGAAACATAACAGCATTCACAAAACCCAGGTCATTTGCTAGTTTTTGTCTTCTAGATGGTAGAATGGTAGTAGAGGGAGGGAGAGTCGCTGCTTTCAGAAATTCCTTGAAGAGTTTAAAATCATACTGGTTTGGTATCGCAAGAACTTACTGCAACCACCACCAGATTTACTAGATTAATGTATTCTTTTTGTGTGCGCACAAAATCTTTGGGGCTTAAATTCCACTTTGAATTCTGTTAGCATCAGATAATGCATTTAATGAATTATGGATGCTGTCAGAAACCGGAAATCATAAACTTGACATTCAGAAATGGTAAGAAACATCCAATATGCATCGGAAAAGGTATGATCATAAAGTTTTATCTACAGAGTACACAGAGATTGTTGTACTTAAGCATTTACTATAAATCCATGCATCCTTCTGCGACAGTGAGTTGTCATCCCTCGGAAACATTAACTACGCATCCATACCAACAACCGCCATATTTATATGTCTTCTTATTTAGTTGTGTCTTGTAGTTGATGAATGAAGGTTAAAATATGTCCATTTAAATACAATTTAATTGACTCTTAAAATTGGGTTCAAAGTAAGTCGAACCTACAAATTTAATTCGTGGTGTACTTTAATTAGGAAAATAATGGACTTGGTATACTTTAGGAAACTATAACCAAACATATACATATATAAATTATGAGCGATCGATGTCTTGGTGTAACAATGATTATACTTTAGGAAAATAATGGACTTGCAAAACAAAGATTTAGAAGAAATAGAATTGAAACTCTAAAAAACGAAAATGGTGTATGGATAAACACCAAGGAGGAAATTTCGGAATGTATAACAAATCATTTTCATAACATTGCAACCACGGTTAAACCTGCAATTGATCAGGACATGCTGAAACTTATCCCGAATACTATTTATGATGTAGATAATAATATGTTGTGTGCGATCCCCCTAGAAATTGAAATAAAGAAAACCCTTTTTGCTATGGAACCATATAAAAGCCCTGGTCCACACGGCTTCCCGCCTAATTTCTTCCAACAGAATTGGGAAATTATTAGAGAATACTTAGTAAAAATGGTCCAAAACTTATTCATTACTGAGCATATTTCTAAAGAGATGAACTGAGCTTTCATCTCTCTAATCCCTAAAACTCTAAACCCAACTACTCCAGTGGAGTTTAGGCCGATAGCTTTGGCTAATAGTTGCTATAAAATTATATCCAAGCTGATGATAGGGAGGATGAAAATCCTGCTGAACAAAATTATTTCTCCATACCAATCTTCCTTCATCCCGGGAAGGCAGATGTCGAAAAATATTACCCTTGCTCACGAGATAATACATAAAATAAAAAATTCTAAATCCAAAAAAGGTTTTATGGGTCTTAAAATCGACATGTCGAAAGCTTTCAACAGGGTCGAATGGGATTTCCTAATTCAAATTATGAAATCTATGGGTTTTAATAAGAAATGGTGTAATCTGGTACACCAATGTATCTCTACGACTACTCTGTCAATTCTGATAAATGGATCCCCTACCAATTTTTTTAAACCTACTAGGGGTTTAAGGCAAGGGGATCCAATCTCTCCCTACCTCTTTATGTTTTGTATGGAAGCGTTATCCATGACCATCTCTAATGCTGAAAATTTGGGTCTGATAAAAGGTATCAAAATAGTTCATACTGCTCTTTCTATTCGTCATCAGCTTTTTACGGATGACTATCTTTTATTTTGTAAAATAACTGAAAAGTCCTGTGAGAGTTTGATTAAACTGTTTAAAGACTTTAGTCTGAGTTCAGGGAAACTTATAAATCTGAATAAGTTTGGAGTTCTTTAGTTCTAATACTGATACCGACATCAGAAGAAAGGTGAAAGATATTTTACGTGTCACTGCTATTCCCTTAATAGACAAATACCTAGGCTCGCCTTTATTTACGAACAAATCTAAAGTTGAATGTTTTGAACCCTTAGAGCAACTTCAGTCATACGAGCAAAACAAAAGACTAAAAAAAATTTGGTTTACTACGTGCTGTGACACTACGGTGCAGGAGCAAAAATTTGGTCGGGCGCAATCAGGAAAGTTCGCCCCATCAGGTGTAGTTTAAAACTTGCACCCGACTAAAGACCAGAGTAAAAACCATATATGGTCTGGGATTTGGTCTTTGGTATGGTATTTGCTCTTTACTCGCTCCGTACTGTCTGCTTTTTTTCCTAAATTTTGGTCGATGGTCCATGCCTGTGGTTGCTCTTAGTAGACAAGATGAGAACTAGAGTAATAGGATGGAACAATACTACTCTTAATAATTCAGGTAAAACTATTATGATAATGTAATGATGAATGGTAGTTCCATATATGGAACAAAAGACATTTCCATTATAAGGTATTGAGGTTTCTTCGTCGTTTATTTAAAAAAAAAAAAAACAATGATTTCACTAGATCATTACATCTCAATGATCTTTGCTGCTAGCCATCTAGTGTCACGTTATATATTTATTAGCTAGTATTCAGCCACCACATTGAGAATAAAATGGTTTGGAAAATGCCCAGTAGTAGATTAGTGACTTTAAAAGATGCCTATGATTCTTGCAGACCTAGAGAGGAAGTTGATAGATATTTCAGTGACTTGTGGAGAAATAAGCATCTCGGATAAGTCCAGGATAACAACCGTCTGAGCTTGACAACTCTCACCTGCAAGGGGACATGGTTTTCAAAGATGCAATGTAAAAGTTCAACATCGATGTCCCTTGCATTTATTTTTTAAACCTGGACTAGGAAAGGTCTGAGTGTTTAGTTGGGTACTGAGTTGTATGTGGCCCCTCTTTATATGTTGACACGTATTATATAGTTGAAAATAAAGACCCATAACCGTTTTATTACTTAATTGTTTTACTAAAAAAAGTTAAGTTCCTATTTTTCTTCAAATAGTGAATGTTTTACGGGGTTTTGAAAGGGGACCAGTTTTTAAGTTATATACGTGTTAAGAAACAAAGATGGGCCACATACTCGTTATATGTGGCCGACCACATCGTAGATGGAGGGGAAGATGACTATTCTTAGTTGATGGCTATACTTCCAAGTGAAGTCTGATTCTTTTTTTTCCCCTTCATGTATTTGCTTTTAAGATGGGTAGTTCGAGTTGAATCTCAACAAAGTGGTATGCTCATGAAACTAACAGGGGTTTACTCAATAAATACTTTTATCGATTTCCAAAGAGTTTAATGGATTTACAAAGTATTGTGTTATTGGTTGTATACTTTTAAAATCTCTTTCAAAGTTTATGTTACTCGTTGTAGATTTTCAAAAGGTCTTCTAAAGTTTGTGTTACTCGTTGTAAACTTGAAAATTCAAAGACTTTGCATACTTATCTATTTTCAAGACTTTGAGTGACTTTTGGGTATATATTTGCCTTGATTAAAGTCTTGCAAAATATGTAAGATTTTGGAAGACTTCCAATTTTTTTATAAAGATGTTTTTTACTCTATCTTATTTTTTATAATGAATACACAATCTATAAAACTCATATTATAGATGAGTATAAATTATATGATATTATTAAATATTTTTTTATTTTAATTATTATGTACAAATGTACAATAATAATTATTTTAATTTATTGTTACACTTTATTGTATTTCATTGAACCAAAGAAATAAGTTATATATATAAAATAATAATAATAATTTAATTTAATTTAATTGAAGTTACTATAATAAATAAGCTACAATAAATTTTATATTTATGTCTATCATGCATATTTCCATATAAAATTTATTTATACAACTCTTCAAGACTCTACAAATGTCTGCAAGACATTAGACAACTCTGCATAACTCCGCAAAAGTTTGCTCAATTCTGTATAATTCTCGCAAAGTTATTAATTTTTATGACTCTTTTTAAATCTCTACAAATCTACAAATGTATTTATTGAGTAAACCCCCGTAAGTAGAGTTGATAAATAGAATGATCTAGTTTATGATTTACTAACAATTTAACGATCTTAAAGAAAATGCAGTTCAGAGAGAGCATATTCTTTGATTTCCCTTATTGTTTGGTTATATGCGCTGCATTTATCTTTTATTTTTTGTATATACGTCTTAAAATTTGTTGCGTTTTCGTATTGTATAGGCGTGGCGATGCGCGCTAGATTTAGTTTGCCTGGATAAAGAATAATACAATCAGGGCCGTTCCTGAGAAAAATTTGCCCCGAAGCAGACTAAATATTTTTTTCCCTATACAAGGACACTCAAGAGATTTTTTTGGGTAGGACTAGAATGACACTAATATTCAAAGCGGCCGAAGGCCGCAACGAATTATTTTGTACTAATCAAGTAGTTAGTTTGTAATTCTAATTTACGAATGCTACTGGATTAATACACGACTTAAAGTTAGAATATGAGAAAAATCAATAGCTATATGGAAAAATTTATAGTTTAGGGAAGAAAAATGGAAGATAATTGAAGTGGTAAGATAATATTCTGCTTTTAAAAAAAAGTTAAATAGTATATGTCATATAAGTGGGCTAATTTAAATTTGAATTTGAAATATGAACTAGATGTGGGTTAAACGTACGGTACTTGCTTAATATAAGTGGTCTGCAGTAGGGGAAGAATAAGGATGAGGGGGCAGAGAACAGGAGAAGACGCAAGGAGGATGGATAAAGAAATTAAAAACTTTTGCATAAACTATTCTCATAAGTTATATTCAGCCCTCCAAGTTTATATAATTAATAATTCGGTCCATCTTTCGCTCTTTTTAATGAAGACCCCTCATCAAAACAAGGCATTTTGTTGCCCTTGGGCTGTTGTTGCCTGCAAGTGGGGCTTACCCTGCTTGCCCATCAGGCCTGGCCCTGAATACAATGACAAAGTCTTAGTGAGAGAGAAGCAAGAGTGAGTCATATTTTGCTTAGTTAATTCTATTCCATAATCATAATGCTAATCACCGGTCATCACATGGGCCTGCAATGTAATAGATATGCCTAATCTCATAGCCACTGTGTCTTACCAGTTCATAAACTCTCTGTTTTACCAGATTATTTTCATAAAGTAGACAAGCAAAAAGATTATATCTTGATCGGAAACCACTCAGTAATGCATATATCCTGCATATTCCAAGGAGGCACAATTCATTTTCACATTTTGTTCTTATGAATCACCTTTAAGTTAAGTTTCATTGTATGAAGTCCCACTTGCATTAGAAAATAGTACCTGTTGTCTTAGCTCAACCTAATAGAGTGTGTGAGTGTGTGAGTTGTTAGTGTGCGGTGTGTGTGCCGAGCACGTGAGAGACTAATGTCTTTTTTTTTCTTTTTTTTTGACACATAAGAGAGAGACTAATGTCGAGAGAATAGAGAATGAGTATATATATACTCAGCATTGTCCTTTACTCAAAACTATCTTTCTTAATATTCAGTTGAATACAAATCGTATTGCAGAGATGTAGATTTTATCAAATCTATCACAACCTACTTGAGTAAACTTATTTGGAATAATATTATTAAAACAAATGAGTTTCATGTTCCATGGTGTTCTTCGAAAATGGATGAAATACCTGCAACTATCCATGGCCGCCACTAGCAAAATCTTAAGGAAATTTTACGAAATTAAAAATAAAAATTAAGAAGATGATAGAAAATCATTTGGGGTTTATATTGGCGCAATTTATTCCTTTTCCCTTTATCTCCTGGCCAAGAACGATGTTTCTCTCAACTTTTAAGGGACGACTATAAAACCAAAATGAAGTAGTACTTCCATTATCAAAAATCTTCAAATGAAAAATGGTTCGGGTTATTTTTGAACAACAAAAATTGTCGAATCGAAGATAAGTTAATTTTTTTGGATTTTTTCTAAATAAGGAAAGATTTGAGATGTTGAGGGTTGAGTAACTTAATCAAGGAATGATTGGGGGCCGGGAGAACTAATTGGGGGTCATGATTTTTTTATACCCACACCCGGATTTTTAAGGGGGTTCCAAAATATAGTTGAAAATACTATTTTGACCTTCCCATAAAATTAACCCTAAAATTCCTATTAAACTTAAGAAATCAAAACCGTCGGACAATCAAATGGCTCCAATTAGAAGGTATGTCCTTTAGAACACCATACTCTTCCTTGGGTTTTAGTTGAATTTGATGTTCTGCTCAAAACTAGGGTTTGAATCGGAGAAATTAATTTCTCAGGATAGAAATCGTTAACCTAGGATTATGAATGTCTAACGATTTTTGATGTTTTCTTAACGATTTTTCATGGTTTTTCATTTTTTTTTTCTAAATTAGAGTTGTTACCGAAACATAAAAATATATAACGATCCTTTGCGAACGACCCCATTTTGAAATTAACGACTCTACATGAAAAAAAAATGGAAAAAATGGTGCCCATTTTAAAAGTTAACCACTCCATGTGAAAAGTAACAAGGGTCGTCAAATAGCATTTTAAAAGTTAACGACTTCATATAATATTTGAGATTTACGCTAATCATATACCTTTAGCCTGGCCTTTAATTTATGGTACTATGATTTAATCGTGTCTTCTTCCATGTTTAATTTAGGTCCATACAGACGTGCAAACTATGGCATCTCAAATCACTGACGATGATCATGGGTTAATCGTTACAACGATGATCATGGGTTCATTAGGTTAAATAATTCTTTCACTGCTATGAAAGTTTAAAGAAAAAAGTCTCATTTCATGTTCTTTATGCAGAGAATAAAGTCTCATTTCTTTGTTAAGCAGAGATATATTTAGGTGGTAAAAGAAATGGATTGGGGGTTTCCATAACTGCTGGAAGGTGGAGTTGTTGGTTAGAGCTGGTGATTTGAATATGTACGTGTTGGATTGATTCAAAAGTAGTCAGGGAAGCAACGTCGATGGAGACTATAATGAAGACAACCTTGGTTCGAACTGTAAAGGCTACATATGGGTTTGGTACTGTAAAATGGATGTTTCATTCATGATAAGTCGTTAACCATTAGGTGTAGGTGAAAACAATTCTTTTGACGACCCTTTTTAGTCATCGTTTATGCCAAACCACCTCTCTGTTTGAAAAAAATAAAAGGGTCGTCAATTAATTAATAATGTGTTAACGATCCTAAAAAAAGAGTTGTCAATATTTTCGAAGCTGTTTGACGATTTTTCATAGTGGCATCTGAGAGTCGTTAGTTTGTTCGAACATAACTGACGATTTTTCATACTGAAATTTAGAGTCGTTAAATAATGTCATTAATACATAACGACTATTTAGGGTCATTAGATTATATTACTCCTGACCAAACGACCCTCACTCTGAGTAGTTGCATGGTGTCCATGAATCGACCAATTAAAGTACCAATCCATAGGATTAGATGAGACAATCTCACCATCAACACAATCATTTATGTTGGTTGAATCTTCACTTAACTCATTTCCTCCACTACAATCACTCATTTCAAATAACCTAAAATTTCCAAAAAACTCACTCTTTTCCTCTCTACCAAACCTTTTTTTTTTCTTCTATAAACTCAAAATTTACCCAAAATCAGATTTTATCTAACTTAAAAGATTAATAACTAATCTTACTTAATCAACTTAATTAACATTAATTATTATAGGGGTAATTTAGGAATTTCGAAAAATTAGGATAAGGGGTAGCACAAAAGTGTTATTGGGAGATTTACTATTCAGGCCCCCAATTAGTTCTCCCGGCCCCCAATCATTCCTTGAACTTAATTCAAAGGTAGTATTAAAAAAGGGTAAAAATGTAATATTAAGAAATCAAGAGTAAAGCTGACATTTGCATATTTCACCACAACACCCCATAGCCAAGATACTTGGCTTGGCTTGTGATATATGGTTTGAGCGCAAACCAGATTCACATAGAGAGCAAACCGTTTGTCCTTCTCGGTGAACACAACTAATCTTGTTCGTCGAGATGAAGGGGGTCTGGTACAATTAATCATGTTCTCCATTTTATACTGTTTGCTTTAATATGTTTCTCTACCCAAAGCATGGAAGGAGATTAGGGGGGAAAAAAATCCATATATTGAAATATAAGATATAGATACGTAATCGCAGGACAGGTTGAACTTTCATGATAATCACACAGTAATATGCAACTAGAGTTTATGGAAAATACGTGGTACAGCTAATTCATAATTCATCATCGATCAACTTGTAGTAGCGATAATGCCTAGTGGAGGTCTTGGTTTCACTCTCTTAACATTAGCCGTAATGAGTATTAAAATCTCGGATAGATGGTCATTGTTTTCCTTTCATTGTTAGAGAAGGGATCAAGTTCCCGGGATTTTAGTATTGAGTTTAGATATCGACCGTCCATCAAAGAAGAGATAATATTATTTATATAAACCATGAATTTACAACCCAGATTCTCACATGCACACAATAAAAAGCGAAAATGATATATGGCACCCAGTTTTCCTGCACATGAACGAACTAGTATTATAAGAAATTATCTTACCTGAAAGGCATAAGCTAGACATGCTATCCGAGTTTTAGAATTGCAAACACCATCACTGTAAACAATGACATTTGGTATAGTTACTGAATCATCCACCATTTTGGAAAGCAGATTAAGAACCTAGTGAACTGATCCCTTTTCATTACTGTGTATATATGATCACACTGTAAGAAACATTATTAGCTTCGGAATTTCATCTCCTAGTGTCCTTATGCAACTAAATAGCATCATCTGGTGCATCAGATTTACACATAATTGCCTTTCCTTGAACCTTCTCTCCTCTCTATCACCTCTTATAACAGGAGAAAAAGAAACCTACCGGCAAAATCTTCCCACTCAGATTTGGTCCGTTTAGGGATGGATCTCAGCAGGTTCTTTTAATTTTTATTATTTTCTTAGCTTAGATTTAAGTTTTGCTTTAGTTTTATCATGTTTTCTTGTCTACACCATGATGGTGGTTTTGTCTTCTCTTCTATATAGGTTTATCTCGGCTTTAATGGTTGTTCTCGGTTACTTTATTGGGATTTAGATCATTAGCAAAGCTCTCCAACGACGAAAACATCATCTTTGTTGTCTCCGGCGACAGAATCTTCACCGGAATCTTCATCCTTGATATATCAGGCGATGAAAACTTCATCAACATTTTTTTGGAGGACGGAAGCTTCATGACCAGGTTTAAGAGATTTGAGCAAATCACTCTTGCTTTGGGAGCACATCTTTCTAAGAAGAAAAACAATTTTAATGGTTGGAATTTAATTTCCAAGAAAAAACATAACTCCTTCTATTTTTCCGGTTCTCATTCATACTTCTATTTGGTCTACATCTTAGTCCTTCTCTTTCTCTTATCGGACTACGATTACTTTATACGGCATAATTTAGGTCGTAGTTGGCCAGAGGTCATTCAAACTCATAAAAAAAAAACAGATCTATTATGTAAACACGTCTTTATGGTGTGGCCCACCAATTCTACTCTCATTATGTCCAGAGAATTCTGGATAGTTATTCCACCTTCTTTTGTCATCATTAAAGAAAAAAGACGTGTACTTATCTTGTTCAATGGTAGTAGCTATAAATAGCCGTAATCACTTGTGTTTAGAAGAGATAAGAACTTAGAATAGAATCAGAGCAGAAGAAATAAAACTTTAACATTTCCTATTTCTTTCAATAATTAGTGTTTTGTGTACTAGTGTTTTGTGGCATCCTATGTTAAACTAATTCTCATTTCTCTTTACGTAAGCTAATTAATTACATCAAAGTGATCATTACATAAGAAAATAATCATTACATAAAACAACCTTTTTATTATTATATAAAACGTTATCAGCACGAGATAGCTCGGTGTTTACGGGGTTTTCCAGCTAGTTCATCAAACTAAAGAAGTGGACATCTGCGGGTTTGATTTTTTCTGTTACATTTTCTTTTAAAATGTCAGCAAATTTAATTAGTCTGGATTTTTTCTGTACATCGGACGAACGCGCCAGAGCTGTAGCTTACTTGCGCCGTCACCTCTCCCCAACCATGAAACATGAGGTAGCACACTGTAGAGAACGTCAAAAGTTATAGAGTACCATAAAAAGGAAATATGACCATTTTAAGGTGGTCACCCTGCCAAAAATTCGTGACCAATGGATTCATCTGAGGTTTCAGGATTTTAAATCCGTGTCGGCTTACAATTCTGAATTGCACAAGATCGCTGCTCAATTTGAGATGTGCAGTGAGCCGTTATCAGAAGAATCCAAGCTAGAGAAGACGCTGAGTACTTTTCATGCTTCCCATATTGTACTCCAGCAGGTATATCGGGAACGCCGTTTTACACGGTATTCTGATCTTATATGATGTCTTCTCGTGGCTGAGCAGAATAATGAATTGTTAATTAAAAATCACGAGTCCCGTCCTTGTGGTTCTGCTCCGGTGCCCCAAGTAAATAGGGCATCATATTCTGGACATGGACATGATCGTGGTAAGTAGGGTTATCGTGGAAAGAAGCGTAAACGCGGAGGATATAGTCATAGAAATTCTAACGACCATCCGTATAACAAAAATGCGGGAGCGAAGCATGTTAAGGGGAAGGGATTGACTTCCACTTATCAAAAGAAATTTAAAAATCCCCCCATGAAAAATGATGAGGGTTGCTATCGATGTGGTTCTAAAGACCATTGGTATAGATGCTTCCGCGCTGATCTATGTGAGCCTCACCATAAAAGGGAAGCAAACGTTGAGATGAATTTGGCAGAACGCAATATTTCCATTGAATCTCCAAAGTTAAAGGTCTCTGACTACTTACTCGATCTCGAAGGCAATAAATACCAGACTACTTTTGACCAGTTTGATGATGGTTTGTTTAGTGCAAATTAAGGTTGTAATCTTCTGTTTTTAGTGTGTTGCCTACTTTTGTACTTACCTATTTCGGTATTTTTGGCTTGTACTAATTTTTGGGTTTGCATGTGTGTAATATGTATGAGTGTATGTAATATACATGTGTTGCTAAATTTATTTTGTGCAACTATCTTATACCTTCTTTATGTATATGGAAGGATATGAACACTAAAAGCAACCCCGATGGTGAATTTTGTCTCGTTGGTAATGGAACGAAAAATTCAATATTTTGAAGTACTAAGTACTTTGTAACCTTGAAAAGGTTCAAGGCTAGTATCACTACCATCAGTGGTTCAGCTAACCTTGTAGAAGGTGCTGGTAAAGCTTGTGTCTCATTACCGTGTGGTACCATATTCACTATCAATGATGCGTTATATTCCTCTGGATCCCATAGGAATCTGTTGAGTTTCAAAGATATACGCAAGAATGGATACCACATTAAAATGGTTGATGAGAACGATAAGGAGTACTTGTATATTACATCTCCTTATGGAAAGCACATTGCTGAGAGGCTTCCAGGCCTCGCTTCCGGGTTGTACCACGGAAAGTTGAATCTTATTCAGTCATAGTTCAAAATATTTATGACCCGAATACATTTTTGTTGTAGCACAATCGACTTGGACACCCAGGTTCTACTATGATGAGTAAAATTGCTCAGAACTGTCAGGGACATCCTTTGCAGAAACTTCTGCTTAACAAAGAACTTGGTTGTACTGCTTGTTCTTTGGGGAAACTGATTACGAAACCGTCTTTGACAAAAGTAGTTCTGGAATCACTTGCTTTCTTATAAAGAATACAGATATATGCGGTCCTATACATCCCTATAGTGGACCCTTTCAGTATTTTATTGTTCTAATTGATACTTCTACTAGATGGTCACATGTTTGTTTACTATCAATATGTAATTTAGCATTTTCTCGGCTTCTTGCCCAAATTATAAAATTACGTGCTCATTTTCCTGATTATTCTATCAAGTTCATTCGGCTTGATGGTGCTGCGGAGTTTTCTTCAAAGGTATTTGATGCATATTGCATGTCGTTAGGCATTGAGTTTGAGCATCCTGTTGCTCATGTTCAAACACATAACGGTTTAGCAGAATCGTTCATTAAGCATCTTCAACTCATTGCTAGACCTATGCTTATGAATACTCAGCTCCCCGTTTCATTTTGGGGACATGCTATTTTGCACGTTGTTGTACTAGTACGTTATCGACCTTGTGCGAATAATCAGTATTCCCCTTTACAACATGTGTTAGGTCATCCACCAGACATATCGCATTTGCGTGTTTTTGGTTGTGATGTTTATGTTCCCATTGCACCACCACAACGCACCAAGTTTGGCCCACAACGTCGATTGGGATATATGTCGGATTTGACTCACCATCTAGAATTCGATATCTTGAACCATTAATAGGGGATGTTTTTACGGCAAGATTTGCAGATTGTCATTTTGATGAGACAGTTTTCCCACCATTAGGGGGAGGAAATCTACCGCCTGAAAAACGGCGTGAATTATCATGGTATACACCAGAATTGTCTCATCTTGATGTATGCACAAGTCAGTGTGAAACTGAGGTACAGAAGATTTTACATCTTTAAAATATTGCATATCAAATGCCTAATGAATTTATAGATACAGCAAAAATAATGAAAGTAGATGTGCCAGCTAAAAATGCTCCATCACGCATTGATGTTCCTGTAGGACATTCTGTGGATGTGGCAGCAAATAAGTCGTCCGTGGTACGCCGTAAGCATGGACGACCAGTTGGGTCAAAATATTCTGCTTCTCGAAAGAAGAAAAGCCAATCTCAATCATTGACTAATAGTGATCTTGAGGAAACTATTAAAGAAGGATCCAAACTCTCTGAAAATAGATCTCCTGACGAGGAGAATGTATCGACAGAGACAATGGAACCTCCAAATGAAGAAGCCTCTATTAATTATGCATGCAATAGAGAAGTTTGGTATCGAAGTACAATGATTGTTGACGACATATTTTCATTTACAATAGCTACTGACATTTCCTTGGATGATGATGGTTTTGAACCACACTCTATAGAGGAATGTCGTCAAAGGGAAGATTGGCCGAAATGGAAAAGGGCAATTCAAGCATAATTATTTTCTCTCGCTAAGCGCAATGTTTTTGGTACTACAGTCCGAACACCACATAATGTAAGCCCGGTTGGCTGCAAATGGGTGTTTGTGCGCAAGATAAATGTGAAAAATGAAATTGTTCGTTATAAAGCGAGACTAGTGGCACAAGGTTTCTCATAGAAACCTGGGATTGACTACGAGAAAACATATTCTCCTGTAATGGATGCAATTACCTTTAGGTATTTGGTTAGCCTGGTAGTCCATGAAGGACTTGGCATGCATCTAATGGACGTAGTTACTGCATATTTGTATGGAAAACTAGATACAGATATCTATATGAAAATCCCTGAAGGTTTTCAATTGTCAGCAGATAAACCATGTCATATGTATTCACTAAAATTAAATCGAGCCTTGTATGGTTTGAAACAATCTGGATGAATGTGGTATAATCGTCTGAGTGAATACTTGTTAAGTCAGGGTTATGTGAACAATCCTATATGCCCATGTATTTTCATTAAAAAGGCAAACACTGGATTTTCTATCATTGATGTATATGTAGATGACATCAATCTCATTGGAACTCCTGAAGAACTCTCCAAAGCACAAAAATGCTTAAAGAAGGAGTTCGAGATGAAAGATCTCGGTAAAATAAAGTTTTGTCTTGTTCTACAACTTGAGCATTATGAGGGTGGAATCCTTGTCCATCAATCAGCGTATACAGAGAAACTTCTCAAACGCTTTAATATGGAAAAATCATATCCGCTTAGCACTCCAATGGTTGTGAGAACTCTTGATCCCAAAAGAGATCCATTTCTCCCCAAAGAGGAAGGCGAAACACTTCTTGGAAAAGAAGTACCATATTTGAGTGCCATCGGTGGGTTATTGTATTTAGCTCAGTGCACTAGACCATACATCTCTTTTGCAGTAAATCTCTTAGCCAGGTACAGTTCCGCGCCAACAAAGAAACATTGGGTTGGAGTAAAACATATTTTATGCTATCTGCGTTGGACTACGGACATGGGACTGTTCTACTCGAAAGACTCAGAAAACTGCTCGAATATTAAGGGATACACAGATGGTGGCTATCTTTTGGACCCTCACAAAGCAATCTATCAGACAGGGTATGTCTTTACAAGAGGAGGAACGGCATTTTCCTGGCGATCTTGTAAGCAGAGCATGCCGGCTACTTCCTTAAATCACTCTGAAATAATTGCTCTCCACGAAACAAGTAGAGAATGTGTATGGTTGCGGTCATTAATCGAACACATCAGAAGCTCTTGCGGTCTGACTTTCATAACCAGTGTGCCAACGAAAACTTGTGAAGATAACTCGGCATGCATAGCACATATGAAAGAAGGCTACATCAAGGGTGATAGAATAAGGCTTAGTTTGGTATTGCTGCAGCTTTTGTAAAAGCACTTTTCTGTTGTGCGTTGCTGTGCTGTGAGAAAAAAGCAGTTAGATGTTTGGTAAAAAATTAATTAAAGTTAAAGCTGATTAAAAAAGAAATCAAAATGTGTTTGGTAAAATATGAGATTCAACCATTGTTGTTATAGCAAATGACAAAAACAGACATTTCACTGAAAATAGTTTTATTTAATTTTATTTGGTTTAAAAATAACTAATTTTTTACTATTAAATATAAATATAAATATAAATAAATAAATATATATATATATATAATATCAAATTTACTAATTGTCATTATTATTATGATTGTTACAAAATTAACCACTTTTTAATATATATATATATATAATTTTCAAACAAAAAATCCAAACTAAAATAAAATGATTTTAATATTTGTCTTCATTTTAATTATTGACAAATTAAATGAAATTGTATATAAAACAGTTTGAAAATAAATATAATAATATTTAAAAAATAAATTATAAAAAATAAAAAATTGATTGTATATAAATTTAAGGGTAACTTTTGCCATTTATAAAATAAGGTAGGGATAAAAATGATAAATCAAGTATTAAGTTTTGGTGGGACCAAAGCTTATGCTTTTGTAGCTTTTAAAAGCTCCTCCTCCCCAGCTTTTAAAAATTGAGGAATTTGGGAAGTGCTTTGGGTAAAAAGCACTTTGTTTTATTTTTACCAAACACCAATTTCAAAAATTATTGACATATATAGGTTTTGAAAGTGCTTTTGGAAAAATAAAAGCATTACCAAACCAAACCTAAAGCACATTTCGCCAAAGTTATTTTATTCTCACCACCTCCAGAAAAATAACGAGATTGATATCCAGAAGATACAATCCAGTGAGAATTATGTTGATCTATTCACTAAGTCGTTACCAACTAAAGTCTTCCTGACGCTAGTATATGGAATCGGAATGCGCCACATGTACAAGCAGACAAATTAATGGATATTTTGATCAGGGGGAATTTTTGGACTATAACGTGCTGTACTCTTTTTCCTTCGTCAAGGTTTTGTCCCACTGAGTTTTCCTTGTTAAGGTTTAACGAGGCAGCATATGCGTGTCCAACACCATTCTAAGATTTTTGTTGTACTCTTTTTCCTTCATCCGGGCTTTGTCCCATTGGGTTTTACCGGTAAGGTTTTTACGAGGCAACGTTCTTAGAATGGTGGTCCAAGGGGGAGTATTATGTAAACACGTCTTTATGGTGTGGCCCACCAATTCTACTCTCATTATGTCCAGAGAATTCTGGAGAGTTATTCCACCTTCTTTTGTCATCATTAAAGAAACAAGACGTGTACTTATCTTGTTCAAAGGTAGTAGCTATAAATAGCCGTAATCACTTGTGTTTAGAGGAGATAAGA
Source organism: Papaver bracteatum (assembly GCA_023529315.1). Taxonomy (NCBI): domain Eukaryota; kingdom Viridiplantae; phylum Streptophyta; class Magnoliopsida; order Ranunculales; family Papaveraceae; genus Papaver; species Papaver bracteatum. The sequence goes on along the minus strand of JAJJWX010003815.1, from coordinate 664,442 downwards.
ACTTAGAATAGAATCAGAGCAGAAGAAATAAAACTTCAACATTTCCTATTTCTTTCAATAATTAGTGTTTTGTGTACTAGTGTTTTGTGGCATCTTATGTTAAATTAATTCTCATTTCTCTTTACGTAAGCTAATTAATTACATCAAAGTGATCATTACATAAGAAAATGATCATTACATAAAACAACCTTTTTATTATTATATAAAAAGCTCTTCATTCTCTCAATTATTTCTATTTGGGATGAATTTTCCATTTTCCAAAAGGGGAAAGGAATTGGAATATATATCCAAAAAGCTCAGCTAGTGCGCCACTTACTTTATATATTCTAAGTACTGTACGCAACATGTGGACTCAACACAGCATAAACCATGCACCTTGGAGCCTCGCATCCCTTGAATAGTACACACAGCTGTAACACCCCCATAGTTGCTTTAATCAGTGTCCCATTGTGGTCCTTGGGCTAGTGCGTTTTCAATCAATAGGTTATCGAATCATATTCCTTGATGGTCACATAAACATAATCTTAGGCTATATAAACTCGTTAGCATTTTCTCTGTTCAATTACTTTACCACTATTTGGCATTTGCTGTAATGGCTCAAATTCACAAGCTTGAGGTTGAACTTAAAGCTAAGTGCTGCGCAGAGAAGTTATACGCTGTCATGACCCGTGATGCACCCAAGATTCCAAAATATGCACCTCAAATGATCCACAATGTCCAAGTTCTTCCTGGAGATGGTGAAGTTCGTGTGGGAAGTGTATTTGTTTGGCATTATGTACAGTGTATGTAAAGTCTTTAACTGTCTAAGCTCAGGCCAGTTGTTTACCTCTAATAAATCCATAATTACTAATGCTTAACCAAATATGTCTACAGACGATAAACCTTCTGCCGTCATGACGAAAGAGAAGATAACTGCAGTGGACCATAAAAACATGTCACTAACTTACACAGCTTTTGAAGGAGATCTCACAAATGACTACACAAGTTTCGCTAGCACACTTGCAATCACTCCAACACATAAGGATGGCAAGTATAATTGCCTTGTGAAGTGGTCTGTACAGTATGAGAAAGCAAATGAAGATGTCCCAGATCCAACATACTTTATGAAATTACTGGAAGATTTTACAAAGGAAGTGGATACGAATTTGGTCAAGGAAGAGTAGACAAGGTTGATCTACCTAGAGACTACATGTGTGTGTGTGTTATGTCATGCCTGTTGCATGAAGTTTGCTGTAATTGATGTTTAAATATATTAGACATCAAAATAAATTTCTGATATGGACTTACCAGATACTTATTATCTACTCTTATTAAATACTGTTAATTTAATCATGCTTAAGCATGATGAGGAGTTTTGGCAAGAAAATAACTAGAACTTTCTCCTGAACAGACTGTCAAAGTAAAAGTAGTTTTGGAGAGTGACTGGGGCTACACCCGAAACCGTCCCCTTAAATTATTTAAGAAACTAGCTAACTGAAATAGAACATTAACAAAAACATGCTGGAGACATGGTACTCGGACAAATCATTTCTACAAGCTACAGCTAGATATGTGAAAACTGAAATTAGATGATGAGTGAATGAAAAGAAAGAGTCTTCTAATGCTCATGCGTAACCCACTTCTAATACAGGAACCAACGACTTTACCACTTTGATAGGGTCCATAGGGAGGCATTCGAAGTTCTGTTGCTCTTTTCTCCCGGAGCTTTTATAAAAACAAAGGTGTACAGGTGAGTGACTAAGGCTAGGGAGGCATTCGAAGTTCTGTTGGTCTTTTCTCCCGGAGCTTTTATAAAAACAAAAGTGTACAGGTGAGTGACACTAAGGCAATGAGTCGGTCACAGGTCTGGGTCTGGAGGAAATCGGGTTAAACCTTCTCCCTGAGCTTTTATAATTATAAAAGCAAAGGTGTACAGGTGAGGAGCTTTTATAAAAACAAAGGTGTACAGGTGAGTGACACTAAGGCAATGAGTCGGTAACAGGTGTACAGGTACTGGGTCTGGAGGAAATCGGGTTAAACCTTATCCCTGAGCTTTTATAATTAGAGTTCAATTTTGTGCACACTCCTCTAAGGAGTGTATATTTGACATGTTTTTTTTAATTGGTAGATTAATAAAGTGTTGAGCCTATTACCCTCCATGTTTAGAATCATGACCCTCGTTACATAACTCTCTAAATTTAATCAATGGTGGAGATCGAAATGTTATGTGAGTGTGCACAAAATCGGACTCTTATAATTATAAAAGCAAAGGTGTACAGGTGAGTGACACTTAGGCAATGAGTCGGTAACAGGTGTACAGGTCTGAGTCTGGAGGAAATCGGGTATATTCTGTCTAGATTCTTATATGTGCAAGAGGGACATGATACGCTCATTTTATTAATTTGCTTTCTACCAAATTGGCCCAAAACTCTCACAGGTGCAGTATATTCTGTCTTGCTATAGGCATTATACGTCGATTAAGCATTTATACAAACGGATGATGAACACCACAATATTATAACCACATATACTCCAAATCAGAAAATAAAAGAAACCCAGATTAGCAAACAAATTTTTTCCATCCGATCAAAACCCATTACTAAAACGATAACAAAAAATTTAAAAACTGGAATTGATCATAGTAACAGATTATAGAGCCCTTTACTGGTTTTTTTCTTGAAACCCTAGAAAAACAAATCACTAGAAACAGAAAATCAGAAAGAGGAGAACAACATTAAATACGAGATACCTGTGCTATTTTCCATTTACGGCTTCTTCATACTCTATATTCGCCGTCGTCTTCAAAATTTCTCTTAGGGTTCTCGTTTATCTGTCTGAAGTCGAAGAAGAAAATGAGATCTATATTTTAAAAAATGGAGGATATTTTTGTCATAACACGCCAGTCAGATGTCCAGAGTCGGGTTTGTTCCTCAATTGAAAGGGTCCGAGTCGGGAAATAGGTCCGAGTCAGTTAGTGAGTTAGAGGTTAAGAAAAACGGTCTGACTCGTTGCGAGTCAGGGTCCTAATCAGATCCAGAGGCACAGAAAACAAATACGCTGTAGATAATGTTCGCTCCAATTCAAAATAATAGGCTGTTTTTATGTGCAAATTTTAAGATTGATGAGGTGATGTTTAAAAAGGATTATCCTCCGATCAACAAAGAAAAAGAGCTTGCAGTGAAAAAAGCTTTGGGTATTGCGGCAAAAAAAAGAAAATGGAAGTTATTGCGGCTTTTGATTGATGATTAGTACGAGGAGTTGAGTTCCAAAGAGAAATTGAAGCTTTCACTGTGGCATGCATGTCTCCTAAAAGTCTTTTCCTTAACCAAATTCATGATGAGTGCGCAAGCCTACCAAGACTGCTAGTTGTAGACTGAAACTTACTGGAATAGGCAACATCCATTAGTGACCTAGAGGTATTCTAAAAATCGATTCATCGTGATCCTTTCAACCCATGATTGCGACTTTTGCGCACCTTCTACTTAACTTTGTGAAAGAGATGTGGTAGCAACATCAAGCTCCTTTTCTAGCTCCATCTAATTTAGGAGTTACAATTGTGTAGTCTAATCTAGCAATTTCTTCTAGGCGTCATCAATTAGACTAATTGGATACTCGGAATGAGCGTAAATGAAGGGATAGGTTTGGGAACTCGAACAAGCTGATTGCAGGGACATAAATACTTTGGTTTAATACCCAACTTGAAAGCAATGGCAAGCACAAGGCCCCAAGCCTAAACATATTGTAGAACTAATATTCCAGATTTATCAATAGCAAATCGATTAGTTTCTGCTTCAAAGTTATAATTTTCTTGATAGCAACGTATGTTATTTCAAGATCAAACTCATGATACTCATTTTTTTTCTCTCTCGTTTTGATGACGTGGCCAGAGCCTTAAAATGCGATTTTTTCTTCTGAGTTTTCCATGGCAGGAAGCCATGAATCCACTTCAAATCCTTTTCATATCTAAAAATCGAATGCAAAAAGCTTCAAATCCTGCTATAGTTCACATTGGTAACATAGGATTTGGGAATTTTCCGCCGCTACCTTCTTTGAGGGTTAATGGAGAGTCAAACTCTAACCCAATGTCTGATTCAAAATATAATCTATTGTTGGTTTCGAATCAATCTCAGCCAGGATTATCATATGTTGGATGTGTAGGTAACAACAAAACAATCTCTTCAACCAAGCTTTCTTTTGATAACCACAGCTGTTTTCAATTCAGGTGAACTCAAAACTCACTTTTCTAATTGTGAAGCATATGTAGTGGGATACTTTGTTGGGAAGAAACTTCAATTTCACTTTGTGAAAGAACGTTTAATTGCTCAGTGGAAATTGAAATGAGATTTCTCCATGACTATTCATGGTGAAAAAACTTTTTTTGTTCAAATTTACTCAAGAATAAAAAAGGATTATAGTCTTACAAATGTGTTCAGTTTTCATAGGAAAAATAACTCTTTCTGATTCGTCCCTGGTTCATTGCTCTTGAGAAAAATATTGATGTTATTACCTCAGTTGTGGTATGGATAAATCTCAGGATGGTTGTTCTTTATCTTTGGAATGAATTAGGGTTACCTAGGATTACAAGTATTGTTGGCACTCCTATAATGACCTCTAGCAGTGTGAAAACAAGGATTTCACACGCCAGAGTTTTGGTTAAAGTTGTAGCTGATTGTAAGTTCCCTGAAGATTTTCTCATTACAAGACTTTTGGACATTCTGATGCCAAATGTAGCTTAATTTCTATGACTAAGGAAAACTCCTTGTCGTTAATTTCAACTTCGGTTAATCCTCACATTGTTGGAGATCAAAATAATACTTAACACAAGGAATAGAGCTGAGGACAGAGTCGAACAAATCACTCTGGTGACTGAAACTCAGACCACAAATAAGGTCACAGATGAAAGAAAGCAAACATATGTGTTGGTATCTACTCAATGTGATGAGGTCATAGGTGAAAGAGAGCAAATAGAAGAGATGGAGAGGAGGGTATCTACTCCAACTGATGAAAATTGGCAAAACCCAAAGAAGAAAAAAACTCAAAAAAATGAGATAAGGTAGTGGAGGCTACAAAGGTTCTGAATACTTATAGTTTTTTTAACTCGGAACTTTGTTTTGCAAACATAAGCGATGAAGACCATGTGATGGATAAGAGAAAGGATCGTGATAAGAATCCCATGACATTGTATGAGATTTATGCTAGGAAAAACTCTGATATTCCAGTTAAACCTTTTAATGTTAGAGCACTGCTCGATCGAACTCGCAAGCGTTGCTATCTCAAGCTTGTTTGTCAAGTTTAGTTTTCAAAACTATAAGTCTTGATTTATAGTCTACTTATAGCTAAGTCTCGGATAGAATGTGTAGTTGAGCTTTAGAATTCATGGCATTCATTGAATATTGAAGATGAAAAACTACTAAGGGGAGCTTGTGGAACTTCATCAACAAAAGGTATGTGGAGACTTGAACTCATCTATCACTCAAAATTCTATTTCTACTCTATCTCATATTTGAGACAAAAGTCGTATAGCTATATAGACTTCGATTATACACATTTGATATTTCGAGCTGAGTTTAACTCCTTACATATTTCTCGAAATATGTGTTGGTGATCTTCCGCTTTAACTAAGTTCATCCTATATTCTTGACGAAAGTCAAAAGATGATCATGTGAAAATCGCCTGGTAACATCTTATATGATTTGTGTGAGACAGTCATTTGGTGTAGACTCATAATGTTTCGTGTTGATCATTTGATCACTTGAAAATTGCTTTGAAGCTAATAGTTTGTGTGAGATAGCTATTGTCGTCTTCTAATAATGTTTCAATGATTGAAATGGGAGTTTAGAACAATTTACCATGACTGGATATAGCAAAGTATGCATACTTGTATGCTAACTGTTGCAAGTTATTCCAAGTCCGGGAACCATAGTATGCATATGTGTAAGCGTATTGGTTTGTTAGTTGAAGTCCGGGAACCTAATATGCATACCCGTATGCGCACAGGTGTAAATTCAAGTCTGGGAATTTAACTGAGTTTGGTGGTGTACGATAGTATGCGTACCCATTCGCATACTAGCTAACCCAGGCCAAATCCGGCTACTTAGGTATGCGTACCCATTTGCATACTTGAGTGGGCTATGTTCTAAAATCGGTTTGTTCATGAACTAATACATTTATGAAATAAGGAATGCAATCTTTTGCAAACCGTGGCTATAATGTTCATGAATTGATTCGAGTGAATCAAAATCGATTTTGCTTCAATTGTTTCTTTTATACTTCTATGAGAATATAAATAATTGAACAACTCTAGAACTAGTTTCATTTGAGTCATTTGAACTAGTTGTGTTAGGATGAACAAGGTTGATATGAAAGTTTTCATATGGATAACTTCGATTAACTATTTGTTAGCCAACAAGGTTTACACGTTTAGGTACGGCCAAATCTAAATGAAGTCACTTTTCATTTGTGTGTAACAACCTAAGTTCAATCAACGGTTGAAAGATATTAGCTTGAGTCTAATCAGGTTTTCATGTAACGGTGAATATTGAATGCTTTGTTACCAAGGTAACATTGATTGAAAACCTTGATTTGAAGACTATATAAGGGAGAACTCTATAAACTGGGAAACCTAATCTCCATACCTCCTGTGTGATACTAGTTGCGACTAGATTTGATTCTACTTTAACCAAGGTTTTTCCTAAACCCATTATAGGTTAACGACTTAAAGACTTCGTTGGGATTGTGAAGCCAGGCCCAACTATTTTGTCCAAGATTTTCTCGAGATTTAATCTCCGATAGGCAAGATAAAAAGTAGTCACAAACATCTTCCTCTCATCGTTTTTGATTCCACAATATCTTGTTTCTCTACCATACGATTAATATTATTGTGAGTTGATTGATATTACTAGGTTGTTCTTCAGGAATATAAGTTTGGTGAATCAATTGGTCCCATGTTCACCTTGATTTATCAAAAGACGGAACAAAACTCATAGGTATTTATGCAGGAGACAGATTTATCTATTCAATAGACTTTTCAGTATGAGACAGACTTGTTTATCAAGTCTTCGACCTTGGGTCGTAGCAACTCTTAGTTGTGGGTGAGATCAGATAAGGGAATCAAGTGCGTATATTCCTGCTGGGATTTAGAGGCGTAAGGAACGTGACTGTAACTTGATCAGTGTGAGATTGGTTAGGGCTCAACCACATTCTATTCCGAAGTTAACTTGCAGTAGGCTAGTGTCTTTAGCAGCTTAATACAGTGTGGTGTTCAAATATGGACTAGTTCCCGGGTTTTTATGCATTTACGGTTTCCTCGTTAGCAAAATTTATGGTGTCTGTGTTATTTCTTTTCCGCATTATATTTGTTTATATAATTAAAATATCACAGGTTGTGCGTAGTTTAATCAATTAGATAATCCAACCTTTGGTTGTTGATATAAATTGATTGACACTTGAACATTGGTCTTTGGTACCATTCAATGTGTTTCTCATAATAATCAATCTCACGGGTTCTATCTGTTTGATTTGCTGATTACATTGAGAAATAGAGATACAACTCTTGTATATATTTCCATTGATTGACTCTGAATGTCTAGTTGATTCTCTTGGAATTATATTGGAGTTTGTCCATACAGATTGCCTAAAATAAATATTTTGTGTGGTTGTTAGACCCCTACTTTTTCAATTGGTATTAGAGCAGGGAAACACGTTTAAGACCGTATAAGTCTGTGTTTGTATCAATCTGACTTTATGGACAGAAACGATATCTCTATAAACGTACCACCAGTCTTTGATGGCTCGAATTATCTATGGCAGAAAATTGTTATGCTTGCCTTTCTTCAAGTGCGTGATTTTCAATCATGGGTTCGTGTAGTTAATGGCTATGAACCTCTTGTTATTGCAGAATGCGATGTAACTGTTCCGAAGGATATTGGTGCTTATGATCCTGCCGAAATTCTTGCTGCAAAGCAAAATTCTAATGGATTAAATGCTATCATCCATGACATTACCCCCGACCTTCATCACCATGTGATTACGTGCACTAAGTCTAAAGAAGCCTGAGATAGCTTAGAAATTGTATTCTAAGGGAATACCTCTGAGAAAGAAGCTAGGATTCAAAAACTATATTTTGATTGGGAAAACCTTTGTATGGCTAATGAAGAATCATTTGATGAGTTCAACTATGTGAATGTGTCACTAAGTAACTACCATATGAAATATAGACAAGTTCATATGGCACTCTGAAATTGTAGACGACGTATCTTGTGCATAATGATGTGGAAACCCGATCGAGTAATGACGAAAATCCAAGCAAATAATGAGTTTTTCGGCATAAACTATTATAGATGAGAAGTTTATCTCTCGATTTTTCTTCCTTTCTAGTTGCTAGTTTTCAAAAAATGATTGACAACAACATTATAAATAGGATCCCTGATCACAATGAAGTTAAGTTTATCCTTTTCAGTATGGAAAGTGACAAAGCTCCATGTCCTAATGGCTTCCCTCCAAACTTATTTCAATCCAACTGGGAAATCTTGGGGAATGACATTGTCAAAATGGTATAACATTTCTTTACTTTTGGTCACATGCTCAAAGAGATGAACTCATCCCTAAAGTTGATAACCTAACCTCTCCAAGCCACTTTAGACCCATAAGCCTCTGTAACAACCTACAAAATCATTTCCAAGCTCATAGCCCAAAGAATGAAACCTTACCTAAATAAAATCATATCTCCTTACCAATATGCATTCATACCTAGAAGGAAAATCTCTAACAACATAACAATTGCTCATGAGATAATTCACACTATGAGAACTAAGAGAGGTAAAAAGGGTGAAAATGGAAGTATGGGAATTAAAATAGATATGGAAAAAGCTTTTGAAAAAGTGGACTGGTAATTTCTAAATATCACCGTGAGGAAGATTGGGTTCAATAATCAATGGTGAAATAAAATTCAACAATACATCTCTACCACCACTTCTGTTGTCCTTATAAATGGCTCCTTTGAGGCTTTCTTCAAACCTTCTAGGGGCATGAGATAAGGTGATCCATTAACTACATCTCTCTTTCTATTATGTATAGAATCACTTTCTAGAACCCTCATTCATGCAGAAGAATTGGGTCTCATCACTGGAATAAAAATCTGCAAGAATGCACCTTATATTAGCCATCTTCTCTTTGCCGATGACTGCATGGTCTTCTTTAAAGCCAATAAGATTAAAGCCAAAAATATTATGGACATTCTAAACATATTTGGGCAAACATCAGGTCAGCTAATCAACTTCAACAAATATGGAGTCTTCTTCAGTAAAACCACCAACCCTGAACTTATTCCTAATATCATCAATATTATGGGAGTTCAAGTGCTTCAACTGGATGAAAAGTAGTTAGGCTCTCCTATTTTCACTCACAAAAGCAAAATAAATTATTTCAAGACAGGTGTTGACAAGCTGAGGACAAGACTCTCTAGATGGAAAAATGTTCAACTAAATCCAGCTGGGAGAGAAGCTCTCATTAAAGATGTCACATCTAGTTCTAGCAAACCTGTTTGAGGCTTCCAAAGAAAACCTTCCAAGATCTCAACAAGCTTCAAAGAGACTTCTTCTGGGGGGAAAGCTTAAAAAATCCAAAAGGTTACTACGCAAAAGATTGGACTGCAGTCTGCAAACCTAAAGAGCTAGGAGGATTAGGCTTCATGAATATGGAATTATTCAACATCTCTATGATCACTAAAATTGGTTGGAGGTAAGAACAAGATAAAGACTATTTATGGTTCCAACTAATGGTGCTAAGTATCTTTTCGGCAGGAATGTTCTCAATATGGACATCAAGCCAAAATATGGAGAAACCTGGATATGGAAAGGAATCTTAGAAGGCATCAACAACGTTCAACATCATTGTGCTTGGAGGATTGGCAATGGGAGGAAGATCAGAATTTGGGAGGATATCTGGATTCCAAGTATTTCTGCAAAACTTATCAAACCTGCCAACTGCCTACACTTAATTGAGATGGTATCAAATATCCTTTTACCAAATGGTCACTGGGATAACACGCTGGTCCAAACTTACTTCAATCACCACACTTCTCTGGCTATTCTTGCTCTGGATACTCATCCAGGGGAGGAAGACAAAATTCAGTGGAATCTAAATGACACAAGGAAATTCTCTGTCAAAGCCCTATACAAGACCAAGATGGAGAACCTTTACAGAAATGATACTTTCACAAGAAACTGCGGAGCGATCTGGAACATGAACATTTCTCTAGTGATTAAAATCTTTATTTGGAAATGTGTTCATGAAATCCTACCCACCAATGCTAAAACAACTAGCATTCTGCATTACATTGATCATATTTTCCAAATATGCTAAAGTGGGGAGGAAACAATGACACATATGTTCCTAAATTGCCCTTCTGCCATCTCTGCCTGGCATGAAATCATTGGCTCTGCTCATGAGAAATTTGATAACACAACAATCTTCATAGATTGGATGAACTCCTGGTACATACCTGGGGATGCCAATAAAAACTACAACCTTTATGATACTATTTGTTGGTTCATCTGGAAGGCCAGGTGTGATCTGGTTTTCAGACATATCCAGCCAAATGCCAGACAAACATCAAATGGCATTAGGCAGCATTTGAGTAATCATAACAGAATACATAAGCTCCCAAGCCATATTATGAATACTTTCTCCCTAAACTGTGAGGAACATGAATCATCTGATGATTATACCATTGCTCCATACAATTTGGATCATTACACTAGAGGAGACTTTGGCATAATCATAAAAATATGCACCCTCCAAGGTCCTGACACTCTAATTTATTATACTTCTCTAACTTCTACAGATTTTGCAGGTAACCCCATTGGAACAAGAGGACAATACTACCAGAATCAACCCAATTAATTTTGTTTTAATTAGCCTTAAAGTCATTCATACATCTTAGAATCTAGAAACTTTGAATATGACACTTTCTTATAAGAACAATGTGGGCAGGACTGGTGACAACAATCCTACTAACCTTCTGTACGTGAATTAAGCCCTTCTTGGCCTAAGTTTTTCTATAAAAAAAAAAAAGAATAAGAATTTTATCGTTACGTGTTTGCCGTTTATAGTAAATGTTCGAATCACCACTGAAATGTGACATAGATATCAAATCTTTCCGTAACAATTTGATTACAAATAAAATTACAAACGTGAAATAAGTACCGTCCCAAACCGCCGCCACCACCACCACGAAAAAATAATAAAAAAACAAAAAAACTCCATCCATGTGGAGCATAGTTTATTGGTCCACGTACCATTCTCACAAATACCTCCCATGGGAAAACTGATTGATGTGTCCCCGGTGTCTTCCACCTAAAACCAATCAACTAAAAGAAGTAATAGTACAACAACTTGTGCAACATTCTAATTGACACTCAATCCCATTCAGTCATAGTCATGCCAGATAACTAACAAGTAACATGCATGGGCTAAATTATTATGCTTTTGAAAATTCATTAACATTTTTTTTTTTTTAGATAACATGTGTGCCATTTTATTTTATTTTTTGAAATAAGAAGGATATATTAAAGAAGCAAAAAGTACATGGTATTTACAAGTTCCCGGAGCCTTCAAAAGAAAGAATAAACTGTAGCTACAGATTCAAAATCGTCTCCCATTGAAATAAAATTTGAGTTGATGATAAATGGCTAAAAACTTTCGATGATGAACTCCAAAGAAGAATCCATTGCTTTACCGAAATTTCCAACTCATATCCTGACTTCGGTCTTCCTCCGTGCACCCTCTTGTTGCGCTCATTCCACAGTTCCCAGGCAATAGCATATGGCAGTAGGTGCCAGGCCATCTTCACCCTGACTGATGCTCTTTCCAACCTCCAACTTAGCATCATGTCCTTGAACTTTAGCGGCATCACCCAATTAACACTCAGCGAAGATAAGAAGTAATCCCATAGTTTTAAAACCTCTTGCAAAGGCATAAATAAGTGCTCTAAAGTTTCGACCTCTGTGTTGCAAAAGAGGCACAGATTGGACTGGATGTCTACTCCCCTATGCTGTAACATATGCCTAGTTGGGATGGACTCATGCATAGAAGCCCAAAATAGGAATAGAACTTTAGGAGGTACATATTTACTTGATAAAATTCGCTCACCCTCCCAGTCTTGATCCGTGTCAGACAGCTTTTTATAAATTTCTTTGGCTGAAATCTCTCCTTCCAAACAGTCTTCTTCTCCCTGAGTTAGTCTGACAAGTATTAAATCATGCTTCATCTCCAAAAGATCAATCCTCTCCGCCGGATTCAAGTCTCTATTGAATTGGAAGTTCCAAGTTGTCTGAAACATTGAGTTAACCCTCGCTATCTTTTGTGTACTAATCCTGTAAAGCCTTGGAAATTTCCACTTGAAGGAGTTCTTTTCGCACCATCCGTCGTGCCAGAATCTAATTCCTGATCCGTCTTTAACCTGCACATTCACAGATTCCATAAAGACCTTATTATGTCTCAAGATGTCAAACCACATGCTTCTCCCAATGGGTTCCTTAACCTGCAAAGGAAGCAAACAATCCTCATCTTCCTTTGATTTTTCACACACAATTTTCCTCCAAAGTGTTGTCTTCTCCTTACAGTACCTGAAGTGCCATTTGGCTAACAAGGCCTTATTTACCAGCCGCAAATTTCGTATACCCAATCCTCCTTTCTTATTTGGTTTGGATATCCGTTTAAAAGACACCCAACTCATCTTTCGCCTCTCATCATCCTCACCCCATAAAAATTTCCTCATTATCGTATTCAATCTTTTTTCTACTGAAACATGGATGTGGTGTAAAGACATAAAATAAACTGCCAAACTCTCAAGAGAACTTCTAATCAACACCACTCTACCCGCTTTATTCAAGTACCTCCTTTTCCACGGTGCCATTTTTTTTTTTGCATTCTGTGAATGATTATCTCCCATATGATTTCATTCCTTCTATTTGAGCCAATTGGCATTCCCAAGTATGTTACCAGAATGAATTCAACTCTGCATCCCAACTCTGTTGCTAAATCATGGACTAGATGGTCTGCTCCTATGCTTATCATCGTGCTTTTCTCTAAATTCAGTCGAAGGCCAGTTAGTATCTCAAACATGACTAGAATTAGCAGCAGTCTTCTAACCTGTACAACTGTTGCATCTAAGAAGATAATTGTGTCGTCTGCAAATTGCAGATGTGACACAACAGTGCCCCCTTCTTTCACCTTGAATCCAATGAGTCTTCCTTGAGCCACCGAGTTGTTGATGAGCAACGCCAAAACTTCTACCACTAGAAGAAATAAAAATGGCGACAAAGGATCACCTTGTCGAATTCCTTTCGATGGTTTTATTAACTTTGTTGCTTCTCCATTAACAAGGATCGAGAACTGCGCTTCTGTTACACACCATCTCATCCATTGAATCCATCTCATCCCAAAACCATTCTTTGCCAAAATAGAGAAAAGTGATGGCCAACTCACATTGTCGAAGGCTTTTTGCATGTCAATCTTGCACATAATCCCTGGAATTTGTTGTCTTAACCTGCTGTCAATTAACTCGTTCGCCACCAAGATGCCGTCTAGAATTTGTCTATCCTTGATAAACGCTCCCTGAGAGTTTGAAATCAAATCTGGCATTACCACCTTCATTCTTTCCGCTAACAGCTTACTCAGTATTTTTAGAAGCTACTTATTAAACTCAGCGGCCTAAAGTCTTTCACCTTGGATGAATCTTCTTTCTTCGGTATTAACTTCATGAAAGAGACATTCAATCTCCAGTCCAACTTGCCCTTTTCGTGAAATTCATTTACAGCCGCCAAAATATCTTTCTTTAAAACCTCCCAGCATGCCTGGAGATTTATTAGAACCACACATCTTTATTGCTCTGAAAACTTCGTCTTCTTCAAAATTTCTCTCCAGCCAACCATGTTGCACTGAGTCGATCGAACTGAACTCCAAATTGTTGAAAGAGGGATGAACTAAGAGTCAAGTAAACGACCAATAATAATCATAGATTTTGTTTTTGATAATCGCCTGATTGAAAACATCCACTCCATCCACTTCCAGCTTTGTTATACAATTTCTTCTCTTCTTACCGCTTGCAATTTTATGGAAGTATTGTGTGTTCTTATCTCCCTCCTTAAAGCATCTGACCTTGGCCCTTTGAAACGGCATTTTAGCTCTAGTGCACTTTACCTTGGTGAGAGAATTCAGCAAGTCTGCTCTTTCTCCAATCTTAGCTGAAGATAAAGCCATGCTCTCCTGTGCCAATTAATTGGTTTTTTTCATTAACATGTGTGCCCATCTGGGTTGCACGGACGCGGACGCGGCGACGCGGACACGACAGGACACTGACGCGGACACGAGGCCAATATTGCAGCGTTCCAGTGCATATTTTAGCGTCGGCGTCGGCGTCAGCGTCCGAGCGCGTCGGACGCGGACACGGCTCAAGAAATGGAGCGTCCGTGCAACCCAGGTGCCCATTAATCGATTTTTTTCAAGGCCGGTGAAGACTAAAGTTATGTTCTCTCTTTTAGGTGAAAGAAGTTAAATTTTAGATAAAGAAATAAAGGAAAAAAAAAAACTTTCCAAGTGCTTACCTCTCACTCACTAGCATTCTAGAATGATGCAACACCACCACCTAACCATTCAAACTTAAATGGAAAATGCTTTCCCTGATTTCCAAGAAAATGAGCATAGTAGGCCTGTTGTAGTTGTAGAATGGGTTATGGTAGAGCAACCACCAATGACAATGGAGCCACTTTCTTCACTTCATGGGTCATAAAAAGGGAAGTGATGATCCTATGGTAAGACCAAAGAAGCTTTGTTTCTAGCAAATACCTCCAACGGATACTCAATAATATTTGTTAACTATTTATTTTTTGGATAAAATCGAAAAACCTTCAAGTAATATGCGACTTATAAAAAGTCTAAATCCTTTATCTGAAATTTTTGGATTATCTGTTTGGTATAGTCCATGCTCGTGCCCATGCCCGGATCAGTCACAGAGGTGCCCCATGTCAAACACATGGTTGGAATTAAAACCACTTTGTCAGATGGCCATAATTCCCTCAAGTTGTTGTACCAATAAAAGCCCGTAGGCCCGTCGAGTTAAAAGATCCCATGTTACACACGACCCATATAAAATATCAAAGATATCCCAGGATAAGATATCAAAGGAAACAAAATCAAGAAGCCGTGAAATTCAGATCAGAGTGAGTGAGTGTTGAGAGTAGAGATGTCTGGTACAACGGCACCAATCCTCCCATGGAAAACGAAAATCACTCTTGCATTCCTCTCAAGAATCACGGATTACACCCGCCGCAACGACGGCACTGTCAATCGCCGTCTCTTCAATCTCTTCGACATCAGCAGAAAAATCCCATCACAACCAGTCTACGGACTCAACATCACTGATATCACCGTCGATCCGTCTCGTAACCTCTGGTTCCGTCTTTATACACCAACAATTTCAAAATCAACCTCCGGGACCACCGCTCCCATCGATCCCGCCACTCCTCTTCCGGTTTTCGTCTTCTTTCACGGCGGAGGCTTCGCTTTCCTTTCCGCTGCTTCCATTGCTTACGACTTTATATGTCGCCGTTTCGCACGCGAGAATTCCGCGATTGTGGTTTCTGTGAACTACCGTCTCTCGCCGGAGTTCAAGTACCCTTGCCAGTACGACGACGGGTTCGACGTCTTGAAATTCCTCGACGGAAAACAGTGTAAGGAATTCCCTGCGAATGCGGATCTGTCGCGGTGTTTCCTCGGCGGAGACAGCGCCGGTGCTAACATAGCTCATCACGTCACAGTAAGAGCGTGTAACTCCACGTTCCAAGAACTGAAAGTCATCGGGTTAATCCAGATTCAGCCGTTTTTCGGCGGGGAAGAACGATCCGAATCGGAAATCAAGTTGAAAGATGCACCGCTGGTGTCTCTTCCCCGTACAGATTGGCTGTGGAAGGTGTTCTTGCCGGACGGGTGCGATCGGGATCACGAAGCGGCGAATGTGCTCGGGTCGGAGAAATTGGTTGAGAAGATGAAAGGGTTGGTGAATTTTCCTCATGCTTTGGTGGTGACCGGGGGATTTGATCCGTTAAAGGACTGGCAGGTTAGATATTATGAAGGGTTGAAGAAATGCGGGAAAAATGTGGATTTGATTGAGTATCCGAATGGGGTTCATGCTTTTTATTGTTTTCCTGAGTTGCCTGAGACTGATTTGTTGTTTAAGGAAGTGAAGGATTTTATTCACCAGAAATGTGAAGCAAATTGATTTTCTGTTTAGTAGTAATCAGATCTCATTAATTAAGAAGTAATATAGTGATTAGTTACAAGTTTTGATTATAATTGATTATAAAATTATTGTAATCAACTGGAACTCTATTTTTTTTGTAATTTGCTTTCTGTTTTTATTTTTTTAATCTACCCCCGGTACAATTTTCTCTATATCCTTTCTATCTCAATAAAATCTTTTTTTTTTGATCAAAAATAAAAATAAAAATCCAAAGCTATTTATTTGTTTTCTTTCGAGTGACTTTGAAGATGAGCTATTAATCCTGTCGTTTTTAGGGGCCAGGAAAAAGGATTTAGGGGCCAACAATAAAACAAAAAAAGTCACCCAAACCTAAATTGATTCATCCCTTATCCTAATTTTTTCGTACTGGCAAAATTGCCCTTCAATAATCGGTAGTTAAACATCAACCATAATCGGTAGATAATATAGATAGTTATCTACCGATTATGTTTCTGCTAGTGTAAATCCAAGAACATCATCCATAATCGGTAGATAATATAGATTTTTATCTACCGATTATTCTTGATTCAAAAAATTCAATTTTTTTGCACTAAAAATTAAGCACAATCGGTAGATAATAAACATCATTAACAACCGATTGCGAACATAGAAAATTTCGAAATATTATTAAGTTTTGAAAATTTGAATTTGGGGCCGTGAACACAATCGGTAGATAATAAACATCACTTATTAGCACAATTTACTACCGATTATGGTAGTACCAAAGTTCGAAAATTTTATGATTTTGGCAAAATCTCATTTTGGGGCCAATAGACATTCGATAGATAAAAATATATTTTTATCTACCGATTACAGTAGTGCCAAAATTCGAAAATTGAATACATTCGGAGGTTAAAGTAACACAGTTTACTACCGAATGTATATTGGCCCCAAAATGAGATTTGTCAAAATCCTAAAATTTTCGATCTTTGATACTACCATAATCGGTAGATAAAAATATATATTGTCTACCGAATGTCTATTGGCCCCAAAATGAGATTTTGCCAAAATTCTGAAATTTTCGAACTTTGGTACTACAATAATCGGTAGATAAAAGTATATATTATATACCGAATATCTATTGGCCCCAAAATGAGATTTTTCCAAAATTATAAAATTTTCGAACTTTGGTACTACCATAATCGGTAAATAAAAATATATATTATCTACCGAATGCCTATTGGCCCCAAAATGAGATTTTGCCAAAATTCTAAAATTTTCGAACTTTGGTAATACCATAATCGGTAGTAAATTATGTTAATAAGTAATGCTTATTATCTACCGATTGTGTTCATGGACCCAAATTAAAATTTTCTAAACTTAATAAAATTTTGAAATTTTCTACGTTCACAATCGGTTGTTAATGGTGTTCATTATCTACCGATTGTGTTTAATTTTTAGTGCAGAATAATTGAATTTCTTGAATCAAGAATAATCGGTAGATAAAAATCTATATTATCTACCGATTATGGATGATGTTCTTGGATTTACACTAGCAGAAACATAATCGGTAGAAAAATATCTACTTTACCTACCGATTATGGATGATTATGTTCTGCTAGTGTAAATCCAAGAACATCATCCATAATCGGTAGATAATATAGATTTTTATCTACCGATTATGGTAGAACTAAAATTCGAGAAGAAATTATTTTATTTTTTTTGGCTAACAATAACTAAATGTAAAGTAACTACCGAATTCATGTTTAACTACCGATTATTGAAGGGTAATTTTGCCATTACAAAAAAATAGGATAAGGGGTGACTCAATTTAGGTTTGGGTGACCTTATTTTGTTTTATTGTTGGCCCCTAAATCCTTTTTACTGGCACCTAAAAACGCCAGGCTATTAATAGTATTGTTTTGAACAAATAATTGGGATTTTTCTTCTCCCTCTTCTCTTCTCTCTCCTTCTCTCCAAACCTTAGAAAAACACCTCTTCATCTTTTCCTTCTTTGCTCA
The DNA here is from genome assembly GCA_023529315.1 of Papaver bracteatum. Lineage (NCBI taxonomy): Eukaryota > Viridiplantae > Streptophyta > Magnoliopsida > Ranunculales > Papaveraceae > Papaver > Papaver bracteatum. Next base: position 646,202 of record JAJJWX010003815.1, on the reverse strand, counting down.
GATCTAGTCCTCTAGGGACCGGATCTGAGCAAAGATTTCTTGTTTTAGTAGTTAGTCGTGATTTAGAAGTTGATTAATAAATTTTTTCGCTATTCGAGCGATTTTTTCTTCGCTATTAGGGCGATTCTATCTGCACTTTCATAGTGTTTCTTTCCTTAGATTTGTTCGTGATTCGTTATCTTGGATACAAGTACATCGGCGATTCATCAACGTGGTCAAGATCAAGTTCTTCATCGAAAAAATAGATCTTGGTTTTCCGGGTTACTCGCTATTCATAAAGAATATTTGGGCAAATTACTCCTCTCTCATAGGAGCATCTCTTTTCAAAGAAGAAAACATATCAAAATGGTCGAATTATAATTTCGAATATCATTCCTTCTCCAATCTCTATGTACAAGAATTGGGTGTTGTCGTTGTTGTAGATAGCTCTTCTCTTTGCGATTTATTTTCTCGTTGCATCTTACTTGTATTTGTTTATTTGTTTTTGATGTACTTGTCTTTCTTGAAAACCATCATGTAAACATTTCTTTTATGGAATGAAATATTATGGTTTGTTGATCAAGAAAAAAAAAATGAACAAATAATTGGGGATATGAAAAGTAATTAAGGGTATTTTACTGTTCATGATGATATTGTTTTTCGAGATATGGTTTTTCAATGCCGGAAATCAAAACCGATATGGATTTTGCATGCCGGTATGAATAGTAAAATGTCCCCCAATTAATCCTTTATTGTTACCTGTTTTTAACTCTATGATTATGGATGCTCTAAGTAGCTTGATTCAAGCTGTATTATACGAGATGAGCTTACTAGGCAAGTAGTCCACAATGAAAAGAGGATTCAATGAGAAAGAAAAACAAACAGGTAAACAGGCTTTTGATTGCAATGTCTCTCTATAATTTTACAACTGCTATAGGAAATACTAGTATTACCAGCACGAGTTCCAAGATAACCATACAACCACAACCCCAACAAGATAACCATACAACCATAACCTCCTAGAAACCACCAAATTTCTATGGACCTTACCATTGCCTCCAAAATTTCAGTTTTTCTTGTGGAAAGCTATCAACGAAAGATTACCAACCTTCTCTTTACTACACCACATCAACCTCACCAATTCAAACACGTTCCCCAGATGCAACTCCGCCCCAGAAACGGTGACACACATGCTTATTCAATGTCCTGTGGCAATTGCTGCATGGACCGACCTCTTAAACCGCATACCAACAAACCATCTTCAACATAACAACAATCCTATCACATTAAATCCTCAAACAACCATATTGCACCTACTACAAGCTTATACTGATAAAACCACCATTACAAGTTTTTGTTTCCTTTTCTGGGCACTATGGACAACCAGAAATGATATGGTCTTCAACCAATCCCAATCTCACCATGAAAACATCCTGAGGACAGCTGTAGCACAACAACATGAATTTGAATGGGCAAGAAAAATCTCCCCAACAGTACTACCTGGAGATCCAACTACGAGGATTGCAACAACCAGCACAAGAACAACTACAATTATTCAAGTTGGATGGTCTATTCCAGATTCGGGTTGGATAAAAATAAACACGGATGGGGTTGCTAGAGGAAATCCAGGTATGGTTGGAGCGGGATTCATATGCAGGGACTCGAATGTACAAACCATTATGGCTCTTGCAGAACCTCTAGGTTTAACTACTGCGCTAACGACTGAGACATGGGAAACCGTAATAGAAACCAGAACAGCAATGGAAAGACAATGGCCAAGAGTGATAATTGAAACAGACTCGAAAAATCTCATGCACTTTATCATAACATCAACGGAAGATCATTGGTATATATCACAAATGATTGCAGAAATCAAACAAAGAATGTGCCACATACTTTGTTTCCATATTCAACACAATTATAAAGAAGGCAACCAAGCAGCGGATGGTATAGCAAACTTTGCAGCAGATAGAAGCGAAAAAGGAAACTACTCGACGACGATATGGGATCAAATAAACCCGCCTTTTGTTAATCAAATTCTGTTAAGTGACTCTAGGGGAATTACTTTCCCTTTATAATCTCTAGTGAGTTCCTTTATATTTATACATGCTTCAAAAAAAAAGAAAAACACGAGTTCCAATTCCAAAATTCAATAATAATAATTGTTTATTTTCTATGAATTGATAACTTACGGGCTGGGTTGCACGGATACGGACTCGGCGACGCGGACTCGACAAGACACTGACGCGGACACGAGGCCAATATTGCAGCGTCCCAGTGCATATTTTAGCGTCAGCGTCGGCGCGTCGGACGCGGACACGGCTCAAGAAATGGAGCGTCCGTGCAACCCAGCTTACGGATGATGTGTAGTATGGACTAGTTATTAGATGCCCTTACTAGTCAAAATTCGGCACTCGACAGTCTCGATAATATTTAGGGTCGAGTATGAATTGATGATATCATACTTGAAAAAGGCTTGGGAAAGACTTTTCTTTTTAAATTCCAATTAGTTCTTGGTACTTGTCTTCTATTGAGTAAATGAAAACTCTATAGTGTCGACAATTTCACAATAATGAATTCTTGTCGGGTTTAAGGGCCATATCTAGTACAATTATTGTGGAAAATGTGATTTAGACAAGATTTCATAAATCTGCTTTTGTTAGTTAGGAATTGTAATCAAATTTGATCTTGCAACACCAAAGTCGAGCATTATGTAATTTCAGATGTCAACTAACTCCCCTGTAATTTCAGATGTCAACTTGATTATCATGGAAAGTTGATAATCAAGTTTTGCAAGTGAGGGATTGGGAGGCGAAATTCAATCCAGAAAATCATAGAACCTCGTTAGCAAAGGTTTGGATTAAGTTTCCGGGGCTAAGCTTCGAATATTGGACAGAGATACCTTGTTGGCGTTGGCCAAAGCTTTTGGGAAACCTATCCAGGTAGACAACACCACTCTTGCTATGGCTTATGGTTTTTTTGCTAGCGTTCTAGTAGAAATTGATTTCGCTAAGAAGATCCCGGATCGTGTTTGGGTTGGCGAAGGAGATGATGGTAATGAAGAAGGCTTTTGGCAGTATGCAGATAGTACAAAAGCCCCTAAATTTTGTTCACATTGCAAAATTGTGGGACATTTGGTTGCTGAATGTAGAGCAATGTTAAAGGAAGTGTCAACAGACATCGAGGATAGTGTTGCTCCAGCTAAGGTTATGAAGAATAAGAAAATGAGATCTAAGAAAACAAAGAAACACTTTTGGTTCAGGAAATTCAAGATGCAGTTATGAATGTTGAACCAGTTCTGGAAGGTGCAAGCACATCATGTACTGATCCCTCTATTCCCCCTGGATTTGAAACTCGTAATAGCTTTCATGGAATCGAAGAAGAAGAGGAGGTTGCCACTTCTCAGTCATCTTTAGGAGATTCAGAAATGAGCATCACAAATCCGTCTTCGTCCGAGCCAACTTTAAGAGCTAATAAGAAATTGGATTCCAAATCCAAAGTAACAGGTATGTTCCCAAGTGGTACTCTTAGTACAAAAACCAAATTTTTTTCAAAATCTAAAGTTCCTGACAAGGTTTCAGCAAACAAACTTTTGGAGTATGGTTCTTTATGGGGTTTAGAGTTCCCTCCTTTAAAGAAAAATCGTGAAGAAATGTTTGGTGATCTTGCAAAAAAATCATGATGGGTTAGTTATAGGGGATGTTGACGAGTCTACTAGATGATAGTAGATATTTGTTTTCATTTTGGTTTGCAAGTTGTGTTTTGATGTTCAAGTAACTCAAGTTGCGTCTTCTACGGTTGATTCTCTTTGTGCTTCGAATATTTGTGGGTTTAGCTTTTGTTTTGTTGTTTTTTATTTGGACTTTTTGCTCTCTTTCGGTTGTAATTGCCTGCACACGGCTTGTGTGCCTTTGAATCTTTTCTCTTTGATCGATAAAAAAAAAACTAACTCCCCTGTTAGATTTGCTGTAACTCAAGAATACCCTATGAAAGGATTATTATTAGGAAATAAAGAAGACTTTTAATTTATATCGGGGAATTCCTTCTATTTTTATATGATTTGTTCATTTTCATATTAGGATCGTCAGCTCCAATTTTTTTTCTAAAAACGTAAATGCAAAAAATCTGTAAAAAATAGTTTAAGAGTAGAAATTTCAAGTTCAATAAACTTCAATCTCTGTCAACTCTGAGAAAGTGATATCTACTTTTTCCGAGCGAATAGCTTATAATTATCAGTGACGGAAGTGGGGGTGGCTTACTATGACATGGGTGCAAGTGTTGCACAATGATTACGCATTAAAGTGTTGCAGGCCAAGTCAGTACTCTGCCATAATGGCACATTGCAAACCCATAATAGCGCATTGCAAGCCATAATAGTGGTATACGGTATAGACTGTCAAGCACTAAGATAGTGGCACCCTACAGGGCCAGTGAAGCGCAAAGATGGTGCTACAATGTAAATACATTTGGTTAAGTAATTAAGCTTATTGTGACACAATGAAGCTTCATTGAAGGAAAGGAAATACGAGGCCAAAGTTGACAGATGCAACATGCGATGTTGGCATTTATGCATATCCATGGAATTGAGTTGTCCCAAACTCAAGGTGTGAGGGTAAAATACCTGGTGGCCACATGTCAACATCTCAAGGGATGGTTTCATGATGAGATGATAAGATAGGAGAACCGAATCATACTCTATAAAGATGATCTCGTCTGAATCGAGACACTTGCCACACACATCGCATGAACGACGCGTGTGAGGAATGGTCTAATCGATTCATATGGTCGAGTCAAAAAAGTAGCACCGCATTTAATGAAGGATCAGAAGAGGCGAGGGCGAGTCTATATCACAGAAGAAGGCTCGGACTGCCTATACTATAACTTGTAGATGAAGTAACACGAGGACCTCCAACGAAGAGGTTCACGATGACGAACAAGGAGAGATAACTCGGAGAGGAGAACTTAGCATACCATTACGAGGGATATTATAGAACCAGTCTGAAGCGATGAAGATGACGAATGATGACTCCAAGAGCTCGGTGAGGCCTGACCGTCACGAGTTTATCTTGTCTATAAATACTAGTCCATGTATCAGGATATGGACAAGTTAGCTTATAGATTTTTAGATGGTCTTTCTACAGAGAATTCCTGAGAGAGATTTAGAGAGAGAAATGGTGAGAGATCTTAGTGAGATTTGTATCTCTTTTAAGGGTAAGACCTTTTGATTAATAAAGAAACCATCTTCTTTCCCCTGGATGTAGGTATTCACGGCCGAACCACGTTATATGCTTGTGTTAATCTTTACTTTCATGTACTTTATATCTTGTTTATCTTCTTATCTTGAATGCTAGACAGATTATAGCTTTTATATTTGTACGGATGTAGTCATCAGAAAAGATGCAACTACATTTTGGCGCTAGAAACATGGAGGTATGAAGATATAATCTACCTCCCTAATAACAGCTCTATATAATTTTCATGCTTTCTGAAAGAAAAGTGGATTTCATACCACTGTGTAGCATTCTGTTAAGATCCACGAGTAGAGCTCGGACTCGACACGGTTCTTGAGATCTGTGAAGTCCAGAACAAGGTTTTAAAAATATCCGTTTTTAACGAAAAACGGCCGTTAAAATGGTCACACCCATATACCGTGGCCGTGAGGGTCCCCGAACCCCGTGCCTTTATTATGCCGATAAATAGGATAAAATGGCAGTTTTTTAGTGCCGTTTTTTAGTTTACATACACGTTATAACCTTTTTTCTAGAATTAGTTTGAATATTTTTTTCTTCAAAATAACATTTTATCGTGCGTTTTTTAGAAATGTTTTCCCGTTATCACGCACGTTATAACCGCGTAAATAACTTTCTTACCATTTTTTTGATTTTTTTTCCTCTGGATTGAAAACTTCGATTTTTTTTTTTTAAGTGATAGAAGGAAACTAACTACAGGATTAAAAACTTCAAATTTAAAAAACATAGAAGGACATGCCAGTTGTATGGTAGAGGGACATGCTCTGGATTATTAACAGCCTCCTCTTCCAGCATATTTAACCACTTTTCTTCTTGAGGTAAAACTGGTGTTTCATCTTCCCCCGCTATCCAGTCAAGCATATTGTCATCCCTCGGTAGACTATGAACGTCGTGAACATCAATGTTATGTCTCCTTGCTTTACCTTTTATTCTTTGTTGGTCCAACTTCAAATTGTACTGGACATACACCAGATCATTTAATCTCGATGAAAGTAAACGATTGCGTAGTTTGGTGTGGATTCTTTCAAACACACTCCAATTCCTCTCTGATCCAAACGATGTAATTGTTTGACTTAATATCTTTACTTTAATCTTTTGGAGGGATGGATACTCAGCACCATAAGATAACCACCAACTTACATGATCACCATGTTGAGCTGCAATACATGCTGATGGTGCTGAAAATTGACCTTGAATCATTCGCATTCTTCCTACCTACAAAGAAAAGTAAATTGTTACTAGAAATTCAAATTACTTAACTATACATATTTGGAGATAGTATTAGTAATTTTGTACCTCTAGCATGCATTGTGCTTGTTCTTGCGGGCCACTAACCATTTTTGATATAACTTCAGTAAGACAAATTTGCATCTCAGAAATTTCTTTATTGATGAGATTAGTTGCCGGGTTAAAGATGTAATAAGGATTGAGAAAATACGATGCATCATGAAGAGGAGAACTCAACTGACTTTTCCATCGTTTATTTATTACACCCACGATAAAAGCATTTCGATTTGATCCCAAATCCATTTGTATAGTTTCCACGCATGTATCAAGTGCATGGAAAAAATCAATTTGATCCCAAACCCATTTGTATAGTTTCCACACATGTAGCAAGTGCATGGAACAAATAGCCCATGGTGGGTTTGTCTGAGTCCAAGAAACAGATCATTTTCAATAAAGGACCAACCATTATGCATGCATTTTGACACGTCGTCCAGAACATCTCATTTGAAATAATATTCTTCACTTGTATAGCTTGTTTAGTTTTTGCCACATCCGATTTTAGAAATTCCTTCTTCAGAAATAGGCTCTCGATAGCATTACGTTGATCAATGATGCTTTTGATTGCAATAAAATTCGTTGAAAACATTGTTAATCCAGGGCGCAATAGATTGCGTCCTGCAGAATGTTGTCGAAATCTAGCAAGAACCCAACCATGATTGTAAATAAATTTGCTAATTTGTCTTGCTTCTCCGATCACATCTTTAACAAAGGGGAATTTTTCCATATCTTCCAACATCAAGTCCAATACGTGAGCACCACAAGGAACCCAGAAAAATGTGCCATATTATGATGCCAATCTCTTACCTATTCAAACAAAAAGAGAAAGAAGTTAATGATTAATATATTCCCAATATATATATATATATATATATAATAAAATGAAGTTATTCTTAGTTACATGCAACTTTTAATTGGGATCCTTGATATGTTACTAATTGAACAATATTTCTCGGACCGACATCATCTATAACGGGCTTGAAAAAAGTAATTAAATACTCTGTTGTCAACCGATTATGTTCTATGTCGACACTTTTCAAAAACGTAATGCCACTACCACTGTAAACTAGAAAGATTAGAATCGTACGGTTGTTTTTGCTTTTCCAACCATCAGAAATGAGCGTACAACCATATTCTCTCCAGTAATGTCGTTGGATAGACACCACATGTTTTTCAATCCTTTGTTTTTCTGAAGTTAATATGGGATTCGACAACTTATAAGCTGATGGGATTCGACAACTTATAAGCTAAAGAATATAAACATGACTATCGAATTACACACATTTCTTATACTAACAATAATCAAATAAAATGGTAGTATTAGAATTTCTTAATGATATAGGTCATCTATTAGTTGGAAAAAATAAAAAAAAATTAATAGGTCATCTATTTAGGGACGTAGGGAGTGTTAAAAAAAAAAAAAAACTAGTAACAATGTTTTTTAGACGCGTTAAAACGTTTTCACGCACGTTATGACTGTTACATAGGAACTTCAGATCATATTTTTTTTTATTATTTTCTATTTAACCGTTACAACGCCTGTTATTTTCAAAAAACGGCCAAAAAACGCGTTTTTTTCCCTATATAACGCATTTTTTGCCCAAAACATGCTCACACCTGTGACAATGCATTATAACGGTCACTCTTAGTGTCCGTGACCTGAGCCGTGGCCGTTTTTCAAAACTTGGTCCAGAAGACCCTCAAAATCAACAAATCTACTTGTTCTTTAATGATTTTTTAAGATTTTTAGTTTTTTTTCCTTTAAGATTTTTCTTAGCTTCCTCAAGATATTCAGGAGAGTAAAAGATCGTAGTGAAAACGAAGTTCTCTAAAACTTTGGCACCTAAGCGATCTCCTCCGTGAAAGAGCTGAGAAGAGCTTAGTTAGTCAATTCCATGAAGAGAATATCGTCTTATGAAATTGAAAAGACAAATTATTCATAATGTCTTCTACCTTTTAAGAAAACTCAAAATAACCCACAATCCTCTTCTTAGAAATCCAACTCTAAGCCAAGGGGAAGGGTTAATGAGTATATAATCACTCGTCAAACTCAAAGTTTGTTCAAAATCAAAAGTCCAAAGGATGATGAAAAATACTTCCTAAAAATGGAAAAATATACTCCATCATCATGTTTTGATTTTACTTGCATAAGCATGACGTATGGAGATAGGTACTTTATCTTGAGAAGAGAAACCGACGAAATACCTTTTTTCCATTACTGAGGTCCTATGCAAGAAGAGAATGTTTTGACATTTTCACATGTCTCCAAAGCTTGCTTTAAAGTCTTTCTTTACTTATTTGTCCAGTCTAAATTATGACTTAGCAGTTGCACATGACCTGTAAAACTAGGATCCCACTTTTCTAAAATAAAAGACAAATTGAGTATTATTGCATGAATTGGTGACATGGCGATCAGCTCTCATGAGCCAAGGTGAAAATGGCGGAGCCCAGTCAAAAGGACTAGAGGAGATGGAACTCGATGAAACCATGTACAACGGTGCACTCTCAGGAGAGGGATAACCTGATAACCAATATCGGGAAGGGTTAACTGATAACTCTAGCTCCGACGGAGATGAAATTCCCTTTGAGGGCCAAGATGATATTCATCTAGCTCAACTAGAGGGTTGGATCGTTTTCCAAGGAAGATAGTAAACAAAGAGCCCAAGAAAAATAATATGTCTGGCTCTGACGATACCACTGCTACAATCGCAGCCATCCTAAAAGCCCAAGAAGCACAGGATGAGAGAATGGAAAAATTGGAAAAACAAAACAGGAGGTTAGAAAGGAGAAACCGGAGGTTGAAGCGAAATGCGAAAAAGAAGGTGCCCAGTATCATGGCCGGAGAGACCCACGAGGAGAAGAATCCCTCTAAAATTTTGCAAGACGATGAACGAGTCAATATCCCAGACACCTTGAACGAGGAAACAATGGATGGATTTCCCAAGGGAAGTAGAGGAGCCTTAAATCGAGAGGATAACCGATCCGAGGGATCATCCAATGTTGATCCAAAACACAGACGAGAACTGAACAGAGAAAACGAAACGAAGGCAAACTATGACACCGAGAATCTCCCAGTCATCATCCCTAAGCGAGGGGATATTTTCAAACCTATTCACTCAAGGGTGGTTTCCCATGCCGAACAATCGGACGAGGATTCATGACGATCAAGGTATCGACGATCAAAGATCTCTTTCTCACCCGAGAGAGCACAAGGAAGAAAGAAGAAGACTGAAGGAAGACTCATAGACGATAAGTTGCATGCTCGAATTTGCCATCTCGAGGCAATGTGCATAGAAGTGAGTGGGAGACAAGATAGTAAAAAGATGGCTGAGGTACTACAGGAGGCGAGGCAATCCCTCTTGGCAGTACACTTATTGGCCCAGCCTTTTTCGAGGAAGTGCTCGCTCCCAACATTCACAACTCCCTTTATTGGGACAGGCGATGCCATAGAACATCTCAGATTAAACCGCATGACATTAACCCAGTGGAGCAACTATGATGTAGTTATGTGCAGATTTTTTCCGACTAGTCTAAAAGATGAAGCCTTGATATGGTTTAATAACCTACCGAAGGAGTCGGTCAGGTCCTTTTCCCACCTATCCGAGTTATTCCTGGAGACATACATACATAATAGCATAGTTAAACCAGAAATAAACATGTTATTTCAACTAGCCTGAGGACCAAATAAGTCGCTCCGATCGCTAGTAACACAATGGAGGAAGCTGTGTGCCGAGATCGGAAGGGTCCCAGAGGCTTGTGCGATCTTAGGATTAAAAAATAGTCTGAGAAAGACAGATCCCATATTCATCCGCATGTAGGAGACTATTCCACCAAACCTAGGCAAGTTGAGGGAGATCCAAGAAGATTACATAGCCCTATAAGAACTTCAAGATGGCACTTATGAAAAATTGGTGAAAGGATCCACCTGAGGATCCAACGTGGTGGAACCGAAGAACCCTCGTATGCCGGCCCAAGGAGCAGGACGATCCAACAATGGGTTTACAAAATTCGATAAGCATCAGAGTGGAGGATGGAAAGGGAGAGACCCAGCCCGAAATAAGAAGGAAAATTTGAAGACCCTGCCTACACGAAGTTAAAAGTTCCCATATCCGAGATCCTCAAAAAGATCTATGGGAAGTGCAAAATCACTTACCCTTGGAATAGAGGACAACATCCAGAACGAGCGAAAAATCGCACTGACTTTTGTGAGTTCCATCAATTCCATAGTCACACAACAGACTCTTGTAGAGATTTGAAGAAGATAATACAAGATATGATAAGTGAGGGTAAACTTCAGGAGTACATCGTGCAACTAGCGATTCATCCCGCCACAGGGGAACCTATTCATCGTGTAGAGAAACCCCGAGAGGAACAATACCTAGAGTGCAACTCGATATCACACTCAGTCCACACAACTCCCATACCCGAGGGAAGTATTACCCGATGGATCCATAAGAACGAACTCAAAGGCAAGGAAGTCTTCATCATAGCAAACGAACCTCCGATGGAGGAGTGGATGAAAATACTTATTACCTTTTCAAACTCAGAAGCACCTGATGAAGGGCATAATCACAATGACCCTCTGGTAGTAACGATGACCATCGCGATTCCAGAACTCGAAGGAGGAGAAGAAACACCAAAGGCGCTACCATGGGCAATGCCAAAGATTCTATTAGACGGAGGAAGTTCCGTTGAAATCTTGTTTTACGAGACATTCGTACAAATGGGCCTTAAGGATGAATATCTAATCCCTTCCACATACAACATATTTGGATTCAACGGCTCATCAACCCGACCAAGAGATGAAGTTACACTGGAAACTCGAGTGGGAAAAATCCTGACTCTAGCCACCTTCTGCATAGTAGACATAATCTCACCCTACACGACCATCATCAGACAGTCTTGGATCCATGGGATCAAATGAGTTTCCTCTACTTACCACCAAAGGCTAAGATTCCCAACACCGGACGGAATCATGGAGGTAATCGGAGACTCAGCAGAAGCTAAATACTACTATAACGTAGAAGTGCATCATGGAAAGAACAGAGTCAATTCTCAGAAAGCAAGAAAGAAAAAGGCCAAGAAAGATAGGGCACATGCCAAAATTGATGCCTACATCGCAATGACGAACAAGGCAAGATGTTCCAAAGAAACATTGTCCGAGCAAGATACTAAAGCCACGGACGAACCTATGAAACCCGTGCGAAACCTATCCAACGTGGGAGATCACCCAACGAATTTCTCGGCCTCGGACCCACAAAGGAGGTAAACATAATGACACCCAAGAAACCAGGTATGGTCAGGATAGGCACCCTCCTCGATGAGGAAGAAGAAGAAAAATTGATACAAGTACTAAAACACTCCGATGTCTTCACTTGGAAGATGGAAGATATGCCAGGAATAGATCCAGAGGTCTGTTGACACCACCTTAAAATAAATCCGAAACACGAGCACATGCAGCAGAAAATGCGCAAAGTGGCATAAGAATATCACAAAGAAATCTAGAAGGAATTGAGAAAAATGGAGGCATCAGGGGTCATATGAGAAGTGCAATATCGAACATGGATCTCTAATATGGTAATCGTACTAAAGAAAAATGGAGGAGTGCGAATTTGCATTGACTTCAGTGATTTAAACAAGTCATGTCCGAAAGACAGTTTTCCAGTTCCTAATATTGATCAGCTCGTGGAAGCAACTTCGAGCTATGGGCTACTTTCCCAAATGGACGGATACTCCGGGTATAACTAGATCCCCCTCTCCGAGGAAGATCAAGAGCATACCGCTTTCTTCACTCCCCGAGGGTTGTATTGCTACACCAAAATGCCATTCGGACTGAAGAACGCTGGAGCAACATACCAAAGGATGGTCGAAAAAATGTTTGACCATTGGATACATAAAACCCTAGAGGTATATGTAGATGACATGCTTGTTAAGAGTAAGCTTCCACAAGATCATGCGAAAGACCTCAGGGAAATCTTCGAACAAATGCAGAAATTTAACATGAAAATTAACCCGGCAAAATGTGCCTTCGGAGTAACTTCAGGAATGTTTTTAGGATACTTGGTCACCAAGCGAGGCATCGAGGTAGACCCGACCAAAGTACAATCCGTATTCGAAATGCCTTCACCCGCCATAGTCAAGGACATACAGAGACTGAACGGTCAGCTAACAGCCTCGGGAAGGTTCATAGCTAGATCATCCGACAAATGTAAAGAATTTTTCAACACCCTGAAGAAGGGTGTGAAATTCTCATGGAGTAACGACTGCGAGAGGGATTTTCAACATATCAAAGAACATCTGGCCACTCTACCAATTCTCCAAAAGCCTAAGCCAATAGAAAGTCTATATATCTACTTATCTTCTACTAACACTTCGATCAGTGCGGTGCTCACCTGTTTAGACGGAGAAATAGAAAAACCTATCTACTTTGTAAGCAAAACCTTGACACCAGCAAAGAAGAACTACTACGGAATGCGGAGCACTTTGGGAAGTGGTTTAATGGGCAAGAGAGATGAAGCTAAGAAGAGTGGAGTTCAAGCTCGATTCAAAGCTTGTTGCAGATGCGGTGAACAATGAAAGTTTCACTATCGACTTGAGAATTCGTAATATGATACTGGATATAAAAAAATTATTTAAAGTATTTAACCTTTGGAGTTGTTCTTATGTTCCGAAGGAAAAAAATAAAGTAGCTGACATTTTTGTCCAAGCTAGCCAGAGTAGAAAGATTATGTAGTGTTTGGCTTTCATTGCCTCCTAGTAATATTGTTGCGCAGTTACATGAGGATATTTCATTTGTAAACACTCATATTTAATCAATTTCATCTTTCAGTTTAAAAAAAAAAAAAAAAAGAAGAAGCAAAGAATAACTATTCTAAAATTGAAAAGATCGTGCTATCCTTGGTTTACGCGACGCAAAAATTACGAACGTATTTCCACGCCCATACGATCACAATTATCACAAGAGCTTCAATAAAATCTGTTTTGGACCATGCTGACATAGCAGGAAGAATCTCAAAATGGGGAGCCTAAATTAAGCAATTCGGGATAAAATATCAAGCCCAAATAGCAATCAAAACCCAAGTGGTAGAGGATTTCTTAGCTGACTTTCCTCTAGATGACACGGACGAAATCGAAGAAATACCTGGAATGGAAGACGAGATGGAAGACCCACTCGAACTACTTCGTTCGGAAAATCCCAGGCGATGGGAAGTCTTTGTAGACGGGTCATATAATTCGGAAGGATCTGGCATCGGGATGGTCTTCACGACCCCGACAGGACGCTGGATCGTTTACAGATTAAGGCTTGAATTCTCCGCTACTAATAATGTAATAGAGTACGAGGATGTCATACACGCCCTACGACTAATAATTTCCTTAGGTATCAGCGAAGTAAGACTCACAAGCGATTCACAGCTAATCGTGCGATAGATAGAAGGAGTGTACCAAGCCTCCGATCCTTGCTTATATCGATACCTCCAACAAGCTAGGAATTATATTGAACAGATACATAATATCACCTTTAGGCACCTAAATAGGCACAATAATAGGCACGCAGACGCCTTATCTTTCATCGCCTCCATGACATCGGACTCGGAAGCCACAAATGTAAAAATTGAAAGAGTATCACTCCCATCCATACCCATCGAGGGAGACATGGAGACACTCAACTTGAACGTAATGGATCAACAAGAGATCCTACCGGAGAATGATTGGAGAACCCCAAATATGAAGTATCTATCCAACGGTACCCTCCCAAGTGATCAACAACTCGCACACAAAGTCATATCCTGATCGGGAAACTACCAACTAAGAGACAACATACTGTACAAATAGTCATATCTAGGACAATTGCTCAGATGTCTATCCTTCAACGAAGGCCAGGAGATATTGAAAGAAATACATTACGGATACGCCGGTAACCATAGTGGGGGGAGATCGCTAGCCCACAAGGACATGTTACAAGGATACTTTTGGCCTCGGATGAACGAGGACTCCAAACAGATGGCAAAATCATGTCTAGAGTGCAAAAAATTTGGCAAAAGAAGACACCACTACAAGAAAACATGTCATCAACGACGAAATTCTGAGCGACCTGTAAGATTTCGTCGCTATATATAATAGATAGCGACCAATAAAATTATGGTCGCAAAATATTAGTTTCAACGACATGGTCGAAAAATTGTAGCTAAGATTGTCGCTAAATCATATAAACAGCGACCAAATTTGATGTTGTAGATAAATCAGATAAACAACGACCAAAATCGATATTATCGCTAATACAAAATTTTAACGATGATATTTTTGGTCGTCAAAAGTAAATTATAGGGAAGTACTTCATTTAGGTCGCAAAATGGTGATGCCTTTAGTGATGAGTTAGATTTGCGTTAATCAACAAATAATCAACACATCATGCCATACATAATTACTGATTTTATTCGTTTGGTATTCTTTCCATTCTCAGGTATACTATTTATTTGTAAAGACCAGGTATACTATTCATTTCGTTTGGTCGGTGGCTGTAGTAAATGTATAATACTTTTTAATTTTTTTATATACGTAATCACTACTACCACTCACGGATGATGTTTGGACCTTTTGGAGTCTTTGGACCAGTTTGGGTTTATGGTCAGGGAAGAATGAGACGTAGCTACGTGGACTTCTTCCAAGGCTTAGTTATTATAACTTACATGACACGATGCACCGAAAGAATAAGTTAAACAAAATTAAGAAACCGCTCCTCTCATTTTCATTAGCAAACTTTCCTAACTTCTCATTCTACTCTGGTCATTTTCATTTCTTTTATTCGAGAAGAAAATCTTTAGTTTAATCTGTAAATTTTTTTGATTTACATAGAAAGAAGAAAAGTTAGGGTTTTGATAATTGGATCACTTAAGAGTAGGATCTCTGTAAATTAGTTCATCTGATTATGATTTTCTGAGGTTAGGGTTTTGAACTACAAGATGTCAATGCCCTTTGATCTGATTTTTTCCAACTAGGATATATGAAACAGAACATAGAAGAAGAAACAGGAGAAGATAAATAGAGAAGCAAGGGAAACTCGTTTTCATCATAAGAGAATTGATTGTCGTAGATGAGGAGTTTGATTTGTAATCATTTTTTAGAATATGGATCTATTCAGGTAAATCGGCGGTCTAAGTAATTTTATTCTCGTGCAATTGTGTTAGTTTGGTGGTCAATTATTTCCTAAGTCTTCAAGCAATTGATGATTTGTTGATAATCATGGTGATAAGGTTACAATTTTGTCTTCAGAGTATTTGTTTTTTTTTATTATTTTGTTGGTTTGCGAAATTGGGTTTATTTCAATGGCAGGGTTTGTATACGGGATATGCAACTCTATTTCAGAACTATCTCGTTTAGTCAGGCAATAATTTTCAGCGGCAGTAAGCGAATTAAGGCGATAAGAAAGAACATGGACTGGCGGATTAATATATCCTTGCTCTGGCAATTTGGAGTTCTGTACAGAGGACAAATATTCGTTCTTCGGCATTTTTTGATATATATTCTTGTAACCAAATGATAGTCATATTCTATTCGTTTTGAGTGATTATTGGTATCCACTTGTAACCCTTTTCTCCAACAGAATACTATCTAGCATTCAAAAGATTTGATGTACTGAATGTGGTTTTGGGATAATGTGTATTTGAATTCATCTTTTAACTGCAATATTACTGTATATTCAGTTTCAATCATCTTTGTATTTTATAATCTTTTTTCTTCCAATTAAAGTGGGATTCATTATGCAAATGCAGCGTAATTTAATTATTTGGTATTTACGTCCCCGTTTGTCCATTTTGGCTACAAAATATTCGGTCGTAGTAAGATTCATTTTACCGGAAAAACAAGGAATTTTGTCGCGTAAGTAAAACAAATCCGCGATAAAATGTATCTTCGCTGTTAATTTTATATTTGTGATACCACACTTTTTGTCAGTAAATTTGTTTTTGTAGCTAATAAACTTCTAGTGACAAAACAAAAATTTAGGTCGCTGATACCATTCAGCGACACACCATTTCCGACAAAACTGGCGACTAAATAAAGTCTTTGATAAAAGGTATCAGCGACGAAAATTTTATATTTGCGACGATGACGTTTCGTCGCTGATGACAAATTTTCTTGCAGTGCACGCACCTTCAATGGATTTGAAATTCGTTCTCAGACCTTGGCCATTCGCAAAATGGGGGGTCGACATCGTCGGACCTCTATGAGATGGTACAGGGAAACGAAAATATCTCATCGTGGCTACTGATTATTTCACCAAATGGGTAGAAGCCTCTGCCTTGAGGCACATTAGAGACCACGACGTCTTCAAATTCCTTTTCGAGCACATCATATGCCACTTTGGTATCCCATTCGCCATCGTGATGGACAATGGGGCACAACTCCGAGGGAAAAACATCGACCTCCTCTTCAACTATTTTAAAATCAAGAAGAATAAATCTACGCCCTACCCCGATAGTAATGGCCAAGCTGAAGCTACCAATAAAACCATCGCCGACATGCTCAATAAGAAGATAGATGGACATGGAGCTAGATGGTGTGAACATCTACACAATATTTTGTGGGCCTATAGGACCACACGAATGGAAGCAACAAGAATGACCCCCTTCGCTCTAACCTATGGAACAGAAGCTATCATACCCACCGAAGCTATGATCCCGACAACAAAGTCCGAGGCTTGGGAGAAGAACCTCATCTCGGACATGATATTATCAAAGCTAGACGATCTTGAGGAAAACCGAGAAATCGCTCTACAAAAGATGGAAAATTACCATCAAAGGTTAGCACGAGAGTATAACAAACGTGTTCACACGAGACAACTCAGCCCAGGTGACAAAGTATGGCACGAGATCCCACCATACTAGCGCGAATTAGGAAAATTCTCTCCCATCTGGGAAGGACCACTAATAGTCATCTCCAAAGCAGGTGATGGATCCTATAGATTGCTCAAAACCGATTGGGAAGAGCTAGAACGCCCCTGGAATATCAAATACCTCAAGCCATACAAGGCTTAAACAAATCATCGCTTAGGAAAAAAGGGGGTTCGAACTCCCACTTGTAAAAAAGGTCATGCTACGTTATCAAAATGTACTCAGGGCTTGTAAACCCTCTTTCAAGAATAATAAATTTAACCTTTTGTGTGACTCATTTTGATTTAATTTTGTTGGCTTTAATTGTTTCTCGTTTATTTCCTTAATCTTTCTTGATTATTGCTTTACTTCAGGAATATTTTATTTTTGCATTTGCATATAGCTTCATTCATCTCATCTTTAAATCATAACTAAATCCCATAAAGTTTATGGCATGGTGCTAGCCACACCTTCCATTCCACAACGAATGATGCGGGTACAACACCTTAGCTGCCTAAGACGGGAACGGACCTAAGGCAATGTCATCTCGCGAATAAATCATGATGAAGCTGGGGATACCCTAATCTACCTAACACGGAAACATACCTAAGGTAATGCCATCATGATCTAATAAATCAGATGATGTCCTACTATAACCGGAGATATCCAGAATCAACATACTTACCTTTGGCTAAGGAAAGAATCACTTGACCGAGGTATTGTGCGCCCTACAACCAAGCGGTTAATAAATAGGTAGACTCACATGAATAATAGCCTAACCCATGGGTAAAGTGCATCCTAAAAAGGACACGATTAAATCAAACCCATAAAGGTGTCAACACGATGGAAAAAAGGGATGAGCACCATATTCAGCACCCACCACTATAAGAGATGACTTATCCATTCAAGGAGATGATCACTTCGAGGCTCTGTCATCCACGGATGGGCCAACATAATACACTGATAATCCCAAAATAGCCATTAAACGTAGAATTACAGGGGCACAAAAATTACACAATAAGAGAACTCCCCCTACATATCCTACTCGCCTCGAACACATCATGAGGACTTCTTACACAGTTACGATTACAAGGAGCATCGCTAATAGCTCCTTATCAAAAAATATCCTCTTAGAGCCTCGCTTTAGATAAAACACATAGCGAGACTTCTTCACCACCCAGTGCCGGAGCAAGAAAACACACGAGCTGAGATCTTCAAACGATCCTTTATTTAACCCCAGGGCAGGAGATGCTATGTCATCAAGCATGGGAAAGGTATATATATATACATTTAGTACATAAATGGTGCTTTACACCTTAGCATCCTCAGAAGCTCGTACCCACCACTTAGCAGGAAGAGAATAGATTACACAAACAAAAACTGTTGGTGACAAATCTGCATCATAAACACAAAGTGATCCCAAAACCAATCGCATGGAAAAACACTTCAAAAAAAGTGTTTCCAAGCTTGAATGTAAGAAAAAGTACACGGATGATGCTAAATCTCCTAACAAAGAAACCAACGCGCTAACAGATAAAGCAGGACTTCTGAAGCGTGGAAGAGCCAAAAAAATGCGAAAAAAGATAAGTCCATCTGAGAAAACATCGGTGATAGCAAGAATAAAGAATAGTCCAGGAGTTGGTCTATGGCATTAGTTTAAGGCTGGCCAAAGGTTGAGAAATGCAAACAATCCAGTAATGCAAGAGTGGCATTAATATTGTCAAACAGATGGGCTATGTAAAACATATGGCGCCAAAATACTAGATTGAGATAAGGAGTTGGCCTTGATGATTGAAGAACAAGGATTTTCCGTGCATTTGTTTAGAGCAATAATCATGCATGGACAAGGTGGCTAAGCATTGGAACAAGGATGGATTCGGTAAAGCATAACAGTTGTGCAATATGGCTCAAGTGACGGTTAGGAGTTGGTTACGAGCTTTACAAGCATGCCAAATGTGTGAGACAAGGGAGGACAGTTATAAAGTAGTTTATAACCATTTGTGAGTGTTCATAACCACCAAGAACAGGTGTGGAACCTGTTGGCGTGACAACTCAAAAGGTGGCAGTTGAAGATGGCGGTTATGGAAAATACTTGGACACTTGGCTGTTCAAGACTTGTGCAGCGGTTGCACAAAAGTTTTGGCCTGATCCTAGTTAGTATAAATAGATTAGGAATCAATAAGTTTAGTGTTATTCAATTGGAGAAGAACCAGTGAAATTGTAGAGAGAGTTTGGCATTCACCAAGAGGGTGAGGGTGAATGTCTTGTTTGGTACATGTGATGGACTGTTTTGTATAATCTTCCTTAATGTAAGTAAATGGGTTTATTGTGTTAGTTCTTTGTGTTCATTATGTTGTTGATCTTGTGAAGATGTCAATTGGATTGATGCATGGAAAACCTCTTATGCTTATGGGGGAATGAAGAGTTAGAGAGAAGGAAGAAAAGACTTTCGTTGTGCAAAGCCTTATGATCGAAGGAAGATGCACACTTTGATGCGAGTATGCAAGGCTGAGTGATTGTGGGTGAAGTTGATTCACTGAACCACAATCATTGCCGATTATGTTCCATGAAAATTTTAGGCGATTAAATGGGCACGTGACCGCTAGTATCAGAGATGTGTTTGGGAACAAAGTTGCTGATTTTTCTCTCTTTTTACTCAAGTTGGTGTTATTTGTTTGTCAAATTCAGTGGTGAATTGTTTGGGTTTCATTATTATGGAGATTACAAAAAGTTGGTCTTGTGTGGAAAGATCAATTGGAATGCAGGCCATGAAAGTTTATGACAAAGGTTTCAAAATTCCATCCCAACGTATTAGACAAACGTGCAAGAATCATTAGAAAACGGGTTTTCAAGTGATTGGATGACAAAACTAAAGAGTATGCTAACTTTTATGGTGCAAGTCAGGTGTTAAAGTCCATGTTTCTCACAAGTATGCTAAGAGTATGCATTAGGAATGCATAATTTCGTAGTGTTATCAGTAGCGAGTACATTACTTGTTGTAATGGGAATTTTGTGAAAATTCCTGAACTCAAAGAAATTAATGGCCTTTGCAGTGGAAAAGTAAATGAAGAACATGTTTATACGATAGATTGAAGGTTTTTTCATCGTAGCCAGTTGATGAAAGATTATAGTTATCTCTCTCGAATGCATGTACCTTGGTGGTAATGAAAAGTTTGGTTGCGAACCAGCATGTTGGTGGAAATGTGATTCCATGAATGAAGAATTGGATGGAAAGTTCTTATCTAGCATAAAGCTTATTGAAAGTCTAAAAAAATAAGAGCAAGTTAGGGAAAAACCGATACACCACGGTCTTGCATATGCAAAGAATTCTTCGTTGATGCTAGATGCATACAAGGAGTGTGTTTGCATCTGGTTTATAGGTGGGATCAAAATGCTTGGACAAGGGTGCCCAAAGACCTGCATTTGATCATAACCACAAGCGGATGTTCTTGTCGACTTCAAATCAACAATTGTTGCTACTGAAGTTGATTTTGGAGAAGAGGAAAGACAAGAGTAACCAGTTTTGCATGGACAGTAAAAATGAGTTCCAAGTTTGAAGAAGAATGTGGCATTCTTGCTTTATGGAACGTAGGCAGTGGCGCCTCATTTTCAAGGATTATGGTCTTGTTTGCAACTGTCCAAAGTGTTTATTCGCAAAAGTCATTGAGTGATATGAATTTGCTGATCTCTATGGTGATGTTCAAAATTACCAAGTTAAGTCCTTTCCAGTGCAAATGTGCACACGTTTGTGTCGATATTTGGGTGCTAATCGGCATAGCAACAGTAGCATGCGCCAAATAATATTTGGTCATGGCCAAAGTGCATAATATGTTTGGAGATGCAAGTTAGGAGAAATTGTGGATGCGGTAAAGATAATAACAAAGTAGTGGTGATCTATAAGAATGACATGAGGTCATTTTTGAATAAATCTTCATGAAAGATTAAGTAAAATGATATCATCTGTCTAAAAGGAGTATTCAACTAATTGTCAATTATAGTGTGCTTCATTATGAGAGTGGCATACGAATGTTGATAGTTGGAAGAGTACATGTGGCAAAATGAATTGCTACATTGGGGACAGTAGGTGCTTGTTAGAGCATTGCACGGTCGAAATCACATGCATTGCTATCTCAAGCAAGTTTTTCAATGTTAGTGATCAAAACTAAAAGTCTTGATTTCTAGTCTACTATAGATAAGGTCTCGGACTAGGATAAAAAGTGTAGTTGAGCTTAAGAACTCCATGGAAATCATCATACAAGATGAAGGACTACTCAAGGAACTGGTGGATCTTCATCGACTAAAAGGTATGTGGAGACTTGAAATTATTTATCACTCAAAATTATATTTTACTCTATCTCCTATCTAGAGACAAAAGTCGTTTTACTATATACATTAAGATTATACACATGTGGTATTTTGAGACGAGTATACCTTGCCTATCTATTTCTCGAAATATGTGTTGGTAAAGCTTTCGCTTTAGCCAAGTTCATCTTTACCTAGTGACGAAAGTCATGATTAAGTTTCAATCACTTTGAAAATTTCTCTGACAAAAAATGGTTTGTGAATAACAACTATATAACATCCTATGAGAATGTTTCAATGATTGAAATGAGAGTTTAGACAATATAACCAATGGAGGATATAAGCATTGTTGTGGAAATACATATTGGTATAAGTCCTTATTCCTTGAACTAAGGTTTGCGAACTTTGTTGATCAAGAGAACCGGAGAAGTGCGTGAGCTTCAGTCCACGAACTCAGTCCGCGAACTGGTGAAGTTCTCAAACCCGAGAATTTATGTTGGAGTTTGTGAACTCCATCCGGGAACTTAAGCCCACGAACCCAGTCCGCGAACTTGAGTAGGTTATGTCTAAAAACGATGTTTGTGAACTCATCTCTATAAACTAAGGAATGGTATTGCAAACTGAGGCTATATAGTTCATGAACAGATTCGAGTGAATTAAATCTTTTTTTTCTTCAATTGTGTCTTGTGTAGTACATAAATATCTAAGCAATTGAACAACTCTCTAACTAGTTCATTTGAACTAGTTATGGTGAATAATAATATCGTTGATATGAAAGTTATCATATGTCTAACCATTTGGTTAACTATTGTTGGAATAACTAATGTACAAGTTTGGGTACGGTTTTCACAAGCCTACAAACGAACATTTTATGTTTGTATAACAAGCTATGTTTTTGATCTAACGTTTGATAAATATTATCTTGAATCTAATTAGGTTTTCATTTAACGGTGAATATTAAATGCTTTGTTACTAAGCTAACATTGATTGCAAACCCTGATTTGAAAGACTATATAATGGAGAGCTCTAGCAACTGCGAAACCTAATCCCCACACCTTACGTGTGATACTAGTTGCATAGCTAGTGTCAATTCTCCTTTAACCTTTGGTTTATTCTTCTAATTTTATTGTAGTTGTGTGATCTGATCTTGCTGTTTATATCGTACGAGTACAATTATAATAATTGACTTGAGATTTCTATTTCCGATAGGCAAGATAAAAAAGTAGTCACAAACATCTTCGTCTCATCGTTTGTGATTCCATAATATCTTTTTTCGCTGCGTAGATTAAGACTATTGTGAGGTGATTAATAAAGATGAGATGTTCTTCGGGAATATAAGTATGGTTTTATCAATTGGTTCATGTTCACCTTGATTTATCAAAAAACAGAACAAAACTCGTAAGTATATTCGTGGGAGACGGATTTATCTATTGCTGTAGACTTTTCTGTGTGATACAAATTAGATTATTAATTTTTTCGACTTTGGGTCATAGCAACTCTTAGTTGTGGGTGAGATCATCTAAGGGAATAAAGTACATAGTATACTGCTGGTATCAGAGGTGTAGGTGCATTACTGTACCTTGGATCAGTGTGAGATTGATTGGGGTTCAACTACAGTCCAGACCGAAGTTAGATTGGAGTAGGCTAGTGTCTGTAGCGGCTTAATATAGTGTATGTTTAATCTGGACTAGGTCCCGGGGTTTTTATGTATTTGCGGTTTCCTCGTTAACAAAATTCTGGTATCTGTGTTATTTCATTTTCCGCATTATATTGTTTATCTTTATAATTGAAATAATACAAGTTGTGCGTTAAAGATCAATCAATTAGAATATCCAACCTTTCGTTGTTGATTTACATTGATTGACACTTGTATATTGGTCTTTGGTACCATCCCTTGTATTTGATTAAAGACTCGTTGATTTCTATTGGCTTGAGTAAATCAAAACAATAGAGAGATAATAACTCCTTGAGATATTTCTATCTAGATTGATTCTGACTGTCTAGTTGATTCTCTAGAAAGGAACTCGGAGTTTATCTATACAGATTGCTAATTAGAAATATTGGGTGTGGTTGTTAGACCCCCGCTTTTTCAGTGATGTCGCTTCCTTTATTGCTTAGGAGCGAAGTTGATTTTCAAGGCTTGTTAGGTCTTACAAGTTGCAATCAGTTGGCGCGAGTATTTGCTCAAGTTTGAGTACACTTTAAGTTTGGGTCGAGTGGACCTTGGTGTTGGAATGAAGTCTCTCTATGTAAGGTACACTACAAGAAAACTTGGCTTTAGCGACTATTTTCATACCAACTACAGTTGGTGGAATTCTTCAGAAACAACTGTTTGTAACTAAAAACAAGTCTGGTGGGAGAAAATGTTCAACCACTAGTTTTCCAGCAACGATAGTGGGTGGAAGGCTATAGGAGGAACAACCTAACAACCAAAAGATCGTATTTGTTGTTATTAGCCTCCATCCATCATGTTTAGGCAACCAAAACGTACCCTAAAAGGTACATATATTTTTTCACTCATCTTACCCACGAAAAAACCTATTGGTAGACACCTCAATCAACCATCAAATTATTGGCATTGTTAGTAGCTTTCAGCCACAGGGTCTGACAACTACAAAGTACACTAGAAGGTAAATACTTCAAGACACCATGTGTATCCACCAAGTCAATCTTTTGGTAGACACTTGTACCAAAACATTAGTTTGTTGGTGTGGTTAGTAGTTTTCAGCCACCATGATATGACAACTACTAAGGTTGATCCCTTATTGAGCCTGCAGAGACATTAACATCTAAAAAGTTTCTTGTTTTTTGTATAGTGTCTATAACATAGCCACAAAAAATACGAGTCAATTCCACGTGAAGTTAGATTGGTGAAACTAAATTTTTAAGTTCTATTGATACTAATTATGAACAAATCGGGAGCCGAATGACCAAAAAATAGATGATTATATTAGAAAAACAATATTAAAACATATATAGAAAAGCTAAGGTAACAAAATCACCTCCTATGGATATAAATTCATAGGTTGATCGACTAATTCTCTTTTTAATCAAGTAGTTGTAAAGATGTTATAATTAGCAGTGACTTCCTCAAAGGTGTGATGGACTCACATGTACATATTGATGAACTAAAGCATAATATGTCGATTCCTAACTTTACTTATCTGTTTAACTATTCACATATATAGTTAGGCTTCTAACAACTCTGGATGCTTGAAATAAATCAGTTAACATGCATAGATAGGCTTTTAGCTAGCTAGGCATAAGTCAAAAAGGATTGAATTTCCAGTTTCTACAATTTTGCACGAATTCGTTCAAATTCTACATGAAAATAGTTGTTCAAGTAGCCAAGAATATAAATCCATTATATTTTTTTTTCTAAGGCCATGAACCTATACAAAATAGTGTCACATGGTTTACCATATCATAATATTGCACCGGTCGTTATAAATCCGGAGGACCGCGCGCCGCCCATATTTGCTCTACATCAATTTCGTTTTCACATTTCTTCCGCTTCGATTTCCTTGCATAAGTGCAGCAACAAACAAGTTTACATCATTATTGATTAGATGGAAGCGACAACACAATTTATTTGCATCTGGATTATTTAGGTTCAATATTTCTTCTTGAAATTTCTGTTATATGTTTTCCCCAAAAGTGATTTTTTATTGTGGTGCACGACTGACATTATCTAGTATAAAAAACATAATTCTTGCAAATACATTCATCTTCAGCTAAAGGAAATCAACGACCCTGAACTAGCACCATATTGAACTTGCAGAGTGAAATAATGAAAATTATAGTGGAAGAATGAAAATTGGAGTGAAGATATGAGTTGAAATGAAATAAAATTTGGGTATTTTAATTAGGTGTTGAATTTAAGATAGTTGGATAAGATATACTGGGTGATCGAGTCTTCATCGATGACGGTTGTATCTTGATCTCTAATTCTAATTTCAAGTCAGAATATTATCAGTAATGACCTCTTATTCTAAGTCGGAATCTTCAGTAAAACCATAAACCTGTAGATGTTCATCATATTATCCTTAGTGATCTCTTACCTCTAAGTAGGAATCTCCATCGGAACCCTAATTCTACCTTCATTTGATTTCAAAACTTTGTTTAGGTGAAAGTCGAATTTACTTATCAAACTCATTTCTCGATCACTTTATGATCCATTCTTAAATATACTAGAATTTGCGTACAATTGAACCTGGATATCAATATCAAAATTCATCCTAATTTATATATGTTTTTTTTTGTATTTTTATCTTATGATAATAATACCGAATGCAATCATATATATATACTCGAATTTGCGTATAATTGAACCTCAATATCAATATCAAAATTCATCCTAATTTATATATGTTTTTTTGTATTTTTATCTTATAATAATAATACTGAATGCACAAGTTCGTTTTAACACAAAGAAGTATACAAAAAAAAAAAAAAACACAAAGGAAAACACGTTTTAACACAAATAAGTATATAAAAACACCAAAGAAAACACAAAGGAAAACACATTTCTCACATATCCTTCTAAATCCGTATGAGGCTTGTAGATTGAATCTCCGCCGTCTAAATATTTTCACAATCTGTATGAGGCTTCGAAACTAAATTTTTGCCGTCCAAAAGTTTATTTTTTTTCCAAACATCCCAATCTCGGTTTTCACCATGAGATCGGCCTTTTTCAAACTTAGTTTTGTTTTCCAATCGTTTTCTCTTATCCGTTTTTCCATTCTAATTCGTTTTACGATTTTTTTTGGCTTTTCATCTCTGCCTTTCCCTTTTGTTCACTTTTTAGGGTTTTTATTTCGGGTTTCGTTTTGCTCTGCGGTTTTTCCTTTAGGGTTTTCGTTTTTTTTTCTTTGTTCTTGTTTTCCATGGTTTCCTTCTCAGTAGCAATGCCCAGGGTTACTAGATCTTCACAGGTGATGCAGCGACCCCCATCCTACCTTATTCCCCTTCAGCAGTCGCACCAGAGAACACATGCCATTGTCCCTTCAAGAATTTTCACAACTATGGTGATGGAATTCATGGTAGAGGCTATGTTAGAGGTTCGATCGTGAATCACCTTCATGATAGACACCTTTTTTCGGATGATAGCAAAGATACAGTTCGGAACTTGTTGGCAAGGGATGTTTCGGTGTACCAGGGTATAGAGAAAGTCCTTGAGAGTTTGCATATGTGGTTGTGTACCAAATGTCTCTACCTGAATGCATGGTCCAAACCCTGTAAGGGGCGTGAAGGAGATTGGCATGAATTCATCCCAAGTCCTCTCAATGGGGGTGAAGCTGAAATTTTGATTCATGGTGTGTCTAAGCCGTCTGTTATGCAGTCTGTATCTTTAGAGGACGACGCTTCAGCTGGAGAGTGCAATGGCAGTGATGCTGTAGTTTTGGAGGCTGCTTCAGATGGCAGCAACGATGCTGATAGCCTGTCCACAGGGCTGCTTAACAGTGTGCTACAACGGAGCTTCCCCACGGTGAGTTGTATTCCTTACAAATGTAGGCTGGCATTTTCACGGGCTCTTAAAGCTTGCCTTGATCGAGTTCTTGCCGTTCCTTCCAATTTGACGTTTTGGATTCGACTATTACTTCTCCCCATTTGCACTCTTTCCATGTACCAGCCCAAGAACTATGCTGAGCGTAAGTCTAGTAGTCGTAAGAGACTACAAGTAGCTGCAATTATCCAGGCTTTAAACGTATGGAGAGAGCCCAATGGGTGTTTTATTTTTGTAAATAATTTTCTACATCAACCACTTTAGTTAGGCTCCAAGAAGGATGATGAGAAGAAGATGGAAGATAAGCAACATGCAGCTACCATTCGCGCCCGTCAAAAGAAAATCAGTTCGGGTCACTATTCTGCTGCTATTCGGGTTCTGTCATCGTCTGGTGTTGCACCTTTTGAAGAATAGACGTATCTTGGCTTATTGGAAAAACATCCCACGGCCTAACCCCTGGTGATTCCCAAGGATGATATCAGCGACCCAATTTGTGTGGGGTCTAAGGCTGTTTTAGGGGCGATTAGAAGCTTTCCTAAGGGTGCTTCTTGCGGTCGGGATGGCCTTCGCGCACAACACTTAGTTGATGCTCTTAGTGGAGCAGAGGCGGCAGTGTCAGATGATTTGGTTATGTCTATTTCTGGGGTTGTCAACCTTTGGTTGGCCGGTAAATGCCCAAGTGAATTAGGCGAATTCATTGCTAGTGCACCTTTGACACCATTACTTAAACCTGGGGGGGAGATTAGGCCCATTGCAGTTTGTAAAGTTTTGCGTAGATTGGTTTCTAAGGTGGATTCCTTCGCTGTAGGTAAATATATGACTTCTTATTTGGGGGACTACCAATTTGGTGTTGGTGTTCCGGTGGGAGGTGAAGGTATTTTACATGCTGTAAAACGCCTTTTGGAGTTGAAGAGCCAGTCGAACAAGTTGTCATTGTTGTTAATTGACTTCTCTAATGCTTTTAACATGGTGAGTAGGTCTCATCTCATAAAGGAAGTTCGCACACATTGCCCAGGTATTTCTCGCTGGGTTGAATTTTGTTATTATCGTCCGGCTAAGCTCTATTATGCCCAATATTGTTTGTCTTCTGCACTTGGTGTTACCTGTTTTTGACTCTATGATTATGGACGCTCTAAGTAGCTTGATTCAAGCTGTATTATACGAGATGAGCTTACTAGGCAAGTAGTCCACAATGAAAAGAGGATTCAATGAGAAAGAAAAAAAAACAGGTAAACAGGATTTTGATTGCAATGTCTCGCTATAATTTTACAACTGCTATAGGCAATACTAGTATTACCAGCATGAGTTCCAAGATAACCATACAACCACAACCCTAACAAGATAACCATACAACCATAACCCCCTACCAACCACCAAATTTCTATGGACCTTACCATTGCCTCCAAAATTTCAGTTTTTCTTGTGGAAAGCTATCAACGAAAGATTACCAACCTTCTCTCACCACATCAAACTCACCAATTCAAACACGTGCCCCAGATGCAACTCCGCCCCAGAAACGGTGACACACATGCTTATTCAATGTCCTGTGGCAATTGCTGCATGGACCGACCTCTTAAACCGCATACCAACAAACCATCTTCAACATAACAACAATCCTATCACATTAAATCCTCAAACAACCATATTGCACCTACTACAAGCTTATACTGATAAAACCACCATTACAAGTTTTTGTTTCCTTTTCTTGGCACTATGGACAGCCAGAAATGATCTGGTCTTCAACCAATCCCAATCTCACCATGAAAACATCCTGAGGACAGCTGTAGCACAACAACAAGAATTTGAATGGGCAAGAAAAATCTCCCCAACAGTACTACCTGGAGATCCAACTACGAGGAT
This sequence comes from Papaver bracteatum, assembly GCA_023529315.1. NCBI lineage: Eukaryota > Viridiplantae > Streptophyta > Magnoliopsida > Ranunculales > Papaveraceae > Papaver > Papaver bracteatum. Next base: position 617,154 of record JAJJWX010003815.1, on the reverse strand, counting down.
TGCAACAACCAGCATAAGAACAACTACAATTATTCAAGTTGGATGGTCTATTCCAGATTCGGGTTGGATAAAAGTAAACACGGATGGGGCTGCTAGAGGAAATCCAGGTATGGTTGGAGCGGGATTCATATGTAGGGACTCGAATGTACAAACCATTATGGCTCTTGCAGAACCTCTAGGTTTAACTACTGCGCTAACGGCTGAGACATGGGAAACCGTAATAGCAACCAGAACAGCAATGGAAAGACAATGGCCAAGAGTGATAATTGAAACAGACTCGAAAAATCTCATGCACTTTATCATAACATCAACGGAAGCTCATTGGTATATATCACAAATGATTGCATAAATCAAACAAAGAATGCGCCACATACTTTGTTTCCATATTCAACACAATTATAAAGAAGGCAACCAAGCAGCGGATGGTATAGCAAACTTTGCAGCAGATAGAAGCGAAACAGGAAACTACTCGACGACGATATGGGATCAAACAAACCCGCCTTTTGTTAATCAAATTCTGTTAAGTGACTCTAGGGGAATTACTTTCCCAGTATAATCTCTAGTTAGTTCCTTTATATTTATACATGCTTCAAAAAAAAAAAAAAAAAAAAAAAAAAAAAAAAAAACACGAGTTCCAATTCCAAAATTCAATAATAATAATTGTTTATTTTCTATGAATTGATAACTTACGGGCTGGGTTGCACGGATACGGACTCGGCGACGCGGACTCGACAAGACACTGACGCGGACACGAGGCCAATATTGCAGCGTCCTAGTGCATATTTTAGCGTCAGCGTCAGCGTCCCAGCGCGTCGGACGCGGACACGGCTCAAGAAATGGAGCGTCCGTGCAACCCAGCTTACGGATGATGTGTAGTATGGACTAGTTATTAGATGCCCTTACTAGTCAAAATTCGGCACTCGACAGTCTCGATAATATTTAGGGTCGAGTATGAATTGATGATATCATACTTGAAAAAGGCTTGGGAAAGACTTTTCTTTTTAAATTCCAATTAGTTCTTGGTACTTGTCTTCTATTGAGTAAATGAAAACTCTATAGTGTCGACAATTTCACAATAATGAATTCTTGTCGGGTTTAAGGGCCATATCTAGTACAATTATTGTGGAAAATGTGATTTAGACAAGATTTCATAAATCTGCTTTTGTTAGTTAGGAATTGTAATCAAATTTGATCTTGCAACACCAAAGTCGAGCATTTTGTAATTTCAGATGTCAACTAATTCCCTGTTAGATTTGCTGTAACTCAAGAAGACCCTATGAAAGGATTATTATTAGGAAATAAAGAAGACTTTTAATTTATATCCAAAAATCATTCTATTTTTATAAAGATTTGTTCATTTTAATATTAGGATCGTCAGCTCCAATTTTTTTTCTAAAAATATAAATGCAAAAAATCTGTAAAAAATAGTTTAAGAGTAGAAATTTCAAGTTCAATAAACTTCAATCTCTGTCAACTCTGAGAAAGTGATATCTACTTTTTCCGAGCGAATAGCTTATAATTATCAGTGACGGAAGTGGGGGTGGCTTACTATGACATGGGTGCAAGTGTTTCACAATGATTACGCATTAAAGTGTTGCAGGCCAAGTCAGTACTCTGCCATAATGGCACATTGCAAACCCATAATAGCGCATTGCAAGCCATAATAGTGGTATACGGTATAGACTGTCAAGCACTAAGATAGTGGCACCCTACAGGGCCAGTGAAGCGCAAAGATGGTGCTACACTGTAAATACATTTGTTTAAGTAATGAAGCTTATTGTGACACAATGAAGCTTCATTGAAGGAAAGGAAATACGAGGCCAAAGTTGACAGATGCAACATGCGATGTTGGCATTTATGCATATCCATGGAATTGAGTTGTCCCAAACTCAAGGTGTGAGGGTAAAATACCTGGTGGCCACATGTCAACATCTCAAGGGATGGTTTCATGATGAGATGATAAGATAGGAGCACCGAATCATACTCTATAAAGATGATCTCATCTGAATCGAGACACTTGCCACACACATCGCATGAACGACGCGTGTGAGGAATGGTCTAATCGATTCAGATGGTCAAGTCAAAAACGTAGCACCGTATTTAATGAAGGATCAGAAGAGGCGAGGGTGAGTTTATATCACAGAAGAAGGCTCGGACTGCCTATACTATAACTCGTAGATGAAGTAACACGAGGACCTCCAACGAAGAGGTTCACGATGACGAACAAGGCGAGATAACTCGGAGAGGATAACTTAGCATACCATCACGATGGATAGTATAGAACCAGTCTGAAGCGATGAAGACGACGAATGATGACTCCAAGAGCTCGGTGAGGCCTGACCGTCACGAGTTTATCTTGTCTATAAATACTAGTCCATGTATCAGGAGATGGACAAGTTAGCTGATAGATTTTTAGATGGTCTTTCTACAGAGAATTCCTGAGAGAGATTTAGAGAGAGAAATGGTGAGAGATCTTAGTGAGATTTGTAGCTCTTTCAAGGGTAAGACCTTTTGATTAATAAAGAAACCATCTTCTTTCCCCTGGATGTAGGTATTCACGGCCGAACCACGTTATATGCTTGTGTTAATCTTTACTTTCATGTACTTTATATCTTGTTTATCTTCTTATCTTGAATGCTAGACAGATTATAGCTTTTATATTTGTACGGATGTAGTCATCAGAAAAGATGCAACTACATTTTGGCGCTAGAAACATGGAGGTATGAAGATATAATCTACCTCCCTAATAACAGCTCTATATCATTTTCATGCTTTCTGAAAGAAAAGTGGATTTCATACCACTGTGTAGCATTCTCTTAAGATCCATGAGTAGAGCTCGGACTCGACACGGTTCTTGCGATCTGTGAAGTCCAGAACAAGGTTTTAAAAATATCCGTTTTTAACGAAAAACGGCCGTTAAAACGGTCACACCCATATACCGTGGTCGTGAGGGTCCCCGAACCCCGTGCCTTTATTATGCCGATAAATAGGAAAAAACGGCAGTTTTTTAGTGCCGTTTTTTAGTTTACATACACGTTATAACCTTTTTTCTAGAATTAGTTTGAATATTTTTTTCTTCTAAATAACATTTTATCGTGCGTTTTTTAGAAATGTTTTCCTGTTATCACGCACGTTATAACCGCGTAAATAACTTTCTTACCATTTTTTTTGATTTTTTTTTCCTCTGGATTGAAAACTTCGAATTTTTTTTTTTTTAAATGATAGAAGGAAACTAACTACAGGATTAAAAACTTCAAATTTAAAAAACATATAAGGACATGCCAGTTGTATGGTAGAGGGACATGCTCTGGATTATTAACGGCCTCCTCTTCCAGCATATTTAACCACTTTTCTTCTTGAGGTAAAACCGGTGTTTCATCTTCCCCCGCTATCCAGTCAAGCATATTGTCATCCCTCGGTAGACTATGAACGTTGTGAACATCAATGTGATGTCTCCTTGCTTTACCTTTTATTCTTTGTTGGTCCAACTTCAAATTGTACTGGACATACACCAGATCATTTAATCTCGATGAAAGTAAATGATTGCATAGTTTGGTGTGGATTCTTTCAAACACACTCCAATTCCTCTCTGATCCAAACGATGTATTTGTTTGACTTAATATCTTTACTTCAATCTTTTGGAGGGATGGATACTCAGCACCATAAGATAACCACCAACTTACATGATCACCATGTTGAGCTGCAATACATGCTGATGGTGCTACAAATTGACCTTGCATCATTCGCATTCTTCCTACCTACAAAGAAAAGTAAATTGTTACTAGAAATTCAAATTACTTAACTATACATATTTGGAGATAGTATTAGCACTACAAGAAAACTGGACTCCCTTTATTCAGTTGGTACAGGACTGTTTTTAGTGGATGGAGATTTACAGCAACCAACATGGCAACAGATATGCTCTGTGGTTGAAGGATTATTTGCTAAAGATCTGTACCAACCATTTCGTCGGAATAGATGTCATCCAACTACAACGAAGCGACTCAAGTCTGAGTCGGCACAAATTTTCAATAACAAATGACTATCGTTGGTAGAGACATAAAGCACTTACCGTTGAAGCATTTAACCCACAAAAAATTTGGCTGCTGGAGAATTATACATTGTTGGTAGAGATGGCCATTATATAATTTTGTTAGTTGATACAGCATTTAACCCTCTGATATTTAGTTTCTTCGTATGTCTGGCACTGTGGGCGAAGAATTTTAGCAGCTAAATGTTCGGATGGTTAAAGAGTTTTATCCACTGAATAATAGTTGGTTAATGGGTTTACCCATCATATATGTAGTTGCTTAACAATTGGTTAAGGGCTTTGGATATCTAAAAATCGGCTTCTCAGGGATTTCATCCGCAGAACAGTTGGTCGGTGAAGTTATGTAGGCATCTAATGTATAGTGGGTGAAGATATGTTGCCATCAAATGTTTACAAACTGAGTTGCTCGATCATTTCATCCGCCACCAGCTGCGCTGCTTGAGGTGTTGATAAAGTCCTTATAATAAGATAATTCAGTAATAAAACAAGTTTAGAAAATTTCCTTTTAACTCATTATTTTCAATCATTCAATTACTACAATTAAAACATACACGAACAATAATAAACTACAAAGTCACTAAGTTCTACACAAAAAAACATTAAGAAACCTAAAACTTGCACTTGCACCTGCACCTTATGGATGTTTTGGATAGACTTCCACTCAATGGGAAAACAATTGATCTGCGGCCGCACCAATTTGACACTTACAGCTTTTGAACTAGGGGTCTTCATCCTTTAGAAAAGCATGAATCTTTGTCCTTGTTGATATTCTTTATACTTTCAACATACCCAGACTGAATTTAACAAATGGCAATCACTATATACGAGGCACAAGAAAAACGTATAAAATCATGATTTGCCACTTGAAGTCAACAAATCAAACCATTGTACAAATTACATTAACTACAACAGTTTATACAAATATTTACCTTGTCAATGGCTGAACATCCTAAGAGTGGACTGTTTTCGGTCAAAGAAGCAACTGCAACAGAGGAAGAATGAGAAATAATAAGTACCAAAACAATTCTCCAACCAGCAAACTAAAATTAATGTATACATACTCACCATAACAAGAAATAGCGTTACTCAGGTGTTTCAAGTATTGGACCTACACAAAATCGAACATGTTCAAGCACCAGATCTAAACAAAATGATGGAGAGTATTGAGTTAAAAAAATGTATGAACATTTAAAGGAGAGTACCTTTCCAAGAGGGGATTCATCTTAAGAAACTCTGATCAACTTTGATCCCAGAGTACTCTCCAATAATAAGTGCCTTGAAGGCATTTTTGTTTTTATTTCCAACGTGCAACACCTACAGAGTAGATAGAACAACAGCAAATAAACAGAGAAGTTAAACAAAAGATTAATAATGACCATAAGGCGTTCACATTAAACCAGCCACCAAGTTAGCATGATACAATTTCAGTTCTTCTGTACTAAAGTCTCAAAATTCAAAATTAATCTTCTTAAGGAGAAAGCAAACAAGGATATATTCATTGGTCAATTCAAAATTAATCTTCGTAAGGAAAAAAAAAACAAGCTAAGGATATATTCATTAGTCAATGTTAGAACACATCCATATAAATCTGGCAGTACTACATATCAACCCCATTAATGGATGATAACATATAATAAACCAGCACAGGCCATCTTTTACTTGAAACAAGTGACCACTTAACCAAGTTCCTTTTACATACAACTACTCGGTAATAATAACAGTAGTTTGGAACTGACCGGTTCAAAGAATTGAGTTTCCAAAATGAACATACAAGAAACTCATCAGTTCAAAAAATACCTGAATTGCAGCATCCATTTAGTCACTTTCATTTCCATTCATCAGCATAGCAACCTATTCAGTAGCACACCATTTGGTTAGAGCATTCACAAGGCTAACTACATCAGTATTTCTTGAATTACATCCCACAAAGCAAATAAAAAATCAAATTAGGATAGTTATTACATCCCCACTTTTCATATCGTTATCATTCACCTCAGACTATCACTTATCAGACTTCTCACTGCCATCAGTCATACTTTCCTGTGAACATAAGAAAAATAAATCATTATAATCGGATGATCTTAACTTGTCTAATACAGACTTACAGTACAAGAAGCAAAAAAAAAAATGTTTCAACTGCAATGACTGCGCTACTTGCTCCTCTTCGCTTTATTTATTTCCTTGGTGGCATTATAGATAAGCACATCCACACAGTTTACTAACCCGTTCAGTCCATTACACAAGATCTGAATCAATAAATATATACACAGGTCAGGAACAGATAACTAGCTTGATAACCATATATAAAACAAAACAAGATAAGGAAAACACAAAGTAGTAACCTGCAATCTCTGCGGAAATCATGTTTAAGTGAGAGCCTAAGGAGTTGTTGATATGTATTATGTATAAAGAAATAACACCATGATATTCAGCAACATACATACCATTAAAACACCAAACCTCAAACTCCAAACAAGCTAAAAACAATAATAGCATGCTAGACATTAGCAGCATTGGCTCTAAATTCATGACAACCACAAAATTCATGCACATATCATGTTTAGCAGCATTGTCTCTCAAGCCTGGCAGATGGCGAAAGATCTTAGGCAGCAACTGCGAACGATCTTGAGAAACAAGACTGATGTTATCATCCTCCACACTCAATTCATACAATTAGATGAATTAATCAGCAGCAATAAACATGGAGATAAACCAGTAAAAGCCAATAGAAAATGAAATCAAGAACAACCGCACAAATGAAATAGAAGCATATTCAATCAATTTAACCTCCAAATTGTAGACCCTTCTTCATTCATAATTATCAACTAATCATAACCCACACACACCACTGAATCTCAAACCTCAACTTCAACCCCAAAACAGGCTAAAACAGAACAAAACCATGCTTAGATAACACAATAGATGGTTAGGTTCAATGGAAGCCATTACGACAATAACAACCTAAGAACTACAAAATTAAATTATAGATCTTGCTCCATATGAAAAACCCACCCAAAAATTTATCTTTTTCTCAATTTACGCTTGAAAATATTTAACATCTTTATAAAATTACACAGCTCAATAGAACAATCCAAGAAGCTAACTTCATATACCACACATCAAAATCATCAAAACATGCAAAAATCAAAATAATTACCAAAATCAAACCCTAAGATACACAGATCGAGCCTCAAAACCACACAAAACACCCATAAAATCTGTAAAAGTTGAGAAACTAGACCTGCTGAAAAATATAATTTATTTTTAAAATCAAACTACTTTTAATTTGTAGTATACGTGAATGAGTAATTGAATTCTCACGTCTTCCATGTGTAACAAGAAATTTTGGTTTGAAGGAATTAAATCTCTGATTTAGTGAAAACTAGGGTTTATCAGCTGATTAGAGGTTAAGAAAAATGAAATTTAAGGTTGATTGAATCCTTTCCATGGCAATATAGCGTTCGATCTTCTGGTGTATAACGGGGTTTACTAGATCTGAAGAGATGAGGAAATTAAACTAAATCCAGTGGAACATCATAGATCTTCAAGTTGTTGTCCTTCTTTAAATCAGTTTTTTGATTTATTTTATTAAATCTTCCTGAAAACAAGTAAGAGATAAGAGATTCGGTGGTATTATTGAAATAATGAAAGTGGCGGCATTTTTTCGACTTAGAGAGAGAGGATTTTTCTTTTGGAAGGCTAAGAATAAGGATTAGAGAGATAGGATTTTTCTTTTGGAAGGCAAAGAATAAGGATTAGAGAGAAACCGAGGATAAGAAGGGAGGATATCGAAATGAAGTGATAGGAATTCATTTTGAGATTTTATATAACGGACGGTGTTAAGGCTTAGTACTAAAAATTATGGAAATGATCTAATGGTTCAAATTTGGTTAGAGATTGTCATGCATGCGGATAAGGTAAGTGTACGAAAAGCATGTGGTTCTCTTTTAGTCTTTTGTGTTAACCTTTTTTGTGTTAACCTAGCTACATTCGTATAGTCACACTTCACTTTAAATATTATGACCATATTACCCTTATCGGAAATAAAGTAATTCTTACAGGCTGTGAATATGACCATATTACCCTTATTGGACAAAAGTGCAATAAATATTATGAAGACTGTGAAAATGGCCATTACCCTTATTGGGAAAAAGTGCAATAAATATTATAATGACTGTGAAAATGACCATATTACCCTTATCAGAAATAAGTAAAGTAATTCTTACAGACTTTGAAAATGACCATATTACCCTTATCGGAGAAAAGTGCAATAAAGATTACGTAGACAGTGAAAATGACCATACTACCCTTATCAGAAATGAGTAAAGTAATTCTTACAGATTGTGAAAATGACCATATTGCCCTTATTGGAAAAAAGTACAATAAATATTATGAAGACTATGAAAATGACATACTATCCTTAGCAGAAATAAGTAAAGTAAATGTTCCTGATTGTGAAAATGACCATATTACCCTTATTGGACAAAAGTGCAATAAATATTATGGAGAATGTGAAAATGACTAGATTTCCCTTATCGAAAATAAGTAAAGTAAATAATATAGACTGTGAAAATGATCACCCCTATTAGAAATAAGTGCAATAAATATTATGTAGACTGTGAAAATGACCATATTACCCTTATCGAAAATAAGTAAAGTAAATGTTATTGATTGTGAAAATGACCATATTACCCTTATTGGAAAAAAGTGCAATAAATATCATGGAGAATGTGAAAATGACCATACTACCCTTATCGGAAATAAATAAAGTAACTGTTACAAACTGTAAAAATGACCATAATATTTAGTGCACTTATTTCCAAAAGGGTAATATGGTCATTTTCATAGTCTATAATATTTACTTCTTTTTTTCGATAAGGGTAGTCTGGTAATTTTTCACATTCTCCTTAATATTTATTGCACTTTTTTCCAATAAGGGTAATATGGTCATTTTCACAATCTGTAAGAATTACTTTATTTATTTCCAATTATGTACCACAACCAAAAATCACTTCTTGGGAAAACATATTACAAATATTTCAAGAAGAAATATTGAACCTCAATAATCAAGATGCAAATAAATTGTGTTTTCGCTTCCAGCTAATCAATAAGGATGTAAACTTGTTTGTTGCTGCATTTATGCAAGGCAAGCTGAAGAAATGTAGAAAACGATAATGATGTAGAGCAAATGTGTCTTGCGGTTCTCTGGGTTAATTTATAACGACCAATGCAATTTTATGACTTATTGAACCATGTAGGATTGACTCGTATTTGACGTAGCTACGTTGTAGATACCATGCACAAATGAAGAAATTTTTTGCAGGCTTGATAAGCCATCAACCTTAGTAGTTGTCATATCATGGTGGCTGAAAACTACTAATCACACTAATAAACTGGTGAGTTGGCATAAGTATGTACCAACAAATTAACTTTGTGGCTATACACTATGGGTTTAAATGTTTACCTTCTGCAATACTTTATGGTTTCCAATCCCTCGTTGCTGAAATCAAATACCAACGACAACAACTTGATGATTGGTTTAGGTATCTACCAACATACTCTTTCGGCGGGCAAGACAAGTGACAAAAAATCTATACCTTCTAGGTTACATTTTGGTTACCGAATCTTGGTGTCAGTAGGCTAATAACAACAAATACCATATTTCAGTTGTTAAACTATTGTCACCGAAGACTTCCAATAAATGTAGTTGCTGGGAAACTGGTGGTTAGAGCTTTCTGCCAGCTGGATCTATTTTTAGTTACAAAAATTGTTGCTGAAGAGTTCCACTCACTGCAGTTGGTAAGAAAATAATCATTAAAGCCAAGTTTTCTTGTAGTGTAGTAATTGTGTACCTCTAGCATGCATTGTGCTTGTTCTTGCGGGCCACTAACCATTTTTGATATAACTTCAGTAAGACAAATTTGTGGCTCAGAAATTTCTTTATTGATGAGATTAGTTGCCGGGTTAAATATGTAATAAGGATTGCGAAAATACGATGCATCATGAAGAGGAGAACTCAACTGACTTTTCCATCGTTTCTTTATTACACCCACGATAAAAGCATTTCGATTTGATCCCAAATCCATTTGTATAGTTTCCACGCATGTAGCAAGTGCATGGAAAAAATCGATTTGATCCCAAACCCATTTGTATAGTTTCCACACATGTAGCAAGTGCATGGAATAAATAGCCCATGGTGGGTTTGTCTGAGTCCAAAAAACGGATCATTTTCAATAAAGGACCAACCATTATGCATGCATTTTGACATGTCGTCCAGAACATCTCATTTGAAATAATATGCTTCACTTGTATAGCTTGTTTATTTTTTTCCTCATCCGATTTTAGAAATTCCTTGTTCAGAAATAGGCTCTCGATAGCATTACGTTGATCAATGATGCTTTTGATTGCAATAAAATTCGTTGAAAACCTTGTTAAGCCAGGGCGCAATAGATTGCGTCCTGCAGAATGTTGTCGAAATCTAGCAAGAACCCAACCATGATTGTAAATAAATTTGCTAATTTGTCTTGCTTCTCCGATCACATCTTTAACAAAGGGGAATTTTTCCATATCTTCCAACATCAAGTCCAATACGTGAGCACCACAAGGAACCCAGAAAAATGTGCCATATTCTGATGCCAATCTCTTACCTATTCAAACAAAAAAAGAAATAAGTTAATGATTAATATATTCCCAATATATATATATATATATATATATATATAATAAAATGAAGTTATTCTTAGTTACCTGCAACTTTTAATTTGGATCCTTGATCTGTTACTAATTGAACAATATTTCTCGGACCGACATCATCTATAACGGGCTTGAAAAAAGTAATTAAATACTCTGTTGTCAAGCGATTATGTTCTATGTCGACACTTTTCAAAAACGTAATGCCACTACCACTGTAAACTAGAAAGATTAGAATCGTACGGTTGTTTTTGCTTTTCCAACCATCAGACATGAGCGTAGAACCATATTCTCTCCAGAATGTCGTTGGATAGACACCACATGTTTTTCAATCCTTTGTTTTTCTGAAGTTAATATGGGATTCGACAACTTATAAGCTGATGGGATTCGACAACTTATAAGCTAAAGAATATAAACATGACTATCGAATTACAAACATTTCTTATACTAACAATAATCAAATAAAATGGTAGTATTATAATTTCTTAATGATATAGGTCATCTATTAGTTGGAAAAAATAAAAAAATCAATAGGTCATCTATTTAGGGACGTAGGGAGTGTTAAAAAAAAAAAAAACTAGTAACAATTTGTTTTAGACGCGTTAAAACGTTTTCACACACGTTATAACTGTTTCATAGGAATTTCAGATCATATTTTTTTTATTATTTTCTATTTAACCATTACAATGCCTGTTATTTTCAAAAAACGCCCAAAAAATGCGTTTTTTTTCCTATATAACGCATTTTTTGCCCAAAACATGCTCACACCTATGAAAACACATTATAACGGTCACTCTTAGTGTCCGTGACCTGAGCCATGGCCGGTTTTCAAACCTTGGTCCAGAAGACCCTCAAAATCAACAAATCTACTTGTTCTTTAATGATTTTTTAAGATTTTTAGTTTTTTTTCCTTTAAGATTTTTCTTAGCTTCCTCAAGATACTCAGGAGAGTAGAAGATCATAGTGAAAACGAAGTTCTCTAAAACTTTGGCACCTAAGCGATCTCCTCCGTGAAAGAGCTGAGAAGAGCTTAGTTAGTCAATTCCATGAAGAGAATATCGTCTTGTGAAATTGAAAAGACAAATTATTCATAATGTCTTCTACTTTTTAAGAAAACTCAAAATAACCCACAATCCTCTTCTTAGAAATCCAACTCTAAGCCAAGGGGAAGGGTTAATGAGTATTTAATCACTCGTCAAACTCAAAGTTTGTTCAAAATAAAAATTCCAAAGGATGATGAAAAATACTTCCTAAAAATGGAAAGATATACTCCATCATCATGTTTTGATTTTACTTGCATAAGCATGACGTATGGAGATAGGTACTTTATCTTGAGAAGAGAAACCGACGAAATACCTTTTTTCCATTATTGAGGCCCTATGCAAGAAGAGAATGTTTTGACATTTTCACATGTCTCCAAAGCTTGCTTTAAAGTCTTTCTGTACTTATTTGTCCAGTTTAAATTATGACTTAACAGTTGCACATGACCTGCAAAACTAGCATCCCACTTTTCTAAAATAAAAGAAAAATTGAGTATTATTGCATGAATCGCAGGTAAGGTGATGGTGACATGGCGATCAGCTCGCATGAGCCAAGGTGAAAACGGCGGAGCCCAGTCAGAAGGACTAGAGGAGATGGAACTCGATGAAACCATGTACAACGGTGCACTCTTAGGAGAGGGACAACATGATAACCAATATTGGGAAGGGTTAACTGATAAATCTAGCTCCGACGGAGATGAAATTTCCTTTGAGGTCCAAGATGATATTCATCTAGCTCAACCAGAGGGTTGGATCGTTTGCCAAGGCAGATAGTAAACAAAGAGCCCAAGAAAAATAATATGTCTGGCTCTGACGATACCACTGCTACAATCGTAGCCATCCTAAAAGCCCAAGAAGCACATGATGAGAGAATGGAAAAATTGGAAAAAAAAAATAGGAGGTTAGAAAGGAGAAACCGGAGGTTGAAGCGAAAGGCGAAAAAGAAGGTGCCCAGTATCATGGCCGGAGAGACCCACGAGGAGAAGAATCCCTCTGAAATTTTGCAAGACGATGAACGAGTCAATATCCCAGACACCTTGAATGAGGAAACAGTGGATGGATTTCCCAAGGGAAGTAGAGGAGCCTTAAATCGGACGAGGATTCATGAAACCGAGAATCTCCAAGTCATTATCCCTAAGCGAGGGGAGATTTTCAAACATATTCACTCAAGAGTGGTTTCCCACGCCGAACAATCGGACGAGGATTCATGACGATCAAGGTATCGACGATCAGAGATCTCTTTCTCACCCGAGAGAGCACAAGGAATAAAGAAGAAGACTGAAGGAAGACTCATAGACGATAAGTTGCATGCTCGAATTTGCCATCTCGAGGCAATGCGCATAGAAGTGAGTGGGAGACAAGATAGTAAAAGGATGGCTGAGGTACTGCAGGAGGCGAGGAAATCCCTCTTGGCAGTATACTTATTGGCCCAGCCTTTTCCGAGGAAATGCTCGCTCACAACAATCACAACTCCCTTCAATGGGACAGGCGATGCCATAGAACATCTCAGATTAAACCGCATGACATTAACCCAGTGGAGCAACTATGATGTAGTTATGTGCAGATTTTTTCCGACTAGTCTAAAAGATGAAGCCTTGATATGGTTTAATAACCTACCGAAGGAGTCGGTCAGGTCCTTTTCCAACCTATCCGAGTTATTCCTGGATATATACATACATAATATCATAGTTAAACCATAATATAAACATGTTATTTCAACTAGCCCGAGGACCAAATAAGTCGCTCCGATCGCTAGTAACACAATGGAGGAAGCTATGTGCCGAGATCGGAAGGGTCCCAGAGGCTTGTGCGATCTTAGGCTTAAAAAATAGTCTGAGAAAGACAGATCCCATATTCGTCCGCATGTAGGAGACTATTCCACCAAACCTAGGCAAGTTGAGGGAGATCCAAGAAGATTACATAGCCCTATAAGAACTTCAAGATGGCACTTATGAAAAATTAGTGAAAGGAGCCACCTGAGGATCCAACGTGGTGGAACCGAAGAACCCTCGTAGGCCGACCCAAGGAGCAGGACGATCCAACAATGGGTTTACAGAATTCGATAAGCATCAGAGTGGAGGATGGAAAGGGAAAGACCCATCCCGAAATAAGAAGGAAAATTTGAAGACTCTGCCTACACGAAGTTAAAAGTTCCCATATCCGAGATCCTCAAAAAGATCTATGGGAAGTACAAAATCACTTACCCTTGGAATAGAGGAAAACATCCAGAACAAGCGAAAAATCGCACAGACTTTTGTGATTTCCATCAATTCCATAGTCACACAACAGACTCTTGTAGAGATCTGAAGAATATAATACAAGATATGATAAGTGAGGGTAAACTTCAGGAGTACATCGTGCAACTATCGATTCATCCCGCCACAGGGGCACCTATTCATCGTGTAGAGATACCCCACGAGGCGAGGAACAATACCTAGAGTGCAACTCGATATCACACTCAGTCCACATAACTCCCATACCCGAGGGAAGTATTACCCGACGGATCCATAAGAACAAACTCAAAGGCAAGGAAGTCTTCAGCATAGCAAACGAACCTCCGATGGAAGAGTGGATGAAAATACTTATTACCTTTTCAAACTCAGAAGCACCTGACGAAGGGCATAATCACAATGACCCTCTGGTAGTAACGATGACCATCGCGATTCCAGAACTCGAATGAGGAGAAGAAACACCAAAGGCGCTACCATGGGAAATGCCAAAGATTCTATTAGACGGAGGAAGTTTCGTTGAAATCTTGTTTTACGAGACATTCTGACAAATGGGCCTTAAGGATGAATGTCTAATCCCTTCCACATACAACATATTTGGATTCAACGGATCATCAACCCGACCAAGAGATGAAGTTACACTGGAAACGTGAGTGGGAAAAATCCTGACTCTAGCCACCTGCTGCATAGTAGACATAATCTCACCCTACACGACCATCATCAGACAGTCTTGGATCCATGGGATCAAATGAGTTTCCTCTACTTACCACCAAAGGCTAAGATTCCCAACACCGGACGAAATCATGGAGGTAATCGGAGACTCGGCAGAAGCTAAATACTACTATAATGTAGAAGTGCATCATGGCAAGAACAGAGTAAATTCTCAGAAAGCAAGAAAGATAGGGCACATGACAAAATTGATGCCTACATCGCAATGACGAACAAGGAAAGATGTTCCAAAGAAACATCGTCCGAGAAAGATACTAAAGCCATGGACGAACCTATGAAACCCGTGCGAAACCTATCCAACGCGGGAGATCACCCAACGAATTTCTCGGCCTCGGAACCCACAAAGGAGGTAAACATCATGACACCCAAGAAACCAGGCATGGTCAGGATAGGAACCCTCCTCGATGAGGAAGAAGAAGAAAAATTGATACAAGTACTAAAACACTCCGATGTCTTCACTTGGAAGATGGACGATATGCCAGGAATAGATCCATAGGTTTGTTGACATCACCTTAAAATAAATCCGAAACACGAGCACATGCGACAGAAAATGCGCAAAGTGGCATCAGAATATCACAAAGAAATCTAGAAGGAATTGAGAAAAATGGAGGCATCAGGGGTCATATGAGAAGTGCAATATCGAACATGGATCTCTAATATGGTAATCGTACCAAATAAAAATGGAGGAGTGCGAATTTTCATTGACTTCAGTGATTTAAACAAGTCCTATCCGAAAGACAGTTTTCCACTTCCTAATATTGATAAGCTCGTGGAAGCAACTTCGGGATATGGGATACTTTCCCAAATGGATGGATACTCCGGGTATAACCAGATCCCCCTCTCCGAGGAAGATCAAGAGAATGACGCTTTCTTCAGTCCCCGAGGGTTGTATTGCTACACCAAAATGCCATTCGGACTAAAGAACGCCGGAGCAACATACCAAAGGATGGTCGAAAAAATGTTTGACCATTGGATAAATAAAACCCTAGAGGTATATGTAGATGACATGCTTGTTAAGATTAAGCTTCCACAAGATCATGCGAAAGACCTCAGGGAAATCTTCGAACAAATGCAGAAATTTAACATGAAAATTAACCCGGCAAAATGTGCCTTCGGAGTAACTTCAGGAATGTTTTTAGGATACTTGGTCACCAAGCGAGGCATCGAAGTAGACCCGACCAAAGTACAATCCGTATTCGAAATGCCTTCACCCGCCATAGTCAAGGACGTACAGAGACTGAACGGTCAGCTAGCAGCCTCGGGAAGGTTCATAGCTAGATCATCCGACAAATGTAAAGAATTTTTCAACACCCTGAAGAAGGGTGAAATTTTCATGGAGTAACGACTGCGAGAGGGATTTTCAACATATCAAAGAACATCTGGCCACTCTACCAATTCTCCAAAAGCCTAAGCCAATAGAAAGTCTATATATCTACTTATCTTCTACTAACACTTCGATCAGTGCGGTGCTCACCTGTTTATATCGAGAAATAGAAAAACCTATCTACTTTGTAAGCAAAACCTTGACACCAGCAAAGAAGAAATACTACGGAATGCGGAGCACTTTGGGAAGTGGTTTAATGGGCAAGAGAGATGAAGCTAAGAAGAGTGGAGTTCAAGCTCGATTCAAAGCTTGTTGCAGATGCGGTGAACAATGAAAGTTTCACTATCGACTTGAGAATTCGTAATATGATACTGGATATAAAAAAATTATTTAAAGTATTTAACCTTTGGAGTTGTTCTTATGTTCCGAAGGAAAAAAATAAAGTAGCTGACATTTTTATCCAAGCTAGCCAGAGTAGAAAGATTATGTAGTGTTTGGATTTCATTGCCTCCTAGTAATATTGCTGCGCAGTTACAGGAGGATACTTCATTTGTAAACACTCATATTTAATCAATTTCATCTTTCAGTTTCAAAAAAAAAAAAAAAAAAAAGCAAAGAATAACTATTCTAAAATTGAAAAGATCGTGCTATCCTTGGTTTACGCGACGCAAAAATTACGAACGTATTTCCACGCCCATACGATCACAGTTATCACAAGAGCTTCAATAAAATCTGTTTTGGACCATGCTGACATAGCAGGAAGAATCTCGAAATGGGGATCCCAAATTAAGCAATTCGGGGTAAAATATCAAGCCCAAATAACAATCAAAACCCAAGTGGTAGAGGATTTCTTAGCTGACTTTCCTCTAGATGACACGGACGAAATCGAAGAAATCTCAGGAATGGAAGACGAGATGGAAGACCCACTCGAACTACTTCGTTCGGAAAATCCCAGGCGATGGGAAGTCTTTGTAGACCGGTCATATAATTCGGAAGGATCTGGCATCGGGATGGTCTTCACGACCCCGACAGGACGCATGATCGTTTACAGATTAAGGCTTGAATTCT
Organism: Papaver bracteatum; assembly: GCA_023529315.1. Lineage (NCBI taxonomy): Eukaryota > Viridiplantae > Streptophyta > Magnoliopsida > Ranunculales > Papaveraceae > Papaver > Papaver bracteatum. The sequence continues at coordinate 600,024 of JAJJWX010003815.1, read as the reverse complement.
CCGCTACTAATAATGTAATAGAGTACGAGGATGTCATACACGCCCTACGACTAATAATTTCCTTAGGTATCAGCGAAGTAAGACTCACAAGCGATTCACAGCTAATCGTGCGATAGATAGAAGGAGTGTACCAAGCCTCCGATCCTTGCTTATATCGATACCTCCAACTCGCTAGGAATTATATTGAATAGATACATAATATCACAATTAGGCACCTAAATAGGCACGCAGACGCCTTATCTTTCAACGCCTCCATGACATCGGACTCGGAAGCCACAAATGTAAAAATTGAAAGAGTATCACTCCCATCCATACCCATCGAGGGAGACATGGAGACACTCAACTTGAATGTAATGGATCAACAAGAAATCCTACCGGAGAATGATTGGAGAACCCCAAATATGAAGTATCTATCCAACGGTACCCTCCCAAGTGATCAACAACTCGCACACAAAGTCATATCCTGATCGGGAAACTACCAACTAAGAGACAACATACTATACAAATAGTCATATCTAGGACCATTACTCAGATGTCTATCCTTCAACGAATGCCAGGAGATATTGAAATAAATACATTACGGATACACCGGTAACCATAGTGGGGGGAGATCGCTAGCCCACAAGGACATGTTACAAGGATACTTTTGGCCTCGGATGAACGAGGACTCCAAACTGATGGAAAAATCATGTCTAGAGTGAAAACAATTTGGCAAAAGAAGACACCACTACAAGAAAACATGTCATCAACGATGAAATTCTGAGCAACCTGTAAGATTTTGTCGCTATATATAATAGATAGCGACCAATAAAATTATGGTCGCAAAATATTAGTTTCAACGACATGGTCGAACAATTGTAGCTAATATTGTCGCTAAATCATATAAACAACGACCAAATTTGATGTTGTAGCTAAATCAGATAAACAACGACCAAAATCGATATTATCGCTAATACAAAATTTTAGCGATGATATTTTTGGTCGTCAAAAGTAAATTATAGGGAAGTACTTCATTTAGGTCGCAAAATGGTGATGCCTTTAGTGATGAGTTAGATTTGCGTTAATCAACAAATAATCAGCACATCATGCCATACATAATTACTGATTTTATTCGTTTGGTATTCTTGCCATTCTCAGGTATACTATTTATTTGTAAAGACCATGTATACTATTCATTTCATTTGGTCGGTGGCTGTAGTAAATGTAAAATACTTTTTAATTTTTTTATATACGTAATCACTACTACCACTCACGGATGATGTTTGTACCTTTTGGAGTCGTTGGACCAGTTTAGGTTTATGGTCAGGGAAGAATGAGACGTAGCTACGTGGACTTCTTCCAAGGCTTAGTTATTATAACTTACATGACATGATGCACCGAAACAATAAGTTAAACAAAATTAAGAAACCGCTCCTCTCATTTTCATTAGCAAACTTTCCTAACTTCTCATTCTACTCTGGTCATTTTCATTTCTTTTATTCGAGAAGAAAATCTTTAGTTTAATCTGTAATTTTTTTTTATTTACATAGAAAGAAGAAAAGTTAGGGTTTCGATAATTGGATCACTTAAGAGTAGGATCTCTGTAAATTAGTTCGTCTGATTATGATTTTCTGAGGTTAGGGTTTTGAACTACAAGATGTCAATGCCCTTTGATCTGATTTTTTCCAACTAGGATATATGAAACAGAACATAGAAGAATAAACATGAGAAGATAAATAGAGAAGCAAGGGAAACTCGTTTTCATCATAAGAGAATTGATTGTCGTAGATGAGGAGTTTGATTTGTAATCATTTTTTAGAATATGGATCTATTCAGGTAAATCAGTGGTCTAAGTAATTTTATTCTCGTGCAATTGTGTTAGTTTGGTGGTCAATTATTTCCTAAGTCTTCAAGGAATTGATGATTTGTTGATAATCATGGTGATAAGGTTACAATTTTGTCTTCAGAGTATTTGTTTTTTTTATTATTTTGTTGGTTTGCGAAATTGGGTTTATTTCAATGGAAGGGTTTGTATACGGTATATGCAACTCTATTTCAGAAATATCTCGTTTAGTCAGGCAAGAATTTTCAGCGGCAGTAAATAAGAAAGAACAAGGACTGGCGGATGAATATATCCTTGCTCTGGCAATTTGGAGTTCTGTACAGAGGACAAATATTCGTTCTTCGGCATTTTTTTATATATATTCTTGTAACCAAATGATAGTCATATTCTATTCGTTTTGAGTGATTATTGGTATCCACTTGTAACCCTTTTCTCCAACAGAATACTATCTAGCATTCAAAAGATTTGATGCACTGAATGTGGTTTTGGGATAATGTGTATTTGAATTCATCTTTTAACTGCAATATTACTGTATATTCAGTTTCAATCATCTTTGCATTTTATAATCTTTTTTTCTTCCAATTAAATTGGGATTCATTATGCAAATGCAGCGTAATTTAATTATTTGGTATTTACGTCCCCGTTTGTCCATTTTGGCTACAAAATATTCGGTCGTAGTAAGATTCATTTTACCGGCAAAACAAGGAATTTTGTAGCGTAAGTAAAACAAATCCGCGATAAAATGTATCTTCGCTGTTAATTTTATATTTGCGATACCACACTTTTTGTCGGTAAATTTGTTTTTCAGCCACATAATTTGTTTTTGTCGCTAATAAACTTCTATCGACAAAAAAATAATTTAGGTCGCTGATACCATTCAGCGACACACCATTTCCAACAAAACTGGGGACTAAAATATCTCATCGTGGCTACTGATTATTTCACCAAATGGGTAGAAGCCTCTGCCTTGAGGCACATTAGAGACCACGACGTCTTCAAATTCCTTTTCGAGCACATCATATGCCGCTTTGGTATCCCATTCGCCATCGTGATGGACAATGGGGCACAACTCCGAGGGAAAAACATCGACCTCCTCTTCAACTGTTTTAAAATCAGGAAGAATAAATCTACGCCCTACCCCGATAGTAATGGCCAAGCTGAAGCTACCAATAAAACCATCACCGACATGCTCAATAAGAAGCTAGATGGACATGGAGATAGATGGTGTGAACAACTACACAATATTTTATGGGCCTATAGGAACACACGAAGGGAAGCAACAAGAATGACCCCCTTCGCTCTAACCTATGGAACAGAAGTGATCATACCCACCGAAGCGATGATCCCGACGACAAAGTCCGAGGCTTGGGAGAAGAACCTCATCTCGGACATGATATTAGCAAAGCTAGACGATCTTGAGGAAAACCGAGAAATCGCTCTACAAAAGATGGAAAATTACCATCAAAGGTTAGCACGAGAGTATAACAAACGTGTTCACACGAGACAACTCAGCCCAGGTGACAAAGTACGGCATGAGATCCCACCATACTAGCGCGAATTAGGAAAATTCGCTCCCATCTGGGAAGGACCACTAATAGTCATCTCCAAATCAGGTGATGGAGCCTATAGATTGCTCAAAACCGATGGGGAAGAGCTATAACGCCCATGGAATATCAAATACCTCAAGCCATACAAGGCTTAAACAACTCATCGCTTAGGAAAAAATGGGGTTCGAACTCCCACTTGTAAAAAAGGCCATGCTACGTTATCAAAATGTACTCAGGGCTTGTAAACCCTCTTTCAAGAATAATAAATTTAACCTTTTGTGTGACTCATTTTGATTTAATTTTGCTGGATTTAATTATCTCTCGTTTATTTCCTTAATCTTTCTTGATTATTGCTTTACTTATGGCATATTTTATTTTTGCATTTGCATATAGCTTCATTCATCTCATCTTTAAATCATAACTAAATCCCATAAAGTTTATGGCATGGTGATAGCCACACATTCCATTCCACAAAGAATGATGCGGGTACAACACCTTAGCTTCCTAAGACGGGAACGGACCTAAGGCAATGTCATCTCGCGAATAAAGCATGATGAAGCGGGGGATACCCTAATATACCTAACACGGAAACATACCTAAGGTAATGCCATCATGATCTAATAAATCAGATGATGTCCTACAATAACCGGAGATATCCAGAATCAACATACTTACCTTTGGCTAAGGAAAGAATCACTTGACCGAGGTATTGCGCGCCCTACAACCAAGCGATTAATAAATAGGTAGACTCACACGAATAATATCCTAACCCAGGGGGAAAGTGCATCCTAAAAAGGACACGATTAAATCAAACCCATAAAGGTGTCAACACGATGGAAAAAAGGGATGAGCACCATATTCAGCACCCACCACTATCTCAAGCATTGCACGGTCGAAATAACATGCATTGCTATCTCAAGCAAGTTTGTCAATGTTAGTGATCAAAACTATAAGTCTTGATTTCTAGTCTACTATAGATAAGGTCTCGGACTAGGATAGAAAGTGTAGTTGAGCTTAAGAACTCCATGGAAATCATCATACAAGATGAAGGACTACTCAAGGAACTGGTGGATCTTCATCGACTAAAATGTATGTGGAGACTTGAACTTATTTATCTTTCAAAAGTATAGCTACTATATCTCCTATTTAGAGACAAAAGTCGTTTTACTATATACATTAAGATTATACACATGTGGTATTTTGAGCCGAGTATACCTCGCCTATCTATTTCTCGAAATATGTGTTGGTAAAGCTTTTGCTTTAGCCAAGTTCATCTTTACCTAGTGACGAAAGTCATGATTAAGTTTCAATCACTTCGAAAATTTCTCTAACGAAAAATGGTTTGTGAATAACAACTATATAACATCCTCTGAGAATGTTTCAATGATTGAAATGAGAGTTTAGACAATATAACCAATGGAGGATATAAGCATTTTTATGGAAACACATATTGGTATAAGTCCTTATTCCTTGAACTAAGGTTTGCGAACTTTGTTGATCAAGAGAACCGGAGAAGTGCGTGAGCTTCAGTCTACGAACTCAGTCCGCGAACTGGTGAAGTTCTCAAACCCGAGAATTTATGATGGAGTTTGTGAACTCCATTCGGGAACTTAAGCCCACGAACCCAGTCCGCGAACTTGAGTAGGTTATGTCTAAAAACGATGTTTGTGAACTCATCTCTATAAACTAAGGAATGGTATTGCAAACCGAGGCTATATAGTTCATGAACAGATTCGAGTGAATTAAATCTTTTTTTCTTCAATTGTGTCTTGTGTAGTACATAAATATATATAAGCAATTGAACAACTCTCTAACTAGTTCATTTGAACTAGTTATGGTGAATAAGAATATGGTTGATATGAAAGTTATCATATGTCTAACCATTTGGTTAACTATTGTTGGAATAACTAATGTACAAGTTTGGGTACGGTTTTCACAAGCCTACAAACGCACATTTTATGTGTGTATAACAAGCTATGTTTTCGATCTAACGTTTGATAAATATTATCTTGAATCTAATCAGGTTTTCATTTAACGGTGAATATTGAATGCTTTGTTACTAAGCTAACATTGATTGCAAACTCTGATTTGAAAGACTATATAATGGAGAGCTCTAGAAACTGCGAAACCTAATCCCCACAACTTACGTGTGATACTAGTTGCATAGCTAGTGTCAATTCTCCTTTAACCTTTGGTTTATTCTTCTAAACCAAGTTAACGACTCAAAGACTTCATTAGGATTGTGAAGCCAGACCGGTACTAATTTTATTGTAGTTGTGTGATATGATCTTTTTGTTTATATCGTACGAGTACAATTATAATAATTGACTTGAGATTTCTATTTCCGATAGGCAAGATAAAAAAGTAGTCACAAACATCTTCGTCTCATCGTTTGTGATTCCATAATATCTTTTTTCGATGCGTAGATTAAGACTATTGTAAGGTGATTGATAAAGATGAGATGTTCTTCGGGAATATAAGTATGGTTTTATCAATTGGTTCCTGTTCACCTTGATTTATCAAAAAACAGAACAAAACTCGTAAGTATATTCGTGGGAGACGGATTTATCTATTGCCGTAGACTTTTCTGTGTGATACAAATTAGATTATTAATTTTTTCGACTTTGGGTCATAGCAACTCTTAGTTGTGGGTGAGATCATCTAAGGGAATAAAGTACATAGTATACTGCTGGTATCAGAGGTGTAGGAGCATTACTGTACCTTGGATCAGTGTGAGATTTATTGGGGTTCAACTACAGTCCAGACCGAAGTTAGATTGGAGTAGGCTAGTGTCTGTAGCGGCTTAATATAGTGTATGTTTAATCTGGACTAGGTCCCGGGGTTTTTATGTATTTGCGGTTTCCTCGTTAACAAAATTCTGGTGTCTGTGTTATTTCATTTTCCGCATTATATTGTTTATCTTTATAATTGAAATAATACAAGTTGTGTGTTAAAGATCAATCAATTAGAATATCCAACCTTTCATTGTTGATTTACATTGATTGACACTTGTATATTGGTCTTTGGTACCATCCCTTGTATTTGATTAAAGACTCGTTGATTTCTATTGGCTTGAGTAAATCAAAACAATAGAGAGATAATAACTCCTTGAGATATTTCTATCTAGATTGATTCTGACTGTCTAGTTGATTCTCTAGAAAGGAACTCGGAGTTTATCTATACAGATTGCTAATTAGAAATATTGGGTGTGGTTGTTAGACCCCGCTTTTTCAGTGCTGTCGCTTCCTTTATTGCTTAGGAGCGAAGTTGATTTTCAAGGCTTGTTAGGTCTTACAAGTTGCAATCAGTTGGCGCGAGTATTTTCTCAAGTTTGAGTACACTTTCAGTTTGGGTCGAGTGGACCTTGGTGTTGGAATGAAGTCTCTCTATGTAAGGTACACTACAAGAAAACTTGGCTTTAGCGACTATTTTCATACCAACTACAGTTGGTGGAATTCTTCAGCAATAACTATTTGTAACTAAAAACAAGTCTGGTGGGAGAAAATGTTCAACCACTAGTTTTCCAGCAACGATAGTGGGTGGAAGGCTATAGCATGAACAACCTAATAACCAGAATATCGTATTTGTTGTTATTAGCCTCCATCCATCATGTTTAGGCAACCAAAACGTACCCTAAAAGGTACATATATTTTTTCACTCATCTTACCCTCGAAAAAACCTATTGGTAGACACCTCAATCAACCATCAAATTATTGGCATTGTTAGTAGCTTTCAGCCACAGGTTCTGACAACTACAAAGTACACTATAAGGTAAATACTTCAAGACACCATGTGTATCCACCAAGTCAATCTTTTGGTAGACACTTGTACCAAAACATTAGTTTGTTGGTGTGGTTAGTAGTTTTCAGCCACCATGATATGACAACTACTAAGGTTGATCCCTTATTGAGCCTGCAGAGACATTAACATCTAAAAAGTTTCTTGTTTTTTGTATAGTGTCTATAACATAGCCACAAAAAATACGAGTCAATTCCACATGAAGTTAGATTGGTGAAACTAAATTTTTAAGTTCTATTGATACTAATTTTGAACAAATCGGGAGCCGAATGACCAAAAAATAGATGATTATATTAGAAAAACAATATTAAAACATATATAGAAAAGCTAAGGTAACAAAATCACCTCCTATGGATATAAATTCATAGGCTGATCGACTAATTCTCTTTTTAATCAAGTAGTTGTAAAGATGTTATAATTAGCAGCGACTTCCTCAAAGATGTGATGGACTCACATGTACATATTGATGAACTAAAGCATAATATGTCGATTCCTAACTTTACTTATCTATTTAACTATTAACATATATAGTTAGGCTTCTAACAACTCTGGATGCTTGAAATAAATCAGTTAACATACATAGATAGGCTTTTAGCTAGCTAGGCATAAGTAAAAAAGGATTGAATTTCCAGTTTCTACAATTTTACACGAATTCGTTCAAATTCTACATGAAAATAGTTGTTCAAGTAGCCAAGAATATAAATCCATTATATTTTTTTTCTAAGGCCATGAACCTATACAAAATAGTGTCACATGGTTCACCAAATCATAAAATTGCACCGGTCGTTATAAATCCGGAGGACCGCGCGCCTCCCATATTTGCTCTACATTAATTTCGTTTTCACATTTCTTCAGCTTCGATTTCCTTGCATAAGCGCAACAAAAAACAAGTTTACATCATTATTGATTAGTTGGAAGCGACAACACAATTTATTTGCATCTGGATTATATAGGTTCAATATTTCTTCTTGAAATTTCCGTTATATGTTTTCCCCAAAAGTGATTTTTTATTGTGGTGCACGACTGACATTATCTAGTATAAAAAAACATAATTCTTGCAAATACATTCATCTTCAGCTAAAGGAAATCAACGACCCCTAACTAGCACCATATTGAACTTGCAGAGTGAAATAATGAAAATTATAGTGGAAGAATGAAAATTGGAGTGAAGATATGAGTTGAAATGAAATAAAATTTGGGTATTTTAATTAGGTGTTGAATTTAAGATCATTGGATAAGATATACTGGGTGATCGAGTCTTCATCGATGACGGTTGTATCTTGATCTCTAATTCTAATTTCAAGTCGGAATATTATCAGTAATGACCTCTTATTCTAAGTCGGAATCTTCAGTAAAACCATAAACCTGTAGATGTTCATCATATTATCCTTAGTGATCTCTTACCTCTAAGTAGGAATCTCCATCGGAACCCTAATTCTACCTTCATTTGATTTCAAAACTTTGTTTAGGTGAAAGTCGAATTTACTTATCAAACTCATTTCTCGATCACTTTATGATCCATTCTTAAATATACTCGAATTTGCGTACAATTGAACCTGGATATCAATATCAAAATTCATCCTAATTTATATATGTTTTTTTTGGATTTTTATCTTATGATAATAATACCGAATGCAATCATATATATATATACTCGAATTTGCGTATAATTGAACCTCAATATCAATATCAAAATTCATCCTAATTTATATATGTTTTTTTGGATTTTTATCTTATAATAATAATATTGAATGCACAAGTTCGTTTTAACACAAAGAAGTATACAAAAAAAAAAAACACAAAGGAAAACACGTTTTAACACAAATAAGTATATAAAAACACCAAAGAAAACACAAAGGAAAACACATTTCTAACATATCCTTCTAAATCCCTATGAGGCTTGCAGATAAAATCTCCGCCGTCTAAATATTTTCACAATCTGTATGAGGCTTCCAAACTAAATTTTTGCCATCCAAAAGTTTATTTTTTTTTCCAAACATCCCAATCTCGGTTTTCACCATGAGATCGGCCTTTTTCAAACTTAGTTTTGTTTTCCAATCGTTTTCTCTTATCCGTTTTTCCATTCAACTTCGTTTTACGATTTGTTTTGGCTTTTCATCTCTGCCATTCCCTTTTGTTCACTTTTTAGGGTTTTTGTTCAGGGTTTCGTTTTGCTCTGCGGTTTTTCCTTTAAGGTTTTCGTTTTTTTTCTTCCTTTGGTCTTGTTTTCCACGGTTTCCTTCTCAACAGCAATGCCCAGGGTTACTAGATCTTCACAGGTGATGCAGCGACCCCCATCCTACCTTATTCCCCTTCAGCAGTCGCACTAGAGAACACATGCCATTGTCCCTTCAAGAATTTTCACAACTGTGGTGATGGAATTCATGGTAGAGGCTATGTTAGAGGTTCGATCGTGAAGCACCTTCATGATAGACACCTTTTTTTGGATGATAGCAAAGATACAGTTCGGAACTTGTTGGAAAGGGATGTTTCGGTGTACCTGGGTATGGAGAAAGTCCTTGAGAGTTTGCATATGTGGTTGTGTACCAAATGTCTCTACCTGAATGCATGGTCCAAACCCTGTAAAGGGCGTGAAGGTGATTGGCATGTCTTCATCCCAAGTCCTTTCAATGGGGGTGAAGCTGAATTTTTGATTCATGGTGTGTCTAAGCCGTCTGTTATGCAGTCTGTATCTTTAGAGGACGACGCTTCAGCTGGAGAGTGCAATGGCAGTGCTGCTGTAGTTTTGGAGGGTGCTTCAGATGGAAGCAACGATGCTGATAGCCTATCCACAGGGCTGATTAACAGTGTGCTACAACGGAACTTCCCCACGGTGAGTTGTATTCCTTACAAATGTTGGCTGGCATTTTCACGGGCTCTTAAAGCTTGCCTTGATCGAGTTCTTGCCTCTCCTTCCAATTTGACGTTTTGGATTCGACTATTGCTTCTCCCCATTTGCACTCTTTCCATGTACCAGCCCAAGAACTCTGCTGAGCGTAAGTCTAGTAGTCGTAAGAGACTACAAGTAGCTGCAATTATCCAGGATTTAAACATATGGAGAGAGCCCAATGGGTGTTCTATTTTGGTAAATAATTTGCTATAGAAACCACTTTAGTTAGTCTCCAAGAAGGATGATGAGAAGAAGATGGAAGATAAGAAACATGCAGCTACCATTCGCGCCTGTCAAAAGAAAATCAGTTCGGGTCACTATTCTGCTGCTATTCGGGTTATGTCATCGTCTGGAGTTGCACCTTTTGAAGAACAGACATATCTTGGCTTATTGGAAAAACATCCCACGGCCTCACCCCAGGTTATTTTACAAGTATGATATCAGCGACCCATTTTGTGTGGGGTCTAAGGCTGTTTTAGGGGCGATTAGAAGCTTTCCTAAGGGTACTTCTTGCGGTCGGGATGGCATTCGCGCACAACACTTAGTTGATGCTCTTGGTGGAGCAGAGGCGGCAGTGGCAGACGATTTGGTTATGTCTATTTCTTGGGTTATCAACCTTTGGTTGGCCGGTAAATTCCCAAGTGAATTAGGCGAATTCATTGCTAGTGCACCTTTGACACCATTACTTAAGCCTTGATTGAAGTTGGTAAAGTTTGGCGTAGATTGGTTTATAAGGTGGCTTCCTTCGCTGTAGGTAAAGATATGACTTCTTATTTGGGGGACTACCAATTTGGTGTTGGTGTTCCGGTGGGAGGTGAAGGTATTTTACATGTTGTAAACCGCCTTTTGGAGTTGAAGAGCCAGTCGAACAAGTTGTCAATGTTGTTAATTGACTTCTCTAATTCTTTTAACATGGTGAGTAGGTCTCATCTCATCAAGGAAGTTCGCACACATTGCCCAGGTATTTCTCTCTGGGTTGAATTTTGTTATTCTCGTCCGGCTAAGCTCTATTGTGCCCAATATTGTTTGTCTTCTGCACTTGGTGTTACCTATTTTTAACTCTATGATTATGGATGCTCTAAGTAGCTTGATTCAAGATGTATTATACGAGATGAGCTTACTAGGCAAGTAGTCCACAATGAAAATAGGATTCAATGAGAAATAAAAACACACAGGTAAACAGGCTTTTGATTGCAATGTCTCGCTATAATTTTACAACTGCTATATTCAATACTAGTATTACCAGCACGAGTTCCAAGATAACCATACAACCAAAACCCCAAAAAGATAACCATACAACCATAACCCCCTACCAACCACCAAATTTCTATGGACCTTACCATTACCTCCAAAATTTCAGTTTTTCTTGTGGAAACCTATCAACGAAAGATTACCAACCTTCTCTTTACTACACCACATCAACCTCACCAATTCAAACACGTGCCCCAGATGCAACTCCTCCCTAGAAACGGTGACACACATGCTTATTCAATGTCCTGTGGCAATTGCTGCATGGACCGACCTCTTAAACCACATACCAACAAACCATCTTCAACATAACAACAATCCTATCACATTAAATCCTCAAACAACCATATTGCACCTACTACAAGATTATACTGATAAAACCACCATTACAAGTTTTTGTTTCCTTTTCTGGGCACTATGGACAACAAGAAATGATCTGGTCTTCAACCAATCCCAATCTCACCATGAAAACATCCTGAGGACAGCTGTAGCACAACAACAAGAATTTGAATGGGCAAGAAAAATCTCCCCAACAGTACTACCTGGAGATCCAACTACGAGGATTGCAACAACCAGCACAAGAACAACTACAATTATTCAAGTTGGATGGTCTATTACAGATTCGGGTTGGATAAAAATAAACACGGATGGGGATGCTAGAGGAAATCCAGGTATGTTTGGAGCGGGATTCATTTGCAGGGACTCGAATGTACAAACCATTATGGCTCTTGCAGAACCTCTAGGTTTAACTACTGTGCTAACGGCTGAGACATGGGAAACCGTAATAGCAACCAGAACAACAATGGAAAGACAATGTCCAAGAGTGATAATTGAAACATACTCGAAAAATCTCATGCACTTTATCATAACATCAACGGAAACTCATTGGTATATATCACAAATGATTGCATAAATCAAACAAAGAATGCGCCACATACTTTGTTTCCATATTCAACACAATTATAAAGAAGGCAACCAAGCAGCGGATGGTATAGAAAACTTTGCAGCAGATAGAAGCGAAAAAGGAAACTACTCGATGATGATATGGGATCAAACAAACCCGCCTTTTGTTAATCAAATTCTGTTAAGTCACTCTAGGGGAATTACTTTCCATGTATAATCTCTAGTTAGTTCCTTTATATTTATACATTCTTCAAAAAAAAAAGAAAAAAAACACGAGTTCCAATTCCAAAATTCAATAATAATAATTATTTATTTTCTATGAATTGATAACTTACGGGATGGGTTGCACGGATACGGACTCGGCGACGCGGACTCGACAAGATACTGACGCGAACATGAGGCCAATATTGCAGCGTCACAACGCGTCGGATGCGGACACGGCTCAAGAAATGGAGCGTCCGTGCAACCCAGCTTACGGATGATGTGTAGTATGGACTAGTTATTAGATGCCCTTACTAGTCAAAATTCGGCACTCGACAGTCTCGATAATAATTAGGGTTGAGTATGAATTGATGATATCATACTTGAAAAGGCTTGGGAAAGACTTTTCTTTTTAAATTCCAATTATTTCTTGGTACTTGTCTTCTATTGAGTAAATGAAAACTCTATAGTGTCGACAATTTCACAATAATGAATTCTTGTCGGGTTTAAGGGACATATCTAGTACAATTATTGTGGAAAATGTGATTTAGACAAGATTTCATAAATCTGCTTTTGTTAGTTAGGAATTGTAATCAAATTTGATCTTGCAACACCAAAGTCGAGCATTTTGTAATTTCAGATGTCAACTAACTCCCCTGTTAGATTTGTTGTAACTCAAGAAGACCCTATGGAAGGATTATTATTAGGAAATAAAGAAGACTTTTAATTTATATCGGGGAATTCCTTCTATTTTTATATGATTTGTTAATTTTCATATTAGGATCGTCAGCTCCAATTTTTTTTCTAAAAATGTAAATGCAAAAAATCTGTAACAAATAGTTTAAGAGTAGAAATTTCAAGTTCAATAAACTTCAATCTCTGTCAACTCTGAGAAAGTGATACCTACTTTTTCCGAGCGAATAACTTATAATTATCAGTGACGGAAGTGGGGGTGGCTTACTATGACATGGGTGCAAGTGTTGCACAATGATTACGCGTTAAAGTGTTGCAGTCCAAGTCAGTACTCCGCCGTAATGGCACATTGCAAACCCATAATAGAGCATTGCAAGCCATAATAGTGGTATACGGTATAGACTGTCAAGCACTAAGATAGTGGCACCCTGCAGGGCCAGTGAAGCGCAAAGATGGTGCTACACTGTAAATACATTTGGTTAAGTAATGAATCTTATTGTGACACAATGAAGCTTCATTGAAGGAAAGGAAAGACGAGGCCAAAGTTGACAGATGCAACATGCGATGTTGGCATTTATGCATATCCATGGAATTGAGTTGTCCCAAACTCAAGGTGTGAGGATAAAATACCTGGTGGCCACGTGTCAACATCTCAAGGGATGGTTTCATGATGAGATGATAAGATAGGAGCACCGAATCATACTCTATAAAGATGATCTCCTCTGAATTGAGACACTTGCCACACACATCGCATGAACGATGCGTGTGAGGAATGTTCTAATCGATTCAGATGGTCAAGTCAAAAAAGTAGCACCGCATTTAATGAAGGATCAGAAGAGGCGAGGGCGAGTTTATATCACAGAAGAAGGCTCGGACTGCCTATACTATAACTCATAGATGAAGTAACACGAGGACCTCCAACGAAGAGGTTCACGATGACGAACAAGGCGAGATAACTCGGAGAGGAGAACTTAGCATACCATCACGAGGGATAGTATAGAACCAGTCTGAAGCGATGAAGACGACGAATGATGACTCCAAGAGCTCGGCGAGGCCTGACCGTCATGAGTTTATCTTGTCTATAAATACTAGTCCATGTATCAGGAGATGGACAAGTTAGCTGATAGATTTTTAAATGGTCTTTATACAGAGAATTCCTGAGAGAGATTTAGAGAGAGAAATGGTGAGAGATCTTAGTGAGATTTGTATCTCTTTCAAGGGTAAGACCTTTTGATTAATAAAGAAACCATCTTCTTTCCCCTGGATGTAGGTATTCACGGCCGAACCACGTTATATGCTTGTGTTAATCTTTACTTTCATGTACTTTATATCTTGTTTATCTTATTATCTTGAATGCTAGACAGATTATAGCTTTTATATTTGTATGGATGTAGTCATCAGAAAAGATGCAACTACATTTTGGCGCTAAAAACATGGAGGTATGAAGATATAATCTACCTCCCTAATAACAGCTCTATATCATTTTCATGCTTTCTGAAAGAAAAGTGGATTTCATACCACTGTGTAGGATTCTGTTAAGATCCACGAGTAGAGCTCGGACTCGACACGGTTCTTGCGATCTGTGAAGTCCAGAACAAGGTTTTAAAAATATCCATTTTTAACGAAGAAACAGCCGTTAAAACGGTCACACCCATATACCGTGGCCGTGAGGGTCCCCGAACCCCGTGCCTTTATTATGCCGATAAATAGGAAAAAACGGCAATTTTTTAGTGCCGTTTTTCAGTTTACATACACGTTATAACCTTTTTTCTAGAATTAGTTTGAATATTTTTTTCTTCTAAATAACATTTTATCGTGCGTTTTTTAGAACTGTTTTCCCGTTATCACGCACGTTATAACCGCGTAAATAACTTTCTTACCATTTTTTTTGATTTTTTTTTCCTCTGGATTGAAAACTTCAAATTTTTTTTTTTAAATGATAGAAGGAAACTAACTACAGGATTAAAAACTTCAAATTTAAAAAACATAGAAGGACATGCCAGTTGTATGGTAGAGGGACATGCTCTGGATTATTAACGGCCTCCTCTTCCAGCATATTTAACCACTTTTCTTCTTGAGGTAAAACCGGTGTTTCATCTTCCCCCGCTATCCATTCAAGCATATTGTCATCCCTCGGTAGACTATGAACGTCGTGAACATCAATGTTATGTCTCCTTTCTTTACCTTTTATTCTTTGTTGGTCCAACTTCAAATTGTACTGGACATACACCAGATCATTTAATCTCGATGAAAGTAAACGATTGCGTAGTTTGGTGTGGATTCTTTCAAACACACTCCAATTCCTCTCTGATCCAAACGATGTATTTGTTTGACTTAATATCTTTACTGTAATCTTTTGGAGGTATGGATACTCAGCACCATAAGATAACCACCAACTTATATGATCACCATGTTGAGATGCAATACATGCTGATGGTGCTGCAAATTGACCTTGCATCATTCGCATTCTTCCTACCTACAAAGAAAAGTAAATTGTTACTAGAAATTCAAATTACTTAACTATACATATTTGGAGATAGTATTAGTAATTTTGTACCTCTAGCATGCATTGTGCTTGTTCTTGCGGGCCACTAACCATTTTTGATATAACTTCAGTAAGACAAATTTGCGGCTCAGAAATTTCTTTATTGATGAGATTAGTTTCCGGGTTAAAGATGTAATAAGGATTGAGAAAATACGATGCATCATGAAGAGGATAACTCAACTGAATTTTCCATCGTTTATTTATTACACCCACGATAAAAGCATTTCGATTTGATCCCAAATCCATTTGTATAGTTTCCACGCATGTATCAAGTGCATGGAAAAAATCAATTTGATCCCAAACCCATTTGTATAGTTTCCACACATGTAGCAAGTGCATGGAACAAATAGCCCATGGTGGGTTTGTCTAAGTCCAAGAAACGGATCATTTTCAATAAAGGACCAACCATTATGCATGCATTTTGACACGTCGTCCAAAACATCTCATTTGAAATAATATTCTTCACTTGTCTAGCTTGTTTAGTTTTTTCCTCATCCGATTTTAGAAATTCCTTGTTCAGAAATAGGCTCTCGATAGCATTACGTTGATCAATGATGCTTTTGATTGCAATAAAATTCGTTGAAAACCTTGTTAAGCCAGGGCGCAATAGATTGCGTCCTACAGAATGTTGTCGAAATCTAGCAAGAACCTAACCATGATTGTAAATAAATTTGCTAATT
Organism: Papaver bracteatum; assembly: GCA_023529315.1. Lineage (NCBI taxonomy): Eukaryota > Viridiplantae > Streptophyta > Magnoliopsida > Ranunculales > Papaveraceae > Papaver > Papaver bracteatum. Next base: position 583,697 of record JAJJWX010003815.1, on the reverse strand, counting down.
TGTCTTGCTTCTCCGATCACATCTTTAACAAAGGTGAATTTTTCCATATCTTCCAACATCAAGTCCAATACGTGAGCACCACAAGGAACCCAGAAAAATGTGCCATATTCTGATGCCAATCTCTTACCTATTCAAACAAAAAGAGAAAGAAGTTAATGATTAATATATTCCCAATATATATATATATATATAATAAAATGAAGTTATTCTTAGTTACCTGCAACTTTTAATTGGGATCCTTGATCTGTTACTAATTGAACAATATTTCTCGGACCGACATCATCTATAAAGATCTTGAAAAAAGTAATTAAATACTCTGTTGTCAACCGATTATGTTCTATGTCGACACTTTTCAAAAACGTAATGCCACTACCACTGTAAACTAGAAAGATTAGATTCGTACGGTTGTTTTTGCTTTTCCAACCATCAGAAATGAGCGTACAACCATATTCTCTCCAGTAATGTCGTTGGATAGACACCACATGTTTTTCAATCCTTTGTTTTTCTGAAGTTAATATGGGATTCGACAACTTATAAGCTGATGGGATTCGACAACTTATAAGATAAAGAATATAAACATGACTATCGAATTACACACATTTCTTATACTAACAATAATCAAATAAAATGGTAGTATTAGAATTTCTTAATGATATAGGTCATCTATTAGTTGGACAAAATAAAAAAAATTAATAGGTCATCTATTTAGGGATGTAGGGAGTGTTAAAAAAAAAAAAAACTAGTAACAATGTTTTTTAGACGCGTTAAAACGTTTTCACGCACGTTATAACTGTTACATAGGAACTTCAGATCATATTTTTTTTATTATTTTCTATTTAACCGTTAGAACGCCTGTTATTTTCAAAAAACGCCCAAAAAACGCGTTTTTTTTTCCTATATAACTCATTTTTTGCCCAAAACATGCTCACACCTGTGAAAACGCATTATAACGGTCACTCTTAGTGTCCGTGACCTGAGCCGTGGCCGTTTTTCAAACCTTGGTCCAGAAGACCCTCAAAATCAACAAATCTACTTGTTCTTTAATGATTTTTTAAGATTTTTAGTTTTTTTTCCTTTAAGATTTTTCTTAGCTTCCTCAAGATACTCAGGAGAGTAGAAGATCGTAGTGAAAACGAAGTTCTCTAAAACTTTGGCACCTAAGCGATCTCCTCCGTGAAAGAGCTGAGAAGAGCTTAGTTAGTCAATTCCATGAAGAGAATATCGTCTTATGAAATTGAAAAGACAAATTATTCATAATGTCTTCTACCTTTTAAGAAAACTCAAAATAACCCACAATCCTCTTCTTAGAAATCCAACTCTAAGCCAAGGGGAAGGGTTAATGAGTATATAATCACTCATCAAACTCAAAGTTTGTTCAAAATCAAAAGTCCAAAGGATGATGAAAAATACTTCCTAAAAATGGAAAAATATACTCCATCATCATGTTTTGATTTTACTTGCATAAGCATGACGTATGGAGATAGGTACTTTATCTTGAGAAGAGAAACCGACGAAATACCTTTTTTCCATTACTGAGGTCCTATGCAAGAATAGAATGTTTTGACATTTTCACATGTCTCCAAAGCTTGCTTTAAAGTATTTCTGTACTTATTTGTCCAGTCTAAATTATGACTTAGTAGTTGCACATGACCTGCAAAACTAGGATCCCACTTTTCTAAAATAAAAGACAAATTGAGTATTATTGCATGAATCACAGGTAAGGTGATGGTGACATGGCGATCAGATCGCATGAGCCAAGGTGAAAACGGCGGAGCCCAGTCAGAAGGACTAGAGGAGATGGAACTCGATGAAACCATGTACAACGGTGCACTCTCAGGAGAGGGACAACCTGATAACCAATATCGGGAAGGGTTAACTGATAACTCTAGCTCCGACGGAGATGAAATTCCCTTTGAGGGCCAAGATGATATTCATCTAGCTCAACCAGAGGGTTGGATCGTTTTCCAAGGCAGATAGTAAACAAAGATCCCAAGAAAAATAATATGTCTGGCTCTGACGATACCACTGCTACAATCGCAGCCATCCTAAAAGCCCAAGAAGCACAGGATGAGAGAATGGAAAAATTGGAAAAACAAAACAGGAGGTTAGAAAGGAGAAACCGGAGGTTGAAGCAAAAGGCGAAAAAGAAGGTGCCCATTATCATGGCCGGAGAGACCCACGAGGAGAAGAATCCCTCTGAAATTTTGCAAGACGATGAACGAGTCAATATCCCAGACACCTTGAATGAGGAAACAATGGATGGATTTCCCAAGGAAAGTAGAGGAGCCTTAAATCGGGAGGATAACCGATCCGAGGGATCATCCAATGTTGATCCAAAACCGAGAATCTCCAAGTCATTATCCCTAAGCGAGGGGATATTTTCAAACCTATTCACTCAAGAGTGGTTTCCCATGCCGAACAATCGGACAAGGATTCATGACGATCAAGGTATCGACGATCAGAGATCTCTTTCTCACCCGAGAGAGCACAAGGAAGAAAGAAGAAGACTGAAGGAAGACTCATAGACGATAAGTTGCATGCTCGAATTTTCCATCTCGAGGCAATGTGTATAGAAGTGAGTGGGAGACAAGATAGTAAAAAGATGGCTGAGGTACTACAGGAGGCGAGGCAATCCCTCTTGGCAGTACACTTATTGGCCCATCCTTTTCCGAGGAAGTGCTCGCTCCCAACATTCACAACTCCCTTCAATGGGACAGGCGATGCCATAGAACATCTCAGATTAAACCGCATGACATTAACCCAGTGGAGCAACTATGATGTAGTTATGTGCAGATTTTTTCCGACTAGTCTAAAAGATGAAGCCTTGATATGGTTTAATAACCTACCGAAGGAGTCGGTCAGGTCCTTTGCCCACCTATCCGAGTTATTCCTGGAGACATACATACATAATAGCATAGTTAAACCAGAAATAAACATGTTATTTCAACTAGCCTGAGGACCAAATAAGTCGCTCCGATCGCTAGTAACACAATGGAGGAAGCTGTGTGCCGAGATCGGAAGGGTCCCAGAGGCTTGTGCGATCTTAGGCTTAAAAAATAGTCTGAGAATGACAGATCCCATATTCGTCCGCATGTAGGAGACTATTCCACCAAACCTAGGAAAGTTGAGGGAGATCCAAGAAGATTACATATTCCTATAAGAACTTCAAGATGGCACTTATGAAAAATTGGTGAAAGGAGCCACCTGAGGATCCAACGTGGTGGAACCGAAGAACCCTCATATGCCGGCCCAAGGAGAAGGATGATACAACAATGGGTTTACAAAATTCGATAAGCATCAGAGTGGAGGATGGAAAGGGAGAGACCCAGCCCAAAATAAGAAGGAAAATTTGAAGACCCTGCCTACACGAAGTTAAAAGTTCCCATATCCGAGATCCTCAAAAAGATCTATGGAAAGTGCAAAATCACTTACCATTGGAATAGAGGACAACAGCCAGAACGAGCGAAAAATCGCACTGAATTTTGTGAGTTCCATCAATTCCATAGTCACACAACAGACTCTTGTAGAGATCTGAAGAAGATAATACAAGATATGATAAGTGAGGGTAAACTTCAGGAGTACATCGTGCAACTAGCGATTCATCCCGCCACAGGGGCACCTATTCATCGTGTAGAGAAACCCCGCGAGGAACAATACCTAGAGTGCAACTCGATATCACACTCAGTCCACACAACTCCCATACCCGAGGGAATTATTACCCGATGGATCCATAAGAACGAACTCAAAGGCAAGGAAGTCTTCAGCATAGCAAACGAACCTCCGATGGAGGAGTGGATGAAAATACTTATTACCTTTTCAAACTCAAAAGCACCTGAAGAAGGGCATAATCACAATGACCCTCTGGTAGTAACGATGACCATCGCGATTCCAGAAATCGAAGGAGGATAAGAAACACCAAAGGCGCTACCATGGGCAATGCCAAAGATTCTATTAGACGGAGGAAGTTCCGTTGAAATCTTGTTTTACGAGACATTCCAACAAATGGGCCTTAAGGATGAATGTCTAATCCCTTCCACATACAACATATTTGGATTCAACGGCTCATCAACCCGACCAAGAGATGAAGTTACACTGGAAACTCGAGTGGGAAAAATCCTGACTCTAGCCACCTTCTGCATAGTAAACATAATCTCACCCTACACGACCATCATCAGACAGTCTTGGATCCATGGGATCAAATGAGTTTCCTCTACTTACCACCAAAGGCTAAGATTCCCAACACCGGACGGAATCATGGAGGTAATCGGAGACTCAGCAGAAGCTAAATACTACTATAACGTAGAAGTGCATCATGGCAAGAACAGAGTCAATTGTCAGAAAGCAAGAAAGAAAAAGGCCAAGAAAGATAGGGCACATGCCAAAATTGATGCCTACATCACAATGACGAACAAGGCAAGATGTTCCAAAGAAACATCATCCGAGCAAGATACTAAAGCCACGGACGAACCTATGAAACCCGTGCGAAACCTATCCAACGTGGGAGATCACCCAACGAATTTCTCAGCCTCGGAACCCACAAAGGAGGTAAACATAATGACACCCAAGAAACCAGGTATGGTCGGATAGGCACCCTCCTCGATGAGGAAGAAGAAGAAAAATTGATACAAGTACTAAAACACTCCGATGTCTTCGCTTGGAAGATGGAAGATATGCCAGGAATAGATCCAGAGGTCTATTGACACCACCTTAAAATAAATCCGAAACACGAGCACATGCGGCAGAAAATGCGCAAAGTGGCATAAGAATATCACAAAGAAATCTAGAAGGAATTGATAAAAATGGAGGCATCAGGGGTCATATGAGAAGTGCAATATCGAACATGGATCTCTAATATGGTAATTGTACCAAAGAAAAATGGAGGAGTGCAAATTTGCATTGACTTCAGTGATTTAAACAAGTCATGTCCGAAAGACAGTTTTCTAGTTCCTAATATTGATCAGCTCGTGGAAGCAACTTCGAGCTATGGGATACTTTACCAAATGGACGGATACTCTGGGTATAACTATATCCCCCTCTCCGAGGAAGATCAAGAGCATACCGCTTTCTTCACTCCCCGAGGGTTGTATTGCTACACCAAAATGCCATTCGGACTGAAGAACGCCGGAGCAACATACCAAAGGATGGTCGAAAAAATGTTTGACCATTGGATACATAAAACCCTAGAGGTATATGTAGATGAAATGCTTGTTAAGAGTAATCTTCCACAAGATCATGCGAAAGACCTCAGGAAAATCTTCGAACAAATGCAAAAATTTAACATGAAAATTAACCCGGCAAAATGTGCCTTCGGAGTAACTTCAGGAATGTTTTTAGGATACTTGGTCACCAAGCGAGGCATCGAGGTAGACCCGACCAAAGTACAATCTTTATTCGAAATGCCTTCACCAGCCATAGTCAAGGACGCACAGAGACTGCACGGTTAGCTAGCAACCTCGGGAAGGTTCATAGCTAGATCATCCGACAAATGTAAAGAATTTTTCAACACCCTGAAGAAAGGTGTGAAATTCTCATGGAGTAACGACTGCGAGAGGGATTTTCAACATATCAAAGAACATCTGGCCACTCTGCCAATTTTCCAAAAGCCTAAGCCAATAGAAAGTCTATATATCTACTTATCTTCTACTAACACTTCGATCAGTGTGGTGCTCACCTGTTTAGACGGATAAATAGAAAAACCTATCTACTTTTTAAGAAAAAACTTGACACCAGCAAAGAAGAACTACTACGGAATGCGGAGCACTTTGGGAAGTGGTTTAATGGGCAAGAGAGATGAAGCTAAGAAGAGTGGAGTTCAAGCTCAATTCAAAGCTTGTTGCAGATGCGATGAACAATGAAAGTTTCACTATCGACTTGAGAATTCGTAATATGATATTGGATATAAAAAAATTATTTAAAGTATTTAACCTTTGGAGTTGTTCTTATGTTCCAAAGGAAAAAAATAAAGTAGCTGACATTTTTGTCCAAGCTAGCCAGAGTAGAAAGATTATGTAGTGTTTGGCTTTCATTGCCTCCTAGTAATATTGCTGCGCAGTTACAGAGGATACTTCATTTGTAAACACTCATATTTAATCAATTTCATCTTTCAGTTTCAAAAAAAAAAAAAAAAAAGCAAAGAATAACTATTCTAAAATTGAAAAGATCGTGCTATCCTTGGTTTACGCGACGCAAAAATTACGAACGTATTTCCACTCCCATACGATCACAGTTATCACAAGAGCTTCAATAAAATCTATTTTGGACCATGCTGACATAGCAGGAAGAATCTCGAAATGGGGATCCCAAATTAAGCAATTCGGGATAAAATATCAAGCCCAAATAACAATCAAAACCCAAGTGGTAGAGGATTTCTTAGCTGACTTTCCTCTAGATGACACAGACGAAATCGAAGAAATCCCGGGAATGGAAAACGAGATGGAAGACCCACTCGAACTACTTCGTTCGGAAAATCCCAGGCGATGGGAAGTCTTTGTAGACGGGTCATATAATTCGGAAGGATCTGGCATCGGGATGGTCTTCACGACCCCGAAAGTACGCAGGATCGTTTACAGATTAAGGCTTGAATTCTCCGCTACTAATAATGTAATAGAGTACGAGGATGTCATACACGCCCTACGACTAATAATTTCCTTAGGTATCAGCGAAGTAAGACTCACAAGAAATTCACAGCTAATCGTGCGATAAATAGAAGGAGTGTACCAACCCTCCGATCCTTGCTTATATCGATACCTCCAACAATCTAGGAATTATATTGAACAGATACATAATATCACCTTTAGGCACCTAAATAGGCACAATAATAGGCACGCAGACGCCTTATCTTTCATCACCTCCATGACATCGGACTCGGAAGCCACAAATGTAAAAATTGAAAGAGTATCACTCCCATCCATACCCATCGAGGGAGACATGGAGACACTCAACTTGAACGTAATGGATCAACAAGAGATCCTACCGGAGAATGATTGGAGAACCCCAAATATGAAGTATCTATCCAACGGTACCCTCCAAAGTGATCAACAACTCGCACACAAAGTCATATCCTGATCGGGAAACTACCAACTAAGAGACAACATACTGTACAAATAGTCATATCTAGGACCATTGCTCAGATGTCTATCCTTCAACGAAGGCCAGGAGATATTGAAAGAAATACATTACGGATACACCGGTAACCATAGTGGGGGGAGATCGCTAGCCCACAAGGACATGTTACAAGGATACTTTTTGCCTCGGATGAACGAGGACTCCAAACAGATGGAAAAATCATGTCTAGAGTGCAAAAAATTTGGCAAAAGAAGACACCACTACAAGAAAACATGTCATCAACGACGAAATTCTGAGCGACCTGTAAGATTTCGTCGCTATATATAATAGATAGCGACCAATAAAATTATGGTCGCAAAATATTAGTTTCAACGACATGGTCGAAAAATTGTAGCTAAGATGGTCGCTAAATCATATAAACATCGACCAAATTTGATGTTGTAACTAAATCAGATAAACAACGACCAAAATCGATATTATCGCTAATACAAAATTTTAGCGATGATATTTTTGGTCGTCAAAAGTAAATTATAGGGAAGTACTTCATTTAGGTCGCAAAATGGTGATGCCTTTAGTGATGAGTTAGATTTGCGTTAATCAACAAATAATCAGCACATCATGCCATACATAATTACTGATTTTATTCGTTTGGTATTCTTTCCATTCTCAGGTATACTATTTATTTGTAAAGACCATGTATGCTATTCATTTCGTTTGGTCGGTGGCTGTAGTAAATGTATAATACTTTTTAATTTTTTTATATACGTAATCACTACTACCACTCACGGATGATGTTTGGACCTTTTGGAGTCTTTGGACCAGTTTGGGTTTATGGTCAGGGAAGAATGAGACGTAGCTACGTGGACTTCTTCCAAGGCTTAGTTATTATAACTTACATGACACGATGCACCGAAAGAATAAGTTAAACAAAATTAAGAAACCGCTCCTCTCATTTTCATTATCAAACTTTCCTAACTTCTCATTCTACTCTGGTCATTTTCATTTCTTTTATTCGAGAAGAAAATCTTTAGTTTAATCTGTAAATTTTTTTGATTTACATAGAAAGAAGAAAAGTTAGGGTTTCGATAATTGGATCACTTAAGAGTAGGATCTCTGTAAATTAGTTCGTCTGATTATGATTTTCTGAGGTTAGGGTTTTGAACTACAAGATGTCAATGCCCTTTGATCTGATGTTATCCAACTAGGATATATGAAACATAACATAGAAGAAGAAACAGGAGAAGATAAATAGAGAAGCAAGGGAAACTCGTTTTCATCATAAGAGAATTGATTGTCGTAGATGAGGAGTTTGATTTGTAATCATTGTTTAGAATATGGATCTATTTAGGTAAATCGGCGGTCTAAGTAATTTTATTCTCGTGAAATTGTGTTAGTTTGGTGGTCAATTATTTCCTAAGTCTTCAAGCAATTGATGATTTGTTGATAATCATGGTGATAAGGTTACAATTTTGTCTTCAGAGTATTTGTTTTTTTATTTATTTTGTTGGTTTGCGAAATTGGGTTTATTTCAATGACAGGGTTTGTATACGGGATATGCAACTCTATTTCAGAACTATCTCATTTATTCAGGCAAGAATTTTCAGCGGCAGTAAGCGAATTAAGGCGATAAGAAAGAACATGGACTGGCGGATGAATATATCCTTGCTCTGGAAATTTGGAGTTCTGTACAGAGGACAAATATTCGTTCTTCGGCATTTTTTGATATATATTCTTGTAACCAAATGATAGTCATATTCTATTCGTTTTGAGTGATTATTGGTATCCACTTGTATCCCTTTTCTCCAACAGAATACTATCTAGCATTCAAAAGATTTTATGTACTGAATGTGGTTTTGGGATAATGTGTATTTGAATTCATCTTTTAACTGCAGTATTACTGTATATTCAGTTTCAATCATCTTTGCATTTTATAATCTTTTTTTCTTCCAATTAAAGTGGGATTCATTATGCAAATGCAGCGTAATTTAATTATTTGGTATTTACGTCCCCGTTTGTCCATTTTGGCTACAAAATATTCGGTCGTAGTAAGATTCATTTTACCGGAAAAACAAGGAATTTTGTCGCGTAAGTAAAACAAATCCGCGATAAAATGTATCTTCGATGTTAATTTTATATTTGCGATACCACACTTTTTGTCGGTAAATTTGTTTTTCAGCCACATAATTTATTTTTGTCGCTAATAAACTTCTAGCGACAAAACAAAAATTTAGGTCGCTGATACCATTCAGCGACACACCATTGTCGACAAAACTGGCGACTAAATAAAGTCGTTGATAAAAGGTATCAGCGACGAAAATTTTATATTTGCGACGATGACGTTTCGTCGCTGATGACAAATTTTCTTGCAGTGCACGCACCTTCAATGGATTTGAAATTCGTTCTCAGCCCTTGGCCATTCGCAAAATGGGGGGTCGACATCGTCGGACCTCTACGAGATGGTACAGGGAAACGAAAATATCTCATCGTGGCTACTGATTATTTCACCAAATGGGTAGAAGCCTCTTCCTTGAGGCACATTAGAGACCACGACGTCTTCAAATTCCTTTTCGAGCACATCATATGCCGCTTTGGTATCCCATTCGCCATCGTGATGGACAATGGGGCACAACTCCGAGGGAAAAACATCGACCTCCTCTTCAACTGTTTTAAAATCAGGAAGAATAAATCTACGCCCTACCCCGATAGTAATGGCCAAGCTGAAGCTACCAATAAAACCATCGCCGACATGCTCAATAAGAAGCTAGATGGACATGGAGCTAGATGGTGTGAATAACTACACAATATTTTGTGGGCATATAGGACCACACGAAGGGAAGCAACAAGAATGACCCCCTTCTCTCTAACCTATGGAACAAAAGCGATCATACCCACCGAAGCTATGATCCCGAAAACAAAGTCCGAGGCTTGGGAGAAGAACCTCATCTCGGACATGATATTAGCAAAGCTAGAAGATCTTGAGGAAAACCGAGAAATCGCTCTACAAAAGATGGAAAATTACCATCAAAGGTTAGCACGAGAGTATAACAAACATGTTCACACGAGACAACTCAGCCCAGGTGACAAAGTATGGCACGAGATCCCACCATACTAGCGCGAATTAGGAAAATTCGCTCCCATCTAGGAAGGACCACTAATAGTCATCTCCAAAGCAGGTGATGGAGCCTATAGATTTCTCAAAACCGATGGGGAAGAGCTAGAACGCCCCTGGAATATCAAATACCTCAAGCCATACAAGGCTTAAACAACTCATCACTTAGGAAAAAAGGGGGTTCGAACTCCCACTTGTAAAAAAGGTCATGATACGTTATCAAAATGTACTCAGGGCTTGTAAACCCTCTTTCAAGAATAATAAATTTAACCTTTTGTGTGACTCATTTTGATTTAATTTTGCTAGCTTTAATTGTCTCTCGTTTATTTCCTTAATCTTTCTTGATTATTGCTTTACTTCTGGCATATTTTATTTTTGCATTTGCATATAGCTTTATTCATCTTATCTTTAAATCATAACTAAATCCCATAAAGTTTATGGCATGGTGCTAGCCACACCTTCCATTCCACAACGAATGATGCGGGTACAACACCTTAGGTGCCTAAGACGGGAACGGACCTAAGGCAATGTCATCTCGCGAATAAATCATGATAAAGCGGGGGATACCCTAAGCTACCTAACACGGAAACATACCTAAGGTAATGCCATCACGATCTAATAAATCAGATGATGTCCTACTATAACCGGAGATATCCAGAATCAACATACTTACCTTTGGCTAAGGAAAGAATCACTTGACCGAGGTATTGCGCGCCCTACAACCAAGCGGTTAATAAATTGGTAGACTCACACGAATAATAGACTAACCCAGGGGGCAAGTGCATCCTAAAAAGGACACGATTAAATCAAACCCATAAAGGTGTCAACACGATGGAAAAAAGGGATGAGCACCATATTCAGCACCCACCAATATAAGAGATGACTTATCCATTCAAGGAGCTGATCACTTCGAGGATCTTTCATCCACGGATGGGCCAACATAATACACTGATAATCCCAAAATAGCCATTAAACGTAGAATTACAGGGGCACAAAAATTACACAATAAGAGAACTCGCCCTACATATCCTACTCGCCTCGAACACATCATGAGGACTTCTTACACAATTACGATTACAAGGATCATCACTAATAGCTACTTATCAAAAAATATCCTCTTAGAGCCTCTCTTTAGATAAAACACATAGCGAGACTTCTTCACCACCCAGTGCCGGAGCAAGAAAACACACGAGCTGAGATCTTCAAACGATCCTTTATTTAACCCCAGTGCAGGAGATGCTACGTCATCAAGCAGGGGAAAGGTATATATATGTACATTTAGTACATAAATGGTGCTTTACACCTTAGCATCCTCAGAAGCTCGTACCCACCACTCAGCAGGAAGAGAATAGATTACACAAACAAAAACTGTTGGTGACAAATCTGCATCATAAACACAAAGTGATCCCAAAACCAATCGCATGGAAAAATACTTCACAAAAAGTGTTTCCAAGCTTGCATGTAAGAAAAAGTACACGGATGGATGCTAAATCTCCTAACAAATAAACCAACGCGCTAGCAGATAAAGCAGGACTTCTGAAGCGTGGAAGAGCCAAAAAAATGCGAAAAAAGATAGGTCCATCTGAGAAAACATCGGTGATAGAAAGAATGAAGAATAAGCCAGGATTTGGTCTATGGCATTAGTTCAAGGTTGGCCAAAGGTTGAGCAATGCAAATAAGCCAGTAATGCAAGAGTGGCATTAATATTGTCAAACATATGGGCTATGTAAAACATATGGCGCCAAAATACTAGATTGAGCTAAGGAGTTGGACTTGATGATTGAAGCACAAGGATTTTCCGTGCATTTGTTTAGACCAATAATCATGCATGGACAAGGTGGCTAAGCATTGGAACAAGGCTGGATTCGGTAAAGCACAACAGTTGTGCAATATGGCTCAAGTGACGGTTAGGAGTTGGTTACGAGCTTTACAAGCATGAAAAATGTGTGAGACAAGGGAGGACAGTTATAAAGTAGTTTATTACCATTTGTGAGTGTTCATAACCACCAAGAACAGGTGTGGAACCTATTGGCGTGACAACTCAAAAGGTGGCAGTTGAAGATGGCGGTTATGGAAAATACTTGGACACTTGGCTGTTCAAGACTTGTGCAGCGGTTGCACAAAAGTTTTGGCCCGATCCTAGTTAGTATAAATAGATTAGGAATCAATAAGTTTAGTGTTATTCAATTGGAGAAGAACCAATGAAATTGTAGAGAGAGTTCGGCATTCACCAAGAGGGTGAGGGTGAATGTCCTGTTTGGTACATGTGATGGACTGTTTTGTATAATCTTCCTTAATGTAAGTAAATGGATATATTGTGTTAGTTATTTATGTTCATTATGTTGTTGATCTTGTGAAGATGTCAATTGGATTGATTCATGGAAAACCTCTTATTCTTATGGGGGCATGAAGAGTTAGAGAGAAGGAATAAAAGACTTTCGTTGTGCAAAGCCTTATGATCGAAGGAAGATGCACACTTTGATGCGAGTATGCAAGGCTGAGTGATTGTGGGTGAAGTTGATTCACTGAACCACAATCATTTCCAATTATGTTCCATGAAAATTTTAGGCGATTAAATGGGCACGTGACCGCTAGTATCAGAGCTGTGTTTGGGAACACAGTTGCTGATTTTTCTCTCTTTTTGCTCAAGTTGGTGTTATTTGTTTGTCAAATTCAGTGGTGAATTGTTTGGGTTTCATTATTATGGAGATTACAAAAAGTTGATCTTGTGTGGAAAGATCAATTGGAATGCAGGCCATGAAAGTTTATGACAAATGTGTCAAAATTCCATCCCAACGTATTAGACAAACGTGCAAGAATCATTAGAAAACGGGTTTTCAAGTGATTGGATGACAAAACTAAAGAGTATGCTGACTTCTATGGTGCAAGACAGGTGTTAAAGTCCATGTTTCTCACAAGTATGCTAAGAGTATGCATTAGGAATGCATAATTTCGTAGTGTTATCTGTAGCGAGTACATTACTTGTTTTAATGGGAATTTTGCGAAAATTCCTGAACTCAAAGAAATTAATGGCCTTTGCAGTGGAAAAGTAAATGAAGAACATGTTTATACGATAGATTGAAGGTGTTTTCATCGTATCCAGTTGATGAAAGATTATAGTTATCTCTCTCGAATGCATGTACCTTGGTGGTAATGCAAAGTATGGTTGAGAACCAGCATGTTGGTGGCAATGTGATGCCATGAATGAGGAATTGGATGGAAAGTTCTTATATATCATAAAGCTTATTGAAAGTCTGAAGAAATAAGAGCAATCTAGGGAAAAACCGATACACCACGGTCTTGCATTTGCAAAGAATTCTTCGTTGATGCTAGATGCATACAAGGAGTGTGTTTGCATCTGGTTTATAGGTGGGATCATTATGCTTGGACAAGGGTGCCCAAAGACCTGCATTTGATCATAACCACAAGCGGATGTTCTTGTCGACTGCAAATCAACAATTGTTGCTACTGAAGTTGATTTTGGAGAAGGGGAAAGACAAGAGTAACCAGTTTTGCATGGACAGTAAAAATGAGTTCCAAGTTTGAAGAAGAATGTGGCATTCTTTCTTTATGGAACGTAGGAAATGGCGCCTAATTTGCAAGGATTATGGCCTTGTTTGCAACTGTCCAAAGTGTTTATTCACAAAAGTCATTGAGTGATATGACTTTGCTGATCTCTATGGTGATGTTCAAAATTACCAAGTTAAGTCATTTCCAGTGCAAATGTGCACACATTTGTGTCGAGATTTGGGTGCTAATCGTCATAGCAACAGTAGCATGCGCCAAATGAGATTTGGGCATGGCCAAAGTGCATAATATGTTTGGAGATGCAAGTTAGGAGAAATTGTGGATGCGGTAAATATAATGACAAAGTAGTGGTGATCTATAAGAATGACATGAGGTCATTTTTGAAGAAATCTTCATGAAATCTTAAGTAAAATGATATCATCTGTCTAAAAGGAGTATTCAACTAATTGTCAATTATAGTGTGCTTCATTATGAGAGTGGCATACGAATGTTGATAGTTGGAAGAGTGCATGTGGAAAAATGAATTGCTACATTGGGGACAGTAGGTGCTTGTTAGAGCATTGCACGGTCGAAATCACATGCATTGCTATCTCAAGCAAGTTTGTCAATGTTAGTGATCAAAACTATAAGTCTTGATTTCTAGTCTACTATAGATAAGGTCTCGGACTAGGATATAAAGTGTAGTTGAGCTTAAGAACTCCATGGAAATCATCATACAAGATGAAGGACTACTCAAGGAACTGGTGGATCTTCATCGACTAAAATGTATGTGGAGACTTGAACTTATTTATCACTCAAAAGTATATCTACTCTATCTCCTATCTAGAGACAAAAGTCGTTTTACTATATACATTAAGATTATACACATGTGGTATTTTGAGCCGAGTATACATCGCCTATCTATTTCTCGAAATATGTGTTGGTAAAGCTTTCGCTTTAGCCAAGTTCATCTTTACCTAGTGACGAAATTCATGATTAAGTTTCAATCACTTTGAAAATTGCTCTGACGAAAAATAGTTTGTGAATAACAACTATATAACATCCTCTGAGAATGTTTCAATGATTGAAATGAGAGTTTAGACAATATAACCAATGGAGGATATAAGCATTGTTGTGGAAACACATATTGGTATAAGTCCTTATTCCTTGAACTAAGGTTTGCGAACTTTGTTGATCAAGGGAACCGGAGAAGTGCGTGAGCTTCAGTCCACGAACTCAGTCCGCGAACTGGTGAAGTTCTCAAACCCGAGAATTTATGCTGGAGTTTGTGAACTCCATCCGGGAACTTAAGCCAACGAACCCAGTCCGCAAACTTTAGTAGGTTATGTCTAAAAACGATGTTTGTGAACTCATCTCTATAAACTAAGGAATGGTATTGAAAACCAAGGCTATATAGTTCATGAACAGATTCGAGTGAATTAAATATTTTTTTATTCAATTGTGTCTTGTGTAGTACATAAATATCTAAGAAATTGAACAACTCTCTAACTAGTTCATTTGAACTAGTTATGGTGAATAAGAATATGGTTGATATGAAAGTTATCATATGTCTAACCATTTGGTTAACTATTGTTGGAATAACTAATGTACAAGTTTGGGTACGGTTTTCACAAGCCTACAAATGCACATTTTATGTGTGTATAACAAGCTATGTTTTTGATCTAACGTTTGATAAATATTATCTTGAATCTAATCAGGTTTTCATTTAACGGTGAATATTGAATGCTTTGTTACTAAGATAACATTGATTGCAAACCCTGATTTGAAAGACTATATAATGGAGAGCTCTAGAAACTGTGAAACCTAATCCCCACACCTTACGTGTGATACTAGTTGCATAGCTAGTGTCAATTATCCTTTAACCTTTGGTTTCTTCTTCTAAACCAAGTTAACGACTCAAAAACTTCATTAGGATTGTGAAGCCAGACTGGTACTAATTTTATTGTAGTTGTGTGATCTGATCTTGCTGTTTATATCGTACGAGTACAATTATAATAATTGACTTGATATTTCTATTTCCGATAGGCAAGATAAAAAATTAGTCACAAACATCTTCGTCTCATCGTTTGTGATTCCATAATATCTTTTTTCGCTGCGTAGATTAAGACTATTGTGAGGTGATTGATAAAGATGAGCTGTTCTTCGGGAATATAAGTATGGTTTTATCAATTGGTTCCTATTCACCTTGATTTATCAAAAAATAGAACAAAACTCGTAAGTATATTCGTGGGAGACGGATTTATCTATTGCCGTAGACTTTTCTGAGTGATACAAATTAGATTATTAATTTTTTCGACTTTGGGTCATAGCAACTCTTAGTTGTGGGTGAGATCAGCTAAGGGAATAAAGTACATAATATACTGCTGGTATCATAGGTGTAAGAGCATTACTGTACCTTGGATCAGTGTGAGATTGATTGGGGTTCAACTACAGTCCAGACCGAAGTTAGATTGGAGTAGGCTAGTGTCTGTAGCGGCTTAATACAGTGTATGTTTAATCTGGACTAGGTCCCGGGGTTTTTATGTATTTGCGGTTTCCTCGTTAACAAAATTCTTGTGTCTGTGTTATTTCATTTTCCGCATTATATTGTTTATCTTTATAATTTAAATAATACAAGTTGTGCGTTAAATATCAATCAATTAGAATATCTAACCTTTCGTTGTTGATTTACATTGATTGACATTTGTATATTGGTCTTTGGTACCATCCCTTGTATTTGATTAAAGACTCGTTGATTTCTATTGGCTTGAGTAAATCAAAACAATAGAGAGATAATAACTCCTTGAGATATTTCTATCTAGATTAATTCTGACTGTCTAGTTGATTCTCTAGAAAGGAACTCGGATTTTATCCATACAGATTGCTAATTAGAAATATTGGGTGTGGTTGTTAGACCCCCGCTTTTTCAGTGCTGTCGCTTCCTTTATTGCTTAGGAGCGAAGTTGATTTTCAAGGCTTGTTAGGTCTTACAAGTTTCAATCAGTTGGCGCGAGTATTTTCTCAAGTTTGAGTACACTTTCAGTTTGGGTCGAGTGGACCTTGGTGTTGGAATGAAGTCTCTCTATGTAAGGTACACTACAAGAAAACTTGGCTTTAGCGACTATTTTCATACCAACTACAGTTGGTGGAATTCTTCATCAACAACTATTTGTAACTAAAAACAAGTCTGGTGGGAGAAAATGTTCAACCACTAGTTTTCCAGCAACGATAGTGGGTGGAAGGATATAGCATGAACAACTTAACAACCATAATATCGTATTTGTTGTTATTAGCCTCCAGCCATCATGTTTAGGCAACCAAAACGTACCCTAAAAGGTACATATATTTTTTCACTCATCTTACCCACGAAAAAACCTATTGGTAGACACCTCAATCAACCATCAAATTATTGGCATTGTTAGTAGCTTTCAGCCACAGGGTCTGACAACTACAAAGTACATTAGAAGGTAAATACTTCAAGACACCATGTGTATCCACCAAGTCAATATTTTGGTAGACACTTGTACCAAAACATTAGTTTGTTGGTGTGGTTAGTAGTTTTCAGCCACCATGATATGACAACTACTAAGGTTTATCCCTTATTGAGCCTGCAGAGACATTAACATCTAAAAAGTTTCTTGTTTTTTGTATAGTGTCTATAACATAGCCACAAGAAATACGAGTCAATTCCACGTGAAGTTAGATTGGTGAAACAAAATTTTTAAGTTCTATTGATACTAATTTTGAACAAATCGGGAGCCGAATGACCAAAAAATAGATGATTATATTAGAAAAACAATATTAAAACATATATAGAAAATCTAAGGTAACAAAATAACCTCCTATGGATATAAATTCATAGGCTGATCGACTAATTCTATTTTTAATCAAGTAGTTGTAAAGATGTTATAATTAGCAGCGACTTCCTCAAAGATGTGATGGACTCACATGTACATATTGATGAACTAAAGCATAATATGTCGATTCCTAACTTTACTTATCTGTTTAACTATTAACATATATAGTTAGGCTTCTAACAACTCTGGATGCTTGAAATAAATCAGTTAACATACATAGATAGGCTTTTAGCTAGCTAGGCATAAGTCAAAAAGGATTGAATTTCCAGTTTCTACAATTTTACACGAATTCGTTCAAATTCTACATGAAAATAGTTGTTCAGGTAGCCAAGAATATAAATCCATTATATTTTTTTTTCTAAGGCCATGAACCTATACAAAATAGTGTCACATGGTTCACCAAATCATAAAATTGCACCGGTCATTATAAATCCGGAGGACCGCGCGCCGCCCATATTTTCTCTACATCAATTTCGTTTTCATATTTCTTCAGCTTCTATTTCCTTGCATAAGCACAATAACAAACAAGTTTACATCATTATTGATTAGTTGGAAGCGACAACACAATTTATTTGCATCTGGATTATTTAGGTTCAATATTTCTTCTTGAAATTTCTGTTATATGTTTTCCCCAAAAGTTATTTTTTATTGTGGTGCACGACTGACATTATCTAGTATAAAAAAACATAATTCTTGCAAATACATTCATCTTCATCTAAAGGAAATCAACGACCCCGAACTAGCACCATATTGAACTTGCAGAGTGAAATAATGAAAATTATAGTGGAAGAATGAAAATTGGAGTGAAGATATGAGTTGAAATGAAATAAAATTTGGGTATTTTAATTAGGTGTTGAATTTAAGATCGTTGGATAAGATATACTGGGTGATCGAGTCTTCATCGATGACGGTTGTATCTTGATCTCTAATTCTAATTTCAAGTCAGAATATTATCAGTAATGACCTCTTATTCTAAGTCGGAATCTTCAGTAAAACCATAAACCTGTAGATGTTCATCATATTATCATTAGTGATCTCTTACCTCTAAGTAGGAATCTCCATCGGAACCCTAATTCTACCTTCATTTGATTTCAAAACTTTGTTTAGGTGAAAGTCAAATTTACTTATCAAACTCATTTCTCGATCACTTTATGATCCATTCTTAAATATACTCGAATTTGCGTACAATTGAACCTGGATATCAATATCAAAATTCATCCAAATTTATATATGTTTTTTTTGGATTTTTATCTTATGATAATAATACCGAATGCAATCATATATATATACTCGAATTTGCGTATAATTGAACCTCAATATCAATATCAAAATTCATCCTAATTTATATATGTTTTTTTGGATTTTTATCTTATAATAATAATACTGAATGCACAAGTTCGTTTTAACACAAAGAAGTATTCAAAAAAAAAAAAAAAAAAAAGGAAAACACGTTTTAACACAAATAAGTATATAAAAACACCAAAGAAAACACAAAGGAAAACACATTTCTCACATATCCTTCTAAATCCGTATGAGGCTTGCAGATTGAATCTCCGCCGTATAAATATTTTCACAATCTGTATGAGGCTTCCAAACTAAATTTTTTCCGTCCAAAAGTTTATTTTTTTTTCCAAACATCCCAATCTCGGTTTTCACCATGAGATCGGCCTTTTTCAAACTTAGTTTTGTTTTCCAATCGTTTTCTCTTATCCGTTTTTCCATTCGACTTCGTTTTACGATTTGTTTTGGCTTTTCATCTCTGCCTTTCCCTTTTGTTCACTTTTTAGGGTTTTTGTTCAGGGTTTCGTTTTGCTCTGCGGTTTTTCCTTTAGGGTTTTCGTTTTTTTTTCTTTGGTCTTGTTTTCCACGGTTTCCTTCTCAGCAGCAATGCCCAGGGTTACTAGATATTCACAGTTGATGCAACGACCCCCATCCTACCTTCTTCCCCTTCAGCAGTCGCACCAGAGAACACATGCCCTTGTCCCTTCAAGAATTTTCACAACCGTGGTGATGGAATTCATGGTAGAGGCTATGTTAGAGGTTCGATCGTGAATCACCTTCATGATAGACACCTGTTTTAGGATGATAGCAAAGATACATTTCAGAACTTGTTGGCAAGGGATGTTTCGGTGTACCTGGGTATGGAGAAAGTCCTTGAGAGTTTTCATATGTGGTTGTGTACCAAATGTCTCTACCTGAATGCATGGTCCAAACCCTGTAATGGGCGTGAAGGAGCTTGGCATGACTTCATCCCAAGTGATCTCAATGGGGGTGAAGCTGAATTTTTGATTCATGGTGTGTCTAAGCCGTATGTTATGCAGTCTGTATCTTTAGAGGACGACGCTTCAGCTGGAGAGTGCAACGGCAGTGCTGCTGTAGTTTTGGAGGGTGCTTCAGATGGCAGCAACGATGCTGATAGCCTATCCACATGGCTGCTTAACAGTGTGCTACAACGGAACTTCCCCACGGTGAGTTGTATTCCTTACAAATGTAGGCTGGCATTTTCACGGGCTCTTAAAGCTTTCCTTGATCGAGTTCTTGCCGCTCCTTCCAATTTGACGTTTTGGATTCGACTATTGCTTCTCCCCATTTGCAATCTTTCCATGTACCATCCCAAGAAGTCTGCTTAGCGTAAGTCTAGTAGTCATAAGAGACTACAAGTAGCTGCAATTATCCAGGCTTTAAACGTATGGAGAGAGCCCAATGGGTGTTCTATTTTGGTAAATAATTTGCTACAGTAACCACTTCAGTTAGGCTCCAAGAAGGATGATGAGAATAAGATGGAAGATAAGCAACATGCATCTACCATTCGCTCCTGTCAAAAGAAAATCAGTTCGGGTCACTATTCTGCTGCTATTCGGGTTCTGTCATCGTCTGGTGTTGCACCTTTTGAAGAACAAACGTATCTTGGCTTATTGGAAAAACATCCCACGGCCTCACACCCGGTGATTCCCAAGGATGATATCAGCGACCCAATTTGTGTGGGGTCTAAGGATGTTTTAGGGGCGATTAGAAGCTTTCCTAAGGGTACTTCTTGCGGTCGGGATGGCCTTCGCGCACAACACTTAGTTGATGCTCTTAGTGGAGCAGAGGCGGCAGTGGCAGACGATTTTGTTATGTCTATTTCTGGGGTTGTCAATGATCGCTTGTCAGACGACACAAATATAATTTCACTTCCTTACTTAACTAATATGAATATAGTATTCGATAAGAAAGAGTTCGTATCCACAGAGAGGCGATTGTTGTTATGCAATTTTCAGATTCTTATGTAACCAAATAACCCAAGTTGTGTTTTTGTATTTATCAAAGTAATAATACTAAATAAAGAAAAGTAAATAGTTGGAATAATCAATAAGGAGAAGATATTGGTTAAGGGATAGTATCATTCACAAACATGTATTTTTCATCTATGATTAGAATTGGTATTTAATCTCTCAATTATCAAAAGTCCTAGTATATCTTGATCGCAAAAGTATCCCGTTTATTTCCTGATTTTATCACAAACAACATTAAAAGATGCTATCGTGAAATCTTCTTAAAAAGCAACCTAAAGTGTAAAAGCACAATTAGATTTAACTCCCTAAGAGCAATAAATTCTATGAAATAAGACTAATCGATGCAAACAAACGTGTAAAAGCACTAATTCGTTTTAACAAAGGTTATGATTCATATGCGATTAAAAAGATGTATCACTACAAGTATTAACCACAAGATGCTACTAAAAATCAGAGATAACAACTTTTACGTATTGAAAACCCTAATATAGCTATAGAGATGAAAACAAATCCAATTGATTACGGACTCAACCAAACTAGCATTCAAATCATTTGATAATAAAAATAATGAATCATAAACGATAAACTTGAGACAAAACTAATTCATAGAATCAAATAACATGCTTGAAGAAATCAACTTTTTATCCCATAACCAATTATTGTATTTAGATACTCATATTCATGGAGTTCATCATCAAAATATTCAAAGGAAGACTATGAAACATAAAAGAAAGCAAACCCTAGAAGTTGTTCTCTGCAAAATCTCCAAGAATAGAATAAACGATTAGAAAACTTCCTTTTTATAGCCTTTTTCTCCTTCCAAAAATAGGTTTTGTCTTCAAAGTCCGTTAGTTGGAAATTCACCTGGCCCACGAGTGAGAGAAACCCATGTAGAAAATCTGTCCCAAAAACGCTCATCGGGAAACTGGGTTTTTGGCCGGAAATTGGCCGGAACCCGGCACCGGAAAATCGTTGCCAGTCACCTGAAAATTCTGTCGTCGGGAGAATATTCGACGGAATATTCCGTCGCCGGTCCGTCAAAGTTAACCGTTGACCTAACGGTCTTTAATGGTTGACCGGGTCAAGTCTGAGTCGCTGAGTTAGAACTGAGTTAGCAACTAACTCGGCTGACTAGACCACTACACTTGCCAGAACTGTTCACGGCCAAGATGGCCGTGCCATCTCTATACTCCAGACATTATGGCTATATTTTCTCTGCAACAGCAACCAACAGCTCATGTCTTCCCTGTAACATCAGTATCAACACTTCATACCACCACCCATTCTTCTCTGGTTGAATATCTGAGCTCACCAGCAAGCCATCTCATCATTAGCAACACAGACCAATCATCACCGAGTTGCATTGCAATTGCCAGCACTTGCGATTCCACCTGCAACATGAATTATCCCACACCAACACAGACCAGACATCAGTTCTATACTTAACCGAACCACCGCCAAATTGAGCCTTTGCTGCAACTCAAGCTGGACTTGCTCTTTATCCTCCAACACAACATTACAAAGCAACACAACCCTTTATTTGAGCCACTGCAACTTCGGCGACTTCAGTGTAGCTTCAATTCCTGCAATCACAAACAATTAAAACTTGCTCAATCTCTTCCCAGTAATGCCATAGCTTCCATCACATGCAATCAACCCTTGTGCCAACAAACAACCCCTTTCAGCTCATTCAGTAGCCACCAGCAATACACTCAGCTGTAACACAACTCCACCAAAACCCATAAAGCTGTAATTCTCAGTACCATCCTAACCTTGACAACTTCAAATTCCACCTTGTTTTGACATTCACAGCACCAGTACTGCCAACATTCCATCTCAGTCACAGCCTCCTACAGTTCCTGGCAAGATGCTCCAATACCCATTACCACCAACCCTGAATTTCAAATCCCTGGTTGCATTTCAGCTTGTATTCAAACAGATTAAAACCACTCCTATTGCTTGACCACCACCATCACACCTCACAATTTCGAGCACCAACAACACAGGACTTACTCAACCACAGATCTCAACCCATCTCAATTTAACAGCTCCAAAACTCAACCCATTCTGCACATTATCACTTGCAATACCATTACCAGTGCCACCTGAAGAAACACATCTTGTACCAGTCACTCAGTCCCTGTGTAGCAACCAAAACCCAATTTCAGTTCTCTACCTGCAATCACTCTTGGCAGCTCCACCTCTGAGCATCAACACAGACCCAAATCCACCAATTTCAATTAACCTACAATTTAGATGTAGCTGCAACTCCATAACAGCAGCACCATTGCACTCAACAGCCTTCAATCATCACCAGTAGGCTCTATTTGAAGCACCAACAACATCATTTCATACCTATTTTTTTTCAAATCAATTAACAGCAGAAACCCTAACTCTAATTTGGGGAAGAACAATACAACACAAACTCCCCTGATTCATTCCACCATTTCCCTGAGTTTCTTGGTATCACCATTAGACGAATTGATTAATCGATCTGATCTCAATACCTCACAGCACCCTCTCTTCTTCATCTTACATTTCTTGGTTTCGATTAATCGAGTTCAATAGCAGTCATAGAATGAAGCTGCTTCTCTTTCTCAATTTCATGAAAATGATTGAGAAATAAATGTCCCTTCTCGATTTAGGGTTGGTCAATCATTGGGGTGGATAGTTACACCCCAGAGATACTTGCACCCATTCATGAATGATAAGGGATACCTTGAATGGCAGCCCCTTAACCACCGTTGGTCTGCTTTTTAGCACTTCTATGATAGAGTCACCCCTTAACCTTGACTGGGCTCCCGACAGTGTTCGCCTATGAAATGACGACTTTGTCCTTTTCTCTCTAAACGGCTGGTTTCTTCTTCTTTTTCTTCGTGCGACTCCAGAGTACCTAATAACTCAAACTCACACATAAGATACATAATTCACACGAAAAATAGCAAAGAAAGCATAAATACTAGATAATAAATACGGTGTATTCTACACCTATCAGTCAACCTTTGGTTGGCCGGTAAATGCCCAAGTGAATTAGGCGAATTCATTGCTAGTGCACCTTTGACACCATTACTGAATCCTGTGGAGGGGGCTTAGGCCCATTGAAGTTGGTACAGTTTGGCGTAGATTGGTTTCTAAGGTGGCTTCATTCGCTGTAGGTAAAGATATGACTTCTTATTTGGGGGACTACCAATTTGGTGTTGGTGTTCCGGTGGGAGGTGAAGGTATTTTACATGCTGTAAACCGCCTTTTGGAGTTGAAGAGCCAGTCGAACAAGTTGTCAATGTTGTAAATTGACTTCTCTAATGCTTTTAACATGGTGAGTAGGTCTCATCTCATCAAGGAAGTTCGCACACATTGCCCAGGTATTTCTCGCTGGATTGAATTTTATTATTCTCGTCCGGCTAAGCTCTATTATGCCCAATATTGTTTGTCTTCTGCACTTGGTGTTCAAAAATGGGATCCTCTCGGTCCCTTGTTATTTGCTTTAACTCTTCACCCTTTAGTGAAGAACATCGCTTCCCAGTGTAATCTGGATTTGCACGCATGGTACCTTGATGATGGTACAATTATTGGTGACACCTTGGAAGTGGCAAAGGACTTGCGTATAATTGAATTTGAAGGTCCGAGCAGGGGTTTACATCTCAACATAAAGAAGACGGAAGTCTTTTGGCCTTCCCCTGATCCTAGAAGTTCAGCAGAAGATGTTTTCCCACCGGAAATTGGTAGAACTTCTCAAGGTGTCAAGCTTTTGGGTGGTCCTGTGAGTTTGGATACAGACTTTATTAGTGACATGTTGTTGAATAGGGTGCACAAAACTGTTCAACTAATGGATGCGATAAAGAAACTCATGGATCCTAAAAGTGAGATGCTTCTACTTCGCAACTGTACTGGAGTTTCTAGACTTTTCTTTGCGAACTACCAATCCTGCTGCTATTCAACATGCCACCGATCTCTTTGATGACTATTTATTTCAGTATTTGAGGCTTTTAATTACTGGAGATGGTACAGGCTTCGGACCTTTGCAGAAGAGATTAGCCACCTTGGCCATTAAAGATGGTGGTCTCGGTATTTATACCATGGAGGATACTCGAGCATATTATTTCCTTTATTCTCAGATCCAGACATCTTCGGTACAGAAAGAAATCCTTGGTGACTTATTCTCAACGGACAGAGGTTCTGCCTATCATTCTGCTCTTCAGACCTTTACCCAGGTATGTGGTTTTCCGTCTACTTACTGTGTCGATGATTCCGCCCCCCCCCGTCTAAGCACTCCCTGGCAGTAGTCTATTTTGATGCAGTTAAGAAGCAAATCCCCGACCAATTTGTTATGTCTGAACGAGATTCTATATTGTGGCAATGCAATCGTGTTAAGCATGCGCAGGACTACCTTATGGCGGTGCCTATTAGTGGGCTCAACCAGTGTCTCGGGCCGAGACAATTTAGGGATATTCTGTGTTATAGACTCGGTATTCCTATGTTCGTTGAGAACTGTCCATGTCCAAGTTGTAACAAACCTATGAATATTTTTGGTGATCATGCGCTTCATTGTTCTAAGGATATTGGGTATAAGTTTCTCCATGATGTTGTTCGAGATATTGTGTTTGACATTTGTTACAAATCTAATGTACCTGCGCGCAAAGAGGCTTCTCTTAGCCTTCGAGCGGAGGATGGTAGGGATTTAAAGCCTGCTGATATTCTCGTTCTCAACTGGGATAACGGGAAAGATGTTTGTATGGATGTCACAGGTGAATCCCCTTTCACTGGTGAGGGTGTTCGTTCCTTCGCTCCTGGGAAGGCTATTTCTGGGGCTGTTTCTCGCAAACGGACCAAGTATTTAGATAAGTGTGCTGCACATGGTTATGGTTTAAGTGTTTTAGATTTTTCTACCTTAGGTGAGCTCGGGGAAGATACTATTGTATTTTTCAAACACTAACGGAATTGCTTGATAAGCAATGATGCTAGTAGTGGCTTAGGAAGTTTTATTTTTTTATAGGGTAGGTGTTGCTATTCAAAGAGGAGTTGGGGTCCAGCTTGTTTCTAGGTTACCAACCAAAAGCTCTGTATAGTTCTCTGATTATATTTAATTAATGATAAATATTTTTTTCATCTCACTTCCCTCTATCCCTTTCCCTTCCTCGTTTTTTTGTTTTTCACCAGATCTACTGGATGACTTTCTTCACTCCCAACAACTGCGGATACAACTTCCGATTAGTATTAGCAAATTGTAATATCTACTAGATGCATCCCGATTCTACTAGGATAGTGGATCTGATGATTGGGTTTTTTAACAGAAAAAAACCCAATTTTTCTTCTTTCTTCAGAGATTATCTCTATTGTCCCATCCAAGATGAGTTTCTTCTGTTTATCTTTTTTCAATTTTTGTTGTATCTTTTAGTATTTGTTGAGAAATTACGAGATTCTTCCCTTAATTTGTTCTTTAGGTTTTGTATCTTTTAATATTTGCTGAGAAATTGATTTGATTTAGATAATCTTTTTTTTGCTTGGATGTCTTTGGTTCTTTTATGTATTGATTCTGTGAAAATTGTGATTGATTTTGTAGAAAATTAAAGAAATCCTTCGCATACTGATAACCCAATCGGATATAATTTTGGGATGTGGTTTGTGATGAGCATGGTATTAATTCAACTGGAATGTACATCGGAACATCATATCTACAGCTAAAGAGTTGATGTTTACTACAACGAAGCTTTTCCTCATGCTATACTCATGGATCTTGAGCCTGGGACTCAACATGATCTTTAATTATATGGTCATATCTTTCATCCTGATAACTTCGTTTTTTGAAAAATATGGTGCGGGTAACAACTGGATTGAAGGACATTATTCGAGATCATTGATTCAGTTCTTGATGTTGTCGAGAAAGAAGATGAGAACTGTGACCGTCTTCAAGGTGCAAATTACATTCTATAGAGCTCAATTTTAACTTCTCAATTGTGAATCAGGGATTCTTTTTTACATTTTTGGTGAATTTTGAAGGTTTGTGGAGATATGGTTGATAACAATTGTTCATACTGTTAATTTTATTTTTAAATTGTAGGTTTAAAAGTATGCCACTCATTGGGTGGAGGAACTGGTTATGGGAGTGGGACTGTATTGATCTCCAAGATTAGAGAAGAGTACCCTGACCGAATGAGCAGATACATTCTCCGTATTTCCTTCACCTAAGGGTTCAGCAGATACAATAGTGAGCCTTATAATGCATCCATCTGTTCGTCAGTTAGTTGAAAGTGCTGATGAGTGCATGGTATTAGATAACAAGGCCTCGTTTGACATTTGCTGCAAGACTCTCAATCTAACAACTCCTACGCCCTAGTTATAAGTATTCCAATCCCATGATCTTAATATCGATTTTTCACCTGTGAATGTTTGAAGTTCAGATATAACGTTGTTTTGTCAGAAGCCAGTTGACTGAACTTATTTCAGGCCTTGGTGTTTAAGATTTGGCTCCAATGAGTTTGAGTTTGTCTCACAGTTTTCCCAGATACAAGCTAAAGTTCAGCCGTGATAAAGTAAAATCTTCTTGATTTTTGACGTATTCACAATATGTGAACTTGGAGGGGTTTGATTTTAAGGCTTTATGAATGCTTATGTGATATTATTTTGTGGCCTTCGATTTCCTCATTGTAAATGTTAAAGCCGAGACCTGTAAAGGTGATTGAAATTTTTGAGTCCTTATAATAACAGTTAATTGACTCGTTATTGGTTAATGGATGCATATTTGTTGACCTGAGTGAAATGACTAAGATTGCTAGATATCTCAATATAATGCTTGTTCTTCATTATATTTTTGCTACTGTGTGCAAGAAGGCTTCTATTTCTTCATATTGTGTTTAGGTGGATACCATAATCATTCAAGCTATTGGTTTGTTGGATGATCTTGACAAAGAGATAAATACATATGCGATGAGGGTTAGGGAATGGTACGGATGGCACTTTTCAGAGCTTGCAAAGATTGTATCAGATAATATCCTGTACGCCAAAGCAGTTAAGCTGATGGGTAACCGTAAAAATGTTGTTAATCTTGATTTCTATGAGGTAGGTTGCTCCAATTTAGTACAGACATACAAGATGTAGCATGTGTTCCCATTTTGGGTACCTTAGTTAGTGGTTGAAATATCCTTTTTAGGTTTTATTCAATCTTGTTTGCGTGGTTCTCTTTCTTGCCACACATCATATAGTGTAGCTTTTCTAGTTATTTGGGCAAGCTATAATTGTGTTTTTTTCTGTTATTACCAAAATGTTGAGGTTTTGACATCGTCCTCATTTTGTTTTTCTTTAGGTATTACGAGACTGACTTGAAAGAGACAGCTGTCATCTCCATGGTGTATCTTGGTCTTACAATTGGTTGATTCATTAAACGTGATTGGAAATTATGATTTTCCTTGGAATACTGGGTTCTTTGCTATGAACAAAAGAAATAGGTGATCCATTCCCCAAACTCTGATTTATCATATGATGTGAGACCAAACATTGTGGGTTTGTGATAATTGATGTGATATTCTTTGATACCATATGTCATCACTGAATCGTTTATGTGCTGTTATAGGTTATCACTGAGGCAACGCTGGAGTTTGTTGGATCACAACTTATTGAGATGATTTTTTTTACTTCCCTTCTACCTATTTGTAGTGAGTCTTAATGAACCCTGGATTATGTAGAGCTGTGGACAGACCTCTATGTAAGGCCAAGTTAAAAAGAAATCTGACCGGAGAAGAATGGGTGTAGATAAGGTATTAAGAGATTAAATCTCTTACTACTCCTTCAGATGTATTCTTAATTTATTCAAACTTTATAACCAAAGTCATTTATTGGTTTATGACAGTTCTTAGAGGTGCATATGCAGGGGTTGCAGAGGGAGATGCGGAAGTGGAACTGCATTCCAGAAGTGGTTACTTAAACCTTGATTAAAATCCATATAACAGAAAAAGAGCTGGAAAGGAGTAGCCTCTTCATGATAAACACTGGATGTTCTATTGTACATATGCATACGTGCACAATCTCTATATTATTTACCTTTGGATTGCTGGATGTTCTGTTGTACGTATGCATAGGTGCATAATCTCTATATTATTTACCTTTGGATTGCTATAGAAGGAGAAATAAATATTTGTGGTGTGCGTTTATAGCTGTTGGCTTGTTACAAAATTGTGTATGGATTGCTAGCATTGGATGCTTAATATTCCTTGATGGGGCCCTATGTTTTACATTTTTGGAATAAAATGGAATGACCTGCAATTATGTTTTGTACTGGGAAGTTCAGTTGGATCAATTTCTAATTTGTAGTAGTTTGATTATATGATGGGTCATGGGTTATTCTGATATATATGGATTATTCTACTCTATATATGGGGATGCTTAGTTACTTGCTCATTTAAGCTGGGTTTTGTAAAATAAGACCTTGCAAGTTGAGCACTTATGTTTTAATGTGTAGAATGCAATTTGTCTTTGATTTATGGATAAACAGGTTAATATGCTACATTTTTCTTAATGAAAAGTCTGGTTACCTACATACTGAATCCACTTTAGCTACTGTTTAAAACCGTTCAACATTTGATTCATGAGGTTCTTGCTTGCACTTTATTTTCTCAATAGTGTGATGTACTGACTTGGATAATAATCTTGGTTGACATTGTATAAGACGAGGGATTTGTGGATGTCATTCGAAATGTAATTATAGCTTTTGGTCCATACATCTGCTTGGTAATTAAGTTGTGAGGATAAATTTTCATTCTTACGTTCTATTGGTTTGATTATTTCATCTCTGCACTTCTTGTTCAATTTGTGGTTTCTTAGCTAAATGTGTTGCTACACCTCTGGGAAATTGCTTGATATCATGTGTATTCCATGTGTGCGTGTACATGGAAAAATAGACATTGTCGTTGTTATTTTTTTTTTCCAGGTAGTTTGGAGGTAGTTTATGTGGTGTCTCCAGCAAAGATATCTGAATCAGCATCCAAGAGAAAAGAAGGGTGTACAACAAAGCCAATAAATAACATATGAAGACTCGGATGAAGATGGTATTCACTTCTGATAACTCCTTACAATTTTGGTTTCATTTTCAGTGTTTGGCTTAGTGATGTAATGCCATTTTCAGTTCACCTGGTCAAGGATGCATAAGTGCATAACTAGTGGTGCAATGTTGTGTGCGTATCTATTTTTATGATGCATTGACACGTAAATATCTGTACATAGGTACATTCCTTGAAAATAATCATAAGTGAATGAGAGTGCTTACACTTCATGCATGTCATTGTACACATATTTCTTGCTGCGGTATTGGGGATTTATATGCTTCCACCAGTATTCCAAGATAATACCTCAACATATTATCATTACTGACAGTAAGTACCGCAAAACCATTGATTGCTTGTAGATAAGCATTCCATTATTATCATGAAGGTTTTGAGATCAGTCTGGAGTACATGGATGTTGAAGGTCTAAATAAGATTGACAAAGGACAAAGATTCATGCTTTTCTAGAAGGAATATCCCTCTCAAAAGATGTAAGTGTCGATTAGTGCGGCTGCAGATCAATTGCTTTCCTAGTTGAGTGGCCAGTTCTGAAGTGTGCATCTATACAATACGGCCATGAGGTGCAGGTGCAAGGTTAACTTGCTGAATGCTTGTTGCGTAAAGATTAATGATTATATTTTCTTTGTAATTTATCTTTGTTCATCTGTGCTAATTGTAGTGATTGAATGATTGGAAATGATGAATTAAAGGAAATTCCTTCATTTGTTTTGGATTTTTGATTAATTAATGATATATACTTTACTAACCCCTTGAGCAGCACAACTAACAACGGATGAAAACACTTGAGCCACCCAATTTTTGGTGGCTTAAGCCCTTGGTCAATGCCAACAACCAAACACTATCGACTACAAATATTCACATACTATACATTAGGTGTCTACAATACTTCACCGACTAACCATTCTGTGGAAAAAATATTTTAGCAGCTGAGATTTCAGTGCCCAGAGCCCTCAACCAACCTTTAAGCAACTAACTATTCTGTGGCAGAAATCCTTGAGCCGCTGAAATTTCAGTGCCCAGAGCCCTCCAAAAACTGTTAAGCAACTAGGAATTTAGTGGGGTAAACCCATTAACCAGCTAATAAAAAGTGGATAGAACTCTTAACCAACCGAATATTTAGCAGTAAAAATCCTTAGCCCAGAATATATGAGTCTCCAGCAGCCAAATATTTTGTGGGTTAAATATTTCAGCAACAAAAGTTTTATATCTCTACCAACGTTAGATGCTAGTTAGAGAAAAAAATTTCCCTCTCAACCTTGAGTTGCCTAGTTTGAGTCGGAAGATATTAATTCCAGCAGCATGGTTGGTACAGGTCTTTAGCAAATAAGACTTTAACCACAGAGCGTATATGTTGCCATATCGGTAGCTATAGAGCTCCACCCACCAAAAAGTAACCTGTACCAACGGATTATGGGTAGTCTCTAAAGTCCAATTTTCTTGTAGTGGTAGTAGTGAATGAGGGTATTTGAAGTGAAAGATCTTGCCTATTTCGTTCAAAGTAAAGCTAGTTCGCGCGGAAGATGCTAAATAGCATATTAAGCCAAAATATGCAATAGAAGATGCTGAAATTGAAAGAAGCAAATAGAGTAGTTAGTGGCATAGTCGAGTTAGCTGTTGAGAGTTATGTGGAAGTGCGAAGGCATTTGGTAGTGAATGCATGGAGTAACGTAGCAAGAATGAAGATGTAAGTCCAATAAGTATATGAGTTAAGAGTAACTCATTGTTAAGAAGAACATGATGTTGTTTTTCCTCCACGTTAAAGCGTAGCAGTTTGAAAGAGCAAGTGATGCTTAAAGTGCTTGTTTCAAAGGCGCATGCAGAGGAACCTGTCTAGTGAGACAACCGTAAAAACCTGGGTATCCTAAGTCATGGCTAATCTCATGCATTTCAGTCGAGTTTGCACATGAGTATTGCAAAATGATTGAAGAACACTTAGTCTAAAGTAAGGCCTGTTGAATTGCAAGGGTGCAATATCAGTCGGAATTCAAGTAAGTAAGCTAAGTTATGAATATCAGAGTGGTATGTTGGTTGTTTTAAGTGTACACTTAGGCACGGAATGGATTGAAGAAAATATTTGTGATGCAATCAAATGAGGACCATTGGTTTATGGTTAGCCAAAAGAGTATTGTCAAATTTTAGAGGAGTTCTGAAAATACACAGCAACACATCACAAGTGCATTTGAATGTTGATATGCGTCTTGGAGCAGAGTTGGAACATATGCGCAACGTAACAACAAAGATCAAGATCAGTAGGATCAAAGACGAAGCCGTAAAACTAAGTGATGGCATAAAGTACTAGGCAAAGAAGTTTTGGCAAGGTTGAAGGCCAAGCAAAGTTTTCTAATTTCTGAGAAGGGCTCAGAAGCATACAATGTCAGAGAAACAAGTATAGACTTTATACTTGGTTGCGTTCAACGAGGGCGTTGAACGGATTAGGTGGGGGAGGTCTATGACATGGCTGCAAGTGTCACAAAATTATTACGCATTATAGTGTTGCAAGACAAGTCAGTACTCCGCCGTAATAGCGCATTGCAAATCCATAATAGCGCATTGCAATCCATAATAGTGGTATACGGTATAGACTGTCAATCACTAAGATAGTGACACCCTGCAGGTCCAGTGAAGCGCAAAGGTGGCTTTACACTGTAAATACATTTTTCTAAGTAATGAAGCTTATTGACCAACATAATGAAGCTTCATTGAAGGAAATGAAAGATGAGGCGAAAGTTGACAGATGCAACATACGATGTTGGCATTTATTCATATCCATGGAATTGAGTTGTCCAAAACTCAAGGATGATGCAAGAATGAAGAATAGGCCATGAGTTATTCTATGACATTATTTCAAGGCTGGCCAAAGCTTTAACAATCCAAACAAGCTAGTAATGCAAGAGTGACATTATTCTATGGCGCCAGATAACCAGATTGAGCTAAGGAGTTGGCATTGATGATTGAAGCACAAGTATTGTCTGTATATTAGTTTAGAGAAATAATCATGCATGGACAAGGTGGATGAGCATTGGAACAAGGAAGGATTCGGTAAAGCATAACAGTTGTGCAATTTGACTCAAATGGAGGTTATGAGTTGGTTACGAGCTTTACAAGCATGCCAAATGTGTGAGACAAGGGTGGACGGTTATAAAAGTAGTTTATAACCATTTGTGAGTGTTCATAACCATCAAGAACATGTGTGTCACCTGCTGGTGTGACAACTCAAAAGGTGGAAGTTAAAGTTGGCGGTTATGGAAACTACTTGGACACTTGGATGTTCAAGGCTTGTGCAGCGGTTGCACATAATCTTTGTCCTGATCGTAGTTAGTATAAATATCTTAGTAATCAATAAGTTTAGTGTTGTTCAATTGGAGAAGAACCACTGATCTTGTAGAGAGATTTAGGCATTCACCAAGAGGGTGAATGGCTTGTTTGGTCCATGTGATGGACAGTTTTGTATAATCTTCCTTAATATAATAAAATGTTTTGTATAATCTTCCTTAATATAATAAAATGGGTTTATTATGTTAGTTATTTGTGTTCATTATCTTGCTGATCTTGTGAAGATGTCAATTGGATTGATGCATGGGCTAGTATGCAAGGCTGAGTGATTGTGGGTGAAGTTGATTCACTGAACCAAAATCATTTCCGATCATATTTCATGAAAATTTTAGGCGATTAAATGGGCATGTGACAATTACCCAGGCGGCATCCCCCTCTAAAACCAGTAAAATATTGTTTACACCGTTGCGATTGTTGAGAAAATAAAAGAAGCCCAGGTACAAAATTAGATAGCCCATTAACCAAACTTGATCTCGAGGAGATCCAACAACATAGAAATGACGTGAGTGTAGACTGAGGATATGATTCTCAAAGGGTTGGTGAATTTTCCTCATACTTTGGTGGTAAGTGGTGGATCTGATCCGTTTAAGGACTAGCATGTTAGATATTATGAAGGGTTGAAGAAATGTGGGAAAATGTGGAATTGATTGACTATCCAAATGGGTTCATGCTTTTTATTGTTTTCCTGAGTTGCCTGAGACTGATTTGTTGTTTAAGGAAGTGAAGGATTTTATTCATCAGAAATTTAAAGAAAATTGATTTGTTGTTTAGTTGTAATGAGATCTAATTAAGAAGTAATATAGTGATTAGTTACAAGTTATGATTAAGAAATTATTGTAATTTTGTTGGAGTTCTGTTGTTTGAATCAAATGAAATCCAAAACTATAAACTTATCTTCTTTTAAGTGACTTTGAGAGAAAGCTATGTGATTTCTTCCAATTAATGGCTTGCTTATTTCTCTAAGTATCTTAATTCAAGTTGAGAATAACTTAATTCTAGTTGAGCTTGCTACGCAAGTACTCCACAATGAAAAGAAGACTCCATTTAATCAAATCTATCTAATAATACTAATAATACGAGCTGGCAGTAATATATTTTGGTGTGGTCAAGGAACGTATCCCCACAAGCTAAAACTTAACCGAGCGTGATGCGATCCTATGGCAGTGTAACAGAACCGATAACGCGATGGACTTTCCCAAAGCCATCCCAATTAGTGGGCTTAACCAAGCTGTAGGTCCAAGATAGTTCATCTCTATTCTGAAATACAGGTTTGGGATCCCATTCTTTGCTGAAAATAACTTGTGCTCCAGCTGCAACCGTCCTATGGATATCTCCGTAGATCATGCGATACACTATGCCAAAGACGTGGGTCTCAAATTTAGGCACGACCTGGTTCGAGATATCATTGCAGATATGTGTTATAGAGCTGGAGTTGCTGCGCGGAAAGAAGTTTGTTTGGGGTTTTTTTTCGGACAATGAAAGCGGCTTGAAACCCGCCGACCTAGTTGTGTATAACTGGATAGATGGGAAGGATGTGTGTTTTGACGTCACTGGTGCGTCACCCTTTATGAGTGATCAAACCAACAACTTTCAACCTGGACATGCTATTTCAGCGGCAGTCTCTCGTAAATGCACTAAATATCTCGACAAATGCACGAGTCAGGGATACGGTTTTGGTGTACTAGCCTTCTCCACCTTTGGAGAACTTGGGGCTGACATAATTTCTCTTTTGAAACGACTGCGTAATTGCCTAGCTAGTCATGATGCTAATCATAAAATTGGTGGTTCTCTTTTCCATAGGCTAGGTATTGTTATTCAGAAAGGTGTAGGATCCCAGCTTGTCGCTCGACTACCTCCCATTGCTGCTCCTAGTGAGGTGTTGTAAACTCATTTTATTTTACAATAATAAAATTAAAAATAATAAAAATAACTCTTTCACGGGGTAGACTTAGCAATCCAGAAAAGGGTTGGTGCTCAGATTGTTGCCCGACTCCCTCCTATTGATGTTCCTAATGACGCACTGTAAACTAATTTTATCTTTTTAATAAAATGCCCTTAGCGGCTCCTTTCATAATAATAATAATAATAATAAGGTACCTGCTAGCTTTCTTGGCGGCTATCTACTTTGGAGCAATTCGTGATCAGGTACAGACCAAAAAACGGATCCGGTCGAAAAAATGGTGTTTTCTTTATATTAGTTTTTTTTTTTTTTTTTACTTGCTTGACAAAAGCCATTTTAGTTTCTGCACTAATTTTCTGTTCAAAATCTTCTTTTAACTGGTATGAAGAATTTTAACTCACTTTTGAGTTTATTTGTAGATGGATTCACTGCTCTATTTTAGTTTCTGCACTAAAGTTGCATTCATTTTTGCTTATTTGTATGTGTGATTTGGTCCTAGCCTATTAGGCTCTCAACCCTTTCAATTAATTCCATTTCCCTCCTAATTTTGCTTTCAAGTTATGGTCATTCGAAGATTTTTCTTTCTGCAGATTATAAAAAGATAAATGTTGTAAAATCATAACTTTTGGCCATTTAAGAAAAAGCTAATTAATTAGTCACTCAAAGGGATAAGTTGATGATTGTCTATTTTAGACGCTGAATAGGGAATGCTGCTGCTAATATTGTTTCTTGTACCGGTTTTACTTACATTTTGTTTAGTAGCATGTATTGCAGGCCACTTTAACTTAACCACTTTGAATGAATTGCTAAGATTTGAGTCCTCCAGTTCCTAACGGACATATTGAATGTGGAAAAGGAAGCACTTCTTGAAAAAAAAGGCGTAATGCTTATCGCATCCAGGAAAAACAAATGAATGTAGAAACACAACATTAACAAGGGAACAAATCCCTATCACCACTTTGGTTCGACCACAAGACCTTGGAGCGGGAACCAGTACAATAACTAAGTGATAAATGCATATAATATCTTCACATTTGAGTATCTTAATCTCTGTACATTTGAGTTAGATACATTTTTACTGATTAAAACACTAAACATCTTTCTACAACCCAACTGGATGCCTAACCTACAACCAACATAATATTATAGAGGGACAGAACTGTTAGAGCATTGATCTGTAGAACTCGCATGCATTGCTATCTCAAGCATGTTTGTCAATGTTATTGATCAAAAATAATGTCTTAATTTCTAGTCTACTTATAGCTTAGTCTCGGTCTAGGATAGTTAGTATAGTTGAGATCCAGACTCCGTGGCGATTATCTTACGAAGACGAAGAACTACTCAAGGAACCAGTGGAACTTCATCCGACTAAAAGGTATGTGGGGACTTGAACTCATCTATCAATCAAAAGTCTATTCTATCTTCTACTCTTGAGACAAAAGTCGTATAAGTATGATAGTTTTCATACATACACATTTGCTATTTCGAGCGGAGTTTACACACCTATCGTTTTCTCAAAATACATGTTGGTAAGATTTCAATTTAACCATTTTCATCTTTACCCATGACGAAATTCATGATGACGTTTCAATCTTGAAAATATCTTTGATGACGATAGTCGTGAATAACGATTGTTATAACATTATAGAAGAATGTTTCAATGATTAAAATGTAGAGTTGAGATTACCATCTATGGATATAACCATATATAGTGTGTTCGAACATTAGTGTATAAATCCATGTACCGGAAACCAAGTGCGTGCATATGTGTGCTTGTGGTATTGGTGAAGGAGAAGGTTGGGTATGCGTACTTCCGGAACTTTTCCTCTCGGAAAATTCTGCTGAGTTTGGAGTTTACGAACTCATAAACTAGTCACCTTAGGTATGTGTACACGTACGCATACTGGCGGAACTTTTCTACCCAAAAAATTCTGCTGAGTTTGGAAACTAAAGCCAACTCAAAGTCCGGTAGCTAAGGTACGCATACCCGTACGTGTACCCAAGATGGTTATTTATCAAATCGGTAGTTCATGAACTTAAAACAATAATTTATAAGGAATGCAATCTTTGCAAACCGTGGATATATTATTCATGAATTGATTCAATTAAATCAAATAGATTTTGCTTCAGTTGTGTCTATGTATAAAGACTTAAGGAATTGAACAACTCTTCAACTAATTCTTTTGAGTCATTTGAACTAGTTATGAGAAAGATGAATACGGTTAACATGAAAGTGCCCATATGGATAACCATTAGTTAACTATTTGTGAACCAACCAAATGTACACATTTAGGTTCGTTTACTCAAACCTAAACGAAATACATTTCATTTGTGGGCGTTAACCCAAGTTTCGATCTAACGGTTGAAAGATATTAGCTAGTTTGAATCGAGTTTTTCATCTAACGGAGAATAGTGAATGCTTTGTTACTAAGGTAACTGGAAAAACTAATCCTACACCTCCTGTGTGATATTAGTTGGTTATGCAAGAGTCGATTCTCCTTTAACCTTAGGATTTTTCTCGAGACCCTGTAGCTTAACGACTTAAAGGCTTCATTGGGATTGTGAAGGCAGACAAAACTACTTCTCTTGTAGTTGAGTGATATGATCTTGCCATTTTTTATCATACGAGTTCAATTGAATAATTTTCTTGAGATTATATCTACGATAGGGCAAGATAAATAGAACTCACAAACATCTTCGTCTCATCATTTGTGATTCCGCAATATATTGTTTCGCTACCATACAATTAAGATTATTGTGAGGTGATTGATAATTCTAGGTTTTTCTTCGAGAATATATGTCCGGGTTACCAATTAGTTCATGTTCTCCTTGATTTCTATCAAAAGACGGAACAAACTCATAGGTTTATCTGTGGGAGACAGATTTATCTATTATCAT
This sequence comes from Papaver bracteatum, assembly GCA_023529315.1. NCBI lineage: Eukaryota > Viridiplantae > Streptophyta > Magnoliopsida > Ranunculales > Papaveraceae > Papaver > Papaver bracteatum. Next base: position 545,700 of record JAJJWX010003815.1, on the reverse strand, counting down.
AGACTTTTATGTGTGATACAGATTTGTTTATTGAAGTCTTCGACTTTGGGTCGTAGCAACTCTTGGTTGTAGGTGAGATCAGCTAAGGGAATCAAGTGCGCATTATCCTGCTGGGATCAGAGGCGTAAGGAGCGAAACTTTACCTTGAATCAGTGTGATATTGATAAGGGTTCAACTACAGTCCAGACCGAAGTTAGTTTGTAGTAGGCAAGTGTCTTTAGAAGCTTAATACAATGTGTTGTTCACTCAGGATTAGGTCCCGGTTTTTCTGCATTTGCAGTTTCCTCGTTAACAAAATTTCTAGTGTCTATGTTATTTTTATTCCGCATTATATTTTGTTAAATAATTGAAATATCACAGGTTGTGCGTTGTATCTATCAATTGTGAAATCCAACCTTTGGTTGTTGATTGGAAATTGATTAATCCTTGGATATTGGTCTTTGGTACCATCCAAGTTTATATCTCTTGTATTTGATAAAGACTCACAAATTTCTATGTGTTTGAGTATATATCAAATCGATAGAAAGAGATATTAACTCCTTGATATACTTTTTTATTAAGATTGAGTCTGACTGTCTAGTTGATTCTCTTAAAAGTATATAAGAGTTAGTCCATATAGATTGCTAATCTAAATATTGTGTGAGGTTCTTAGACCCCCGTATTTTTCAAGCACAAATATTTATGTTATTGCGAGGATAGATTTGTTGATAGGAGTATTTATTTTTCATTTGCGAATTCCTTCTATACATTTGTTTCTCCACCCACAACCACTACCAAGGGTATCTTTCTAGGTGGAATATATAGTTACCGGAAACAAGCCGGACACATGGTACTGAAGAGAAATTATCTTCCTTGCCTTCCACTGGCTAGGAGATCCATATTTATATTGATATACACACTACACCAAATTTCCCGAATCGTAACGGTTTTTGAGTGTTACGAATCGGGGTTGTAACGGTTTACAACAGTTCCGAAACACGGTGCTACAATTTTTTTGTAACGGCCCACTAGCCGTTACGAATATTTTTTTCAACGGCCTTTGTAACTTCCACTGGCCGTTACTACGTGGCACTGTAGTAACATGGCATGGCCGTTACGAATTTATTTTGTAACATAAAGTCAGAATGCATGAGAACCTGTATTTAATTTTTTTGTAACAACAAAAATTACTGCCGGTCAATATTGACCTGGTCTAAATCAGTCAACAATGACCAATTTTGACCCGGTCAATTTGACCGGCATCTCATTACCTTCCGGACATATGCCAAAATTCCAAATAGCCTGCATACACAAATCATTCCATCCTCCACACTCAACAACATTTTTTTCAATATCAAATTCATTTGACAATCAATTCATATCACATTCAGATTAGTTTATACAAAAAAGAAACACAAAGTCATCTAAGTATCAATTTTTTTTTCTTAAGTAACAAATATTAAGAGAATACACAAGAAGTTACTAAGTTCAGTTCATAGAAACTTCCTATGTTCACATATTCTTCTAACTTTGAAAATACATAGAAACTTACAAAACTTGCACCTGCTCTCCAACCTAATCGAGCTTCGTCATACTCAAGATCACGGATAGCATCATGATTAATGGATCCATCATCTATGTTGGCATGCACTTGCCTACCATCAAACCTGAAATAAAAAGAAAAAAATAACAAAATAAAATGGGTGACCAACTGATGGCGGAAAAGAAATCGCAAACCAGATCTTTCTGTTCTGCTTGTAAGAATGCAAAAGGGTCTGGACTAAGTGACTATGGACGCAATTTTTAATGGCATACATACAACAAAGTGGGAAGACAAAGCCAAAATAAGATAGGGATATAGATGTTGTGCTATAGGTTTAGTTTATTAAGGGATGTATACACCCATTACCATTACCCATTAGGATATAGGATATGTATACATTACCCATTAGGATATAGGATATGTATACCCATTACCTGTTGAGCAATTAACCATGCAGATAATAATAATTTTGAACGCAAAATCCTACCGGTAAGTACCATCTTCCATTCGTTAGCCATATACACTTGTGAGCATCCTTCGTATCTTTGAGTCTCACCAAAATAACTCCTTGAGGATGGTTCTCCCATACCTTATATTTTCTTTCAATTTTATGGTTTGTTGTTTATCTGAGAAAAAAAGTAACATGTAAATTTTCTAGTCCAACAATCAACATTGGAAAACATTGTCTTCGAGCAAGAGAAAGATGCTCAAACAAGATTCGACCAATAGTATATGAACATCATCAGGATTCAATGAATACCTTAACTAGCTCTAGTGGACCAAGTTTCAAGAACTCCTCCTCAACATCTGACTTCATCTCTGTCTTTAAATTAGCATCGGATTGCAAATGTGCAAAATAGCTCACATACTCAACGACTGCCCTAGATATCATGGCTAATTTCAACAATGTGAGTTATAATCAGCCAAATAAGATCAATCTAAACAAATGGGGTCAAGTATTTATAGGGATAAAATAAGTATAAACAACATTCTCACCTTTTTAATAATACCCATCGCTTGCAACAACAGGGTCCGCACTTTTACTGAGGACATCAATTCTCTTGCAACCAAATACCTTGGGAAATTCAGAAATCTTCAAACACACAAGATGTCTAAATCTTACCAGTGCATAGGAAGCAATCAACTTTAAAGGTAAACCAATGTAAACAACAAGAACAAGTGCATTGGAAGCCACAAAAGAACAAGTGCACTGGAAGCAATCACTTTTACCATCTTGACAAAATTTTCATCTTTTCCTTTCATTTAGTGAAAGCAGAAACGCCTAGTCCAACTCAAATTTCCTCTCTTCATCCTTCATTGCAGAACTTTTATCTTCTCTTGTACCTTTTCATACACCTATAGTGTCTTCTCCTACAAACAGGAAAGAAAAACAACGCACCATTCAGAATCAATGCTTATTTCCTCACATGTGTGAGTGTGTATCTTTTGTGGTTGGTGCCTTGGTGGTATCCTTTCCTCAGGACTGTTGTCTTATTCAGATCTCTAAGCTTTCACCCTATATTGTCCGATCAGGAAAGCTTTTAGTGATTACTGCACGACGGGCTTCAAATACAACTTCCTACCTTTATCAACTAAATCTATCTAGGATTTCTATACCGGCAGAATGTTTTAGTGATGATCCATGCATCTACAAGAAGCTCATAGATCCCATGTGAAATATGCTATTACAATTTACACAACAATCTTAATTTATTTGAGACATGCTCTTTCTCTTTAGTGATGCAAAAGTAAGCAAGAATAAAAATCCATGGGAAAGCTGAGTAATAAGTGTATCCCATGTCAGAGGAACACACAGAGAATAAAAATGCTCTTATTAACTATTCAATGTGTATATGTAGTCTAACTTACTCCAATTATATGTAATACGTGAGGATTAACACTGAAGAAAACATAAAGTTAAAGAGTTTCAAGTTTTTGCTTACCATCTTCTCTGACAATGCCATCATGCCCATCGGAGGAATAAGGGTCCAAAGCTACATCAGTATAAATAACCTACAAAAAGGAACCGGTCATCCATAAAACTGCAAATTCACCTAAAGTGAGCAACAAAGGGATATGCATATTTTTGTCTTTGTTCTTTAAGGTTTTGAAAGGGGTCTGGAATATGGGTCTTACTAGATCATGGAATTTGTCTTTTAGTAACCGTATCTCTCGAGGCACCATCCCATTCTCATTGTATGAATCATCTCATGTAGGTGTCTGCAGAATAAAATGCAAATTAAAACTTTTAACAGCATTGAGCACATTAAAACTCTAATGATGATAAAAAAGAAAGACACCTTCAATGCATCGGGCACTTTGGGAAAAAGCACGATATTGTTGACACCAACATGCCCCTCCTTAGAAACCTGCATCAAAAAGCCTAGGGATTAGTTTCTGGGAAAGGAAAATATGATTCTTATCAGCTAGACCAATTATACTATTATAGCATAACAGAACATGCTACACATGGTTGTTGGCTAGGGTCAAAAGCTACTAAGCCTCGGGGACCACTAGTGGATGATTAAGGAGAGACATGATTAACATGATTGATTCGTTTAATATAACAAAGCGATAATATAACATTATTTTAATCTTGGACGGAGCTTTGCATTTCCTACCGAAAAAGAGGGGAAAAAATAGGTTTTCCCAAAATATTACCCAAGCCACTAGAAGACTTTCTCTGATGTTACTATAACTGACCGATTACATGATTTATTTGTACAACCATTTGGAGATTATGATAAAAATAAATGAGGGAGATATAGTAGATAGATATGAAAACCTCTATTACCTCTTCCAGAAGATCATGTCTCCATCCAAGTCTATAACATCCAGGCATAGATCCTATTGGAGTATCCTCTTGGCCTGCAAGTTTTGTGAAATAAGAAGAAATTTTATAAGTACCACTGAACAAAAAGAAGTAAAACAAAATAATGAGAACATCTATTAGTATATTATTAAGAATCATCATTGATCAATCAAGACAAACCTTCATGAATAAATAGAGGATATACAAAATTGGCAGGACTTAGATGTGTCTCTTTGAATGATTATGATTCTTGACAATTTTTTTGTTCTTCTTAAGCTTCTTTAAACCTTCAAACTTCCACGTAGACGAGACCAATCTTCATTGAACCACTTAAACTCTTGTCCTTTTGAGGGTCATAGTTCTTAAGACCAATCTGAAGTTCCACTATCTCAGTGCTAAGCATTACTGCATCTTCTTGTCTATCAGACCAACAACCATAGCAACACTGCACAACACCATAGCACATTTCAGCACTGTTAGTAACTTTTGGAAAAACTACAAATCCGCATTGCAGCATCATTTCAGCTTCCAATACAACTCAACTCAAGCTATCACTTGCTTGGAAGCAACATCATCTATGCAACTTATTTCCTAAGAAACCCATTCATTCAAAGCATCATCACACTCTGTACATCAACCAATCTCAATTTCAGCAAGATAAAGATAAAGCAAACCAAAACCATTAGCCTCCATATATCAATAACACATATAAGTTCAAAATGAAATAGTAAATTTCATAAAAATAAAATCAATAATATGGGTAATAAAGATACAAGCATGCTAATCACGGATCTAAAGATTGATTTTTAATTAGGGTTAAAGATGATTGATTTCTGGACTTTTAGCTCAGAAAACCCTAGAATTTTTAGTAGAAATTTTTTGAGATTTTAATCTCAATAGACAAATAAAGGTCAAGCGATTATGGATCTGTATTTCGATCAAACATTATATAAGAATTTCCACATGAAATCGGTAAAATTTGGTTTTGAAATCGATTAAATAATAATCACATATGGATTTAAATGAAAAAAGAAGAAATAAAACTTATCTTTTTCGTTTGTTTTTGACTGTGGAATCTTCAGATTTAGTTGGTTATCTTTTAATCAACTCTTCTTCACCGTATGAATATTCATATTCAGTTACTGATGACTTGAAGAAATTTTCATTGATTTGCACTCATAATCGATTAAGGATTTTCTGCTGAAGAACTTTCAAACTAGAGTGTTCTGCCGAAGATCTCTAACAAAAAAAATTGCTCTGAAAATTTGTTTTGGTAGAGGGAGACGACGGAGAGATAGAGAATGAACTGATGAGGTAGCTTTTGTGAAATAAAATATATCTAGGGTTTTATGATTGAGAGGGTATCTCGAGAAAATATGAAAGGTTTGGATATCAGTTTAGAAATAGACGGTGTAGATGGATGGCTAGAAACTGTGGGCCCAGAAAACCCCAAGTGTGACCACCCTTGATGTGACCAAGCGTGTGAATAACACGCTCGAAAAATTAGCATGTTACGATTCGTAACAGCCAAAACATGTTACGAATTATGAAAAAAATTTGTAACGGTTTCAGCTTGTTACAACTGGGTTGTAACGGCTTTTTGTAACAAAAAAATTCGTAACGGCTGCTGGGCCGTTACAAATTTTAGTTGCGAATCCTTAAAAATGGTGTAGTGATAACCATTTAAAGTATTACAGAGATTACAAGAATACGAATAATAATGGATAGAATATAAGTGATTGCCTGATTATAGGCTAACAATATTTGCCTGATTATATGCTTGACATATACATGATTGCCTAAGTATAAGCCTAAATATATATGATACCTGATTATACACCTAATACTCACCCTCAAGCTTAACGATGCATAGAAGATAGAGAGATAGCTTGTTGCATAAATTTTGATGTTTCGCTTTGACAAGTCATTTGGTGAAGATATCGGCGAGCTGATGTATGGTATTAATGTACTTGATATGCAAGGAGCCACGAGCAATTCTTTCACGTACAAAGTGATAATCAATATGAACATGCTTAGTTCGCGAGTGTAAGATTGGATTTACAGTTATATATGTAACGGACCGGAAAATTTCGCCTTTGGCGCGTTACCCCGTAGGCCGTAACTTTCCCGATGCGCCACTCTGAAGAAGCTATTATCCGGGACTTTAAGGTAGGAAAATTCACGTCCATTGGCCCTTGTAAGCAATCTCATGGAGCATGAAGAAGCTATATTAGCTTCTACACCGTTATAACTTACCCTTGTGCCGCCAAGGGTTTATTAAGAAAACCAAAAACTTTCTGAAAATGACAAAAACGACCTTTTGAGGCCCTTAACGATGGAATTTAGCTAAATTCTGGTGACCATGTAGATATAAATATCTACATGTCTTCATCTTTGGGCCATTTCCCATCAAAATGGACTTCACTTGAGCTAAATTACGACACTCGGGTTTTTAGCCTCCAAATAGGCTATAACTTGCTCTTTGTAGCTTGATAGGAAGTATGAGCATCCACTTGTTGGCATGCAACTAAGCCTCATCAAGCTTGACCACGGTCATCTCTTGCATCGAGCTACCGATCTTAGATGATATGAGGGGCCATTCTTCCGCAATCATCTCATAATTAGATGATATGAGCGACAACGTGCTGGACCGGCAATGCTACAACTCATTGCGGCTGCCTACTTACCCTTCCCTACTCCAAAAGGGTTAAATCACAGGCCGTAGTTCATCCTCAAAGGGACATAAACTTAAGACAACTCGTTTGCAAAGCCGTGGCTAAGCGATAATGGTAATGGCCTGGTCCGTATAAGCCATTCCGTCAAGATGCATAATGATTATGCATTATCGGGTCCGCGGCATGGCATAGTAATGCCTTCGCATCACGTTCCCCAATGGAAAGGCTATGCAACTATAAATGAGCCTTAGGTATCATTTATACTTTTCCGGCTAAGCTATAAATCTTTCTTGGCGCATAGTCCGCATATGCACCTTCAACCAACTACCCCTCCCTATATATGTCTTAATGTAATTTCTACAAGTATGGAAAGGGGACCAAAAATCATTCACCAAGTCACACTTTTACTATTCATACGCAATGATTGCGTTCCGTCGCAATGATTGCACATAGTGATTGTGCAATATTCGTTCAACCAACCATCTCTGGCCTAATGTACAATGATTGTGTGGTGCTGGCTCAAAGCCAATAACTTTGATATTGCACAATGATTATGCTGTAAGCTCAAGGCCACCTACCAACTGACTTAATGCATCATGACGATGCAACGTTGGCCCTTGGCATAATGCCCAACATAATGCGCCGTTTTTGCGCGGTATTGGCCTTAAGCCAATCCACTTTTTTTTTCACGCTGCAGAAGCTTCGGATGAAGCTTCATCTCAGGCCATGGCGCATCTTTTAGCATGCGCCCTTCTAAAAACACGGGTGTTACAAGATATGTGGCAATAATACTGTCACAAAGAAGGATAGGAGGATGCTTTAAATATACACCCAAATCGCGAAATAAATATGGAATCCAGGCTACCTCATATGCAGTTATTTCTAGAGAACGATACTCGGCTTTCGTGCTTGATCGGGAGACAGAGTTTTGCTTTTTAGATCACCAAGAAATCAAATTGTTACCAAGACACAATTACCAGTGGTAGATCGTCGATTTTATGGATCGCCGGCCCAATCAGCATCGTAAAAGGAACAAATTTGAAATGAAGAGTTAGCGTAAAAATGAAGTCCACGACCAAGTGTTCCTTTAAGATACCGCAATATACGTTTTACTGCAAGAAAATGAACGTTAGTAGGCTCGTGCATAAACTGACTAACCTGGTTTACAGAATAAGCAATGTCGAGTCATGGTTAAGTATTGAAGAGCTCCTACCAAACTACGATACAAGGTAATACTCCATCAAAACTAGACAATTTCCTTCTAGATGAAGAAGGAGTTGATACGGGTTTTGAGTTGACAAGATCAACACGATTTAGAATGTCGAGAGTATACTTATTTTGGCTCAATGAAAGACCTGTTGGAGTTTTGGTGACCTTCATGCCAAGGAAATAATGGAGATCCCCAAGGTCTGTCATGGAAAATTGTTTGTTTAGATCATGAATAAAAGAAAACAAACCCGAATCAGAACCCGTTAGTACGATATCATCAACATAAAGGAGGAGTATAAGTATGCAACTGGAAGATCTACAGACAAATAAAGAGAGGTCAGATTTAGAAGCTACAAAGTTCAGCTGAAATACATAAGAAGTAAAGCGCTGAAACGAAGCACGGGGAGATTCCTTTAAAATGTAAAGAGCTTGTGAAGTTTACAAACATGATTAGGATATTGTTTATCAACGAAACTAGGAGGTTTGACCATGTAAAAATCAAGATCAACATAACCGTGAAGAAAAGCATTTTTCACGTCTAATTGTCAAATTGGCCAAGAGGAAGCCACAACAATACTAAGAACAAGTCGAATAGTGTCAGCTTTCACAACGGGTCTCAAAGTTTCATCATAATCTAACCTATATATTTGAGAATAACCTTTTGCAACCAAAAGAGCTTTATAACGGTTAATAGATCCATCCGAATTTTGTTTAATTCGATAGACCCATTTGCAACCAACAAGGTTCATGTCAGGAGTTCTAGGAACAAGGGACCATATACGATTAGCTAAAAGGTAATTGAATTCTTCAAGCATAGCATTTATCCAATATGTATCCTTCGAAGCAGTGGTATAATATGTTGGTGTCTTTTGCACATCACTTAAAATAGACAGAAAACTAGCTGGAATTGGATGCTTGGTAGCTAAAAGATTCATTTTTAAATTAGGTTTTGATATACCTGACTTGGAACGAGTATGCATAGGATGTTTTTCAGGGACCTCCAAACAAGGTTACACTGCAGGTGGTTGGATATTATTATCCACAGGAGACTAACTGAAATGAGCTGTTGCGCTATCACTTGTAGCTGTTGGTGCACTTGTAAATGCATTAGGCATTGATGTATGGCTTGAGGTGGGAAGGTGGGGAACGGTTTGGTGGTGGGATGATTCCAATATGGAATTTTCAAGTGAGACATAGGTAGATGGCAAACTGGAGACACTTGGATTTCTTAAGGGTGATAAAGGAGTCAAAGGAGATTGGACATGATTTTGAGAATTTAAAGATGACAAGGATGGTTGAGAATTTACTAGTTGTGGAAAAGACACTATACTAGGTACAGGTGGTGAAGGAGTGGAATAACAAGTATTATGAAAAATCCATTTAACAACATCTTTTGGCGTGAGAACTGGGCATAAGGAAATGAGTGCTCATCGAAAATGACATCACGAGATATATAAATTTGATTAGAAACTGGTTCATAGCATTTGTAACCTTTATGATTATCTCTATAACCAAGAAAAATACAAGGCTTTGCTTTGGAGCCGAGTTTATTTTTACGGTAAGACACTGAAAATGGATAACATCGACAACCAAAAACTTTTAGAAGAGTATAATCTGGAGAACGATTATATAGCTTTTTGGAAGGAGTAAAACCATGTAAAACCGGTGTCAGCATTCTATTTATTAGATAAACATCTGTGTGGAAAGCAGCCGGCCAGAAATATTTAGGAAGATTACTGTGATGTAGCAATGTTAGACCGGTTTCCACTATGTGGCGGATTTTTTCGCTCAACAATACCATTTTGTTGGGGTGTATGTGGGCAAGAAAATTGGTGGAAAATACCGCTTTGAACAAGATAATCACGAAAAGGATGAGAAATATATTCACTACCGCCATCACTTTGAAGAATTTTAATAGAAGCATCGAACTGGTTTTCTACGTGAGTTTTAAAATTCTTGAAACAATTTAAAACTTGGGTTTTATTTTGTAAAAAGTACAACCAATTAAAACGTGAGCAATCATCACCAAGCAATAGAAAATATCGGAACCCAGACTTAGAGATAACAGGAGACGGACCCCATAAATCAGAATGAATTTTAGATAAAATAACATTAGATTTATTATCAGAGAGCACAAAAGATAAACGATGATGTTTGGAATGAACACAATTCTCACAAATTCTAGGGATCCTTTTTATTTTATCATAGATAGGAAGATTTCTATTACAAACTAAAGAACTTAAAACATGATGATGAGGATGCCCAGCCTCATGTGCCATATTTTTGATTTTGTTTTTAACACTAATATTTGTTGTAGAAGGAAAAGACCGAGTGTTTTTAGACGAATCAGTCAAAGCTCATATAAACCACCTTTACGTGGTCCTTTAAGCAGTGTTTTCCCCATTTGTCGATCATGTACAACAAAACCAAAACTATCGAAAGTAATTGAAGAATCAGTATCATGGGTAAGTTGGGAGACATGAATTAAATTTTTCTTAATTTGTAGAATATGTCGAACTTTTTGTAAGGAGAAATTATGAGTAGGAGTTTGTAAGACAATGTCACCCGTATGAAGTATATGTAAAAGAATACCATTCCCGACAGATATTTTCTCTGTACCGGTATAGACAGGTGTATTTGACACTTGACTTGCGTACACAGTCATGTGATGAGTTGCTCCGGAGTCAGGGTACCAGTGTTGATCATAAGGTATACCATTCAGTTGCATTTCTGCTAAAGCATGAGGGATATTCGTTGGTTGATAGTGATCATATCAATGACCTCATTCAGGCGCAAGATGTCCATTCTTCCCACACAATTGGCATGCACTTACCTGGTTTAATAGAGGGGGCGGTGCACCTAAAATCGATTATTGATGCTGCTGTAAATGTTGAGAACGACCTTACCCACGACCACAGCGGCCGCGTCCAAAACCACGACCACGGCCTCTGTTGTTGTTGCCAAAGTTGGATCTATTTTTGTTATTATTGTGATTATGAGGAGATACTTGAGAAGAATTAGACTGTTGATTATAAAAACTTTGTCGACGAGCAAAGAAAGTTGTTGACGAAGAACTACCAGCAGTGGTTTGTGATTGAAGCAGACGTTGTTCATGGCCGAGAAGAAGAGGAAAACGTTAAGAAAAAGTGGGGAGGTTTTCTCGGGTTTCAATGGCTATTACAAACTGGCCATAATCAGGGCCAAGATCACGCAAAGTATTGAGAACAAGAGTAAAATTAGAGACAGGGGAAGAAGTATTTGCTAGGGCATAAGAAATTGATTTAATTCGAGAAATGTATTCATTTACTGTTTGAGACCCTCTTTGAATAGTTTCGAGTTAGATGGTAAGTTGGTTTGGAGGAGCAGTGACTTGGGAAGCAAAGGAAGAGGCGAGATGGCTATAGAGAGCACGAGATGTTGGAAAAGCTGGAGTCTGAGATAAGATAGGAGCAGAAAAGGTTGCTTGAAGGAAACTTATAAGAAGGTTATCCATGGATTTCCATTCAACATAGGACGGATTAGAAACTTGAGTGTTGTTTTCCGAAGCAATTATAGGAGAGGGAATGGGAGCATCAGGATCAACATATTTGTAAAGATCTTGAGAGCGAAGAAGGGGATCAATTTTCTTTTTCCAGACGAGAAATTTTTCAGAATCGAGTTTAGTGGACATAAAAGAAAGAAGATGATTTAAAGAGAAAGTTGTTTGATAAGAATAAGAATCCATTGCAGCGGATGTATTAGAAGAATTACTCACGAGAGGATCGAAGTGAGGCCTGATACCATGAAGAGAAATTATCTTCCTTGCCTTCCACTGGCTAGGAGATCCATGTTTATATTGATATAAGCATTTACAGTATTACAGAGATTACAAGAAAATGAATAAAAATGGAAAGAATATAAGTGATTTCCTGATTATAGGCTAAACATATGTGCTTTATTATATGCATGACATATATATGAATACCTGAGTATAAGCCTAAATATATGCTGCCTGATTGGTTATACTCTGTGATAAAATGGATTAAAATATATGCTGCCTGACATATGTATTCCTTTCTCTATACTCTATGATATAATGGATCACAGATTTGCAACTTGGAATGGTAGAAACATGTCGGAGGTAGCTAGATCAGTCATGATTAAGAATGTTTCTAATGCGATTCCAATACATCATATGACGAGCTTTAAGTTGCCTGACGTTACTATTTAACAGATAACTTCTAAACATCAACAATTTTGGAGAAATAAGAAGTCTTGCAGAGGAAACCACATAATTACATGGAGAATAACTCAAAAACCCAAGGAAGAAGGAGGACTTGGATTTCATGATATGCAACTTTTCAATAGGGATTTACTTGCAAAGTCGGCCAGGAAACTATGTTCTGATACTGAGTCCATGATGACTATATCTTTACGGGCTAAATATTTTCCAGATGGCGACCTATTTAACCTAAAAAAGAAGAGCAACACAACTTGGTCCTGGAGAAGTTTGAGTTCAGAGCTAGGGTTTGTACAAACTAACAGTTGTTGGTGTGTAGGAAACGGAAGGAAGATATTAATCTGGCATCACAAATGGATTCAAGCCTTATTAGTCCCTCCAGCTCCAAAACAAGGATCCACGTCTCATCAACAGTATAAATATGTTCGTCAACTATTTAACCAAGACAATTGCTCATGGAATATACAAAAACTCCAAGAGCTATTTGAGCCTGAGATAGTAAACACCATTATGAGTTTACAGATCCACAATAATTGTGAAGATAGGTTAGTCTAGTTGCTAGAAAAAAATGGCAGGTTTTCTGTAAAATCTGCTTACAGATCAATGTATGGAGCTCAAGAGTTATCAGACTCGGTAGGGCCAAGAATGATACAAATTTACAAATCGCTGTGGAAACTGCCTCTGCTTCACAGGATGCGACAATTCCCATGGAAAGCTGTTTCTTCCCTTCTGCCAACAAGAGATATTCTCAGTTCTAAAATTCATGGTGTTCCTTCGGATTGTCCTTTCTGTGATCGTGTATTAGAGACTCCCTCTCATGTTTGATATAATGCGATCTAGCTAGAGTGGTGTGGTTTTCTATTTCTGGTTGGTCTTAGAATGTTTCTTCCTCCTTCTCAGATTGGTTATGCAGCTGGTTTGATGACCTTCATAATAAGAAGATTTCAACAGGCGAACTTTGCAAAAGAGCTATTATTGCATGGTGCTTATGGTCTGACAGATGCGATAAAACATTCCAGCGCATTAATCCTGTTGCATAGAGAACTATCTTAAAGGATCGGAGTTTTATTAGTGAACACGCAGCTCATAATACCTCTACCAGAATTTCCCGCAGAAATATTCATTGGTTATCACCTCCTGAAGATGTTGTTACAATTAATATTGATGGATCTTACTTTTATTCTAATAACACAAGTGGAATTGGCCTAATGATTCGAAATTTTACAGGCGAACAGCAGGCAGCTGAATGCATCTACTTAACGAATGTGAGGAATGCTGCGCAAGCAGAGTGCATGGCATTATGGGAAGCTGTTAATCTGGCGCAAAGTCTGAAATTGGAAAAAGTGCATTTTGAACTTGACGCAAAGACGGTGGTGGAAGCAGTCAATAATAATTCATCCATTGATTGGCAATTACTTAATTTTGTAAAAGACATTTAAGTTTTTTTCAGTAGATTTAAATCTTGGAAATGTACATACATTCCCAAGAAAAGTAATAAAGTAGCAGACATTCTTTCTAAACTAGTTAGAGAGAATGCTCTATCTATAGCTTGGTCTAGTTATTCTCCGCTAGAAATTGGAGCACAACTTGCTCTGGAAAAATCTCTTGTGTTGAATTAACACTTCTATCAATTCATCATTTCTCGTTTCAAAAAAATAATAAAATAAAAACAAATGCTGCCTGATTATACGCCTAACAGGTACTTGGGAAAATCATCTCCACAAGCATTTCCCTCCAGCTAGATATGTAAAAACTGAAATTAGATGAATGAATGAAAACAAAGAGTCTTCAAGTACTCATTCATAACCCTCTTAAAATAAAGGAACCAACAACTTTACCACTTTAATAGGGAGGCATTTGCAGTTTTCTGGGTCTTTTCTCCCAGAGCTTTGATAGAAACAAATGTGTTTACATGAGGAATTACCCTGATAATACCAAAAGGAAGAGAGGGGTCGTCTTCATCATCCCAAATGACTCTCCAAGTTTCTGTATCCGCGTCATAACAACAGAATGTTTCATAATTACAGATCGAAATAATATGGCGTGTTTTGGATGTAAATATAACTTCGTTCCTCTTTGTTAGTAATATCGGCTTTAAGGTGTCATCATATGACGGACACCTTTCATTGATCCCGTATACAATGTTGAAGTCTCTAGACCATGTCTCATTCATATCTGTTTTCTTCAAGGTCCATATTTCGATATGAGGTGCACTCTTGTTCTTATTTTGATTGAAAAAACACAAATTCCTTCCCAGCACTACAAGTCCGAAATTAGGTGACCAGTGATCAATAGTGTTACAGGGAGGTGATGAGACCATCTGGTACTCTTCGTTGGCCAAATTGAATGCGTGAATTTCTAAGCCCCACACCCAATAAATTGTTCCATTTGCAAAGGTACCTGGGAATCGATGATCCACCTGTGGAAAGGGCATACATTTGTTTCTCCACCCACAACCACGACCAAGGGTATACACTTGGACTTGTCCCACTCCCTCTCCATAGTCGGCGTAGTAGATTCTTACAACCTTGTACTCATTGGTGGAACCAACATATCCGAACCCGCAGGCGAGGCGGTGATTTATAGGATGACCTTTTGCAGGTAACAAGAATTTTGGAAGATAGGAATAATCTCCTGTGATGGGATTAAATATGTAGATTGGTTCAATATTAAAGCTGTTGTAGTATCTTCCAAGACAAACTAAACCGTTGCATGAACCAACCAAGTATTCCGAGCGCATATCAGAAGGCATTGAGGGACGTTGGATGATCTCTTTAAGAGTGATGGCCTTGTAATTGTAATCCTCATCGTCATCAGTATTAATCTTATCATCCTTCAGTAGTCTTCCATAGTAAAGCAACTCGTACCTGTTGAGTTCGTTTCCTTTACCAGTACAAAGGAACCCAATATCCATTTTATCAACATCATCAGCATAGAGTTGGTTAATCTGGCGACGTACGTGCACATCGATAGAGTACTTTTTTCTGAGGAGATTTCCCCAGCTTTTGCATACTAATTTGCACTCTAAGACGGACTCCGTTGGTACTCGAGAAATGATATTTAAGAAGATATCCGAGTGAAGATGATCCATGGATCCTGTAACAATATGAACAAAACATATATCAAAAGATGAAAATAAATTTTTGACTCCCACAGAAGCAAAATAGCGACACGGTACATGGAAACCCACAAATTATATAATCAATTAAAGAAGTTAAACAACAATCTTGAGCTCGCCTTTGGACTGTGTTCTGCTAAATCAATTCGTTGCAATGGTATATAAAGAGAGAAAGAGTGTGTGTGCAGGGGGATTTCCTAAGGAGAGAACTTCCAAAATCAACAGTGATGCGAGAGCAGAGTTTTCCAACTTGAGGACTTTTTAGTGTTTTTGAGGTACAACTGTGAATCTGTGGTTTTGGGGAGTTTACGTTTTAGTGTTCCCATACAATAACTACATCAGTTACACCTAGAATAAGGGGTTACAGAATTAATACTTAGATAATAGTTACTAGCGAATCAAGTCCTAAATCTCTTACTAATCTCAAATCCTAGCATCACTTGGAATCCGCAGGCACACTTGCAAGAATGGTGAGGTGATGTTTCCAAAGGAAATAAATAAAAAGGAGCAGAATAGCTTACCGGAATACCCTCAGATCAACAAAGAAGAAAACCTAGCAGTGAAAAAGCTTTTGGTATTGCGGCAGAAAAGAAAAGGAAGCAATCGTGGTTCCTGATTGATGATCAGGACGACTTGTTTGAGAATAAAAGCCTTCACCATGGTACGGAGGCTAAGAGTTTTTTCCTTTACCAAATTCTTATGAGTGCGCGATCCTACCAAGAATTAGGTTTAGCCACCCTAGTCAGACGAGCACAACAATTCAACCGCAACTTTATGTGGAGTCCAAATCTGTTCACACTTTTCTAACGAGTGTATATTTCACATATTCAACTGACGGCCTCACTACCCTCCATATTTAGAATCACTCACTACCCTCCATATTTAGAATCACGGCCCTCGTTATATAATTCCCTAAAGGGTAGAGATTGAAATGTGAAATATACACTCGTTTTTTTTTTCCACATCAAAAACAATTGATTAAAAAAGCTTACAGGAAGTAAGCAGGAAAAAACCAGAGGTTACAAACAGACCACCAAAAAAGAAAAGCTCACAGCTAAAAAAAGCCAGACCCCATTCCCCACCTCAAGAGAGGATTAAGTTACAAAAAATTGTCCCCAATTAGAATCAATCATCTCTAAAGAAACACCATTCAATTCCACCTTGTTTTTGCACCAAAAGAAAGCTTGAGCTTTCACTTTTTTGATCACTTGTTGAGCATCAAAGTTAAATCCATTGAAGATGAGATCGTTTCGAGAATTCCATATTGTCCAAGTAATCGCCGCTGGAAGCAATTTCCACAAAACCATACCTGCCGAAGGGAGATGTTTTACCCTCCACCCTTTGATAATTAGATCTATGAAGTTAGGCATAACTCATTCCGTTTGAACAATAGATCTAAAATAAATCCATATTGGGTACATCGTTTGGCAGTGAAACAACATATGAGAAGCTGATTCCCCCGTTTTGAGACAAAGCAAACAACCGTTAACCATCTGCATTCCTTTTTTACGGAGACTGTCCATTGTCGCCATTTTTTTATGATACAATTTCCATAAGAAAAATCCCACCTTATGTGACCAGGATCTCGACCAGAAACTAAGATTTGGTAACTTCATTTCATGTTCCTTCTCAAACAAAGAGTACGCTGATCTATCAGAAAAAAACCCGTTCTTGTCTATCGACCAAACACTCGTTAAGGAGTCTCCACACGTTTATTCCGTCTACACACGTTTATTCCACAGGCAGCTCGGGTCTTTTGGGTGTCTTATCATACATACACTAGGGAACAGCCTATAAGACAGTTTTTTCTTAACCCATCAACAGTTTGTGGGTGACTAGGGGAATGTTAGTTCCCCTCGTAAATCGGTGCACATGGATGGTGTGCAGATCATTGTTATAAAAACAAGGTGGACTTTGTCTTTGTGATCAAAGAGTCAATCAATGGACAAGATTTATAGAAAATTGTCATCCGGCGGTCAAGATCATCCGGATCGGGTTTGACTTGGACGGCAGGGAATGTTCAGTTACATTACTGGTGGGTATGTGGGCAAACAAAAATAGGGTGGGGTGATGATTTATTGTTCACGTAAAATGTTCTCTCTTTCTGTTGCTAATATTCTTTTCATCTCTCTCTTGATTTTTGAGAATCGGTTTTCGTTCCTGCGGTAAAGGAATTAAGAATATGTGTGCTTGATGTTTGTCGTAGATTAAGGAGGCAAGGTTTAATCAAAAATACCATGCAAAGGAAAGGAATTAAAAGGTAAACATATTGAAACCCTAGATTTTTAAATCTGTACTTATTTATTTTTCTTCTTTTTGATCGATGTTGCTTAACATATGCAGGAAATTTAAGTGGAAAAGTTTATTGCACTGATTTAATTTTTCTGAAGTACTGTATGTGTTGAGTTACTGATGCCCCATATTTGATATTGTCTCTTGATGCTCTTCATATTTATCAGACATTGCTAGCGAGGTATACCAATCCTCATTCTTCTTCTTAAGAATTACAATTGATTGTTAATAGAATTTTTCATAAGGGTAATAGTTTGATAATGACAGTTTACGCCAAATCCATTTGAAACAGAAGAATATGTGTTATTTACTAAGATTAAACTGTTTTGTTAGCATATGTATATAGGTATGAATGGATAATATAATGTTTAATATGTTTAATTTATAATGGTTCTATTAAAAATGTTAAACTAGTTTTCTGTATTTGTTAATCAAGTGTTTGATCACTGTTGATAATACAAGGAAGAAGGGGTTTCCAGTTTCTGAGGAAGATTATCCGTTAATTGCCGGAGAGGTATACATTAAATCAAAGGAACCCATGTTTGCGATGATCTTCACTTTTAGAATCGTTCAACTATAACTAACACAAATGATTTGGGCTCAAGTTCAAGGTTAGCTAATTGTAATGGAACTCAATATAGTGGTTCTTTTGGAAACACAACAATCCATGGTTTTTGACTAGTGACCCTGAATTAGTGACCTGCTATATCAATGCATGATTGTGATAATCCTAGACGTGACTGTTGAGTAATGTGATGAAATATGTCTGTGCACAACTATTTTTCATATAGCCAGTTTAGTTAGCATTTGGATATGCAGTCAGCTTAGTGCATGTGAGAAAATATTGTTTACAGAGTCTGTTTACTCTACAAATTAGTATGTGTTTTTGTTTTAGTGTAAAAGAATTGTATGGACATAACTAGTCCACATGTCCTATTTTTTTTTTTTGGTCTTATATTGACATAAGTAGTCCACCAAAAGAATTGTACGACATAAGTAATGAGAGAGAAATGGATCATTGAGAAAGAAAGTGAATGAGAAATTAGCGAGAAGAACCCCAAAGAGTTTCCACCTATTCCATCATCAAATCCTTTTTAATTTTCAAATCAAGAATTGGTATCAAAGCTTAGATCTATTAGATTTGATCATAGTTAAGCAAAAATAATCAAACAATACCCAAATAAAAATATAAGCAACAAACAAAGTTTTTGAAATCTAGATCTAGAAAAGAAAAAACCCAATTTTTCAATCAGTCTTCAATTAAATCAATGACAAGTAGTAGAAACTCAAATATATAATTCAACGACCATCAATAATACCACTTTTTTATGGAGAAAATTATAATTTTTGGGCCATCAAAAAATGAAAATCTTTTTCATGTCTCAAGATGTATGGGAGATTGTTCAAAATGGGTATGGTTAAATTGAAGATATATCAAATCCAGAACAACCCCAAAAGGATTTATTTAAGGAGAGTATGAAGAAGAAACCAAAAGCATTCATGTACATTCAACAAGGAGTTCAAGACACTATTCTACCAAGAATATTCCATTCATCTAAAGCTAAAGAAGATTAGGATCTTCTACCACAAGAGTATGGAGGCAATAGTAATATAAGAGAATTTAAATTACATTCATATATAACATATTTTGAGAATCTTAAAATGGATGATAATGAAAGTTCGAATGAGTTTTCATCTAGAGTTGTTGAAGTTGTTAATAAAATGATGACGTGAAGTGAGAAGATGGAGGAAAGAAGAATTTGTGAGAAAATATTGATTTGTTTGTCGGAAAAATTTGAACCCATTGTGGCGTTTTTGGAAGATATTAAAGATTTCTCTACATTGAAGTCAGAAAAATCATGGTCTTCTTTGAAGGTGTAAGAATGAAGGTTGTTAAGACAGTCTGAAAAGTCAATTGAGAGTGCATTTCAATCAAAAATTAATTTGAACTCAACAAATTCAGCAATGAAGAAGAATGAGTACAAGGGTGATGCTTCATCAAGTTTCAAAAGAAAAGGAAAATAAAACGAAAGGAGGAGCAAGCTTCAACAACTACATAAAAAAAGTGATTCATCACACGCACCAAGATGCAATTTTGGCAACAAAAGTGGTCATTTGGAAAAAATTGTTGGAACAAAGTAAAATCCCAATGTCATAATTGCAAGAATTATGGATATTTGGAGAAGGATTGTAGATACAAAGGAGATGAACAAGTCGGTAGAGTGGGAAAAAAACAATAAAAAACAAAACTTGTTTTATGCTTGTCAAAATGCAATGGTGAGTTCCAAAAGTGAAGTATGGTTTGTTGATAGTGGTTGCACAACTCATATGTCCGGTGAGAAAAGCTTGTTTGTTTATATGGATACTTCCATAAATTCTCTAGTGAAAATGGGGGATGGAAACATGGTTCAAGCTAATAGAAGAGGTACAATTTGTGTGCAAACTATAAATTGAGAAAAATACATTAGATACGTGTTATATGTTACAGCTTTGGCACAAAATTTGCTTAGTGTTGGGCAACTTGTGAATCCTGGATACTCTCATTTTATAGATGGATATTGCACCATTTATGTGACAAGAAACACAAGAACAAAAGATAAGTCATGAAGGGTATGAAAATTGAGAAGAATAGAAGCTTGGTGTTTGAAAAAGAGAAAAATATGTTGCAATGAGGATGGAAACCATTGATGAAACATGGTTATGGCATAAAAGACTTGGGAATTTGAATTTCAATAGTCTCAAGATACTTTCTAACAAAAACATGGTACACGGACTTCCACATCACATTGAGCACATGAATGGAGTGAGTGAAGGTTGTGCACTTGGGAAACAACATCGCCAACCATTCCCAAAAGGTGTAGCACTTTGGAGCATTGTAGGCAATTCCTATGTCCAAAAAACTCTAGTATCACTTCATTCGATAAGCGGTTGAAGATGGTGAGATAGAACTCAATTATTGCAATACGGAAGACCAACTGGCAGACATATTCACTAAGGCACTTCTCAAAGGCAAGTTTCAAAATTTTAGAGAATTACCTGGAGCTATGGATCCTCACATTAAGGAGGATATGTTGAATAATGTGATGAAATGTATATGTGCACACACTTGTTGTTCAGATAGCCTGTTTAGATAGCATTTGATTATGCAGTCAGTTAAATTCATGTGAACAAATATTGTTTACAAAGTTTGTTTACTCTACATATTAGTATGTGTCTATTTTAGTGTAAAATAATTGTATGGACATAAAAAAGTCAACATGTCCTCTTATCTTCATGGTCTTATATTGACCAAGTAAAGACAAAGAAATCTTCATGGTCTTATATTGACCAAGTAAAGAGAAAGAAATAAATCAATGATATTAGAAATATCGATTGTGACTCTCTTTTCGGCTCTCTTGCACCTTTCAAGGGTGTTATCTTAGTACTTGTCCAAACACCATTCTTGAACATTTTAATTAGTAGTCCGAAAAAAAAACATGCATGTGTCACTGTAGTATAGTTATAAAGTTACTGGATGATGATATTTGAGATTTGAGTTCGAAACCAACATCAAATTCATTACCGATCATAAAAAAAAAAAAAGGAGGACAAACAAACCTACACACATACCGTGGTTTAATTAACTCCCTGATGTCCCTTTCTTTGCATACTAACATATTAATTTGATTGGCTCATTCGTGTTTTGAATGTCGACCCTCATTATATATACTTCGTAAAATTAAATCAATACAAGATATTAAAGTATAACTAGATTTTGGGCCCATGCAACGCACCGGGCGTTTAGGATTTGGTGTGATACATTTTTGATTTGGTATATGACTCGCCTTCGCCTCGTCCTCGCCCCAATGAACGAAATCAAATGATTTTTTACTTTGTGATCAAATTATTTTAATGATACACCAGTTTACTAAATTTTCTTCCGTACATGATGATTTAGGCATTTAATTTCAAATTTACATATAATCTTTCAAGCAAAAATGTGAGCTCTTAATAAAACAAAGACACTAAAATGACGGACATGGTGAGACCTTCAATAAAATATTTAATACCAAGACCACCTTCATTTCTTTCCTTTCCCACCACGTTTGCCTTATCAGCTTCCACACCACCAATGGAAGGTTTGGCCGTGGATATGATACTGGAAAAGTAAGGTTGCTCCTCTACCCAGTTGGAACAACAATATCATTTTGTTCTTTTATGTTATTTAAAGTACTAGTAGGAGAACCAATCCCAGAAGCAAAACCCAAGTGTGTTATTTCTGAGAATCATGTCCTTTCACCATGCATGGGAATTGAATCTCAATAAAAGTTGGACTATTAGCTAAAGATGGTGGAATAAAACAACGACAAAAAGCAAATAGTACTAAGTTGCATCATTTAGCTCCTTACCAATAGGCAGGGGTCTTGCGCTCCCCATGTTCATTATCACATTTGCTGTTGCAGATGATTAATTTATCATGCAGCATCCACACAATCTATTAACAGGAAAAAAGAAAAGAAAAATTTGAGAACCTTGCCCAAAGACCAAGTTCGACGTCGCATCGAACAAAGATATACCCACATTGAACCTTCTCCAAGAAGAATTGTTGTAATTCCGTAGTCAGATTAGAGCACTTACAGAATAAAAAAGGGTATCAAAGCAAGACACGAGTCTTTATTGAAGGAAAAAATATGAGGCAAGATACTGCAAGTTTTTATCTAAATACTTCAAGGAAAAAAAATTATGCACCTGCACACCGTACACATACGGATACTAATGGTATAAATTCAATAATTTTCTTAGCCAAACTTAAAATAGTATTTGATCTGCATTTTCTGTGTTGAACCTGTATGCAATCCTACTGATCACCTCAATGATCTCTCCAGAAGATATAAAACTCCAGCAACAGTTTACAGTCAGTCATTTAGTTTTGTTATTATACGAACCAAAGAAGGAGGCATGGAGTGGTTCATAAACAACAGAACATGTAAAGCTACATTTTTCCTTTTAAGCATTATTCCAAGGAGACAGGGGTTCCCATTTTAAAGGACTGAGAACCAAAGAAAAACAATGCATAATACTTGTCTCATTTTTTATTTTATCTAATACTCAACTACATAGTCAAAAGATAAAATAAAGTTGGCTAATATGTCAAACAAAAATATTAATTTGTAAACAAAGAAGAGTGTATGCATTACCTTACAGGTTATCCGAACCATTCCTATTTTTCGCAGTATAGGTGACATTAAAAACGTATATTTTGACAGGCACAATAGTTTCTATCTAAGATAGGCATCTCTTTTGATACTTTTGAATCCTTCTCTTACCCTGCATTGGATCTTATCGTAGCAACACTTCAAGCCTCCAGTGTAACCCTGCCTCAATAACGTACCATTCTCATCCTTAATAACATTATACAAATCACACTTACACTCCGTGCATCCAAATTGATCTTCCATGCCTCGTGTAAAATAGCGTGTAGCCGTGTACGTTAATAACCATCTCTCTTCATACCAATCTGAGATTTATGCAGAATTTCCAACCTCCATCCCGTAAGGATCTGGCACTTGCGTGGTGGTTCATGCTTTTCAAACCCAAATCCAAAGTACTGGCCAAGATTCTTGCAAAACCTAGCACAACAAAATTATATAAATTTTGATAGCAAAGTACAAAATTTACAAAGCTGAATCCTGACCTAAAATACCAAGAACACAAAAGAAAATTAACTTCTTTGATAATACTTCTTACTTTCCTTGACATCTCTGCACCACCGAAACATCTACTAACCCAAACACTTACAAAACCTGTGTGTTGTTCCCTGTCATAGCTGCCAACGTAGTTCCCAGTCAGAACTCTAGCCATATCTCAATGCCCTTGTCATATCTCCTTCCCTGACTCTTTGTAGGACTTATCAGCATCCGTGGAAACTTGGAGTAATCAACGGGTACATCTGAAATTTAAGTGGTGCAGAACTACTCCCTCAGGAATTTTGACAAACACCTAATAAGTTATTTGTGATTGGAGAAAAACAACATACATTTTTTTTTTAATGCGAACAACATACCCTAATCTGAACAGAAATCAAATTAAGAATAGGGTTTGGGATCAAATTGGATTTAGATTTTAAACCAAAGAATATGAAAATACCTTTGAAGAAACAATAGCATCTCCACAATTAGATTTTGCGCAATCAAACTTTCCTCATCTTCCTCAATTTAATAAAGAACCACTCCCCCTGAATTGCTCATGCATTCGATCCCCAACTTGAACAAGACCATCTATAACAGAATCATCCATTTGAAAACTTAGGTTAGTGTGGGCACTGATTCAGAGCTGCAGAAGCGAAACTCAAGAGAAAGAGGAAGAGGTGCGGCAGGCGATTAGGGTTGTAAAGACCAAAGAAAATAATTTCAGTATTTGTGGGAAATCAAAAAAAAAATTCTCCGTAAGAAAACATAGATAACAGTGTTAGTTTTCAGGAAAGTATTGTCTACCTACCTAACGTCCAGTTAAGTATTTGGTGTAAACCAAGTGTAAGTTATTAATTAGGTGTAAATTCACACATAAGTGTTGTATACCCATGTTTTTGCTAACGGTGTTACTAACGGGTGGTTAAATACAGGGTGTAAACGGAGTGTTATTCATATTTTAATGCTCCAACCAATAGAGTCCCGCCACTTTTCTTCTCCATAATTGCTCTAGTTGAAAGCTTTTATCTAATTTAATTTGAGGAGGGTGTTACACTCACCGTGTGACGTGAGAACTTATATGACTTAGCCTTTTAAAGGAGGGGAGATGTGCAAAAAGTTGAGGAGTTGGATGGTCTCACGACTCTCACCACCAACTCCATCTAACAATATTGATCACGCGTCACACCTCTAGTTTATTACTATTAAACAAGAAAAGAAAACAAAAGCAATTGCCAAAGGGAAAAAAAGGAAAAAGGGACTATGATTTTTTATTAGCGAAAACCAAACTGTTTGTACCCAAAATCACTTTTGGGCATGAAACACGATGAATGGGTTGTTTGATGTATTTTTAGGGTTTGGAGATGAATTGAAAGGAAAATAATCAGACACAAGTTTAACGTAGTTCGGCATGGTTGCCTACGTCCACGGGTCAAACCCCTTGGGGAGTAATTTTTCATTGATAATTGTATTACATTCTGTTTTCTCTCCAATTGGCTCTCCCTTCTATCATTTCTGTTCTTCCTATTTATACAGTTAAAAATATAATTCCAATATCAACATAAATCGCATTTACTGCCCATTTATGCTCATATATTGAATTCTGAGTGTAACTGCCCATTTAAGCTTCTATATTGAATTCTGAATATAACTGCCCATTTATGATCCCATATTGAATTCTGAATGTAACTGCCCATTTATGCTCCCACCATAATTTCTGCATGAAACTGCCCCTTTATGCCTCTTCTTTATTTCTGCATGAAAACTAATCATTCATGTCTCTTATTAATTATGCATAATGGATGGCAGACTGGATGGAGGTTGGATGGCAAACTGGATGGAGGTCGGCTGGCAGCATGGTTGGAGACTGGTTGGCATTTCGGAAGAGATTTTGGCCGGGAATTGGTTATCAGCGTTGCTGGATGTAAGACATAAAATTGGCTAGGGGTGCGACTGACTACAATAGTTGACCGTCGGTTGAATTTGACAATTGACCTTGACCGGATGTTGACTTTGATAGTTGACCGACTTTGACCATTGACTGGCTTTGACCATTGACCGGTCTGTGTAGGCGGGTGGACTGCCTTGGTTGACTGGTTAGCGGGCTTGGATGAGGACCAAAAGATGATTCAAGTATCAATTTGGCCCATTAAGTGGTATTTTTACTTATGGTACAAACATCGCCCCCTCTTAACCTCCAACTTGTTGGGGGTTAAGAAAATTCAATTTTCCTTAGTCAATGATAAAACTCGCCCCTAAGTGTGGATTATTGAAGTTGGGCCGATTGGCTAACTCCCCTTGTTGTTTGCGGAAATCACAATCAGGACGCTCCCAAGTGTGGCTATTGTGACTGGAAGGTCAGTGGGAAATAGTAGAGCATGAGCCACTGTTGTATGCAAAATCAAGACAGAAGGTTGAACTGTTCTGTAACAGAAGCCTGATGCTTGAGTGGAGTGGTATTGTGATTGAGCGATAACAGTATTGAGTGAAGCTGGTCTGCAGGGGCATCGATTATTGCAGGACTGCATCAGCTGCGATCAGCTGGAATGCAGCAGCAACGAACAAAGTTCCACTGCAGCAGCTACGTTCAGATGGACTACAGGAACTGCGAGCATGGCTGGACTGCATCATCTGCGACCAGCTGGAATGCAGCAGAAACGAACAAAGTTCCACTGCAGCTGCATCGTTCAGCTGGATTGCAGGAACTGCGAGCATAGCTGGGCTGCATCAGCTGCGTTCAGCTGGAATGCTGCATCAACGAACAAAGTTCCTCTGTAGAAGCTGCGTTCAGCTGAACTATAAGAACTGCGAGCATGGATGGACCGCATTAGCTGCGATCAGCTGGAATGCAGCAGCATGAACAAAGTTCCACTGCAGCAGTTGCGTTCAACTGGACTGCAGGAACTGCGAGCATGGCTGGACTGCATCAGCTGCGTTCAGCTGGAATGCTGCATCTATGAACAAACTTCCTCTATAGAAGCTGCGTTCAGCTGGACTATAAGAACTGCGAGCATGGATGGACCGCATTAGCTGCGATCAGCTGGAATGCAGCAGCATGAACAAAGTTCCACCGCAAAGAAGCTATGCGTTCACCGATCTGCAGAAATCTGCGAGCATGGTTGGACTGCATCAGCTGCGATCAGCTGGAATGCAGAAGCATGAATAAAGTTCCACTGCAGCAAAGCATACGTTCAGCTGGACTGTAGGAACTGCGAGCATGGCTGGACTGCATCAGCTGTTTTCAGCTAGAATGCAGTAGCAATGAACAAAGTTCCTCTGCAGCAGCTGGGTTCAGCTGGACTGCAGGAACTACGAGCATGGCTGGACTGTATCAGTTGCGATAAGCTGGAATGCAGCAGCAACGAACAAAGTTCCTCTGCAGTAGAGTTGGGTTCACTGGATCTGCAGAAATGAGAACATAGTTGATCCGGACTGCGGATCACTGGACTGCAAGAATAAATCTAAATCTACACTACAGCAACAACGATTAGTAGGACTGCAGCAGCTGCTGAGGGACTGGACTCAAATAGTTCGATAATAATAGGTGTAAAAGTTATAAATAAAACTTGACAGCATCAGTTGCGTCCAACTGAGTGTCACCAGACTGCATCAGTTTCGTCCAACTGAGTACAGAATTCGTAGGCAACTGGCCTGCATCGGTTGCATCCAACCGAGTGCATCAGTTGCTTTTGAACTGGAGTACAATAATTTAATCAATATAACTATGGAATTTTAACATTACTGATTGTAATAATTGCGTAAAAATATTATGGTGTATGCTTGACCCCTCTTAATCCTGCAATTCGTTGGAGGATTAAGAAGTTCGGGTTACCTGAAGTTCCGATTTTCGGAAGCTGAACTCCGCATTGCATTTAGGTGCTATGTAACTTGCCCCTAATCGTATAGAGTGTTTACGCAGCCTGCCCCAAAGGAGTCATTTCAAACCATGAGGTGTCACATATCTCGCCCCCAAGTGATAGTCAGTCACGTTGAAGTGATATGCATCTCTCCCCCAGTAGATAGTGATTGTCATGTTGCTCAATGCTCGCACAAGGGTGAACTGCCTTGCGGCATTTTTCTTGCACATGGAATTTTTAAGATGTATGCTATCTGGAATTCGCGCGGGGGGCCAATCCCACTATTCTAGATGCGCGCAGGTTTGAAATGTGTGTATCCCCTCGTTGAGAAAATGCTCGCCACATTAAAGGTGTCTTATTGAACAAAAGTATGCATGAATATATGAAAAGAAAAAAGAAAAAAGATGTAAATTGTATACTTACCATATTGAAAATGTTACTGCGACTTCGTTTACGAAGTGATCAGGATTCCCAAACTGGATTAACAGACGTTGCCACAGAACTGTATTTTAGCAGTTACGATTATCTGTACTCCTTCGATTAACAATTATGCATAAAACTGGACTGAAGTAGTGGTGAGGAAAACTGTATTGAAACAGTTTTGGGGAAAACTAGACTTCAGCAGTTCGACCAATCTTGACTGTAGTAATTACAAAGGATCAAGCTTCAATAAATCGGCAAGAATGTTGATGTGAAATCGGATTACGATGAGTTCGATCAACTGATCGTAATAGTTATGTGTAAAAGTACTGCAGCAGTTCGAGCAACAGAACTGCAGTATTTTCAGTGGTGATTGGATGTGACCGTTTCTGATGCTATCATTTTAAATTTCTAAAAATTTAATTTTCTCCAAAAATTGAAATTTTACTTTCACGACGTTGGGAATTGCCATACGATATCAACAGGCCGAAAATCACTCTGTTTGGATGCATGAAGAAGAAGTTATCGAAGAAACAACATTGGTTGGTTAACGCCTTGCTCCAAACATGTTGATGAGGTGATTGTACCCAATTTTTTTTTTTTTTTACCTTCATGTCGTAGGATATTGAAATGCGATCGCAACGAGCCAAAAATCATCCAATTCGGACGTGAGATGAATAAGATATCAACGAAACAAATTTTAATCCCAAGCCCTAGTGGGGCATATAAATCCGTCAGCCAAATGAATGTAGGCTGAAAAATCCGGGGCTACGTTATTAATTTACATCGCGTCACACCGAATTGGGACTACGAAGAAAAGTTTCACTGAGATACACCAGATCGGGTCTACGAAATTAAGTTGTATAACGCCGCACCAAATCAGAACCGTTAAGTAATCGCCGCCGACTAATCTCCCGACCGACTAGTCTCCATTTAATCTCCCAATGATCGGCGATTGCCGCTCGGCTTGGCCGCCGGCTTGGATGTTGCTCGCTGCCGCCTCCGCTGCTGCCGCCGGGTAATCTTCCGGCTCAAATTTCGTGATGTCAATCAACGGTCTGGACACGCGTTACATCAAAGTTATGATGAAACTAGAAGCATTGAAGTTTTCCTGAAAATTGAGTTTTGATGTAGCAATGAACATCGAAGTTTGATGAACCCCATTGCATTAACGGTTGGATAGCGAAGAACATCGAACTTTGATGTAATCTGAAGCATTGAAGCTTTTTCCGTATAATTAACTGAAGTGGGTGAACAAGACCTTTGTTGAAGAAGGTTAACCAAAACTCTAATGTGGGTGACTGAGAAGGAAACGTGGGTGAGCGTCCCTCTGACTTGGGTGCGTGAATCCTGACGTGGGTGAGGAAAAACCAGAAGTGGGTGAACGGATCTGGATAGCTGAGCCGCCGGGTGAGGCCACCGGCTTCCTTCTTTTTTTTTTCTTTTTTTTTTTGGTGACAGTTTACTGAAACTGTGATCGTTTTTAACGGACTTTCGGTGACAGGTTTCGTTTGACTTGTCGTATTTTCCTTGAAAGCTTCTCGTAACGGATCTATGGATTCTTAGCAACGGTTGCAGGGACTGTTGCTGTTTCTCAAGGAATTTTCACCCTGGTTTTGCTGCACTTTTGTGGCCCTTTCTGGAATTTTCTGAGATGCTTTTCCTGAAGGTTTTCCCTTGGGTATTCAAGCACCTTGGGATGTAGACAACTTGACAACTTTGCGATAATTACAGTTGAGATTTTGACATACATCAAACTCGGACAGGTGGGTAATGCGTTATTTGAGAAGAAAATTTTTCTGAACTTTGGACTTGAACATGCTGCGGATCGAACATCCTGACAACAATCTTGGTGATTTTCGCAGTGAGTTAGCTTCGGTGGCTTCCGACTGCGATGTTGGACTGCAGAAGTTGCGATCAACTGGACTGCAAGTTCTGTAATTAACTGGTCTGCAGCAGCTGCAATCAGCTGGACTGCAGTGATTGGAAACCAAACTGGGCCAAGCCGTGTTGTGGATCGAACATCCTACAACAGTTTTGATGGTATTTCACTACATATTTTGCCGCGGACCGAGCGTTCCACCAACAATATCTTCATATTTCGAAGTGATGCGATTTTCAGCGATATCCATAGGTAATAGCTTCAGCAGATCTGAAACAGCGAATCTTGATTGCAGCAGTTGCGATCAACTGGACTGCAGTATGTGCAATTATATGGTCAGCAGCATCTGCGATCAGCTGCACGGCGATCATTGTGATCAAACTGGGTTGCAGCAGCTACGATCAGTTGGACTGCAACATTGATTTTTCACGACGTTCAAGCAGCTCTTTCACGGAAGCGATTTTGAAGCGTTTTGTACAACTTTCTCAATGGGAGGACACGATTCCTTTTCTCGTAGTCCCCTTAGTCACGCCAATGTTTGTAACCTAAATCACTTTTGGGCACGAAACACGATGAATGGGTTGTTTGGTGTATTTTTAGGGTTTGGAGATAAATTGAAAGGCAAATAATCAGACACAAGTTTAACGTGGTTCGGCATGGTTGCCTACGTCCACGGGTCAATCCCCTTAGGGAGTAATTTTTCATTGATAATTGTATTACATTCTGTTTTCTCTCCTATTGGCTCTCCCTTCTATCATTTCTGTTCTTCCTATTTATACAGTTAAAAATATAATTCCAATATCAACATAAATCGCATTTACTACCCATTTATGCTCATATATTGAATTCTGAATGTAACTGCCCATTTATGCTCCTATATTGAATTCTGAATGTAACTGCCCATTTATGCTCCCACCATAATTTCTGCATGAAACTTCTCCTTTATGCCTCTTCTTTATTTCTGCATGAAAACTGATCATTCATGTCTCTTATTAATTATGTATAGTGGATGGCAGACTGGATGGAGGTTGGCTGGCAGTATGGTTGGATGGCAGACTGGATGGAGGTCGGCTGGCAGCATGGTTGGAGACTGGTTGGCAGTTCAGAAGAGATTTTGGCTGGCAATTGGTTATCAGCGTTGCTGGATGCAAGACATAAAATTGGCTAGGGGTGCGACTGACTACGATAGTTGACCGTCGGTTGACTTTGACCATTGACCTTGATCGGATGTTGACTTTGACAGTTGACCGACTTTGACCATTGACTGGCTTTGACCATTGACCGGTCTGTGCTGGCGGGTGGACTGCCTTGGTTGACTGGTTAGCGGGCTTGGATGAGGACCAAAAGATGATTCAAGTATCAATTTGGCCCATTAAGTGGTATTTTTACTTATGGTACAAGCAGAAACGTGGGTAGGACATCGCTGTCACTGCTCATAGTCTCGTATCATTTCTGGTGGAGAGTACCACCAATAAGAAGTTTCGTGAAATTTGCAATCTCCTCGATCACCTTCTCCGGAAAGTTTAACCTGTCAAAAAATGGAAAAAGCAAGGCAAAAGAAGAACATACAAGAAATCCATCCATCAACAGTATCGACCACATCCGATTTAATTGCCACTTCCGAGTCGGAAACCTCTTTAATTTATTCTCGACAGCCGCACCAATCCCATGTAGAACGAAGAAAACCAATACATCCCAACAAGGTTGTTTGCGAAACACATAGAAGATCAATAGTTCGTGCATTAAACCCGAGACGAAAAATGTCACTAATATGGCTATGTATACACCCCAACTCCCTTTAATAACATGCCGTACAGGTTCATATACAATTGATTTGAGAATACGTGATGTCATTACGTTCCATCTCTTACCCCAAAAGTCTGAAAATGATGTTGATAAGAACACATAGTTTCCAAATGGTGAATCAACATCTACATCTAAAAGGAGCCTAGCTAGGACAGCATAAATGACGAGAGATAGCTCAGCGCCGAAACAGGTATGAAAGAGATAAAGAAAATTTGAGATGATGAAGTTAGGTTTGTTTTGATATTGTTCTAAATACCCGTACAAATAAAACACTAATCCTAGAAAAAAACCTTCTAGTACGTAATAATACAGTGCATGAAAATGTACTGATGACTGGCTAGATTGTCTGACCTGAATTGGCAAACAAGCGATACCAAGAAAAAGTAAGAAGGTCATTGGCGATGGTGATGAAGATGATGCAAGAGTTGGATCAGATGAAAGTGGACCCTTATCAAACGAGAAGAGTACAAGTTTGAAGCTAGCAAGCCAACTTATATAATACCCTAATACAAAAGTAAGATGGAAAGAAGAGAGATTGAGAGGAATGAGTGTAAATATGTATATAACTGGTAAGACAGTTAGAAGCCTTGGGAATCCTTTCGGGATGTTTCGAGAGGCGAAATAACAGTAAGTTAAGGATGAAAAAATTGTTAAACAGGCGTTCACAAACCTCCCAAACTCATCACTACTATTATTATGACCGTACTCATCCATTTTCTCAAGAGACTTTCTTTCTTTCGTTTTTTTTTTCTTTCAGGAAGTAGTTTGCTTCCGTTTTCAGATGAGAATATATTACCTTGGAGGTGAAGTTATTAGCTTATTTGCATTCAATATGTCTGATGCATCTGCCGCATCATTAGTAATTCGTGCTTGCACGTGCAATTAGTAATTAGTGAAAAAGACTACTCAGACTTAATTGATGGTCCTAGCACCCACATACGATTAGTCATTAGTGGAAGAGATATATCGGTGCAAGACCATCCGCCTCTGCATGTGTATACTCAGCGTTAATAACGCTAAACCACGAATTGTAGCTACCCCAGAACAAAATTACGACTCTTTATTGCATCTGATCAGTGACCCACTTGAGGTGGTTAACAGTTACTGAAGGTACAGAAAACCTACTCGCCACATGGTCGAACGAGGTTGAACGAAAGCAACGAAGAAAATCTTGAGACGAGATATTTTCCAGATGAATGTCAGTAATAAGTCAAATCAAGTGCCAGACTTACTTTTACGAATATTGGATCTGCGAAGTAAGATGTAGAGTCTGCGAAGATGTTAAGTAGCGAGGTATGGATTACTTGTACAGAAAGATATCTCACGAAGAACAATGATAACATGAAGTGAAAGGCACGAAGTCTTGATTGTTACGTAAGAAATAGGACAGATGTCCCCGACAACAACCGAATAAAAAAGCAAAAAGGAAGCGAAAACTTTATTGAAAATGGATCCAGCGAAGTATAAAGTTGAATCATGTGAAACATGTGATGTTAGGCGAGATAAAATGAGATGTCCTCCACTAAGTAATTTTCCCTATAAATAGAGGACTTAAACCATTGTAAGGGGGGTTGGAATTTTAAGGGGTGAGGAGTCATTGTAAGGAGGATAAGTAGAGTGTTCTTGAGAGTGATATTTGTACCATATGTGCTTTGATTATCATAAATTGAGTTAATAAACTAACACTTGTTTCACTTCGTTGTGTGTTCTTGTCTCTGTGTCATTGAAATTAATAATTGGGTGTAACTATGGATTTTCCGTAGTTACATTTTGGCGCCGAGAAACAGGGATCTCATGTTGAGAGTTTACTCTCACTTGGGATAGACCAAGAGAGTTGAAATCGTTCTCAGATTTTTCCATCAAAATCATTTTTGAAGTTATTCTTTTCATAAAGTTTGAAGTTGGTGATTTAGGTATTGTAGTGGTATTAAGGGAGAAGAGTAGATCTGAACATTAATCTTGGAAATTTTTCATTTGAAACATTCATTTTAAGAGTGAGTAAGTTAGATCTGATTCATAGGAGTTTGATAGCGAATCAGTGAGAAAAGACTGATTCGGCAGAAGTTTGTTGATGGCAAGAGTTCCGGATCGAGCACAACACATCATTGCATCGAGAAGAATCCAACGTTTAGCGGAAAATAGAGGAGGAAGAATGCAGATGGGAGAAACATCAACTATAGGAGGAAGACGTGGTGTAAATCGTCAGAGAAACGATGACCGCTACCGTGAAGGGTCGATTCACACTTCTAACACGGAAACGTAGATGAAGGACGAACCAGTGGGAGGAGGTAGAGAAGAGAATGTTAACGAAGAGAACATGACATTGGAGAAGATCAGGGAGGTGCTTTGTCGAGAAAGAGAAAGAGAAAGAGAGAGAGCTCTAGCGGAACAAAGAACCATACTCATGAGGGAGAATGACGCTTTGATGCAGCAGAATCTCCAGCTCAACGAAGAAAGAGTTGTTCATGCATCACGAAATGAAGAAACAGAAACGCGAACAGGGAGGAATTTGCATCAAAGGGAAAAAATGTTGGAGGATGATCAAGGAGAAGAAAAAATAGAACGAAGGAGGGGACGCCAGAGAGAAAGCAACGAAGAGAGATGACTAAGGAGAGCGTTGGAAGAAACTAGATGGAAAGATCAAATACGGCAATTTGAGGAAGAAAGAACACGCGAATAAGAAAGACTACGCGAGGAAGAGAGAATACGAGAAGAAGAAAGAACACACGAAGAAGAAAGACTTCGTGAGGAGGAGAGATTGCGCGAAGAAGAATAGACAGAAGAAGAAAGAAGGTATGAGGAAGAGGAAGAGAGAAGGCGTGAAGATGAAAGGAGACAAGAGGATGGTCGACGAGAAAGAAGAAGAAGAAGACACGGGTGAGACGAATGGAGAGATGAGATTAATCAAGCAGTCATGAACGAATTGCAAGAGATGAAGGGAGAGATGAGATCCATGATTAACAATTCCCTAAGAGGAGGACGAGTGCAGCTGGCTGATGCAATAGAGGTGGCCGGTAAATCACCATTCACACACGAAATATTGGAGGCAAGAATCCCGGGAAGATGCTCGCTACCAACCTTTAGTGATATCCAACCTGCAGAAAACATGTAGAATAGATTCCAGAATTGAGTTTTTCCCATCATATGTTGCTCCGCATCGGATATCTTGTATTTGAATTCAGCAACAAGGGTTGCAATATATTTCATAGAGCATTTATATGTTACGTTCATTTTTATTTTGTTCCTGATTCAAGCAATTTTTTTTCTGAATCACATTCATTTCATTAATAATCAAAGAGAGTTACATGGAGAGTTTAGAATTTTGGCAATACTAAAATAAAGAAAAGCAAAACAAGGTCTGTTACATAAGCCCATTACAACCCTTTAACTAAATCAGTAGTACTCACATTTGGCATTTCAACTCTTATTAGAGATGAAGGTCTTCCTGTGTAAATATGTCTTTCACCTGAAGACAAGGTTGCACCTTTCTTTGCAGAAGAATCTGCTGAAAAATTAACCTCCCTATAACAATGCTTATATCTGATTTGTGATATTTTTCTCACTGCCTGCTTCCATCTACTTCTGATGAACCATGGAACTTTTCCATGAGCAAATTCATTTATCACAGTTTGATAGTCTGAGACAATTACAATCTTTTCTTTACACCACTATATTTCCAATTCCATTGCATAAATAATTGCATAAACTTCTCCTATGTAGTTAGAAGCAATACCTATTAATTCCACCAGTGAGAGTGCCAAGTACTTGACAGTAGTGATCTCTTACTATAACTCCAAATCCTACTACACCTGGATATCCTATGGAAGAGGCATCACAACAAAAAATTATGAATCCAAAATGTGGAGGGAGCTACTAACATTCCCCGATCTCTTGAAATTTTGAATTCCTAAGACCCAAGTTAAATACTGCAATAATAATCATGTCATAATTCTGATTCCACTTGTTTCATGTAATTCTCAAACCCCCTTCACATACTAATTTTATGATTTTGCACTTAAAGATATGAATGTTAGGCTTGATTTGTTCAAAAAAAATCTTATTTTTTTGGAACCATAATTCCTTGAGTATAATACAGGCTGAAATAATCCATACCTGCTTGATCAAAAGACTTTTATTTTTTTTGCACACTTCTATATATCATTGAAAGACATAGGCTGAGGAACTTGGAAGAAATAGAAAATCCATTTCCAAATTTTATTACTGAATCTGCATTTCCATAATAAGTGTTCCATACTGTCTTGAGCATCTTCACAAATACAACATCTTGATACCATATCATACCCTTTCTTCACCATAATTGTATCATCTATATAAAAACCTTTAATGATTTTCCATACATTGCTAGCCACACTAGGGT
Source organism: Papaver bracteatum (assembly GCA_023529315.1). Lineage (NCBI taxonomy): Eukaryota > Viridiplantae > Streptophyta > Magnoliopsida > Ranunculales > Papaveraceae > Papaver > Papaver bracteatum. Next base: position 509,844 of record JAJJWX010003815.1, on the reverse strand, counting down.
GGATAAAAGCATTCCACATATACTTGGTCCAATGAAGAGTATGTTCCTTGAATCTGAGTTTTTGAGCTGCTGCTTGAATTGAGAATGATCCATATAATTCACCGATCCAAGTTAACTCATCTTCCCCTCCTCCTACTGTTGGCATTATTGTAAAGTGAAATATTTATTGAATGAATCTAGGTAAACACCACTTTCCATCCTTTAAAATGTCTAAAACTTTTAACAAGGAATTGTATTTAACATATGAAGTAAATCCCACCTGATCAATCAAAGGTTTATCTCCAATCCATATATCAAACCATACAGAGATTATTTTCCCATTACTTATGATCCACCTTATATCATCTTTCAGAGATTCCCAATCCCACTTCAAACCTGGCCACACAGAAGATAACTGCGATTTTGTGTTCCATTGACCATATTTGTTTTGGTGCTTAGCTCTGAAGAATTTTTCCCAACCATCCTCTGAATTTTGAATTTTCCACATCATCTTCATAAGAAAAGCCTTGTTTATTATTTCTAGTCTTTGAAGACCTAAACCCCCTTCACCATATGTAGTACAAACTTTTCTCCATGCAAAAGTAGTGTATTTCCTTGTGTCACTGTCTCCAGACCATATAATATTTCTTATAATCTTCTCACAAATTTTGATAATTGAAGCAGTCCACTTGTATATAGGCATATTATACATTAGGATACTATAGAGTACTGATTTAACCATAACTATCCTCTCTTGGAATGATAATCATTTCCTTTCCATGTAGCTAACCTTTATTTGCATCATTTCTACAATTGGCCAAACAGTATCCTTACACTTGTAAGAATAACTCCCATGTACTTATCTGGAAAATTTCTTAACTCCATTTGCAATATGCTTTTAATCAATGTTTTTATTTGATCAGTAGTGCCATCAATGAATAATTTGCTCTTGCTCTTATTGATTTTTTGACCTGAACTTTTCTAATAATCTTCAAGTAACCTCATAAGAGCTATAAGACTTTTTTTCTCCCCATTACAAAAGATGAACACATCATCTGCAAAGAACATATGTGTGGGATGTATGCTTTTCCTTATCACCATTGGTTTGATATGACCTTGATTGATACATTAAGTATGCTTCTTTCTTAGAGCTTCTTCCATCAACACAAACAAAATTGGAGAAACGGGATCTCCTTGTCTCAATCCCCTCCCTACTGAGAAGAAACCACAGGTCCACCATTCACCATAACAAAGACTTTAGCTTATTGAAATAAAATGTGTAACCATTCACACCATTATTCAGAAAAACCAAATTTAATAAGTACTTGAAATAGGAATTTCCAACTCACTGAGTCATATTCCTGAGAGATATCAACTTTGACGCTAAGATTTCCACCTCTTCCTTTTTTCTTCATTTCATTAACCATTTTGGAAGCTAATAGAATATGTGCTTGTATACTTCTTCCCTTCACATAAGATGCTTGTTGAGGAGAGATTAACTTATGCATTAGGGTACCCATTCTTAAAGTAATTATTTAAGTAAAATTTTTGAAACTGACATTGCTAAGACCAATTGGTCTAAATTGATTTGGATTTATTACTCCTTCAATTTTTGGAAGAAGTATTAGGAAATTTGAATTTAAAACCTTTGGTATGAATTTCTTTCTCCAACAAAATTGAATAGCTTCAACTACATATTTAGAAATGATATGCCAACAAGCCTTGTAGAACAAATCAGAAACTCCATCAGGCCTTGGAGCAGTATTAGGATCCATACAAAAGATAATAGATTTAATCTCCTCTTCTCCTGGAATTTGCTGTAACATTTCTTCATCTTCTTTTGTAATAATTTCAGGAATAACATCGAACATGGATTCAAAATTTTCTACTTCCTGGAACTTAAACTTGTTCTCAAACTGATTTACCAATGTATTTGCAATGCTTTATTGGTTATTAATAATGTTTCCATTGTTGTATTCTAATTCACAATATGTGTTTTTTGCCTGTCTGATTTTAAGATTGGCATGCAGAAAGCCAGTATTAGGAGCTCCCTCTTTAATCCATTTGATTCTTGCCTTATGCTTGATATGTTTAATTGAACTTCATTAGAGTTAAGATTGTTTTGAGCAGCTACCAAATTGTTGAGAGATTATTCATCAAAAGGATTTTCATCAGAAATAATCATGGCTTCTTTAACTTTTATCTCAGCATCTTTAATCTGATTGTTTACATTTCCAAAAACATTCCAATTCCATTCTTTGAGATTTTTTTTTCAATTTTTTCATTTTTTGCTGAAACACAAAAGCAGAATCTCCTTGAATATTTTCAGACCAACATTTATTGACAAAAATTTGGATGAGATAACCAAATCTATTGAAACTTCATAGGCGTATTTTTTGGCTTAGGACATTGTGCACAACCACCTCATAATGGAGCATGATCAGAATCTACTCTCAATCCAACTTTATATCCCCAAGAATATTTTTGAATCCATATTTGATTAACCACTACTCTGTCTAAGTTACAAAGTATTCTTTTGTTCCCTTACTGAAAATTTGACCAAGAGTGAGATAGACCTTTTTTAGGAGCTTGAATCAGTTCACATATGTCTAAACAATAAGTAAAATCCAACATTGATTTTTTATTGGGACTTTTCCCTCCAACTTTTTCTTCTGCTGAAGTAATAACATTAAAATCACCTATAACAAGCCATGGCAAGTTAAGCATCTTAATTTGTTCCAACTTAGACCATAGATACCTTCTCTGAACATCTCCCACATGTGAATGAACTCCAGAAATAAGAACATCACCAATTTGCACTGTGATCATCTTACTGGACATAGAAATTACTGAAGGAGTAGGTAAATTTTTATTCCAAAACAACCATATATTACCCTTTGTTTTTTTGAAAATATAATTATGAATGACCATGCTCTGCATACCTAGTAGATTCAGTTTATTACAGAATGAAGAAGTACATCTAACTTTAGGTTTAGCAACCCATACTATTGAAGGGTTAAACTGATTAATGAGAGACTTTAATTTATCTTGAGACCTAGATCTCCTTAGGCCCCTTAGATTCCAATAGATGACTTTCATTGTTTGGATTTGAGGCCTTTTGTACCTCATTTTCCTGGATTCTTCCTAAAGTTATACTTACTAGGATTTTGAGTAGCTACTAACACTTGAGTTTGATCAATTTTGGAGGTTGTTACTTCCTTATTTGTACATGAGTTCTTGAAGAAGCAGTTGAGATAGGCTTTTGAATTACTTTGGACCATGAAGTAGTTGGAATTCTCTCTTCTGAAATTGAACCATCTTTACCATTGATATATTGAACCATATTATCTTCTACAACATTTTCTGATACTATCTTTAAAACTTTTGCAGGCTCAATAAATTGCTTATCAGTAATATTTTCCTCTTATGTGGTTAAGGATCCAAATCTCCCTGAAGTAATATTTACTGATCCTTTTGACTTGTTAATTGATGTGGATGTCTGATGAATTTGGGTGACTGGATTCTCACAAATGTCAAACTTCTCTCTTGTGGTAGGAGAATAACTGCTACCATTTTTTCCAGTGCTTGCACTTTTGTGAGCTTCCTCAGGTGGATTTGTTTTAGGAATGAATTTTGGAGTGCTCTGAAACTGCTGATTACTATATCCCTCCTTCTTTGCCCTGCATTTAATTTGAAGATGACCAACTATTTTTCAGTGATTACAAAACTTTGGTGGCTTAGTAAGTATTACTTGTTTCATAAAATCTCCAAACTTGGTTTTAATCCATAGCTTGAGGGGAATTTTCCTTGCTAAATCAATATTCACAACACTTTATCATAATAACAATTCTCATAATTGAGTGTTGCTTCATAAACTTTTACTGGATCTTCCAGAGCCCTACATATGTCGAAAAGAGTTTTCTCCTCCCAATATTCTAAACTGAGTCCATCAAGATGAACCCAGATCATTACAGATGATGTTCTGTGATTTTCTGGCCTGAAATTTGGAATCCAATTGCGAATCCATAAAACTTGATTGAACAATTCCCATTTCCCTTCTTTGATATTGTTTATGTCTCTTTCATTATCAAGCTTTATAGTAAAAAAAACCTTTTCCCAGAGGGATCATCTTACATTGACCTTCAAGTTTCCATTGATTTTTCAAATTTAAGACAACATCAGAGAGTTTCAGATGAATTAGATCGAGACGAACAATTAATGAGAATTTCCAAGCATCACATCGTGTATCAGAATCATTTATAAGATCAATAGATGTAGTTTCTACTGGTGAGTTTATCAGATCTACCACTGATGAACCCATTTCCAGATTCAAATTCTTCTCCATACCAGAGAAATTATTGCTCTAAGTAGAACTAATTAAAGAAAGTAAGGAAAATAGAACCCTAATGAAGAAATTTAACACGAATCATGAGATTAACCTGAAAATTAACCTGAGTTTAATGAAGGTTTGCGCAGAAAACAAATAAAATAGTAGGAAATTTTGGCACTGAGTTGGTCGCCGATCCTCAGAGCTCAACTCAGGCCGATTCTCATCCTACTTCAAAAGATTAGTGATCTCGTGCGTTCCTGAGTCAAGCACTACCAACATATTAGTATTCTTTTACAAAAGAAAAGAAAAGGAAATGAACTGCTACAAATTTTTTTTCTCTCAAACACATTGGTACCTGATTAATGAAACGAAGAAACAAGATGTTCTTTCACACTATACCTTTCAGGTTAATATTCAGTTCCTGGTAGCACATTAGCATACGTCTTTGCAGCAAAAAAAATAAAAACAAAAACCTAAAAAACAAAAAAAAAAACGAATTCGCTTTTGCTTGGATATGGAGAACATGTATAGTATAAGAAAAATGACAATATCAAGATCTAACTTGATGCAGCCACATTTTAGCACTTTCAGTCCACATTTTTTCAAAAACCCATGAATAATCTCGGTCCATTTTTTTTCAAAATAAAAAATCCAGAATAATCTCGGTCAAATTAAATTTGGTGAAACTAATATTCCTAGAATTTAACTTGCAGAAGATAATATTCCCGTATTTGATTTTGTTTGGTTTAATATTTTTGCAAAATGGTAAAAATGTAAATTGAAAAAAAAAATGGTTATTTGCATAAATAAATTTGAAATACGAAACAAAAATTAAAAAAAACGGGTAAACTACTATTTTGAAAAGATTGTTGTGTAAACATTGATTTGAAGATTCTCATTTATGTAAACACCTATTCCATCGTCTCTAATTTAAATTATGCAACCACTAATCTAAAGGAAAAATTAATTTTCCCCATTCATCGTCTCTTTTATAATAAAATTGGTTGGCTCCGCTAAAATAGAGCCGAGAAAAAGAAAAAATAAAGAATTTGATATGACAACAACATAAATGCGGGTCATAAGATTGTTCTTATCCAATGGTTTATGAGATTAATAATTCTGTATTGACCGGGATAAATTGCGTGAATTTTGCACTGCAGGGATTCAGCGGATGATAGGTAACAACTTTATCATCCGGATAGAGAATGGTTGAAGTGGATCCCATAGTGGTAAGTCCAAGATTTTATTCGGGTACACCAATAATTTTCACTATGGGATTTGACAAAATAAGATGTTGAATCTTTTTGTCGCGACATCACAACAACTTTAGTACGGTATTATATGAGTCGTGCTAGTAACATCTCTATAAAAACAGTCCTTAGATAATAAGGGTGAAGATATATACTAAGGCCTATTCCTATGGGTATGGCAAAAAAATGGTGTTTGGCATGTCAAACCATTTGCGCCATTACGGTAGACATGCCAAATATGATTAAAAACATATATTTAATTGTGTTGGGTGGGACCCTAATAAATAAAAAATATATTTGTATTTATGTGGTGGGGTATTTATAAAAGTTTTAATGATATAATATATTTAGTGGGACCCTTTAAATATAAAAGTGTATTAGAATAATGAAAAAGTATGAGAGAAGGAGAATTTATATATATATATAAAATTACTCGGAGATAAAGACAATATCGCCGGAGATAAAGACTTTATCGCTCACCAAAGCGACAGAGACTCCATCGCTCGCTAAAGACTCTGTCGCGTATGCCAATATGTCAGAAATAACATATTGGCATATGAGTTTGGCAGTTTGGCATACCCACGGTGGGTGCATATATGCCAAATACATGAATTTGGCATACCCATAGGAATAGGCCTAATAAGTTTAATTCTGGATCCATACGTGTTAGTCCCTATAATAGTAGATCCTGTGGCTATTAGGTGCGTTTTCATTTTTGTTGTCACGCGGATGCTCGCGTGACAGCACAGACTCGTATTATATTATAGATTAAGATATCAATTTTCAGGTATATGGACTCCAGATAAACTGCATTCTTTTGGATACCAAAAATACAAGTCAGAATTTCGCATTACAAAAATTTACTATTTTACGTTTAAAAACTTTATAACCAAAACAAAGGCTACTTCTAGATGTATATCCAAAATATGCAAAAAAATTATGCACTCTCTCAAACTAGCTCCCAAGCCTAGAATTTCAATATTTTGGGTTCCCAAGCCTATTTTTGCTGATTTGCGCCCCTAACAATATTTTGATTCTTCTTGGTGAAGTTTATAGCTGTGCCCATGGTCGGTGAAGTTTGTCTTTCTTTTCATTCTCTTCAACCTGGTTATTTTTTTTCTCCCCGTCTTCTTTGTTTTCCCGCTTCTGATTTTAAGTAGATTTAATCTTCGCTCCATTGATGTCTTCTTCTCATCCTTTCCTTCTAGAACTTCTTTTTCTTTTCCCATAGAGACTTGTGCGGAGCCACCTTATAATAAGCCTTTGTTTTTTAGGTGTTTTTAACGAATTTTTTTTAACTCGCACCGCGAGTTCAAAAAAAGAATTCGCAGCCTAATAACCCTTGGATAGGGGAGATCTGATATCATCAAACTAAGAATTTAACCTCAGTTAAATAAACGGAATTTTGTATAAAATGCCGTTTCTCAAGTCTCCACTATATATTTTGAAAAAATCCAATACCAAATCTCCCACCCAATTCCTATTTTGGCGCATTCTATTAGAAATGAAATCACAAAAACGAAAGCTTCTTAAGACACCTTGCGAACCTAGTAGTACAACACGTAATTTTCAATGATAATAAGTATATCTTGATTTGATTTCATTACATTTGTGTTCTAGAAGTTAAAACGATCCCCAATCACGTTCTGTTGTCTGATAATCAATTACTATAGCAAGTTAATAATATTGGTTTAATGTTATATCTGAATACATAAAGTTGTATTAAACCACTGAGATATCAGTATATATTACTCCCTTATCAACAGAAATTTAGAATCAAACGAGGTAAAGACCTCTCAGTAATGGGTTAACTATTGTGTTTCTTTCTCCCTTATCATCTAGCTAGCATGGTTTGATGAAGTACCGTACAGGGTATAAAGAACTTGTTTTCATATACTAGCTAGATGATGAGGGTCAGGGACAAGACAAAGTACTATCAGTGACTGAACCTGGTAGTACTACTCTTGACAGCTTCATTGATTGGATTGAATTAATACTACCAGAACTAGTAATAACTAAGAATCCATATGCACAGAACACAAAAGCCATTGAGTTGCAGTAGCTTCGACACAAAGGTGTTCGTCAAAGTGGGATCTAACCTGGCGTCATAAAGATACGTGAAATATGTAGCTTGGCGCTAGAAATAAGGAATCAGATGAAGTAAATGTTGTGTATACTGTTAAACTTAAGGTTCAACTCAAAAATAATTGTTATGTTATAAATCAATCTCTAAAAGAGATATATATAGTGTTACAAGAGAAGAGAAAGTCTTCTACAAAGAAAATAAGAAAGGGAGGAAGAAAATAAGGAAGGGAGGAAGAAAAACAAGCCATCCTACAAGCCACCCTATAGCCACCCTACAACTACTTCCACCTACTACTACTAATTCATTAGTCAATCTTGATGACTAATGTTACAACTACTAATTAATTATTCAACACTCCCCCTCAAGGTGGTGCATATATGTCACAGATGCCCAACTTGACAAGTGAATCGTTAAATATTTTATTTGATACGGCCTTAGTCAGAATATCTGCCAGTTGTTGTGTTGTTCGGACATATGGTACTTCAATAATTTTTTCTTCAAGTTTCTCATAAATGAAGTTCCTATCAATTTCCACGTGTTTCGTTCGATCATGTTGCACCGGATTCTCTGCAATTTTGATTGCTGACTGATTATCACAAAAAAACTTCATAGGTTTTTCAGATGGGAACCTAAGCTCTCCCATAAGCCTTTTCAACCATAATAATTCACAAATGCCTTTTACCATTGCTCTATATTCTTCTTCAAAGATTTGACAAGGAAACAACCTGTTGTTTCTTAGACTTCCAAGTTACTAAGTTACCCCCGACGAAGGTAACATACCCAGATGTCGATCTTTTCCTATCGACTTTGCCTCCCCAATCTGAGTCAGTGTAACCTGATACATCAAGATGTCCATGTTTTGAAAACATCAAACCTCTGCCTGGTGCGGACTTCAAATATCTTAGTATCCTGGTGACTGCATCCATGTGTTGTTGACCCGGATTATGCATAAATATGCTTACAACACTTACAACATAAGCAATATCTGGCCTTGTATGAGAAAGATAAATCAAGCGACCAACTAACCTCTGGTATTGTCCTTTGTCTGCTAGTATTTGATCAGAACATTCTTCAAGACCATGATTTTGTTCCATAGGAGACCCGATTGGCGTACAACCAGTTTCCTTCAACAAATCAATCACATATTTTCGCTGACACAAGAAAATTCCCTTTATGGATCGATTAACTTCAATACCCAAGAAGTACTTAAGTCCACCCAAATCTTTCATATCAAACTCAGAATACAAGCAATTCTTCAGATTACTCATCTGTTTAGGGGTCATTTCCTGTTACCACCATATCATCTACATAGATAATAAGAGCAGTTACCTTGTCACCTACTCTTTTAAGGAACAAGGTATGATCAGCATTACTTTGTATATAACCAAACTTCTTCATTGCAATGCGAAATCTACCAAACCATGCTCTGGGAGATTGTTTCAAAACATATAAAGCCTTCTTTAACTTACACACAACATTAACATTGTTTGGAGCATTATAACCTGGAGGTAGTGTCATGTAGACTTCTTCTTGCAAATCACCATGTAAAAAAGCATTTTTTACATCATATTGTTGTAGAGGCCAGCCTAGATTTGCTTTGCAAAGACAATAATACTCGAATAGTGTTGATTTTTGCAACAGGAGCAAACATCTCCTGATAATCAATACCATAAGTCTGGGTAAACCCTTTAGCCACAAGTCTTGCTTTATACCTGTCAATAGAGCCATCTGGATTATGCTTGATAGTATATACCCACCTGCATCCAACTGGTAGTGAGACTATATCACATGTACCATTTTCTACATGTGCCACCATCTCCTCTTTTATAGGACCAGCCTATTTCGGATTAGATAGTGCTTCTTCTACTGTTCTGGGAATAGTAACATCTGCCATTTGACTGACAAACGCTTTTCCCTCTTTTGATAATCTATGAGTTGACACGTAATTCGAAATATGGTGGAACTCCACGATTACTCCTTGGTGGCAACTGGTACCTGTCGGTGTCAGGTAGTTCACAAGTATCATTAGTATTAATCGAACAATCTATCCTTACCTCAGGGACATCGGCACCGGCTTGAGGACAATTAGATGTAGGTATTGTTGATGAAGAGAGAGATGGAGCTTCAAGATCAGGGGTGTCAATTTCTTCGGCAACAGGAATATCAAATTCTTGAACCGGCTCCATGACTTGTATATCATCAATTCTTGAACTACTGAAAGTTTGATGTGTACTTATGCTTGTTTCATTTGCTGTCATATTAATTTCACTATTAGTCGGAAACAAATCCATCCAATTCAACTCTTCAATAACACTCTCTCCATGAAGAGGAGAATCAGATACATCGGATGAGTAAAACATTTCGTGCTCATAAAAGGTGACATCCATAGTAACATAAAATTTATGACTTTGAGGATGATAACACCTATAACCCTTCAGGAATGGATGATAACCAATAAAAACACATTTGATAGCACAATGATCTAGCTTTGTACGTAGATGTTTCTGCAGATGTACAAAAACAACACAACCGAATACCCGTGGAGGAAGCTTAAGATGAGACGGTATTGTTACAAACGAAGCCAATTTGTCCAACGGTGTCTGAAATTTTAAAACACTTGTTGGTACTCGATTAAGAAGATATACTGCACTAGTAATGGATTCTTCCCAGAATTTTGGCTTCATATTTGACCCAATCAAGCATGCCCTCGTAATTTCAAGTAACTGGCGATTTTTTATTTCCGCCACACCATTTTGTTGTGGCGTAGACGGGAAACTAGTTTCATGAATAATTCCATGTTCTCCAAAGTATCTTTGTAATACTTCATTAACATACTCACCTCCATTATCAGAATGAAGGACCTTTAAGTTAGCCGAAAATTGTTTCTGAATCATTTTATGAAATGCGCGAAAACGATCAGCCACATCACTTTTATTCTTCATTAAATAGAGCCAAGTCATACGAGTACAATCATCGATAAAGATAACAAACCACCGAAATCCAGAAGTACTGGTAATACGAGAAGGTCCCCAGACATCAGAATGAACCAAATTGAATGGGACGTATCTTCTACTGAAACTATCTGGGTAAGTAGTACGATGACTCTTCGCAAGAATGCAATTATCACATTTAAAGTCTGACAGTTTGCAAGACTTAAACAAATCAGGAAACAAGTGCTCCAAATATCCAAAAGAAGCATGTCCTAAACGGCGGTGCCACAGTAAGATTTTATTTTTAGATGCACAAGAAGACCTTTTAACTAAAAGAGATCTCCCTTCACAAACATCGTCTATGTAATATAAACCATCTCTCTTAGTACCTCGCCCAATTATCTCCCCATTGCCGAGATCCTGAAGAATACAGAAAGTGGGATAGATTAGTACTAAACAATTTAACTGTGCGGTTACTTGTGTCGTAGACAAGAGATTATTTGAAAGAGAAGGAACCAATAATGTGTGTTCCAAGGACAAGGAAGGTGTTAAATCAACTCTCCCAGCTCCGGTAACCGGATACGGTACACCATTGGCGTTGGAAATAGTTGTATACGCAGGTAGCAACGGATCTCTCAAAATAAAGGCATCGAACGTCATATGACCCGTAGCACCAGAGTCGAGAATCCAACCATGATCTTTTCCAGAATCAGTAGCAAGTAAAGTGACGTCAACCTTACTTGATTGCTGGAAGAGGTTCGGGTTCACCAAAGAATGAGATTCCACCACGGAAGAATGAGTATCGGTCGTCGTAGTCATCATTGAAGTACTTGTATCTACCCCTTTTTGGTCGATCTTTATTTGTATTTTATAGGCGTACCAATCGGGATAACCAATTTTCTTGAAACATTTCTCCACGAAGTGTGAATTGCTTCCACAGTAAACACAACGTCTAACGGAAGACATTATCACGATTAAAGAAGAAATTATGAAGTATGAATACAGGTCGCAAGCAGCTTGCGAAAAACTTGGCAAGCGTTTTTTTTATTTATTAAATGACCAAAAAAGGTACAAATGAAACTGATTGTGTACACAACTGTTTCTGAGGGGTGAAAAAAAACCGGCTAGATTCTACCTAGCAGCTAAAAATTATATGAGTAGTCGAATAAGAGGAACAAGTCCTATAACGGTAAAAACGGTAAGAGTTTAAATTCAAATCAAGTTTTCTCTCTTGCACAGAGAAATTAAATTTGACAAATCAACCAAATATATGAAAAAAAACTTAACAGGGGTTTGCTTATAAGAAAAACAAACTCAATAAAAAAAAATCTTGATCAAAGATGATAACTGTTTGTACGAAACAAAAACAGCAGTACAACTTACTTAGTCCAAGATAAATGGATTAACAAGTTTAAGTAGGATTTAAAAAGGGCAATCATAAACATAACAAGTTTATCATAAAATCGGTAGTACAACTTACTTGTTTCAATAAGTATATAAAGAAAAACAAGAACCTTAAACCAGCGGAAGAAGGATCAATCGAAGTAACAAAGCACTCACTATAACTAAGAAGCACTCAACTCACCATGGAGCTCTGATACCATGTTAAACTTAAGGTTCAACTCAAAAATAATTGTTATGTTATAAATCAATCTCTAAAAGAGATATATATATATATATATATAGTGTTACAAGAGAAGAGAAAGTCTTCTACAAAGAAAATAAGAAAGGGAGGAAGAAAATAAGGAAGGGAGGAAGAAAAACAAGCCATCCTACAAGCCACCCTATAGCCACCCTACAACTACTTCTACCTACTACTACTAATTCATTAGTCAATCTTGATGACTAATGTTACAACTACTAATTAATTATTCAACATATACTTCTCCCCCAAAAAATGTTGTATATATATGAAAAGTCAAAGATTCGGAATATTACACAAAATTCAATTTATCTAACTGGATTAAATCCTTAGTTTGATGATGTCAAATCTCCCCTATCCAAGGGTTATTAAGCTGCGAATTCTCTTTTGAACTCGCAGTGCGAGTTCAAATTTTTTTCATGTTTTTAAGATTTGTCCCCCTTAAATTTAAGCAAAATGAAGTAATATAAGCCTAAATTGTAAATTTACAAATACAAGTCTTACAAAATGTCTCAAAAAAGGTAGTGATACATGTGATTGTCATTAAAATTTGCTTATGGATATCAAATTTAATGATGATATATGATGAATATCGGAAATCTAATAACAAAAACCCCCAAAAGTTTTGGGAGGCATACATTTGTCCCCCAATCAATATTTTTTGGCTCCACCCCCGGAACTTGTTGTTCTACCTTTTATACTCTCTAGGCAATAAATTTATGCTTCACTTTTATCAGTACCAGTTTCAATCAGCGTAACACAGAAATATCAAAACCTACTTACCACACTAGTTTACGCAACTAGGGAGGGTATCTAAGAAAAAACAAAAAACAAAAAGACAACGAAAAAAGAAAAACTCAATCAGGCATGTTCATCGAGTTAAAACAAACAAAATTTCTAAGATTTCATGGAGTTACAGTAGTAAAATACTCGAAGACCTTACTCAGTAATACTAAGTCATTTAAAGTAGTTATTACAGCGCGAGTTAAAGAGAGAGTAATTACAGTTACCAACCTCTGGGGCCGAGGGCCCGAGAGTCATGATGAAGGAGGGAAGGTAATCAGGTATATAAGGTGGAATCCTGGTTAGTATTCCATCGCTCATCCTTCTTCCTTCTAACTTACAACAATCTGTTAAACGCCAAATACTAATATTGGTATGTGCTCATCCCCATTCTCAGTTTCCTTTGTCTTGCTCTCTTTTTCATCTTTGCACAAACTTCCCCTAAAGTTAGTCAGGATCTCGGATAGTCTTCAAAATTTTACTTCTTCTACAGTACATCAAACGTACCTGTTTATTTTTGTGTGAGCAAATTTTTATTTAGGGGTTTCCTTCTCTTCTTCTAGTATTATCTGGTAGATTAATCAAATCGTTATTTACTTATTGCCCTGTAAGACAAAAAGGAAAAAAAAAACGGGCTTTTACCAGTTTTGTTGGAACTTTGATGCATACCTTATTGACTGATGTCACTATATTAGTGATAAAGACACTGAGTGATGATAACTTCGGCAGTGTATTAGTGATAAATACATTGAGTGATGATAATTTTGGGTTTGAAACTCTGCACCAAATTCTATATTGATCATCAAAATATAAATAAAAACATGCTTTTTAGGTTGTTTAATTAATTGCGTGCTAATTGGCTAGTATTTGTTTTTTTTAAGACACCTTAACAAAAAAGAGTTTAATGAATTTTATGATAAGCAATTCTTGCTAATAAGCTAGTGTGTTTTTTTTTTTTTTTAATTTTCATTTCTTTAATTATTGTTTTGCTCTTCAGCCAGATATATATGTAAAGGAGAAAGCTGATAAAGAAATTCAACAAAGATGATTTCAGTTGTTTCTTCTCCTGATACCGAGCTGCAGATGACTCCAATCTCGATCGAAAATCCTCCACCTTCCGAAGCCATAATTTATCGATCCAAGCTCCCAGACATTTCCATCCCCAACCAAATCCCACTCCACACATATTGTTTCGAAAACATCTCAGACTTCTCTGAAAAACCTTGCCTGATCACAGGCTCTAACGGAAGAACTTACAGTTATTCTGAAACTCATCTCATTTGCCGAAAAACTGCCGTCGGATTATCGAAACTCGGTATAAAGAAAGGTGACGTGATCATGCTTCTACTCCAAAACTGTCCCGAGTTCGTTTTCTCATTTTTAGGAGCATCAATGCTTGGGGCGACATCAACTACTGCAAATCCATTTTACACTCAAGCAGAGATTTTCAAACAATTCAACTCTTCTAAAGCAAAACTCATAATCACTCAATCGCAATTCGTAGAAAAACTACGAGACGACTCGGCAGAAAACTCTCCTAAAATTGGAGAAGATTTCATAGTTGTTACAATAGATGATCCCCCGAAAAACTGCCTACATTTCTCCATAATTTCAGATGCCAACGAAAAAGAAGAAATCCCATCGGTTTCAATTGAACCTGAAAACCCTGTTCTTCTTTCATACTCATCAGGAACAACTGGACTACCAAAAGGAACAATTTTGACACATAAAAACTTGATTTCAAATGTTGCTCAACAAGTTGATGGAGAGAACCCTAATTTGTATTACAAATTAGATGACGTAGTATTATGTGTTCTTCCACTGTTTCATATTTATGCTATAAACATTATTTTACTATGTTCCCTTAGAGCTGGAGCAGGGGTGGTTTTAATGGAGAAATTTGTTATTACTTCATTATTGGAACTCATCCAACGTTACCGAATTTCGTTTGCACCAATTGTTCCACCATTAGTCCTTGCCTTGGCGAAGAGTCCTTTGGTCGGGAGCTTCGATCTGAGTTCCATTCGCGCAATTTTATCATCTGCTGCACCGCTTGGGAAGGAACTAGAAGATGCACTTAGAAGTAGAGTTCCTCAAGCAATAATTGGGCAGGTAAAAATCATCCACAGCTAGCTGTGTTAGACAATATTAAGTAGCCGGTCATAAATAGCGAGTGACTAATTCTACGCCTATGAAGAACCTATAATCATAGCTAAAGTAGGGGTGATGATGTTTTGACGTAATGAATTATTTTTATAAACAGGGTTATGGAATGACAGAGGCAGGACCAGTCATAACAATGTCACTCGTATTTGCTAAACAACCGTTCCCGTCGAAATCTGGTTCTGCTGGAGTCGTTGTAAGGAATACAGAGATGAAAGTGATCGATCCTGAAACAGGTTTAGCTCTCCCGCATAATCAACAGGGTGAGATTTGTGTTCGTGGACCTCAGGTTATGAAAGGCAAGTCCAATATTCTTTTCCATTTTCCGTACCCTAAACCAAAAACAAAGCAAAACAAATATTAACTGAAGCAGAAAAAGATTAATAATGCAGAATTCAATTCTTACTTGTTGAAATAATTGATTTACCAAGCTTAGAGAAATTTCAGGTATAAATGTATAAGTATAACTAGTTCCCAAACGAATTCATCGTATTTTGATCGTGTCTTGTTGTGTTGATTGTAGGATATCTAAACAATGAGGATGAAACTGCGAGTACAATTGACGTGGCGGGTTGGCTACACACAGGAGATATAGGTTATGTCGATGACGACGACGAACTCTTCATTGTCGATAGAATTAAAGAACTGATCAAATTCAAAGGCTTCCAAGTAAATTTTAATAGTTTAGTTTAATTAAGTTATCTGTTTCGGAATTAACATAATATATTGAACAAATAATATAGAAGTAAATTTTTTGAATGGAATATAGGTACCGCCTGCCGAACTCGAGGCACTACTCTTAAGTCACCCATCGATTGCAGACGCTGCTGTTGTTTCGTAAGTACACATCTAATTAATAGCTTCATAAGTAATAATCCATTTCTCACTTTTCTTAAAATCATGAACATTTTTTCCTATAGTCAAAAAGACGAGGTAGCTGGAGAAATTCCAGTGGCATTTATCGTTCGAGCACATGGTTTTGAGCTTAATGAAGTTGCTGTAAAAGAATACATTTCAAAACAAGTAAGTTTAGTAATAAATTTGAAAGGAAAAAAAAAAAACTTATTTACATTTTCATATGAAAATACTTATTTGGCTAACAACTTTTTAATATCAAACTTCAGGTTGTATTTTACAAGAGATTGCAAAGAGTCTTTTTCATCCACGCTATACCAAAATCTCCTTCTGGCAAGATTTTAAGAAAAGATCTTAGAGCTAAACTAGCTTCTTTGTCGGCTTCGGCATAATTAACAAAATCAGGCAATTATTTGGTGGGCGTGGACAGGCAACACATTGCTGATTGTTGGAAGTAGTCATAGTTGACGTGTGCATGCATAATCCTAGTCTCTAGGATTTGTTCTAGTAGTTATTACGTGGGCTGTAATTCATGTCATCTGTAATTTTTGCTGTTGGAAGACTTTTTTTTTTTTTTTTTTTTTTTTTTTGCCAAGTACAATAGTTTGTTAAAGCCAAAACAAAAACGTAAGTACAAGAATTACAAGTGGGCACAAGGCCCCCACCCCCATAAACCAAAAGGGTAACATGATTAACTGTAAAAGAAGCTCAAAGGGATCCTAAATAGCTAACACAAAATAAATAACATCAAGTGAAAATTCAAGGAAATTAATAGGGTGTATACCCAACTCCTTGTTAGGAAAATCATGGGTTTCCTAGTTTGAGTCCGTTTCCACATTGAAGTGAATTTCCTAATCTAGGTTTGGTAGAGTTTAGGAAAGATTTTAGTTTCCTAATAGGATACTAATACTTGGTGGCCAAGTTTATGTTCTCTATATATAAGACTAAAATTGTAGGTTTGTAAACATCCAACCTAGCAGAGTGGTAAAGCCTTGTGCTTAGGATTTTGGTCTCTTTGGTAGGGAGGGTTGAGAGCTACTGTTAAAGTCAATATCGGTGTGACAGAAAAACTTAGGGTTTGGGGTTTTTCCCTAAACCAAGTTTCCAGTCTTTCCAAGTTTCTCCTTTGTTGTTAGCAGTTGTGACGAAAGTGTAGAAGAGAATACATGAGGATGATTTGAAGAATGGTTAGAGAATTTATTTCTATGGTTTCTTCGATGGTGTTCTCAGGTATGTCTTGTTAACTCTTTGGGTCTTGTCTTGGGTTTCAGAAATACCATGTAATGATCTTTGATTTAATGGAAGTTTTTCTGGGGGTGTTGGCCGTGGATGTAGCCTGTAAAGGTGAACCACATATATCTTGTGTTGTGGTTGTGTATTTGTTTATATTCTTTCTCTATCTTCTTATTTCTCCCATATTTGGTTCATATCACCAATTACCTTTGTGATCATGTATTCCTCTGCGGTCGGGGTGCCAATTTTCCCATCAGTCCTCTCAAGCGTCCCCTATTCCAAGTCAGAAGTTTCTCTTAGACTGAGAACAAGAAAAAATTTCTTTCATAAGATCCAAGTCCCCATAATATTCATAATCCTATGGATATCTTTGGTGATCATGCACTCCATTGTGCTTAAGACGTGGGCCTCAAGTTTCTCCATGAATTGGTTCGTCATGTAATTACGAATATTTATTAAAAAGATGGTGTGTCTGCGCGTAAATAAATTTCTTTGGTTTTTTTATCAGATAATAACAAGGATTTACGTCCAGTAGACATCCTTGTCCTTAACTTGGAAAATGGACAAGACGTATGCATGGATGTCACAGTGTCTCTCGCTTCTCTGGGGAGGGGGTTCGTTCTTTCATTCTAGGTCAAGCCATTTCGAAATCAATTTTGTGTAAACGTACTAAATACTTGGATGAATGTGCTTCACATGCGTATGGCTTGGGTGTTTAGCTTTCACTACCTTGGGGGAGCTTAGAGATGATACTGTTTGTTTTTTTAAGCATTTGAAGAATTGTTTAGTTAGTAATGATGCTGGTAGTGGTCTAGGTAGTTTTATTTTTCATAAATTGGGCATTGCTATTCAAAAACGGGTTAGTGCCCACTTGTTGCTCGGTTACCAACTAAATCTTTGTATGAATCTTTATGATTACGAGTCTATCAATTAATAAAATATTAGTTGTTATCAAAATAATTAAATAAATCCTCATAAATATCATTCAACATTATATTAATATGGATAGAGATGGAATTGCAAGTTTTAGAAGAAGTAATTAGCCAACAAAAATAAAATTGCTAGGCATTCTAAGATTTAAAAATATTTAAGGTTTGGATTGCATGTCCTCCAAGTTTTGTTGTAAACCCAACATTGGAAAATGTAGACATTGTTGATATATTCACAAAAATAAATTTCTATCATTGCTTCGTATAAAAAAGCAGAGGATTATTTTGTTTTTGGTACATAGGTTTTATCCAGCTTTAGAGTTTGGTCAAGCATTTGTCCAGCTTTGCTTTTGGTATTTGGAATTGTTGGGGTATAAATTTAAAAATATAGTTTTGGAATATTATCAAAGTTAGAGAGATAGTGTGGTGGTATTATTTTGGGCTCCCACACTATAGGCATGGGTTCACTTATATTACATGGGTGCAAGTCCCACCCCAGAAACCAATTTTTTGTTCTTCTTAACTTGCCTTTTCAACAGCGTATTAAGGTAATTATTTCCTGATTAATTACAATTAATATTGACTTTATATTATGGTCGTTTTCCTGCTGTTACAAAGAAACTTAATTGGCCATTTAATCAAAAAGATTTTTCATTAATTCCATTGATTTTCATTGGTTATAAAACTGGTTTCTGGAAGAGATGAAGAAATAACATTTTTCATCTATTTGTGTTCTGAGCAAGTGTTAGAAAGAGTACGAGTTGGTTAGATTTTTCAAGGTGCAGAGAAATCGAAATAGAGAGTTATCAGTTGTTTTATCCCTTAGGGTTTTCGACAAGAATTGACTCGTAGCACAATCAAGAGGCAGAGTCGCGAAACACCTTAAAGATAGTGGCTTAGTCGGCGACTCAGCTGTTTGAGATTCATTATTGTGTAATATGTTTTTATGCATTGATTCCAACATGAATTGACGTTGACTTGCTTAATCAAATCTAATTATTAACCTAAGTTACTCATATACCCTTTCACTTTCCTCAATTCATTTTCTATGTCATCTTCTTGGGCCTCCATGAAAATCATAATTGCATAACCCCACGCAAATCTACAGATGAGGAGCGACAAAAAACATAAGAGTTTGATGAAATTGGATCGAGAAATAGAAAATTCAGATGAACTGAAGTCTAAAAGTTTCCTAGATGGGAATTAGGTTGAGATGAAGCTGTTGCTGATGAAAGTAATTCAGAGAAGATGAGGTTCTGATGATGGAACTGGTTAGGGTTTTGTGGCGAACAAAAAATCAGAGAAGAAACTAAAGTTGTTGTTAGTCGGCGTTGTGGATTTCTGACAGGATATAATCCCTGAAAAGTCGAGGGGGGTATTAAGGTTTGAAACTACAAGAGCTTGGTTCTGTTAGCAGTAGAGATTGATGATATGGAAGAATAAGGATACAAATACAAAGAAGAAGAAGAATTAAAGATGAGTTTTTCTAGGATTTGAATTCTAAGTGAGATTGAAGTGTTTGTAAAGAGTTTTATTTAAATCAGTTTTGAAGAGATATTGTTGATTTTCATGGACGTAATTACTTCCGCAGGTTGATTGAGAATTGTGATTGTATGGCTGGAAGAAATAAGAAGGACAAGAATCAGAAATCTTCATATCCTGATTCCAAATCCGTGTATCACTAGCTTCTTCTCTGAAATTCCATTTTCAGAAAAAACCCATATCCTCAAATCCACTGTCTCTATCATCTTCGGCTTGTTACCACACAGAGATGCAACTCAAAAACGTCATTTCATACTATCTTATCTTGGAATAAGAAGATGCTGATTAAAAGAGATGAACATGAGATGGATGGATGATCTGGTTTCTTTAAGAGGGGTAAACGAGTAAAAGACTCAATCATTAATTAAAAAAATGGACATAAAAGAGAAAAATAAAACAAAATTAGGTTAAATAAAGTCAATCACTTCCAAGTATCAAAACTCAAAGCTGGACAATTGGGAGACCAACTCTAAAGGTGGACAAAATCTGAGTTAAAAAAAAACAAAAAAAAAAGAAGAGAAAAACAAGTAATGATGATATTTTATTCTACAACAATTTTTTTGCTTATAAAGACCATATAAAAAAAATCGTCTTACAAATGAAAAACGCAATAGTGATGGTCTATGTTGCATGAACAAGGATACGAGACACAATTACGGCACAATGCGGTTACAGGGATATGTCAGATTTCAAAAAAGCAGGTTATTTTTTAAAAAAGCAGGTTATGGGAACACATTATATATATATATATTTTGTACATGTTATTAAAATGATATTTTACTCAACAAAATAATTGTTTTTATTTTAGATACTTGATTACTAATGAAGTAAATTAACAATATGAAATAATGATCATGTCTTTCACGAATAATGCTTGATTTTTATTTGTCTAAAAAGAGAATAATATTACTATCATACATATCTAGATTATTTTGATTTTCTAAAACAATATAAACTATTTATGGATTGTTTGAAAGTGTCAAATCATAGTCCAATCTGGACTTTTACGGGAACATGATCGGTCGTGTCCATCAAGAATCAGAAAGTGTCGGGACGAGTGTCGTGTCCGATCATGCGTTCGACACGGCCAATGTTCTGACGTCTTTTTGGGCATGTCCTTGCAACATAGGTGATGGTGCACTTACTACTTTTTCTTTCTTTTATTTTTCTATTTTTTTCCTTGAAAAGTTGAAATTGATTCAAGGGGACAAGAAAGCACAAAAAGAACATAAACTGAGAAACTCATCCACCAAAGAGAGTGGAGCTGCAAATGAAACGACCTAGCAGCTAGGGACAAAGTTCCGTACATATCTTCCGTCCCTCCCAAGTCCCAACTGTGTACCAAATCATCAAAATACAATCCTTTGAAAACTTAGTATGGATGTCACCATTTAAAAAGGAACTTTACAGCTATAATCACATCATTTGGTTCATAATCCTTGTTGTGGAAAGTCCTTCTATTTTTCTCGATCCATAACGCACACCATATCAGGTAAGTTGTTTCATATGAAGTCATGAAGAGCATCGGGTGAATTTCTTCTTCCAGGACTTCGGTTGTCTCGCTCATTGCTAAACCAACTGTTTACTGTTTTTGTTCACGGACATAAGATGTGTATCGTTTGTTAATTGATGAACCTTCTCAAGGAATTGAAACATCGTCTCCAAACCCTTCTCATCTGATAATTACAAAAAATGTAGTTCAGTTAAAACTACAAAGGAATAAACAAAAATACAAAATTATTGAATTAATTAATACAAATTAAAATTGTTACTAAATCTTGGGATTGTATGGCCGCTAGGGTGGTGAATCACAACAGGATCCACACATAGTTCCAACAATTTCTCCCCGTACGGCCTCAGATAGTCCCTCTTGCCTGAAAATTGAGAAAAAACAACGAGAAATATTATGAAATTTAGCCATTAAAGAGATGATGATAAAATTTGGAAGTGGAAGAGATGCCATATTAACCACATAGTGTACCAACTGCCAAACACGAAAACCCTTAGTTAATCAAATGAATTAAACGGTAGAAATAAATACCTAAGAAATGAAGAGTGGGACATTGAACTGGTGAAGAAAGACTATAAGCTTTGGCAACTATAGCTGGTGATCTTGAGATTGCCCCTCCAAGTTGTATTAAACCACTGAGATATCAGTATATATTACTCCCTTATCAACAGAAATTTAGAATCAAACGAGGTAAAGACCTCTCAGTAATGGGTTAACTATTGTGTTTCTTTCTCCCTTATCATCTAGCTAGCATGGTTTGATGAAGTACCGTACAGGGTATAAAGAACTTGTTTTCATATACTAGCTAGATGATGAGGGTCAGGGACAAGACAAAGTACTATCAGTGACTGAACCTGGTAGTACTACTCTTGACAGCTTCATTGATTGGATTGAATTAATACTACCAGAACTAGTAATAACTAAGAATCCATATGCACAGAACACAAAAGCCATTGAGTTGCAGTAGCTTCGACACAAAGGTGTTCGTCAAAGTGGGATCTAACCTGGCGTCATAAAGATACGTGAAATATGTAGCTTGGCGCTAGAAATAAGGAATCAGATGAAGTAAATGTTGTGTATACTGTTAAACTTAAGGTTCAACTCAAAAATAATTGTTATGTTATAAATCAATCTCTAAAAGAGATATATATAGTGTTACAAGAGAAGAGAAAGTCTTCTACAAAGAAAATAAGAAAGGGAGGAAGAAAATAAGGAAGGGAGGAAGAAAAACAAGCCATCCTACAAGCCACCCTATAGCCACCCTACAACTACTTCCACCTACTACTACTAATTCATTAGTCAATCTTGATGACTAATGTTACAACTACTAATTAATTATTCAACACTCCCCCTCAAGGTGGTGCATATATGTCACAGATGCCCAACTTGACAAGTGAATCGTTAAATATTTTATTTGATACGGCCTTAGTCAGAATATCTGCCAGTTGTTGTGTTGTTCGGACATATGGTACTTCAATAATTTTTTCTTCAAGTTTCTCATAAATGAAGTTCCTATCAATTTCCACGTGTTTCGTTCGATCATGTTGCACCGGATTCTCTGCAATTTTGATTGCTGACTGATTATCACAAAAAAACTTCATAGGTTTTTCAGATGGGAACCTAAGCTCTCCCATAAGCCTTTTCAACCATAATAATTCACAAATTCCTTTTACCATTGCTCTATATTCTTCTTCAGCACTTGACAAGGAAACAACCTGTTGTTTCTTAGACTTCCAAGTTACTAAGTTACCCCCGACGAAGGTAACATACCCAGATGTCGATCTTCTCCTATCGACTTTGCCTCCCCAATCTGAGTCAGTGTAACCTGATACATCAAGATGTCCATGTTTTGAAAACATCAAACCTCTGCCTGGTGCGGACTTCAAATATCTTAGTATCCTGGTGACTGCATCCATGTGTTGCTGACCCGGATTATGCATAAATATGCTTACAACACTTACAACATAAGCAATATCTGGCCTTGTATGAGAAAGATAAATCAAGCGACCAACTAACCTCTGGTATTGTCCTTTGTCTGCTAGTATTTGATCAGAACATTCTTCAAGACCATGATTTTGTTCCATAGGAGACCCATTTGGCGTACAACCAGTTTCCTTCAACAAATCAATCACATATTTTCGCTGACACAAGAAAATTCCCTTTCTGGATCGATTAACTTCAATACCCAAGAAGTACTTAAGTCCACCCAAATCTTTCATATCAAACTCAGAATACAAGCAATTCTTCAGATTACTCATCTGTTCAGGGTCATTTCCTGTTACCACCATATCATCTACATAGATAATAAGAGCAGTTACCTTGTCACCTACTCTTTTAAGGAACAAGGTATGATCAGCATTACTTTGTATATAACCAAACTTCTTCATTGCAATGCGAAATCTACCAAACCATGCTCTGGGAGATTGTTTCAAAACATATAAAGCCTTCTTTAACTTACACACAACATTAACATTGTTTGGAGCATTATAACCTGGAGGTAGTGTCATGTAGACTTCTTCTTGCAAATCACCATGTAAAAAAGCATTTTTTACATCATATTGTTGTAGAGGCCAGCCTAGATTTGCTGCCAAAGACAATAATACTCGAATAGTGTTGATTTTTGCAACAGGAGCAAACATCTCCTGATAATCAATACCATAAGTCTGGGTAAACCCTTTAGCCACAAGTCTTGCTTTATACCTGTCAATAGAGCCATCTGGATTATGCTTGATAGTATATACCCACCTGCATCCAACTGGTAGTGAGACTATATCACATGTACCATTTTCTTCATGTGCCACCATCTCCTCTTTTATAGGACCAGCCTATTTCGGATTAGATAGTGCTTCTTCTACTGTTCTGGGAATAGTAACATCTGCCATTTGACTGACAAACGCTTTTCCCTCTTTTGATAATCTATGAGTTGACACGTAATTCGAAATATGGTATTTCACCTTCCTTATTGCTTTAGGTGAAAAACGATCTGGTGGAACTCCACGATTACTCCTTGGTGGCAAGCTGGTACTGTCGATTGTCGGGTAGTTCACAAGTATCATTAGTATTAATCGAACAATCTATCCTTACCTCGGGGACATCGGCACCGGCTGGAGGACAATTAGATGTAGGTATTGTTGATGAAGAGAGAGATGGAGCTTCAAGATCAGGGGTGTCAATTTCTTCGGCAACAGGAATATCAAATTCTTGAACCGGCTCCATGACTTGTATATCATCAATTCTTGAACTACTGAAAGTTTGATGTGTACTTATGCTTGTTTCATTTGCTGTCATATTAATTTCACTATTAGTCGGAAACAAATCCATCCAATTCAACTCTTCAATAACACTCTCTCCATGAAGAGGAGAATCAGATACATCGGATGAGTAAAACATTTCGTGCTCATAAAAGGTGACATCCATAGTAACATAAAATTTATGACTTTGAGGATGATAACACCTATAACCCTTCAGGAATGGATGATAACCAATAAAAACACATTTGATAGCACAATGATCTAGCTTTGTACGTAGATGTTTCTGCAGATGTACAAAAACAACACAACCGAATACCCGTGGAGGAAGCTTAAGATGAGACGGTATTGTTACAAACGAAGCCAATTTGTCCAACGGTGTCTGAAATTTTAAAACACTTGTTGGTACTCGATTAAGAAGATATACTGCACTAGTAATGGATTCTTCCCGAAATTTTGGCTTCATATTTGACCCAATCAAGCATGCCCTCGTAATTTCAAGTAACT
Source organism: Papaver bracteatum (assembly GCA_023529315.1). Lineage (NCBI taxonomy): Eukaryota > Viridiplantae > Streptophyta > Magnoliopsida > Ranunculales > Papaveraceae > Papaver > Papaver bracteatum. Next base: position 484,857 of record JAJJWX010003815.1, on the reverse strand, counting down.
GGCGATTTTTTCTTTCCGCCACACCATTTTGTTGTGGCGTAGACGGGAAACTAGTTTCATGAATAATTCCATGTTCTCCAAAGTATCTTTGTAATACTTCATTAACATACTCACCTCCATTATCGAAATGAAGGACCTTTAAGTTAGCCGAAAATTGTTTCTCTAATCATTTTATGAAATGTGCGAAAACGATCAGCCACATCACTTTTATTCTTCATTAAATAGAGCCAAGTCATACGAGTACAATCATCGATAAAGATAACAAACCACCGAAATCCGTAAATCTTGGTAATACGAGAAGGTCCCCGACATCGAATGAACCAAATTGAATGGGACGTATCTTCTCTGAAACTATCTGGGTAAGTAGTACGATGACTCTTCGCAAGAATGCAAGTATCACATTTAAAGTCCGACAGTTTGCAAGACTTAAACAAATCGAGAAACAAGTGCTCCAAATATCCAAAAGAAGCATGTCCTAAACGGCGGTGCCACAAAGAAGATTTTATTTTTAGATGCACAAGAAGACCTTTTAACTGAAAGAGATCTCCCTTCACAAACATCGTCTATGTAATATAAACCATCTCTCTTAGTACCTCGCCCAATTATCTCCCCATTGCCGAGATCCTGAAGAATACAGAAAGTGGGATAGATTAGTACTAAACAATTTAACTATGCGGTTACTTGTGCCGTAGACAAGAGATTATTTGAAAGAGAAGGAACCAATAATGTGTGTTCCAAGGACAAGGAAGGTGTTAAATCAACTCTCCCAGCTCCCGTGAACCGGATACGGTACACCATTGGCGTTGGAAATAGTTGTATACGCAGTAGCAACGGATCTCTCAAAATAGAGGCATCGAACGTCATATGACCCGTAGCACCGAGTCGAGAATCCAACCATGATCTTTTCGAGAATCGGTAGCAAGTAAAGTGACGTCAACCTTACTTGATTCTTTGGAAGAGGTTCGGGTTCACCAAAGAATGAGATTCCACCACGGAAGAATGAGTATCGGTCGTCGTAGTCATCATTGAAGTACTTGTATCTACCCCTTTTTGGTCGATCTTTATTTGTATTTTATAGGCGTCCCACCAATGGGGATAACCAATTTTCTTGAAACATTTCTCCACGAAGTGTGAATTGCTTCCACAGTAAACACAACGTCTAACGGAAGACATTATCACGATTAAAGAAGAAATTATGAAGTATGAATACAGGTCGCAAGCAGCTTGCGAAAAACTTGGCAAGCGTTTTTTTTTTATTTATTAAATGACCAAAAAAAGGTACAAATGAAACTGATTGTGTACACAACTGTTTCACGAGGGTGAAAAAAAAACTAGCTAGATTCTACCTAGCAGCTAAAAATTATATGAGTAGTCGAATAAGAGGAACAAGTCCTATAACGGTAAAAACGGTAAGAGTTTAAATTCAAATCAAGTTTTCTCTCTTGCACAGAGAAATTAAATTTGACAAATCAACCAAATATATGAAAAAAACTTAACAGGGGTTTGCTTATAAGAAAAACAAACTCAATAAAAAAATCTTGATCAAAGATGATAACTTGTTTGTACGAAACAAAAACAAGCGAGTACAACTTACTTAGTCCAAGATAAATGGATTAACAAGTTTAAGTAGGATTTAAAAAGGGCAATCATAAACATAACAAGTTTATCATAAAATCGGTAGTACAACTTACTTGTTTCAATAAGTATATAAAGAAAAACAAGAACCTTAAACCAGCGGAAGAAGGATCAATCGAAGTAACAAAGCACTCACTATAACTAAGAAGCACTCAACTCACCATGGAGCTCTGATACCATGTTAAACTTAAGGTTCAACTCAAAAATAATTGTTATGTTATAAATCAATCTCTAAAAGAGATATATATATATATATATAGTGTTACAAGAGAAGAGAAAGTCTTCTACAAAGAAAATAAGAAAGGGAGGAAGAAAATAAGGAAGGGAGGAAGAAAAACAAGCCATCCTACAAGCCACCCTATAGCCACCCTACAACTACTTCTACCTACTACTACTAATTCATTAGTCAATCTTGATGACTAATGTTACAACTACTAATTAATTATTCAACATATACTTCTCCCCCAAAAAATGTTGTATATATATGAAAAGTCAAAGATTCGGAATATTACACAAAATTCAATTTATCTAACTGGATTAAATCCTTAGTTTGATGATGTCAGATCTCCCCTATCCAAGGGTTATTAAGCTGCGAATTCTCTTTTGAACTCGCAGTGCGAGTTCAAATTTTTTTCATGTTTTTAAGATTTGTCCCCCTTAAATTTAAGCAAAATGAAGTAATATAAGCCTAAATTGTAAATTTACAAATACAAGTCTTACAAAATGTCTCAAAAAAGGTAGTGATACATGTGATTGTCATTAAAATTTGCTTATGGATATCAAATTTAATGATGATATATGATGAATATCGGAAATCTAATAACAAAAACCCCCAAAAGTTTTGGGAGGCATACATTTGTCCCCCAATCAATATTTTTTGGCTCCACCCCCGGAACTTGTTGTTCTACCTTTTATACTCTCTAGGCAATAAATTTATGCTTCACTTTTATCAGTACCAGTTTCAATCAGCGTAACACAGAAATATCAAAACCTACTTACCACACTAGTTTACGCAACTAGGGAGGGTATCTAAGAAAAAAACAAAAAACAAAAAGACAACGAAAAAAGAAAAACTCAATCAGGCATGTTCATCGAGTTAAAACAAACAAAATTTCTAAGATTTCATGGAGTTACAGTAGTAAAATACTCGAAGACCTTACTCAGTAATACTAAGTCATTTAAAGTAGTTATTACAGCGCGAGTTAAAGAGAGAGTAATTACAGTTACCAACCTCTGGGGCCGAGGGCCCGAGAGTCATGATGAAGGAGGGAAGGTAATCAGGTATATAAGGTGGAATCCTGGTTAGTATTCCATCGCTCATCCTTCTTCCTTCTAACTTACAACAATCTGTTAAACGCCAAATACTAATATTGGTATGTGCTCATCCCCATTCTCAGTTTCCTTTGTCTTGCTCTCTTTTTCATCTTTGCACAAACTTCCCCTAAAGTTAGTCAGGATCTCGGATAGTCTTCAAAATTTTACTTCTTCTACAGTACATCAAACGTACCTGTTTATTTTTGTGTGAGCAAATTTTTATTTAGGGGTTTCCTTCTCTTCTTCTAGTATTATCTGGTAGATTAATCAAATCGTTATTTACTTATTGCCCTGTAAGACAAAAAGGAAAAAAAAAAACGGGCTTTTACCAGTTTTGTTGGAACTTTGATGCATACCTTATTGACTGATGTCACTATATTAGTGATAAAGACACTGAGTGATGATAACTTCGGCAGTGTATTAGTGATAAATACATTGAGTGATGATAATTTTGGGTTTGAAACTCTGCACCAAATTCTATATTGATCATCAAAATATAAATAAAAACATGCTTTTTAGGTTGTTTAATTAATTGCGTGCTAATTGGCTAGTATTTGTTTTTTTTAAGACACCTTAACAAAAAAGAGTTTAATGAATTTTATGATAAGCAATTCTTGCTAATAAGCTAGTGTGTTTTTTTTTTTTTAATTTTCATTTCTTTAATTATTGTTTTGCTCTTCAGCCAGATATATATGTAAAGGAGAAAGCTGATAAAGAAATTCAACAAAGATGATTTCAGTTGTTTCTTCTCCTGATACCGAGCTGCAGATGACTCCAATCTCGATCGAAAATCCTCCACCTTCCGAAGCCATAATTTATCGATCCAAGCTCCCAGACATTTCCATCCCCAACCAAATCCCACTCCACACATATTGTTTCGAAAACATCTCAGACTTCTCTGAAAAACCTTGCCTGATCACAGGCTCTAACGGAAGAACTTACAGTTATTCTGAAACTCATCTCATTTGCCGAAAAACTGCCGTCGGATTATCGAAACTCGGTATAAAGAAAGGTGACGTGATCATGCTTCTACTCCAAAACTGTCCCGAGTTCGTTTTCTCATTTTTAGGAGCATCAATGCTTGGGGCGACATCAACTACTGCAAATCCATTTTACACTCAAGCAGAGATTTTCAAACAATTCAACTCTTCTAAAGCAAAACTCATAATCACTCAATCGCAATTCGTAGAAAAACTACGAGACGACTCGGCAGAAAACTCTCCTAAAATTGGAGAAGATTTCATAGTTGTTACAATAGATGATCCCCCGAAAAACTGCCTACATTTCTCCATAATTTCAGATGCCAACGAAAAAGAAGAAATCCCATCGGTTTCAATTGAACCTGAAAACCCTGTTCTTCTTTCATACTCATCAGGAACAACTGGACTACCAAAAGGAACAATTTTGACACATAAAAACTTGATTTCAAATGTTGCTCAACAAGTTGATGGAGAGAACCCTAATTTGTATTACAAATTAGATGACGTAGTATTATGTGTTCTTCCACTGTTTCATATTTATGCTATAAACATTATTTTACTATGTTCCCTTAGAGCTGGAGCAGGGGTGGTTTTAATGGAGAAATTTGTTATTACTTCATTATTGGAACTCATCCAACGTTACCGAATTTCGTTTGCACCAATTGTTCCACCATTAGTCCTTGCCTTGGCGAAGAGTCCTTTGGTCGGGAGCTTCGATCTGAGTTCCATTCGCGCAATTTTATCATCTGCTGCACCGCTTGGGAAGGAACTAGAAGATGCACTTAGAAGTAGAGTTCCTCAAGCAATAATTGGGCAGGTAAAAATCATCCACAGCTAGCTGTGTTAGACAATATTAAGTAGCCGGTCATAAATAGCGAGTGACTAATTCTACGCCTATGAAGAACCTATAATCATAGCTAAAGTAGGGGTGATGATGTTTTGACGTAATGAATTATTTTTATAAACAGGGTTATGGAATGACAGAGGCAGGACCAGTCATAACAATGTCACTCGTATTTGCTAAACAACCGTTCCCGTCGAAATCTGGTTCTGCTGGAGTCGTTGTAAGGAATACAGAGATGAAAGTGATCGATCCTGAAACAGGTTTAGCTCTCCCGCATAATCAACAGGGTGAGATTTGTGTTCGTGGACCTCAGGTTATGAAAGGCAAGTCCAATATTCTTTTCCATTTTCCGTACCCTAAACCAAAAACAAAGCAAAACAAATATTAACTGAAGCAGAAAAAGATTAATAATGCAGAATTCAATTCTTACTTGTTGAAATAATTGATTTACCAAGCTTAGAGAAATTTCAGGTATAAATGTATAAGTATAACTAGTTCCCAAACGAATTCATCGTATTTTGATCGTGTCTTGTTGTGTTGATTGTAGGATATCTAAACAATGAGGATGAAACTGCGAGTACAATTGACGTGGCGGGTTGGCTACACACAGGAGATATAGGTTATGTCGATGACGACGACGAACTCTTCATTGTCGATAGAATTAAAGAACTGATCAAATTCAAAGGCTTCCAAGTAAATTTTAATAGTTTAGTTTAATTAAGTTATCTGTTTCGGAATTAACATAATATATTGAACAAATAATATAGAAGTAAATTTTTTGAATGGAATATAGGTACCGCCTGCCGAACTCGAGGCACTACTCTTAAGTCACCCATCGATTGCAGACGCTGCTGTTGTTTCGTAAGTACACATCTAATTAATAGCTTCATAAGTAATAATCCATTTCTCACTTTTCTTAAAATCATGAACATTTTTTCCTATAGTCAAAAAGACGAGGTAGCTGGAGAAATTCCAGTGGCATTTATCGTTCGAGCACATGGTTTTGAGCTTAATGAAGTTGCTGTAAAAGAATACATTTCAAAACAAGTAAGTTTAGTAATAAATTTGAAAGGAAAAAAAAAAACTTATTTACATTTTCATATGAAAATACTTATTTGGCTAACAACTTTTTAATATCAAACTTCAGGTTGTATTTTACAAGAGATTGCAAAGAGTCTTTTTCATCCACGCTATACCAAAATCTCCTTCTGGCAAGATTTTAAGAAAAGATCTTAGAGCTAAACTAGCTTCTTTGTCGGCTTCGGCATAATTAACAAAATCAGGCAATTATTTGGTGGGCGTGGACAGGCAACACATTGCTGATTGTTGGAAGTAGTCATAGTTGACGTGTGCATGCATAATCCTAGTCTCTAGGATTTGTTCTAGTAGTTATTACGTGGGCTGTAATTCATGTCATCTGTAATTTTTGCTGTTGGAAGACTTTTTTTTTTTTTTTTTTGCCAAGTACAATAGTTTGTTAAAGCCAAAACAAAAACGTAAGTACAAGAATTACAAGTGGGCACAAGGCCCCCACCCCCATAAACCAAAAGGGTAACATGATTAACTGTAAAAGAAGCTCAAAGGGATCCTAAATAGCTAACACAAAATAAATAACATCAAGTGAAAATTCAAGGAAATTAATAGGGTGTATACCCAACTCCTTGTTAGGAAAATCATGGGTTTCCTAGTTTGAGTCCGTTTCCACATTGAAGTGAATTTCCTAATCTAGGTTTGGTAGAGTTTAGGAAAGATTTTAGTTTCCTAATAGGATACTAATACTTGGTGGCCAAGTTTATGTTCTCTATATATAAGACTAAAATTGTAGGTTTGTAAACATCCAACCTAGCAGAGTGGTAAAGCCTTGTGCTTAGGATTTTGGTCTCTTTGGTAGGGAGGGTTGAGAGCTACTGTGAAGGTCAATATCGGTGTGACAGAAAAACTTAGGGTTTGGGGTTTTTCCCTAAACCAAGTTTCCAGTCTTTCCAAGTTTCTCCTTTGTTGTTAGCAGTTGTGACGAAAGTGTAGAAGAGAATACATGAGGATGATTTGAAGAATGGTTAGAGAATTTATTTCTATGGTTTCTTCGATGGTGTTCTCAGGTATGTCTTGTTAACTCTTTGGGTCTTGTCTTGGGTTTCAGAAATACCATGTAATGATCTTTGATTTAATGGAAGTTTTTCCGGGGTGTTGGCCGTGGATGTAGCCTGTAAAGGTGAACCACATATATCTTGTGTTGTGGTTGTGTATTTGTTTATATTCTTTCTCTATCTTCTTATTTCTCCCATATTTGGTTCATATCACCAATTACCTTTGTGATCATGTATTCCTCTGCGGTCGGGGTGCCAATTTTCCCATCAGTCCTCTCAAGCGTCCCCTATTCCAAGTCACAAGTTTCTCTTAGACTGAGAACAAGAAAAAATTTCTTTCATAAGATCCAAGTCCCCATAATATTCATAATCCTATGGATATCTTTGGTGATCATGCACTCCATTGTGCTTAAGACGTGGGCCTCAAGTTTCTCCATGAATTGGTTCGTCATGTAATTACGAATATTTATTAAAAAGATGGTGTGTCTGCGCGTAAATAAATTTCTTTGGTTTTTTTATCAGATAATAACAAGGATTTACGTCCAGTAGACATCCTTGTCCTTAACTTGGAAAATGGACAAGACGTATGCATGGATGTCACAGTGTCTCTCGCTTCTCTGGGGAGGGGGTTCGTTCTTTCATTCTAGGTCAAGCCATTTCGAAATCAATTTTGTGTAAACGTACTAAATACTTGGATGAATGTGCTTCACATGCGTATGGCTTGGGTGTTTAGCTTTCACTACCTTGTGGGAGCTTAGAGATGATATTGTTTGTTTTTTTAAGCATTTGAAGAATTGTTTAGTTAGTAATGATGCTGGTAGTGGTCTAGGTAGTTTTATTTTTCATAAATTGGGCATTGCTATTCAAAAACGGGTTAGTGCCCAGCTTGTTGCTCGGTTACCAACTAAATCTTTGTATGAATCTTTATGATTACGAGTCTATCAATTAATAAAATATTAGTTGTTATCAAAATAATTAAATAAATCCTCATAAATATCATTCAACATTATATTAATATGGATAGAGATGGAATTGCAAGTTTTAGAAGAAGTAATTAGCCAGCAAAAATAAAATTGCTAGGCATTCTAAGATTTAAAAATATTTAAGGTTTGGATTGCATGTCCTCCAAGTTTTGTTGTAAACCCAACATTGGAAAATGTAGACATTGTTGATATATTCACAAAAATAAATTTCTATCATTGCTTCGTATAAAAAAGCAGAGGATTATTTTGTTTTTGGTACATAGGTTTTATCCAGCTTTAGAGTTTGGTCAAACATTTGTCCAGCTTTGCTTTTGGTATTTGGAATTGTTGGGGTATAAATTTAAAAATATAGTTTTGGAATATTATCAAAGTTAGAGAGATAGTGTGGTGGTATTATTTTGGGCTCCCACACTATAGGCATGGGTTCACTTATATTACATGGGTGCAAGTCCCACCCCAGAAACCAATTTTTTGTTCTTCTTAACTTGCCTTTTCAACAGCGTATTAAGGTAATTATTTCCTGATTAATTACAATTAATATTGACTTTATATTATGGTCGTTTTCCTGCTGTTACAAAGAAACTTAATTGGCCATTTAATCAAAAAGATTTTTCATTAATTCCATTGATTTTCATTGGTTATAAAACTGGTTTCTGGAAGAGATGAAGAAATAACATTTTTCATCTATTTGTGTTCTGAGCAAGTGTTAGAAAGAGTACGAGTTGGTTAGATTTTTCAAGGTGCAGAGAAATCGAAATAGAGAGTTATCAGTTGTTTTATCCCTTAGGGTTTTCGACAAGAATTGACTCGTAGCACAATCAAGAGGCAGAGTCGCGAAACACCTTAAAGATAGTGGCTTAGTCGGCGACTCAGCTGTTTGAGATTCATTATTGTGTAATATGTTTTTATGCATTGATTCCAACATGAATTGACGTTGACTTGCTTAATCAAATCTAATTATTAACCTAAGTTACTCATATACCCTTTCACTTTCCTCAATTCATTTTCTATGTCATCTTCTTGGGCCTCCATGAAAATCATAATTGCATAACCCCACGCAAATCTACAGATGAGGAGCGACAAAAAACATAAGAGTTTGATGAAATTGGATCGAGAAATAGAAAATTCAGATGAACTGAAGTCTAAAAGTTTCCTAGATGGGAATTAGGTTGAGATGAAGCTCATTTGATGAAAGTAATTCAGAGAAGATGAGGTTCTGATGATGGAACTGGTTAGGGTTTTGTGGCGAACAAAAAATCAGAGAAGAAACTAAAGTTGTTGTTAGTCGGCGTTGTGGATTTCTGACAGGATATAATCCCTGAAAAGTCGAGGGGGGTATTAAGGTTTGAAACTACAAGAGCTTGGTTCTGTTAGCAGTAGAGATTGATGATATGGAAGAATAAGGATACAAATACAGATAAGAAGAAGAATTAAAGATGAGTTTTTCTAGGATTTGAATTCTAAGTGAGATTGAAGTGTTTGTAAAGAGTTTTATTTAAATCAGTTTTGAAGAGATATTGTTGATTTTCATGGACGTAATTACTTCCGCAGGTTGATTGAGAATTGTGATTGTATGGCTGGAAGAAATAAGAAGGACAAGAATCAGAAATCTTCATATCCTGATTCCAAATCCGTGTATCACTAGCTTCTTCTCTGAAATTCCATTTTCAGAAAAAACCCATATCCTCAAATCCACTGTCTCTATCATCTTCGGCTTGTTACCACACAGAGATGCAACTCAAAAACGTCATTTCATACTATCTTATCTTGGAATAAGAAGATGCTGATTAAAAGAGATGAACATGAGATGGATGGATGATCTGGTTTCTTTAAGAGGGGTAAACGAGTAAAAGACTCAATCATTAATTAAAAAAATGGACATAAAAGAGAAAAATAAAACAAAATTAGGTTAAATAAAGTCAATCACTTCCAAGTATCAAAACTCAAAGCTGGACAATTGGGAGACCAACTCTAAAGGTGGACAAAATCTGAGTTAAAAAAAAACAAAAAAAAAAAGAAGAGAAAAACAAGTAATGATGATATTTTATTCTACAACAATTTTCTTGCTTATAAAGACCATATAAAAAAAATCGTCTTACAAATGAAAAACGCAATAGTGATGGTCTATGTTGCATGAACAAGGATACGAGACACAATTACGGCACAATGCGGTTACAGGGATATGTCAGATTTCAAAAAAGCAGGTTATTTTTAAAAAAAGCAGGTTATGGGAACACATTATATATATATATATTTTGTACATGTTATTAAAATGATATTTTACTCAACAAAATAATTGTTTTTATTTTAGATACTTGATTACTAATGAAGTAAATTAACAATATGAAATAATGATCATGTCTTTCACGAATAATGCTTGATTTTTATTTGTCTAAAAAGAGAATAATATTACTATCATACATATCTAGATTATTTTGATTTTCTAAAACAATATAAACTATTTATGGATTGTTTGAAAGTGTCAAATCATAGTCCAATCTGGACTTTTACGGGAACATGATCGGTCGTGTCCATCAAGAATCAGAAAGTGTCAGACGAGTGTCGTGTCCGATCATGCGTTCGACACGGCCGTTACGACGTCTTTTTGGGCATGTCCTTGCAACATAGGTGATGGTGCACTTACTACTTTTTCTTTCTTTTATTTTTCTATTTTTTTCCTTGAAAAGTTGAAATTGATTCAAGGGGACAAGAAAGCACAAAAAGAACATAAACTGAGAAACTCATCCACCAAAGAGAGTGGAGCTGCAAATGAAACGACCTAGCAGCTAGGGACAAAGTTCCGTACATATCTTCCGTCCCTCCCAAGTCCCAACTGTGTACCAAATCATCAAAATACAATCCTTTGAAAACTTAGTATGGATGTCACCATTTAAAAAGGAACTTTACAGCTATAATCACATCATTTGGTTCATAATCCTTGTTGTGGAAAGTCCTTCTATTTTTCTCGATCCATAACGCACACCATATCAGGTAAGTTGTTTCATATGAAGTCATGAAGAGCATCGGGTGAATTTCTTCTTCCAGGACTTCGGTTGTCTCGCTCATTGCTAAACCAACTGTTTACTGTTTTTGTTCACGGACATAAGATGTGTATCGTTTGTTAATTGATGAACCTTCTCAAGGAATTGAAACATCGTCTCCAAACCCTTCTCATCTGATAATTACAAAAATGTAGTTCAGTTAAAACTACAAAGGAATAAACAAAAATACAAAATTATTGAATTAATTAATACAAATTAAAATTGTTACTAAATCTTGGGATTGTATGGCCGCTAGGGTGGTGAATCACAACAGGATCCACACATAGTTCCAACAATTTCTCCCCGTACGGCCTCAGATAGTCCCTCTTGCCTGAAAATTGAGAAAAAACAACGAGAAATATTATGAAATTTAGCCATTAAAGAGATGATGATAAAATTTGGAAGTGGAAGAGATGCCATATTAACCACATAGTGTACCAACTGCCAAACACGAAAACCCTTAGTTAATCAAATGAATTAAACGGTAGAAATAAATACCTAAGAAATGAAGAGTGGGACATTGAACTGGTGAAGAAAGACTATAAGCTTTGGCAACTATAGCTGGTGATCTTGAGATTGCCCCTCCTATTATTATCAAGAACTTTATCTCGGGAACTTTCGATAATGCTAATCCCTGTTCATATAATCAATACATTTCATACTTCCCCCACATTGCATTTCGAAATTCAAACTGAAAAGGAAAAGAGATCCAATATTTTGTTGGACGACGGAAGGGAGTCCTTTTATATGGTCACTCAGTTGGTTAAGTCGCACTTTTTTACCATGGTGTTCTAAAAAAGTCATTTTCATAAGAATTCGATCAAATTGAATCGAAATTGATTTGATGGTCAAATATCTGCAGTCCTCAATAATTGGTAAACCCCATCCACTCTATAACGGTCAATATTATCTGCAATTGCTTCAAATTAAAACAAAAAAAAAAAAAAAAACATGTTTTCATTTTAAATTTCATTGAATTTGATCATATTTTTTCAAAATTAGTTGTACAATCAAAGATTGGAAGTCCCTAATTTGATCATATTCTTTAAAAAGATTAATTTCGTCTTTGGTTGCTTCAAATTAAAGCAAAAATTGAAAACCGTGGCGACAAATATAAATACCGTGGTATAAAATGAATGATTGAGGAACGGCGCCGTTCCTCAATTATAAACGACGCGAAATAAAAAAAAATTGAGTTGGCGCCCTTCATAGTTTTACCTTAGATCGCAAACCAGGCAAAGTTGCAGATAGAATAGCACCTTGAGAGAAACCAAGTAAACCATCAAAAGGACCTTGCTTTAACGTAATATCTTGAATAAATTCCAGACATTCTTCAAAATTCCTATACGTAGAATCCTAAATTCCAAGACAAACATACAGACAATTAGAAAATAAAACATTAAGATGTTTAAGAATCAATTAAGATTAAACCTTAGAAGGAAATATGAAACTTACTTTTTCATATTGAAACCATTCGTAATAAGGAGGATCATAAATCCCTTCAACTTCAGATTCTCCTTCACATGGAAAAGGAGCATCAACAAAAACTAGATCCAATTTGTTTACCACTGACTGTGGCCATTTTGTAACCAGTTGTTTCTTTAAGATTTCACCACTTGTTCTAAACCCATGTAGACACAAAACTCTTGGTTTCCTCTCCTGTTTTTCAATTCTCTTCTGGTTTCCCATCTTGTTTGACTTCCCAATTTCTCCAATACAATTGGAACTAATAGTGAGTTGATTTCTTCTATGTGGTAGTGGAAGGATATGACCAATAGCAGAGGGTGGGAATATCATTGCCATTATAAAATTTATACTAATGTATCCTATCGGTCAGTAGAATAGTCGATCCTTTGGTTGTAGAACAGCTTACAGCTCCCTTCAGATCATAAAGTCCTAGTCCAGAGAAACACTGAAATTATAAACCAAATCCTACTGAAATAAAAATCGAAATAAGACTCCTCAGAACATCTTCAGTAAGAGTATAAATTTGTTTTTCATGACATATACTCCTTTGGAAGATATATTTTTACTTTTTCATTTTAGCCTTAAAATAGGTCGAACTTAAAAGGCGATAGTAGCGAAAAAGGTAGTATTATTTTAGATCTCCATTTATGTAAAATTTTCCAATTATTTTAAATAAAAAACATATTTAATACAAAATCATAATAAGAAAATATTTTTGCGTTCATCCAAATGTAAAATACAAAGTAGAAATTAACCAGTGTAGATGAGTTGTGAGACAAAAGATCTTATTTAGACTCGCGTATGAAAACATCCATAAATAAAGGTTTGACCTCCAGAATTTTTTGGACCTATTGTTGGAGATGCCCTCAAGACCAGGCCACCCATGGTTGCACACTTGCACTAACACACCAGGAGACGTGAGAGCCAGGCCATCCTGGTTGCACTAACACACCAGGAGACGGGACATGGTCTGGACGCACCAATTCTATGACAAAAATAAACAGGACACGTGAACATGTTAAATAGGAATCTTAGTGTCCTCTTTCCAAAATCTTTCTCACTCTATCTCCATCTTTATGTCTTGCAGGTTTTAAAGTTGATGCCTATTTTTGGGCTGAAAAAGTTTCAAAAAGTCTTGGTCTTAGATAATAAAGTGCCCCATATGAGTTACCCCTATCCAATATTTATCTAATGACTAAAGTGCCCCATATGATTTTAGATAATAAACTTGATTAACATTATTAATCATGATTAGCAGATGAATTAAGAGTAATTCATGTCTTTAAGTTAGGTGTAGATGAAATGAAAACCAAGAAAAAAAAATCAGAGGGAAGAGAAGAAGAAGAAGGAGAGGGAAAAAAATTGGGGATTTTTTTTTGGAAAATGAGTGATTCAAGCAAGACTTTTGATGTAGGTGAGCCTTCATCTTCAAAATATGATAAAATATTAATACCCATCAACAACTATGAGTTCTTTGCTGATTTTTCATAAAATCAAGAAATTTTTTCTCAAACTCAAGCTAACCCTTATGAACCTTACGATGATTTCGAAGGATCAACCCAAGAAGAAGAAGATATCGAAGAGATCAATGCTCAAGATTACCAGGTATACCTCTATTCTAACTCCAATTTCAGTTTTTAAGGTCAGAGTGGCAAGAAGTTTCGTTTTTTTCTTTCCGAAAACCCCAGGTTTCATGCCGCCAGGACTAATCACGGCTGGGAAACCTAGAACTCCTGGCCGTTATCCTGTGTTACGGCTCACATCAAATGAACTCCCAACCGTTATCAAAGAGTTACGGCTAGGACGATGAATTTTCCTGGCCGTAACTTAAAATTACAGCTAGGTTTTTTCTACTTGCATGGGAAGCATTTAATACTGTCGGTGGCGGTTTGGTTTACCCAGACGTAACTTTTTTACATCTCGTTTTATAGCCCGTAAGCCTACTCTTGCAGTTACATGACAATGTACATCTTGGAATACCTGGACATAACAGGTTTACGGTTTAGAATTGTACTTTTCGACCCAGCCGTATATCATTCGACGGCAGGAAAATCTCATCGACCCAGCCATATACATGACGACGGTTGGGATATAACTTACTTACCCATCCGTTTACTTATGATGGATGGAATATCACTGGTTTACCCATACCTCTGTGAGTGTTTAAATTTATTTTGTGAATAATTATGTGACATATGTCATTCTATTATAGATTGTACCGTACATTCCGGTGGAAGACCAAGAGGTGCGTATAGAAGATGAAAAGGTGGTTAGTGAAGAGCAAGAGGAGGTTATGCAAGATCAACCCCAGCCTATGCAAATTTCCGAGGACACAAGTACTCACTATGCAAACAACTATGAGGGGGAAGATAAGGAAGATGCAAAGAAGTGGGCTCGAGCACAAGGGTTGAAAAAGATGTGCATCATAGTCCAGAATAAATAAGTTAAATCCGACAGTTTTGAAATGGTTTGCGAGTGTAGTGGAAAGTATGAGATCCATTGGAAAAAGGGTAGTGAGTATGTACAAAAAACCACAAGGAAGAAGGGAGTATATAGTACGAAGAAGTGCGGATGCCCTTTTAATCTTCAATTTAAATATAACGCCGATATGAAAATGTGGTATATGGTTAAAGTTATCTCGGGTTATCATAATCATCCTATTCCAAAGAGTTTGATCAACCATCCTTATTCGGCAAGGCTCAACCCCTTAGAAAAGGAGTTAGTACATTTGTTGAGTAAAAGACGCACAAGACCTATTGATATTCTTAGTGGCGTGAAGGTGTTAAACCCTCAAAACTCATCCTCATTGTCAACTATATATAATGAAAGAGAAAAATTTAGAAAAGAGTCATGGAAAGAGAGAGTGCTTATGAAACAATTATTTTTTTTATTTGAGGAGGCAAAGTACTCTATCGCCTATGATACGAATGAAGAAAATGAAGTGGAATATCTTTTAATCGCCAATCTGGAATGTGTACAATTGGTAAGAAGCTTTCATAAAATTCTCTTTATGGATTGCACGTACAAAACTAACAAGTATAACATGCCGATATTGAACTTTGTTGGGAAAACATCTACCAAGTCAACATTTACGGTTGCATTTTGTTTCTTGAAAGACGATACGAAGGAAAGTTATTTGTGGGCATTGCAAAAGGTGAAGTTTTTGTATCAAGAAGGTTATACTCCACGGGTGTTGATTACGGATAAGGAGCAAGCATTGATGTGGGTCATACCCCATGTTTTCCCCTACGAACGTCATCATCTTTGCACGTTTCATATATAGAACAATGTGCAAACTAATTTCAAGAGGGTTATATGGCCAGCAAAGAAGACCGATATGGACAGGATTAAAAATCTACCGTTGGAGAAACAACAAGAAGAAAAGGAAATTTTTGAGATGAATGACAAGATATCCGAGGTGTTTTGGGCTGAATTTCAACGTGATTGGGAAAAACTAAAATGGTCACTCACCGAAGCATTATATTTCCAAATGGAGAGTTTTGTAATGGAAAAATGGTCAACCTACCCGGATGTTATAACATATTTGAAGAACGAGTTATTGGATCCCCACAAATAAAAGTTTGTTAATGCATGGGTAAACCGTTATAGACATTATGACAATCAAGCCACAAGCACGGTGGAGTCGGCTCACTCTCGGTTCAAGAGTAAGTTAAATAGTTGTGATGGTGGATTCGTTGTTGTTTTTGAAGCTATGGTCGAGTATTTCAAGCGTGATCTCGATATATTTGTAGGGGAATTTGAAAAAAGACGATCTAGATTGGTTGTCGACTACCGGGAAAGCCCTTGGATCCGGGGAATAAGTTTATATATTTATCAATGGGCAATCCTAAAAAATGATAACTGAAGTTGAGGATTGGGAGGAACACAATGTCCCAACGAGAATGAGATGTAATTGTCTCATTAAGTCGGCTATGGGACTCCCGTGTAGGCATGCAGTAGCAAATTATCCCACAAAGATGATTCTGATCCAAGATATAGATCTATTTTGGAAACAACTAGAAATTAAAGATCCATCACCCGATGAAGGTTTAGGGGATGTGTTTTGCGACACGGAGGTACACAAGGAACTTTTTGAAAAGTATAGTTCTTTACTACCGGAGCAAAGACAACTTTGGTTGTATGAAATGCAGAAATTCACATGTCCATCCACTAAAGATGATATTTTAGAACCTAACAAGGGGAAAGGCATGGATAGGACTTCGAAGAAGATAACAAAGAAACAGGAAAGGGCGGAAGGTAAGAGAAAGGTTGAGGATGGTCCACAATTGACTCCTTCAATGCGAAGATATCAATCAGGTTTTGAGAAGTTGAACGAGCTTTACACCCTTAAACAAAAGGAAATGGAAAAAGGCGGGCCAAGCCGAGCTACTGCAATGAATGTAAAAATCTGCAAGAAGAATATGGTGGTTGCATCTCAAGAGAATTCAAAAAGAAAAGTTGATAGTGGAGTCAATATTAAAGACCCGTAAGTTACATCCCAACAAGGTTCAACAACAAAAGAAGCTAGTGGTGTCCAAAGAAAAGTTGGTGGTCTGGTTGGTATTGAGAAATTAGCGAGAAGCCGAGGTAATGATGTCAAAGGAAAAGCACCGATGGTCAAACCATCGCAAATCACTCCACAAAAAGTTGTTAGTAACCTTGACAGTGAGAAAGAGACGGTTTTCTTGGATGTAGGTCCGATGAAATCACCCCATATAGATGAGGAAGGTAATTATATCCGACTTACTTACATGATATACAAAAATTATATTCATTTTTTACCACATTTTATTCATCAGTACGTCAAGTCCACCGACGATGTTGAGGGAGACGGAAATTGTGGTTACCATGTGTTCGTAGATCAACTTGGACCTTTTGATCAGGCAAAAGAATGGGGTGACGACCAAATTACCTATGTAAGGAAAAATTGTTTGCTTGAACTATGTGGTTTCCCCGATTTCTATAAGCCAATGACGTGATTCGAAAGAACTGACATGGAGGCGATGCTAAACGATGAGTTCAAAGCATTTGAATGGCGTTTAATAGGCAACACTACATGGACAAGTGAATATTGGATGAGAATGCCAATATGTGGCCATCTAATCGCCAACGCATTCCATTGCGTTATTCATTCCATCTCCTATGCACATAGTGTTACTTACGCACCAACAAGACGTATTTTTACCGAAGAAGAATCTCCAAAGATAGTCATCATGGGGTTCGTGATGATGACTTATTATATCGTCCTCCAATTGAAAGATAGATGCCCATTACCTCCATTAAGGTGGGTAGACGGATGTGACGGCGAAATACCAATGGGTTGGTGTCATAGGTTCGAGGAAGGATTTCATTTGTGGGAGGCTTTACAGTTATCGAGGGATGGCCCGTTGTGTGTACTAATGAGTTCCGATGAGGATGACTATGAGTAAATGTGGTGTGAAGGTATATGATAACAATGTTTTTTATAGGGTGATGATTAAAATGATAAATTGAAAACAATGTGGTGTGAACCTATGTATTTTGAATCACTCATTATATATATATATATATATGTATATGAAGAATCTAGTTTTACTCTTACACGACCAGGTATTTACGGCCAGGTCGTGTCAGCCTTAATGACCCAACTGAGCTATTCTTCTACAATTCGGATGGTAAACCTAACCAAAAAGGCAGTAACGGCCAGGAATCCTAGCCGTATTTCTGGGTACTGTCAGTTCTACAGCTGATAATCCTGGCCGTAACTCTTCCTGGAATTTCAGGAAGAGTTTTATACTTAGTTACGGCTGAGAAACCAAACCGTGAAACAAAAAACGGCCAGGAATCCTACTCGTAAGTATGGGTACTGTCAGTTTTACGGATGGTTATCCTAACCGTAAGTTTTCATATACTTAGTTTCATTTTATACTTAGTTACGGATGAGAAACCAAACCGTAAAACAAAAAACGTCCAGGAATCCGACCCGTAAATGCGGGTACTGTCAGTTTTATAAATGGAAATTCCATCCGTAATTAGTGTCATATTATACTTAAACAACAATCATATACATTAAGAAGCAAAATACTAGTATCCATTCATTCAAAGTTAAGTCTGCATAATGAAAAGTGAGTCTGAAAAGTAAATCACCCAAATCCATTACATAAAACATGCTAAAAGTATTACTTAAACAAGTACATAACCTACAATCATCCACTACGACCAACAATCGAAGGAACTTCCTCAGAAGATGATGAAGAACTGTCGGGAGTTTGGGAAAGACTGATCCAATCATCCTCGTCGTTAGTATAGAGATCATCCTTCGCTGGATTATGTAACTCCTGAAGCCTCCTAATCAGTGTTCTTTGTTTGTCGTAATCCAAATATAAAACCTCCTCAATGTTACGGATCAGTCCCCTGGTAATCCACTTAGCTCTCTTGACCTATTTTCACATCATTCAATTAATGAATCATATAATTTGAGCAACGTATACAAAAAAAAAAGAATTATATACTTAGCCTACGTACCATCATCGTAGAAATATCACACATTGGTAGTTCCTGGGGTTCTTTCTCATTTTCAGAGTTCCTCCTAAAAATTATGAAAAATATATCAGAAGATACGACCAATTCACAAAGGAGTGATACAATTACGGTTTGGAAATAACATACAACTCATCCGTAAAAACAATTTCGGCTAGAAAATAAATGAAACGGCTAGGAAAAGTTATTTACGGTTAAGAAACTCCTAGCCGAAACAATTATCACTCAATTTTACTCGGCAAACACAGGACAACTTATGGCTGGGAAATACCCATCTGTAAATGTATTTCACGGTTGGGTTACCAAATTTCCCGAAATGCATTAAACATTAATGGCTGGGAGTTCTTGACATCCCAACCGTTATATACAATACGGTCAGGACGATATGATATCCCAGCCGTAAATGCTTCAGAAAACCATTTTTGGAAACCCTAAAACCATCAATCGAACCTATTTTTTCAATCTAATGGTAACATAACTGGTGGGTTTTTCGATTCTTACCTCGTAGGATTCATTTGTGGAGGATTCGCAGGTCTTTGAACAGATTGGTTCACCACATCTCCATTAAAAGGAACATCAATAACTTGCCCTATTTCAGAATCAGGGTTCAATCACCCGGATCTTGTCACTCTTGATCTTGCTGCCATCTTGAGCTTCTTCGGAATTCAGTGGACAAGAAAGGGAGATATTGTTAGGTTTTGGAGAGTGTGTTTGAGAAGAAAAGAAGAGAAAATAAAAATGAAATGGTTTTGATTTTTGGGGCTTGAATTAGGAATAGGTTTAATTATATAAGATTTGTTTTGTTTTTAAAATTGATTTATTAGGAAAGGGTAAATCTGACTTTTTAACACTTGAAATCTCCCCTATCCATTTCTTGGCTCCCCAAATCAATTTAGCCCCCAAAAATTCAAAGGGGAGCAACCCCAATAATAGGATTCTTAAAGTTACCTGAATTTTCTTGTCTTGTTTAGGACATTGGCATTTTTCAATGACGTTTTTCCCAGTCCAAGAGAGTTTTCTCGAATTTAAAGCAACTTCGGAAGATCCGTCACATAGATTAATTGAGATGCATAATTAAATTGAAGAAAAAGCTCATTCCTTGATGAAAAATGGCAGCACCGTTATGACAAGGTATAAACGTTTTTGTTCAATTCATACACGTAGAAAGAAAAGAATCAAATATAACCCTATAAATTGGTGGTGGATCGGAGCTTACAATATCATCAGCATACTCCTTCGACTAACTAAGAAATATCATTCTCAAAAGTTCTTAACTATGGCCTTTGAGGATGTTAACAATCTCGCTAATCAGTTTGATTCTGCTTCAATAGATTCATCTGACGACATCAGGGAGGTGGTTAATGTAGCCCAAATCAATCCAAGGTTGTGTCTTCAAGGTCAAGAATACAACATCATTGGCAAAGTCATCACAAGATTCACTATGAGTAGAGGCTCAACTGAAAGATATGCAAGACTATTGTGGGGAAACAATGTTGGAAACTATGAATTGAGAAAGAAAAGAAGACTTATATTCACAGTCAAGTTTGAAACCAAGTATGAATAGAGATGGGTTCCTTCTGAGGCACCATGGTGTTTGGATGGATTTATGTGGATCATAAAACCATAGAACCCAACTTATAACTACAGAGATATCACATTCGACAAGCAACAATTCTAGGTCATCTTCAAAGATATTCCTCAGGAATTCCTTAATGTGTATGCTGCCAAAGAGATGGGATTGATTCTTGGAAATGTATTGGAACTGGATTCAGATGATGCAAACCCAGTGGATTCAAATGATATAGGAGCACTCATTGAAATAGATATTGCTAAGCCACTTATCAGGGGATTTGTAATTCAAAATTCATTTTATTACCAAAAGCAGCCACATCAACTATGCCCTTCATGTTTCATTATCGATCATGATAATGATGATTGCAAAAACAAGGCTATGGATGTCAGATATTTATCTCATAAGTTATTCAGGTTCCTTGACAAGATTCCTTACAACATGACAACAAATGAATACTGGAATATCAATGAAGCCCCAACAAGAATCACTCCAAAGAAGAACAACAAAAGAATAAGAGTAAACATGGTGCTATTTTTCAGGCTAGAGGATGGCCAATATTATAATTATGTATTCCCAGAACAATCTTAGGATGATAATAACTCTACTGCTTTTTCTGTTCAAGAAAGAGGACAATGTAGTAGAAGGGGAGGCATTAAGAGGCTTAATATAACTAGATAAGTTGAAAGGTCCAGAGGAAGATCTAATGATGTTATTGAACCCATTGAAGAGAAGGAAGATAATAAGAAACAAATGGACAACTCTCAACATCCAAATATGCAAGGAGTTGGTGACTGGGACAGACACATTGCTAACTACCAAAGCTCGCAAGCAGGACAAGGAAATTCCATGGTAAATTATCATAAACCTTATTCTAATTGCTTTCACCATTATATAAAGATCATTATTAGATATAAGAAACAAAGCTCAGTTAATAGAAATATGAAAATCCTTAGTTGGAATCTCCAAGGTCTAGGTAGAAAACTAACTAGAAAGAATTTGAAGAACTATATTTTTAACTACAACTCAGACATCATCTTTTTATCTAAAACAAAGTCATCTATCAAAAAAGACACCTCCTTACTGAAACAAATGGGATACCCTAACTTATGGTGGAATGAGGATAGAATCAGAGTAGGAGGATTGGTACTTTTATGGAAAGATGGAATTAATCTTGAGTTTATACACATTTCCAATTACATGGTCAATCTTATATAAATAATAATGAAACTAATGTTGAATGGTTTCTCACATG
Source organism: Papaver bracteatum (assembly GCA_023529315.1). Lineage (NCBI taxonomy): Eukaryota > Viridiplantae > Streptophyta > Magnoliopsida > Ranunculales > Papaveraceae > Papaver > Papaver bracteatum. The sequence goes on along the minus strand of JAJJWX010003815.1, from coordinate 463,162 downwards.
TTTGTATAGGTCTTTTTATGACAATAAAAGATAGGTTCAATGGAGATACTGACATAAAGATCAAGGATACTCAAGCTCAACTCCAACAAATTATCAATCAACCTCAAATGAACATACATGAACATAACAAATGCCAACAACATCTAAAAAATCTTTATGAAGTCAAAAACAAAATTGATTTCCAACAGTCAAGGGAGGATGTAATAAAGTATCAAGACAAAAATTCAAAAATCTTCCATGCTCAAGCCAATTATAGAAGAAGATGTAATCAAATTCATTCTTTAAAGGATGCCAGTTGGGATTGGAAGAATGCAAGAGAAGACATCTCAAAAAAATTGCTGGAACATTTTCAAGAGATAGGTACTACCTCCAACCCTAATGAAAATGAAGAAAAAATGAACCTCATTACACCTTGCATCTCAGAAGAGGAAAACATCAAGCTAATAGAAATTCCAAATTCTCAGGAGAGATCAAGAAGAATGTCTTTCAAATAAAGTCTTGGTCAGCTCTAGGACCAGATGGATTTCAAGAAGGATTTTATCAGCAAAATTAGGAGATTGTAGGAACTGATGTCATCAAGATGGTGCAGGAATTCTTCAAAACTGTTAAACTTCTAAAAAAACTGAATCACACATTCCAAACCCTCATACCAAAGAAAAACTACAGTCAAACCCCATATGATTTCAGACCAATAAGCTTGAGCAATATTTCCTACAAAATCATATCAAAAATTATGACAAACAGATTAAAACCCATTGTCCACAAAATAATCTCACCCTGGCAAGCAAATTATGTGAAAAGGAGAGGGTTCCCAAATATACCTCAAGCTAAAAAAATTCCTTCCTATAAGTCCTTTTTCCGAAAGTGGTTGTCTATGGACTGAGTCGATACAATACAACAAATCGGTTCACACTTCGTGTGATCGTCTACGGATAGAAGATCGAGACAATACAACAACGAAGTATGTTTACTTGATATAGTGGTTCGGACATAACCAAACACAATAGGATTGCTTATCAAGTAAATAGGAATTAACGTTTGTGTGATTTACTTTAATTATAATAAAATAATTATAATGCGGAAAATAAAAATAAATGACGCAGCAAGATTTTGTTAACGAGGAAACCGCAAATGCAGAAAAATCCCGGGACCTTGTACATAATTGAATACTCTCAGGATTAAGCCGCTATAAAAAATAAACCAACTTCATATAGTTGAGACCAAGCAACTAAACCTATAGTTCACCTAGTTCCGTCTGTATTCCCATGCCTCCAACCTGTAAAAACAAGTTGCGTATTTGGACCAATTCCTTTGGTTTGTATTCCAAATAATAAAGGAACAACAAATCTATTTGGTATCAAATCTCTTCAACCAAGTGATATGAGTCGGACAAAGGCTCTTATGTTTATCTTAACATAAAATCATTTCCCAGGTTCCAAGATATCTTTTATGTTCAATTACCAAAAGGTAATCGTTAAGATTTTTCAATCAATGGTACATGTGTATCTTCCTCTCTCCGGGAACTAGTGATCCTCAAAATGGATTGAGGATAGAATTGTAATTTTGGGAAGGAGCACTGATTTTTAGGCAGTATTCTTAGATAAGGAAATATTCCAAGACAAGGTAATATTCCCAGATAAGGAAATATACCTTGAAAAAGAATGTTTCCTAGATAAGGAAATATTCCTAGATAAGGAAATATACCTAGACAAGGAATTCTTTCTCGAAAAGGAATTATTCCTAGATAAAGAAATATGCCTAGAAAAGGTATTATTCTTAGATAAGGAAATAGATTCCTAGAAGGTTTTGGGAAACCGTTAAATCTATAAATAGAGATGTTTATCTCATAGCTAAGACAATCTTGGGAGTGTGGTTGGACACCTAGGCAAGGAGGTTTAACACACATACCTAGAGATAAGTTTGTGAGATAATACTAATTATTGTAAAAGCAAGCTTAGCAAATAGTTTAAGGTTATTTTACCTAGAGATATTGTGAGCGTAACAAAGAGATAATTGTAATAGTTTTCTTGTTCATAATCTAGAGAAGATATATTTCTTCGAACTGGTTTCTAGCATGTTCTGTTTTCTAGTTTTTGTCTATTATTATTCTAAATTCCACCTCTATAATAATAGTCACCAAGGTACAGAGATCAAAATGTATCAAGTTGGTATCAGAGCAAGTTTGTTTCTTTTCGGGAAGATTCTTGTGGTTTATGGTCTTCACTAGATCTCTCTACAAACAGCTTGGTGAGTTACTCGAAAAGCAAGAATACGTTAAAAAAATAAGAAAACCAAGGATGACAAAATCAGACGATGAGTCTAAGACTGATGAACCAAAAACTACCGACGAGAAGGTGGTTATGTTAGAAAAAGAGATGAAGACGATTCAAACTACCCTGGATGAGTTGGTTGCTTGTATTCGTTCCAATACACCAAATCTGAAACTTGTGAAAAATAAATATCCATATTGGGGTTCGGAGGAAGAAGAAGAAAGTGAAGAGGAAGAAGAAGATGAGATTCTTAAAGGCACAAAAGCAACAAAACCTCGTGGTAAGTTTATGAATCATGGTAAGAATCTAAAAATTGATTTCCATATTGATATTCCACTTTTTGATGGAAGTGTCAATGTGGAGAAATTAGATGATTGGATAGAGCGTCTAGAGACGTACTTTTATTTCATTGAATGTGGTTCGAAGGAGAATATATCTTTTGCAGCATTGAATCTTTCAAAGCATGCTCTAATATGGTGGAAAGCTTATCAAAGGCAATACCTAAGTAAGGGAGCACTGTCGTGTAAGGGATTCAAGGAAGTTATGATGAAACAATTTTATCCGGTTGGCTACCTTGAAGAGCGATGGTTCAAGTGGTACGACTTGAATCAGTCACACAACTAAACCGTGCAAGAATATACTTCGGAATTTCGTAATCAAGATTTGGTTTTGGATTTAGACTTGGATGATCATGTTATCTATATGAAGTATATTTCCGGGTTCCATGAGTATATACGGAAGGAGTTGAAGATGTTTTCTGTGGATACTATCTCCGAAGCAAGCATAAAATCTAATGCTATCGAAGGAAGGCTTAAAAAATATGATGTTGAGGGAAACACCAAGGGGAAGTCTATAGGTTTCGTCACTAAAGGAGATGAAATGAGCAAAGAGGATAGAAAGTCTAAAGACAAAAAAGGTTTGACTTGCACTCATTGCAAACAAATAGGACATGTTGTCGACAAGTGTTGGATGAAGTATCCTAATCTAAAACCAAAATGGTTGCAGAATAAAGAAGCCAAGAAGGCAGCACTAGTCGCACAAGGTCCAATAGAAGTCCAAGGACTAACAGAACCTAACTCAAAGCTCTCTCTTATGGAAGGAGTAAAACAAGGAACTTTAAAAGATGACCTTAGGGAACGACTCTTCACAGTTAAGATGCAGGTTAAGACAACACTTATAGATGTTATTATTGACCCAGGAAGTCAGAAAAAATTACTTTCATATTTTTTGGTACAAAAGTTGGGTTTGAAAACTTTCAAATATCCGAAACCCTATCCTTTAGGGTGGCTTAAAAAGGAAGGTGGACTACAGGTTGCGGAACAGTGCACGTTCCAGTTTTATTTTGATGAGTCATACATTGACGAGGTTACATGCGAGGTGGTTCCATTAGATGTTTGTCAAGTTGTACTTGGTAGTCCTTACTTGTGGGATCGAGATGCGGTTTACATAGGAGGGAGCATAAGTATACCTTTACTAAATATGGGAAAGATTTTGTAATACGAGCTATTGATTCTCCTTATGAGGAAGCGATCTTGATTACAACCACTCAAGCAAAACGGTTGGTGAATGCTAGTACAAAGTTCATTTTCCTTATCTGTTCTCTTAACGAAAAGTCGAGTAGTGTTTGTTTGGAAACCCAAACTAAACAACAAGAAGACAACCTAGGAAGGTTGAAGATGTTTGAACCACCATTACTAGATAATTACGGAGATGACAAGATAATCTTGCCATATGTGGAAGACTTGTGGTTTGATAGAGAAGAACCACTCGAATAGGATTGCATTACAGAGTGACGAGATACTAAGACAAGACAAGAAGATAAGGATGCTTTTCTAATTAGAAGTCGAAGTTAAGTTCCCGGCAAGAAGAGATGGTTCAGCAGGGTGAAAGGAACTCTCGGGTTCCCTAACCTCCAAATATAACTTTCACAGGAGTTCAAGTTCTTGAGAGGGGGCTCATGATACATGTGTATCTTCCTCTCTCAAGGAACTATTGATCCTCAAAATGGATTGAGGATATAATTGTAATTTTGGGAAGGAGCACTGATTTTTAGGCAGTATTCTTAGATAAGGAAATATTCCAAGACAAGGTAATATTCCCAGATAAGGAAATATACCTTGAAAAAGAATATTTCCTAGATAAGGAAATATACCTAGACAAGGAATTCTTTCTCAAAAAGGAATTATTCCTAGATAAGGAAATATTCCTAGAAAAGGTATTATTCTTAGATAAGGAAATAGATTCCTAGAAGATTTTGGGAAACCGTTAAAGCTATAAATAGAGATGTTTATCTCATAGCTAAGACAATCTGGGGAATGTGGTTGGACACCTAGAAAAGGAGGTTTACACACATACCTAGAGATAAGTTTGTGAGATAATATTAATTATTGTAAAAGCAAGCTTAGCAAATAGTTTAAGGTTATTTTACCTAGAGATATTGTGAGCGTAATAAAGAGATAATTGTAATAGTTTTCTTGTTCATAATCTAGAGAAGATATATTTCTTCGAATCTGGTTTCTAGCATGTTCTTTTTTCTAGTTTTTGTCTATAATTATTCTGAATTCCACCTCTATAATAATAGTCACCAAGGTACAGAGATCAAAATGTATCAAGTTGGTATTAGAGCCAGTTCGTTTCTTTTTGGGAAGATTCTTGTGGTTTATGGTCTTCACTAGATCTCTCTACAAACATCTTGGTGAGTTACTCGAAAAGCAAGAATACGTTAAAAGAACAAGAAAACCAAGGATGACAAAATCAGACGATGAGTCTAAGACTGATTAACAAAAAAATACCGACGAGAAGGTGGTTATGTAAGAAAAAGAGATGAAGACGATTCAAACTTCCCTGGACGAGTTGGTTGCTTGTATTCGTTCCAATACACCAAATCTGAAAACTTACGAAAAAGAAATCTCCATCTTGGGGTTCGGAAGAAGAGGGTTCGGAGGAAGAAGAATAAAGTGAAGAGGAAGAAGAAGATGAGATTCTTAAAGGCACAAAAGCTACAAAACCTCGTGGTAAGTTTATGAATCATGGTAAGAATCTAAAAATTTATTTCCATGTTGATATTCCATTTTATGATGGAAGTGTCAATGTGGAGAAATAAGATGATTGGATAGAGCGTCTAGAGATGTACTTTTCTTTCTTTGAATATGGTTCGAAGGAGAATATATCTTTTGCGGCATTGAAGATTTCAAAGCATGCTCTAATATGGTGGAAAGCTTATCAAAGGAAATACCTAAGTAAGGGAGCATTGTCGTGGAAGGGATTCAAGGAAGTTATGAGGAAACAATTTTATCCGATTGACTACCTTGAAGAGAGATGGTTCAAGTAGTATGACTTGAAGCAGTCATACAACCAAACCGTGCAAGAATATACTTCGGAATTTCAGAATCAAGCTTTGGTTTTGGATTTAGACTTGGATGATCATGCTATCTATATGGAGTATATTTCCGGGTTCCATGAGTGTAGGTACTGAATATCGCAAGATAATAGTTCACGAGTATTGTAATAGATAAAGGAGAAAAGAGTTATAAAATGATACGATGATAGAAGTAGCGCGGAAAAATATGAAGTTTTGCGAGGATGGATTGCGATACTTCGCAATTCATATACAGCTGCATAAGTTTTACTATAAATAGGAGTTCAAAGGTAAAATTCGAGAGGTTCTTTCAATGAGTGTAAGAAATTATCTTAGGAAAGAGAATAGAAAAAGTTGTAACTATTCTAGTTCCATTTTGATAATTCTATGTAATCAACTAAGAGAATTAATAAGAAAGTTATCATTCACCATCAAGAACTTCTTGAGTTTTTACTAATTCTATTGAGGGTGTAGTTGTAGATTATTCTGCAACTACATAATTGGCGCTAGAAGGAGGGGACTTGATAATTGTGGTAGCCTAAATTTGAGGGAATTGTGGAAAATTTGAAGATCAAATGAAGTCAGTAGATGGAGATTGCAAAAAAGAAGAATGTAATATGATCACAAAGACAATGATTGATGAATTTCATAGTAATATGAAGGGAAAAATATACAAGCGAGATTGTAGAGGAAGAAAGATCATGGAGGAAGAAAAGATAACAACTTTAGAAGAATGGGAAAAGCGGAAAATCACATTTTCAGCAGCAGAAATTCCAAATGAAGACTTGAACCACACTTCACCATTGGTGATCACAATTTCGATCATGCTAGAAGATAAGAAAGCTGTAGAAAAATGGAAATTAAACCGAATTTTGGTTGATACAGGGAGTTCTGTTAATATCATATTCTATCATGCACTTAAGGGGATGGGAATTAAAGATGAAGAAATCACAAATTCAAAATGTCTTATTCATGGATTAGGAAAATCTACAACAAAATCTAAATGGGAAATCGTGCTGCGAATATTACTAGGAGAAATCGAAACACATGTAATCTTGTGAGTGATAGATATGGAATCTCCATATAACATGTTGATAGGAAGGCCGTGGATTCATGCGATCAAAGCTGTTGCTTCAACATTACATCAGAGAATCAAATTTCCTACACCAAATGGAATACAAGAAATAAAAGGAGATCTTGATAGTGCAAAATTTTGTTATCAAATTGAAGTAACGCAATGCGGAGGAAGAGAAAGAAAGAAACAGCTTCGTAGGAAACTTTCGAAGGAAACAAAAAAGGAAGAATAATTCCGAGTGTATATAATAAGAGCAAATGAAGGGAGAGGTATACCAAATGAGATTCCAGAAAAAGAAGGGGAACCATCAAAAATGTTCAAAGAACCAACACCTATGGGGGAGCAAAGTCCAAGATATGTTGCAGCTGAACCAACTAAAGAAATAAATATTGGAAGTAAAGAGGAGCCTTTATTCTTGCGAATTGGAACTAAGATGGATGAAGAAGAAGAAAAAAGAACTATTGATCTTTTGGGAGAATATAAAGATATCTTCGCAGGAAGTGTAGATGAGATACCAGGAATTGATCCATCATTGGCGTGTCATAGATTGAACATAGATAAAAATGTAAGACCATTCAAACAAAGAATAAGGAAGATATCACAAAATTATCATGTACAGATAGAAGAAGAATTACAAAAGATGTTGGATGCAGGGATCATAAGGGAAGCAAAATATCCAGAATGGATTGCGAATATGGTCATTGTTCCGAAAAAGAATAAAGGAATAAGAATTTGCATAGATTTCACTGATCTAAACAAGGCATGTCCCAAAGACAGTTTTCCATTACCAGATATACCACAAATGGTGGAATCAGCTGCAGGTCATGATAGAGTCACTTCACTTGATGGATATAAAGGGTATAATCAAATATCACTCGCAGAAGAAGATCAAGAACATACTGCCTTTTTTGCTCCAAGAGGTTTGTATTGTTATGTGAAGATGCCATTTGGTTTGCGGAATGCGGGTGCTACATATCAACGTATGGTTGAAAAAGTGTTCGCGAAGTGGATACATAAAACTTTGGAGGCATATGTAGATGATATGTTGATAAAAAGCAAGGAAGCTAAAGATCATGTGCAAGATTTGAAGGAAATATTTGAGCAAATGAGAAAGTTCAACATCAAATTAAATCCTGAGAAATGTATAATTGGGGTTTCGTCTGGAAAGTTCTTGGGATACATAGTATCAAAGGAGGGAATACAAGTTGATCCAGAAAGGTCCAAGCAGTTCGTGACATGCCAACACCTGCAACGGTAAAAGAAGTACAAAAGCTAAATGGACTCTTGGCTTCACTTGGAAGATTTATTTCGCGAATGTCAGATAAGTGCAAGCATTTTTTCAACATACTTAAGAAGGGAGAAAAATTCAAGTGGACTGATGAATGTGAAAAAGATTTTCAAGGAATCAAAGAATACCTCGCAAATACGTCTATACTATAGAAACCAGAGAGAGACGAAGAATTATTGGTATACCTCGCAACAACTCCATATGATCTAAGTGCAGTTCTGTTGCGAGAGCAGACGCAGGAGTAGAAAGACCCATTTACTACATTAGTAAAACCTTTAATGCAGCAGAGAAGAATTATTCTAAAATGGAGAAGTTAATCTTAGCCATGGTTTATGCATCATTCAAGTTACGAATATACTTTCAAGCACATGTAATAAAAGTGGTAACCAAAGTCCCAATTGAATCAATCATGAAGAACACAAAAAGGTCAGGAAGAATAAAAAGGTGGAATGCACAAGTAAACCATTACAAGATAAAATACGAAGTATTGTCATCGCAAAAATCACAAGTCGTCGCAGATTTTTTGGCAGAATTTCCTTTGGAAGAAGATGAAGCAGTAGAGGAAATGATGGATGTTGAAGAAGAATTTGAAAATCCAAAAGATTTGTTAACAGAACCAGATAGATGGGAAATTCTAGTGGACGGATCATCCAATAGTGAGGGAAATGGAATTGGAGTCGTGTTGATTTCACCAGAAGGAGAAAGAACAGCATTCTCATTCAGAATAGAATTTTCATCCACGAACAATGAAACAGAGTACGAAGCTGTAGTGCATGCATTAAAGATCGCAATAGAAAAGAAGCTTTAAAGTATAAGGATAACAAGTGATTCGCAGTTAGTGATTTGTCAAATTAAAGGGGAATATACCACAAATGAATCTTCTTTGAAGAAATACAAGAAACTCGTTGAGGAATTATCTGCGAAGATACCAAAATTAAAATGGAGACATATATCTAGAAAATATAACCGTCTCGCAGATGCTTTTGCATTTATTCCAAGCATGATGACAAATCCAAATACAAGAAATATCAAAATACAGACAATTCAACACCCATCAGTGGACAAAGAGAAAAAAATTGAGGAAGCTGTTGCGATGGAAGTAGAAAGAGAGTTATCAAACAACATCGCAGATTGGAGAAAATAAATTCATGCATATCTCGCAATAGGACTAGAAGCACATAAATTAAAGAGTCGTGCAACAAACTATGAGTTGCGAGAAGGAATTTTATATAGAAAATCTTTCAATGGACCACCTCTCAGGTGCTTAACTCGCGAAGAAGGAGAAAAAATATTGAAGATGTTACATGGAGGAGAAGCTGGCAATCATAGTGGGGGAAGATCTCTAGCATATAGATCAAAGATACAAGGATATTACTTGCCTTATATGCATACAGACGCAAAATTGTTCGTACGAAGATGCAAGGAATGTCAACGACATGGTAAAATAATTCATGCACCAGGGGACACATTAACTTCTTCAACAAGCTGCTGGCCTTTTGGTAAATGGGGGTTGGATATTGTTGGACCATTTATACCTGGATCTGGACAAAGGCGATACTTAATAGTTTCAACAGATTATTTCACGAAGCTCGCAGAAGTAAAATCAGTACAACATATTCGTGATAAAGATGTTTTTACATTCATATTTGAGAACCTCATTTGCAGGTACGGGGTTCCAGCACAACTAGTATCTGATAATGGAAAACAATTTGAGGGGAAGAACATAGAGATGTTACTCAGTGATTTTAGGATAAAATGTGGGAAGTCAACCCCGTTATATCCACAAGCTAATGGACAGGAAGAAGCGACAAATAAAACAATCGCAGATACAATCAAAAAGAAATTAGAAGGACATCTCAAAGGATGGTGCGAGAAAGTACCTAGCACAGTTTTGGCATACAATACAACTAGAAGAGAAGCAACCGGAATGTCTCCTTATTTTCTAACATATGGAGTAGAAGCAGTATTACCCACAGAGGTTGTAATTCCGACAACAAAGAAAGAAGCTTGGGAAAGAAATTTAAGTGCGGGAGTAATATTAAGTGAATTGGATGATTTGGAAGAAAAAAGAGAAAAGGTGTTGCACCACATGAAGATTTATCAGGAACGATTAGCTCGAGAATACAACAAGAGAGTCATTGAATGTGAATATAAACCAGTTGATTTGGTCATGAGAGAAACACCTCGATATCAAAAAGAAAATGGAGGAAAATTAGCACCAAAATGGGATGGACCATATGTTATTAAAGAAGTTGTAGGAAGCGGAGCTTATCGGCTGATGGATCCAGAAGGGAGAGACATGGGTTTTAGGCTTGGTAGACCTTGGAACAGACTATATTTGAAAAGGTATTATCCATAAAACTCATGAAATTTTTTACGAATATTGTTTGCTCGCAGGAAATTGGGAAAAGTTACGAGTTTAAAAATTTATATTGCGATTAAACTTTCATTAATTTGCGAATAAAAGACCGCAATCTGTGATCAGCCTCCAAAAAAGAAAGAGAGCCGCAGAAAATTTTATACAGGCAAACCTTTGTGGCGTACACCCTAGTTCGCGAAGCTATATTTCGTAAGAGGCAAAGTCCTAAAGTACGTCATTTAAGGGGGTACCTATAAACGTGGCTAAGGGTAACCGGAACACCACCAAGGGCCCTTAGTACATGGTAAATTTTTAGGGGTACAACCCAATAATGGGGTACCTATCCGGGTTATACACCTTGGATTCTCACCTAATCTAGCGACATTATGCAATATAAAATGCGGTGTAAGAGGATTTAGGTTTGGAGACTAAGGCATACTGTCTTTCCCAAGAAGTGCAGAAAACGATCAAGGCACCGAGGTACACGGTTGAGTCAAGAGTGCCAGGTGAGGTTGAACCACATCTGCCATTTTTGACAAGTCTTGGCAAATGATGCACTTGGCCCAAAGATACCCCATAGGGTGCAACCTCGTAACTATAAGCCCTATAGGCAAAAAGGATAAGAGGTTGCGATCAAAAGCTGGTTGTTGGGAGAACCGGATGGGAAGAGCTAACCTTGTATGGTCGATGTACGCTTCCTTGAAGGGGCAACCAGGGGGAAGATAAAGGGCAGCACCCTCCATTAGGGAGCTGATACGTGCTATAAGACGCAAATGTCACGAGGCTTCTTGTTTGCGAAAACATAAAGGCTTGTCATATTTGTGCAACAAATGAAGTTCTTCGAGCATTCTAAAAAAAAAAAAAAAAAAGAACTCGCAGAATGAAACAAAGAAGTTAAGATGAGATCAATGGGTTATTACATGAAAGTGTAAAAAACGTCCTGCGATTTCATCGCAAGACGATAATGTCACGAGGTTGTATGTTCGCAAGAATGTTCAGGCTTGTCATATTATCGCAAATACAAAAATTTACTACAAAAGAGGTGGAAAAATAAGACCTTTACTTAGGAAGGAATGATAAGACCACAGAAATTAATGAAATTCATTACATCAAAATCATTGAAGAAATTATACAAGTATATACATTATGAAGATCTGAAAAGAAGACAACTTCGTCGATATCATTGAAGAAATTTTACAAGAATATACATCATGAAGTTTTGAAGAGAAGACAGCTCTGTCAATATCATTGAAGAATTTTTACAAGAAGTCCTATCAAAGAAGACAACATCATTGAAGAATTTTAACGAAGACTTAACAAAAGATGCGATTTTGATAGCAATCAAATACAGATAAGTTCATATTCGTAAAAGTTTACGAGAATTACATACTTCTTATACTTCTCCATATATTGAATATTTCTCCAAAAGTTGAATACTTCTTATAATTCTTCAAGAATATCTCATATTTATTATACTTCTTCAACAGATATTTCATTTGGTGAAGGTTAAGTAATCATTATACTTCGTCATATGTTACGTAATTATTCACAGATTCAATACTTCTTATATCTCTTCATTTGGTGAATTGAGTACTTCTAATACTTCTTATATCTCTTCATTTGGTGGATCGAGTACTTCTAATACTTCTTATATCTCTTCATTTGACGGATTTAGTACTTCTAATACTTCTTCAAAGGTATTGTATATGTAGTATACTTATTAAGGATATTTCATATATTTTATTTCTTATACTTAAAAGGGAGGATTTCTTATTTACAATCGTAACAAGTTGAAACTTCGTAAGATAAATTGAGGCAGATATTCTAATACTTCCAACAATGTTTAATCATTTAAAGAGAAATAATAGGGGAAAAGGAGATACTAAGCTTTATCTCATGAGTTATATATTATTTCTCTTCATATGATCAAATGGGGCAAAATAAGGAAAACATTTAATTAAAGAAAGGTTAAATTATCTTCGCAAAATATCAGATATACTTCTTAAGAAAGGTTAAATCATCTTCGAAAAATATCATATGTACTTCTTAAAAAAAAAAAGAATTGTTCGCAAAAAGAAAACCAACAGTAACTAAGGGAAGGAATTCAAAAGAAAGGAGGACAGGAAAGTCAATGATAAATTGAAAAAAGAATGTTATCATGCTTCTTCACACACTCCATCAACACTCTGTGCTGGATCTTTAAGATGAGTAGGGTCATTAGCAGCTTTCGACTTTTGCGAAATATCATCCTTTGAAGAATATGCGACAGGAACATCTCCTTGAGGAATAGATTCTTTCTTGTCATCAAGATCTTCATCATCACTCTCATAATCGAAATCACTATCAGGCTCACGAGAAACTTCATCGTCAGATATTTTCAGAGGAGTAATTTTCACAGGAGGCAAGGCTCTTGATATGAGAATGTTATTCGTAAAGACTTGAGCTTTCAGATGACTTTCACGAAGTATAGCTTTTTGATGGTTGGTATCTTCGATATCTTTGGAATAAGCAAGATAGTTGAATCTCCGAGTAGCACGGTCACGAGAGTTGATTAAGCGGGTAGAAAGCAAAGCATTTTTCTTACGAAGCTCGGAACAGGAGGCTTCTAATCCAGCTTTCGCATTACGAAGGTTGTTCTCAAATTCTGCGAATAAAACAAAATTCAAAGGATAAAATTTGCGAGTATAACAAAATTTAAAGATATACCAGAGGCAGTCAAATTTTAATGACTACCTTCTCTTTGCGAAGTAAGAGATTGAGTTAAAGATAGACAACAGTTCTTCATCTGATTCATCGCATTATCAAAACCATCACCAACTAATCCTTTAAGTCGAGATTGAAGCTTTTTATCTTTAGAAAGAAGAAAATTTTTATCCTTCGCAAGTTTGGCATTAAGACTTTTTAATGACGAATAATCTTCTTCAAGTTGATTCTTCTTAGTACTCAAGATTATATTCTTATTAATAAGGGAATTCTTCTCAATAACAAAAGAATTTCTTTCAGCATCCGAAGACTTCTTTAATTCCTCAAGTTCACCTTTCAACAAAGAAAGAAGATTTTATTGATCGCAACATTTATTCTGAAGAGTTTTTAATTCTTGCGAAGAAACAATCATTGTATTCAAAAACGAACATTTCTCTTCTGATAAGGTTTTGTTCTCTTCTAATAAGGTTTTTATTCTCAAATTAGCTTTAGTTAAGGAAGAAAAAAGTTGAGATATGTCATCATTCAAAAAATTTCGATCATATATTAGTTGAGTATTCTCTTGAAAAAGAGCGTCAGAGTTGTCAAGAGCACACGAGTAAAGATTAGATAAATGGGAGAATTGGTTTGAGAGGCTTTCATGCTTGGTTCGATATTCTGTTGCATCTGATTCATGGAGAAGTACCAATCTTCTACATTTCTGGATGGATTCTATTAAGGGGAATGGGTTTTAATGGATGTTTCAAGCATATGAATAATATAAGTAAATAAAAGGGAAAATATGAAGATAGTAATCATACCTTTCGATTCATCATTTCTTTTGCGAAGAATTGCGCAGTCGAGAGAATCATTTTGAAGATGATAATTTTCTTTACGGAGATCCTCGCATTCTGCTTGAGAAGATTTCAAAGATTGGCGAAGCAATTCAATTTCTTTTTCCAAGGATTGACATGAAGAAGAAATGTCTGGATTGACGAAATTATTTAGAACTTCGCAAAACTCATATTGCGAACGAACATTAGTAGACTTCGCAGTATTGGTCAAAACCTCAGATAACATTCGGAAAGTTGAATAAATTCCATCTCGAATTTCCTGAGGAAGAGGAGAAGAATTTGAAGGAATAAGAGCAAGCTGCAAATTGTTTGGAGAAATAGCACTCAAAGGATTTGGGGACAAGATAGGTTTTTCAAGAGAAGAAGTTGAAGAACTATTTTGCGAGGGTTGTTTTTCAAGAGAAGAAGTTGAAGAAATATTTTGCGAGGGTTGATCTTGAAGAAGTGTTGATAAATTGACACTGATGGGAGATTGATAGGTAGGTAATGGAGTAGAGGCAGGAGTGTGTGAAGAAGCATTTTCACGAGGAGGAGAGGAAAATTCCTTATCAACTTCAGGAAGGAAATCATCAATCGGAATTAATGGTGTGGGTTTAGTTACTCGAGATATCTTACCAGGGTTTGGTTTTTCGCCAACCTGCGAATCAAAATGTAGATTAAAAACTGAGGCAACAATATATTGTTCAGGAAAGAAGGAAAAGTATTTTAACTACCTTTTGATTCTCAGATTTTCTTCTTCGTGGATTAGGGCTTGAATTTTTTAATTGAGGTTTCATCTGAGGAGTTATTTTGCTGAAATAAACCAAAATCTGATAACAAATTATACAGAAATTAAAGAGGAGAACAAATGAAATGCGCGGAGATAGAAGGAAATTACCTTGGAGAACTCATGAAGATATAATAGAAGAAAAAATTGCAGAGAAAACAGTAATGGAGAGTATGAACAGAAGATAAAATTGCAGAAGTAAGAAGAAGAAAAGGAAGAGAATATAAAGGAGTTATATAAGGGAATAACTAGAAAAGGACTGTTACAAAAGACGTGTCCAAATTCTAAAAGACTAAGTAATGGTTATGTTCTCACGATCATTTCTTCTTCGTAGAATTGACATGAGAAGAGGCAAGATGTAGGTACTGAATATCGCAAGATAATAGTTCACGAGTATCGTAATAGATAAAGGAGAAAAGAGTTATAAAATGATACGATGATAGAAGTAGCGCGGAGAAATATGAAGTTTTGCGAGGATGAAATAATTTTGCGAGGATGTATTGCGATACTTCACAATTCATATACAGCTGCATAAGTTTTACTATAAATAGGAGTTCAAAGGTAAAATTCGAGAGGTTCTTTCAATGAGTGTAAGAAATTATCTTAGGAAAGAGAATAGAAAAAGTTGTAACTATTCTAGTTCCATTTTGATAATTCTATGTAATCAACTAAGATAATTAATAAGAAAGTTATCATTCACCATCAAGAACTTCTTGAGTTTTTACTAATTCTATTGAGTGTGTAGTTGAAGATTATTCTACAACTACAATGAGTATATACGGAAAGAGTTGAAGATGTTTTTGGTAGATATTATCTCCGAAGAAAGCATAAAAGCTAATGCTACCGAAGGATGGCTTAAGAAATATGATGTTGAGGGAAACACCAAGGGGAAGTCTATAGGTTTCGTCGCTAAAGGAGATGAAATGAGCAAAGACGATAGGAAGTCTAACGACAAAGAAGGTTTGACTTGCATTCATTGCAAACAAATAGGACATGTTGTCGACAAGTGTTGGATGAAGTATTCTAATCTAAAACCAAAAGGGTTGTAAAATAAAGAAGCCAAGAAGTCATCACTAGTTGCACAAGTTCCAATAGAAGTCCAAGGACTAACGGAACCCAACTCAAAGCTCTCTCTTATGGCAGGAGTAAAACAAGGAACTTTAAAAGATGACCTTAGGGAACGACTCTTCACAGTTAAGATGCAGGTTAAGACAACACTTATAGATGTTGTTATTGACCCGAGAAGTCATAAAAATTTACTTTCACATTGTTTGGTACAGAAGTTGGGTTTGAAAACTTTCAAACATCCGAAACCCTATCCTTTAGGGTGGCTTCAAAAGGAAGGTGGACTACAGGTTGCGGAACAATGCACTTTCAAGTTTTCTTTCGATGAGTCATACATTGATGAGGTTACATGCGACGTGGTTCTATTAGATGTTTGTCAAGTTGTACTTTGTAGTCCTTACTTGTGGGATCAAGATGCGTTTTTACATAGGAGGGAGCAGAAGTATACCTTTACTAAAGATGGGAAAGCTTTTGTAATACGAGCTATGGATTCACCTCTTGAGGGAGCGAGCTTGATTACAGACACTCAGGCAAAACGGTTGGTGAATGCTAGTACAAAGTTCATTCTCCTTATCTGTTCTCTAAACGAAAATTTGAGTAGTGTTTGTTTGGAAAACCAAACCAAACAACAAGAACACAACCTTGGAAGGTTGAATATATTTGAACCACCATTACTAGATAATGACGGAGATTACTAGATAATCTTCCCATATGCAGAAGACTTGTGGTTTTATAGAGAAGAACCACTCGAAGAGGATTGCATTACGGAGAGAAGAGATACTAAGACAAGACAAGAAGATAAGGATTCTTTTCTAATTAGAAGTCAAAGTCAAGTTCCCAGCAAGAAGAGATGGTTCAGCAGGGTGAAAGGAACTCTCAGGTTCCCTAACCTCCATATATAACTTTCACAGGAGTTCAAGTTCTTGAGAGGGGGCGCATGATACATGTTTATCTTCCTCTCTCCGGTAACTAGTGATTGTTTGTACCCAAAATCACTTTTGGGCACGAAACACAAAGAATGGATAGTTTTGGTGTGTTTTTAGGGTTGAAGGAGAATTGAAGGACGAACCAAAGTGACACAGATTTTTACGTGGTTCGGCATGGTTTCCTACGTCCACGGACGAATCCCCTTGGGGAGTAATATTTTTATTGATTATGAAATTACATTCTCTCTTTTCTCTCCTATTTTCTACCCCCACTGACTGATTTATGCTCTCCCTATTTATACAATGAAAAATATAATTCCAATCTTAACATAAATTGCATTAACTGCCCATTTATGCTCCTATAATGAATTCTGGATGTAACTGCTGTCTTTATGCCTCCCTCATGAATTATGTATGAAACTGCTCATTTATGTCTTCACCATAATTTCTGTATGAAACTGTCCATTTATGGTCCTATGATAAATTCGCATGAAACTGCCTGATTAATGGCTGGCAGGATTGGTGGTGACTGGCTGGCAGGACAGGTGGATGCTGGATGGCAGAGTAGGTGGATGATGGCTGGCAGCATAATGGCTTGGCTGACTGCATAGTTGGCTGGCTGACTGGATGGACTAATTGGCAGCATAATTGGCTTGCTAGCGATATGAGTGGAGACTGGTCGGCATGGAGGATGAGTTTTTGGCTGGGAATTGGGTAGCAGTGTTGCTGGCCACGAGACTGAAAATTAGCTAGGGGTGTGACTGACTTTGATAGTTGACCAACGGTTGACTTTGACCATTGACTGGCCGTTGACTTTGACCATTGACCTTGACCGACTTTGACTATTGACTGATTTTGACCGTTGACCGGTCCGTGCAGACTGGAGGGCTTCCTTGGTTGACTGGGTAGCGGGCTTGGATGAGGACCAAAAGATTACTCAAGTACCAATTTGGCCCATTAAGCGGTATTTTTACTTATGGTACAAACATCGCCCCCTCTTAACCTACAACTTGTTGGGGGTTAAGAAAATTCCGTTTTCCTTAGTTAATGATAAAATTCGCTCTCAAGTGCGGATTGTTGATATTGAGGTGACTGGCGAACTTCCCTTGAGTTTGCGGAAATCACAATCAAGACGCCCCCAAGCGAGGCTATTGTGACTGGGGAATCGACATGAAATAGCTGAGCATGAACCACTGTTGTATGCAAAATCAAGACTGATGGCTGGGCTATTCTGTAACATAAGCGTGACGCTTGAGTGGAGTGGTGTTGCGAGTGAGCGATAACAATATTGAGTGAAGATAGTCTACAACAGTCGTTATCAGCTGGATTGCAGAATCAACGAGCATCAGCAAGCAGTCAAGTGAATGCAAGAAGAACGAACGAAATTCCGCCGTAGCAGCTGCATTCAGATGGACTGCCGGAACTGCGAGCAAGGCTGGACTGCATCAGCTGCGATCAGTTGGAATGCAGTAGCAACGAACAAAGTTCCGCCACAGCAGCTGCATTCAGCTGGACTTCCGGAACTGCGAGCAAGGTTGGACTGCATCAACTACGATCAGCTAGAAAGCAGAAGCAACGAACAAAGTTCCGCAGCAGGGACGTTAGCTGGACTGCGGAATCGCGAGAAAGGATGGATCGCATCAGCTGCGATCACCGAACGTTAAGATCGAACAAAGTTCATGGCCGCAAAGAACATTGCGTTGGTGGACTGTCGGAACTGCGAGCAAGGCTGGACTGCATCAGCTGCGATTAGCTGGAATGCAGCAGCATCGAACAAGGTTCCTCTGCAACAGCTGCGTTCAGCTGGACTGCAGGAACTGCGGGCATAGCTAGAATGTATCAGTTGTGATTAGCTGGACTGCAGCAGAAACGATTAGCTAGATCATGCAAAGAATAATTAGCGGATCACAGCAGACAACGAATAAGCTAATGGACTCAACGGCAATTCTTGAAGGACTGGACTTAAAAAGTTCGATAAACATAGGTGTAAAAGCTATAAATAGAACTAGACAACACCAGTTGCGTCCAACTGAGTGCCACCAAAGCTCGCATCGTTGCGTCCAATCGAGTCACAGATTCGCGAGTAATCGGACTGCATCGATTGCGTCCAACCGAGTTCAGCAGTTGCTTTTGAACTGGAGTATAATAATCCAATTAATATAACTATTGCAGTTTAACATTACTGAAAAAATACTAAGCGTAAAAATATTATGGTGTATGCTCGCCCCCTCTTAATCCTGCAATTTGTTAGAGGATTAAGAAGTTCGGGTTACCTGAAGTTCCGATTTTCGGAAGTTGAACTCCGTATTACATTTAGGTGCTATGTAACTTGCCCCCAATCATATAGGGTGTTTACGCAGCCTGCCCCAAAGGAGTCATTCAAAACCATGAGGTGTCATATATCTCGCCCCCAAGTGATAGTCAGTCACGTTGAAGTGATATGCAACTCGCCCCCAGTAGATAGTGATTCCCATGCTGCTCAATGCTCGCGCAAGGGTGCGCTGCCTTGCTGCATTTTGCTCGCGCATGGAATTTTGAAGATGCCTGCTACCTGGAATTCGCGCGGGGGGCTAATCCCACTATTCCATATTTGCGTAGAATTGAGATGTGTGCATCTCCTCGTTGAGAAAATGCTTGCCACATTAAAGGTGTCTTATTGAACATGAATATATGAAAAAAAAAATATATATGTAAATTGTATACTTACCATATACTTACCCAATTGAAAATGTTACTGCGACTTCGTTTACGAAGTGATTAGGATGCCCACTGGCTATGTCCATGTTTTCCAGCGAAGGTGATTAGTATGGTTTCCTTACGTCTCGTCTTGACTTTGTAAATTGATTTGTCTGTGGGACTGGGATGCACCAGTCAAGTCCAGACTGGATTGAAAATAGTTGCCATAGAACTGTGTTTCAGCAACTGCGATTAGCTTTACAGTAAAAGTTATGCATAAAACTGGTCAAGCAGTGGTGAGAAAACTGTATTGAAACAAAGTTGGGAAAATTCGACTACAAAGAGCTTGATCAACTGGAGTGTAGGAATTAAAATGGACTGTGGCAGTTCGATCAACATGCCAGCAGCTATTGCTATGAAACTGGATTACAGCAGTTCGATCAACTGTCTGTAATATTTATGTGGAAAAGGACTGCAGCAGTTCGATCAACTGGACTGCAGTATTTTCGGTGGTGATTGAATGTGACTGTTTCATAGCAACGATAATGATTAAAACTGGTCGGTTAGCCCCATGCTTCAAACATGTTGTTGGACCCGAAAAATATTATATTGTAATTGTAAAATTTCAATTTCACTTTGCAGGATATTGAGAGGCGACTCCAACGAGCCAAAAATCACCCAATTCGGACTTGGGACGAAGAAGATATCAACGAAACAAATTTTCAGGCCAAGCTCACGTGGGGTGTACATATCGGCAATGCAAGGGAGATGGGGCTGAATCATCCGATGGCTAAACGAATTAATCTCCAAATAATCGTTCGAATCACCAACTAATCGTTCGAAGTGCCTGTTAATCGTCTGAATCGCCAAAACATCGTTCGAATCACCAAAACATCGTTCGAATCTCCTATTAATTGTTCGAATTGCCAAACAATCGCCGGAACATCTCGCCGAGTAATCTCCAAAAGATCTCCGCCGGCTTTTGCCGCCGGCACTTCATTCACTGCCGGATCTCGATCATTGCCGGACTGATGTGTATCCACGGTCAGGATACACGTTGCATCGAAGTTTTGATGTAGCGGGAAGCACTAAAGTTTTCTTGAAATCTAGTTTTGATGTATCTCGGATCATTTAAGTTTGATGAACCCGTCAGATCAACGGTTAGACTTAGAAGAACATCGAACATTGATATAATCTTGCGCATCGAAGCTTTTCTTGTATAACTGATAGAAGTGGGTGTACAACACCTTTGTTTAGGTGGGTGAACTAAACGTTTTTCAGTGGGTGAGGGTTATTAACTTGGGTGAACAACTTCTGACGTGGGTGAACGGATCGGGCTAGTTGAGCCGCCAGGCTTGGCCGCCGGCTTTCTCTGATTTTTTTTTTTTTTTTTTTTTTGTAAATGAAAATTTTCGTAACAGTTTTCTGTATAGTGATCTTTGCCTCCGGAACTTTTAGTGACATATTTTCTTAACTGTTGTCTTTTCATCCTTGCAACGGCCTTTGTAACGGTTTCAGAAACTGTTGTTTTTTCTTATGTACCTTCCACCATGGTTTTGCCGCATCTTTGCGGACTTTTCTGACATGCTTTTCCGGAGGTTTTTCTCTTGGGTATTCAAGCACCCTGAGATGCAGAAAACTTGACAACCTTGCGATAATTACAGTTGTGATTTTGACATACAACAAACTCGAACAGCTGGGTAATGCGTTATTTGAGAAGCAAATTTTTCCGACTCGGACATGCTGCGGATCGAACATCCTGACAACAATTATGATGATTTTCGTAGCAAGTCGGTTTTGATGGCTTCCGATCATGATCTTTGACTGCAAAGATGGCGATCAATCGGATCGGAGAACGATAATTCACTAGTCTAGCAGCCATTGCGATCACCGGACTGCAGATGATCGAAATAAAACTGGATATACAAATCTGGATTGCAGCAGTTGAAATTCAAACTGGACCCATCCATGATGGGGATTGAACATCCAGCAATAGTTTTGATGGTATTTCACTTCACCCCTTTTCGTGGATTTCGTAGTGATGCGATTTTCAATGGTATCCGTAGGTGATAGCTTCAGCAGATCTGAAACGGAGAATCTTGATTGCAGCAGTTGCGATCAACTGGACTGCAGTATGTGCAATTATATGGTTAACAGCAGCTACGATCAGATGGACTACGACCATTATGATCAAGTTGGGTTGCAAAGACTTCGACCACCGATAAAGAATGGTGATTTTTCACGACGTTCAAATAGCCTTTTCATGGAAATGATTATGGAGCGTTTTATGCAACTTTTCTCAATGGGAGGACACAATTCCTTTTCTCGTAGTCCCCTTAGTCGGCGCCAATGTTTGTACCCAAAATCACTTTTGGGCACGAAACACAAAGAATAGATAGTTTTGGTGTGTTTTTAGGGTTGAAGGAGAATTGAAGGACGAACCAAAGTGACACAGATTTTTACGTGGTTCGGCATGGTTTCCTACGTCCACGAACGAATCCCCTTGGGGAGTAATATTTTTATTGATTATGAAATTACATTCTATCTTTTCTCTCCTATTTTCTACCCCCACTGACTGATTTATGCTCTCCCTATTTATATAATGAAAAATATAATTCCAATCTCAACATAAATTGCATTAACTTCCCATTTATGCTCCTATAATGAATTCTGGATGTAACTGCTATCTTTATGCCTCCCTCATGAATTATGTATGAAACTGCTCATTTATGTCTTCACCATAATTTCTGTATGAAACTGTCCATTTATGGTCCTATGATAAATTCGCATGAAACTTCCTGATTAATGGCTGGCAGGATTGGTGGTGACTTGCTGGAAGGACAGGTGGATGCTGGATGACAGAGTAGGTGGATGCTGGCTGGCAGTATAATGGGTTGGCTGACTGCATAGTTGGCTGGCTGACTGGATGGACTAGCTGGCAGCATAATTGGCTTGCTGGCGATATGAGTGGAGACTGGTCGGCATGGAGGATGAGTTTTTGGCTGGGAATTGGGTAGCAGTGTTGCTGGCCACGAGACTGAAAATTAGCTAGGGGTGTGACTGAATTTGATAGTTGACCAACGGTTGACTTTGACCATTGACTGACCGTTGATTTTGACCATTGACCTTGACCGGATGTTGACCGACTTTGACTATTGACTGATTCTGACCGTTGACCGGTCCATGCAGACTGGAGGGATGCCTTGGTTGACTGGGTAGCGGGCTTGGATGAGGACCAAAAGATTACTCAAGTACCAATTTGGCCCATTAAGCGGTATTTTTACTTATGGTACAAACAGTGATCCTCAAAATGGATTGAGGATAGAATTGTAATTTTGGGAAGGAGCACTGATTTTTAGGTAGTATTCTTAGATAAGGAAATATTCCAAGACAAGGTAATATTCCAAGATAAGGAAATATACCTTGAAAAAGAATGTTTCCTAGATAAGGAAGTATACCTAGACAAGGAATTCTTTCTGGAAATGGAATTATTCCTAGATAAGGAAATATGCCTAGAAAAGGTATTATTCTTAGATAAGGAAATAGATTCCTAGAAGGTTTTGGGAAACCGTTAAAGCTATAAATAGAGATGTTCATCTCATAGCTAAGACAATCTGGGAGTGTGGTTAGACACCTAGAAAATGAGGTTTAACACACATACCTAGAGATAAGTTTGTGAGATAATATGTATTATTGTAAAAGAAAGCTTAGCAAATAGTTTAAGGTTATTTTACCTAGAGAGATTGTGAGCGTAACAAAGATATAATTGTAATAGTTTTCTTGTTCATAATCTAGAGAAGATATATTTCTTCGAATCTGGTTTCTAGCGTGTTCCGTTTTCAAGTTTTTGTCTATTATTATTCAGAATTCCGCCTCTATAATAATAGTCACCAAGGTACAGAGATCAAAATGTATCAATCAATACCTTTAATCCCAAGAAAATATATTGATGCCGATCTTCACAACTATTCTATCAAAATACCATAAGGATAGATCGATTATAGTTGGATCCTCTTTTACCGAAAAAAGTATTGTGCACACCAAAGATTTATATAACCAAGTCAGAAATCTTTTATCCCTTCTTTGTCTTCAAATCTTCTTAGATCTTCAATAAACACCTGCACACAACTACTTGAATCTTTTGTGATCAATCACAAATAGAACGGAGTCTGTTAACAATGGATTATCACAAGAACGTCTTTAGAACTAACAACAATCTAAATATCTCTGTCGAAACTTTGAACTAGTTTGAGTGCATCTTATATCTGAAGATAAGATCCTCAAGAATAAACAAACTAGGTGCAATGAAAGTTCAACCACCGTTAGTCAATCAAATAAATATGAAAACAAAAGATAAACCACAATTACCTAAGTTTCCACCAACGGTACTATTAGAGCTTCTTAATCCCAAAGAAGACTTTAAATTGAGCGGCCGTAAGAAATTTCTCCTATTTAGGCTACTCTCCTCTCCGAATAGGCGGCTTCACCAGTAACAGACAACAAAGGAAGTTTACTGTCATGAAGGATTAGTTTGATAGAAATGAAAACTCAATGTATTTATAGACAAACAAGTTTGGACACCAAGGAATTTCCAAAACCGAAAATATTCTCAAGATATTCAATAATAATTTCCAAATTCGGTTTTCATAATTCTTGAGAATTCTCAGTCTAAATTAATGATCGAAATCTCATTGGAAAGTCTTTAACTAGTAAATGCTCATTACAAATTCTTTTTTTCCATATATAATTAAAAACCTTAATTAAAATATTCTTAACTTTATTTAAATTCGATCTTGGGATTTACTTCCTTCTTAGATGTTAAGGAATATCTTTGAACAATAAAAAATACGCATTAATGCACGTGTACAAAGTGTGTCGACATCCTTTCTCTTGTAAGTCCTCTTTCATACTTACTCACTTGAAACTTATTTACCACACTTCCAAACAAGTTTAGAATTGGTTTATCTGTATTTTAAGAATTATGTGATTCATCAAGTAACACTCAATCACAAATCATGGGTTTAATGGTTCTACCAAAACAAGTTTTGTTTCTACCTCCATGTGAGTATTGTGCATAGTCACACTAGCTTACCAAACTTTGGTTGACTAGGTACTAGGATCGATTTCCCATATATATATGGTATCTAAATTATATGTGTTGCACATGTCCATAGGATCAGTTCCCATTTGCATATAAAAGTGTTGCACAGGTCCATAGGATCGGTTCCCCTTTCTGCTATAAACCTTGCTGCACCTCATACAAGGATCGATTACCCTTTGTGATGTGTTGCACCTCTTAATAGGATCGGTTCCCCTTTACCCATATTCATCCTTACACACACAAACTCGATCATACCATCAGGTGATTACTTAAGATCGGTTTCACTAATGAAAGTCATACCTATACATAAGTCAGTCCTTATGTGAATAGTTTTACCAAGAACACAAACAAGTCATGAACGGTTATACTAATAACATATATTGGTCGTTCATAAGATATGCAATGAAGAACATCCCCAATAACGCCTAGCGTTTTCCTTTTCGGTTCACAAAACAAGTTCATGAACTTACTTCCTTAAAACACATGTAAAATATTATTTCCTAGGATGAAATCCTTACCTCATACCCATACATAATCACAAAAGAATTCAAACGATTATGTTGATGTCTTATATACAAAGTTTAATGGTTAAGAAATAAACCTCGTATTGTATTCCTTAATACTATGTCTATCTAGAGTGTTCATGCTTCGCAGTTTTGTTTTCAATATGCATGACTTGAAATATACGTTAGGGAATGAAACAGTTCAATTCAAATATCACTAACCTCAAGTGGAAGGATGATGTTGTGGTTGTAGTTCCTTATTTCTTCACTTCTTCAAGTATTCGCAATACTTGTAATGTCTCATATCCTAATACTTTCAAGATAACCTATACGAAGTTGACTCTAGTACATATAATCAAGTGACTTTTAAATGAATTTTGGTTCACTAAAATATGACAACCAAACTTGACATACCAACGCTTGGTGGGTTGAACCGATCTATGCTCTAACATTATGTACCTGGCAGGAATATTATGGATAATAAAATCATTGCACATGAAATTGTGCACTGTATGAAATATACCAGAGCTATTCATGGTGTTGTTGTTGTAAAGTTGGACATGTCAAAAACATTTGACAGGATGGAATGGAGCTTCATCACAAAAATTCTGCTAATATTTGGTTTCAGTGAGAAATGGTGTCATCTGGTAAATCAATGCATCTCAACTACCTCTATATCTATTCTGATAAATGAATATCCAATTAAAACAATGGTTCCAACAAGAGGTCTAAGACAAGGACACAGTTTATCTCCATATCTCTTCGTCATGTGCATGGAAAACTTCAGTGGAATGATCCAAACAGAAGTGGAGAAAAAGAATATATGTCCCATCTATCCAACAAGAAATGTCCCACCAGTATTACACTTATTTTTTGCAGATGACTCCATATTATTCTCTACAACCAAAAAATCATCCATAGAAAATCTTCAAAAGGTCATTCATAGCTTTTGCAAAGTATCTGGCCAAATGGTGAATCTTAACAAATCAAGTCTGCACTTCAATAAGAGGCTTAGCGAAGAAGTCAAGGAAGATTTCTATGATATTATGGGCATGAACATTATGCCTTTATATGAGAAGTATCTGGGAATAAATCTCTTCATAGGAAGCAAAAAAATAGAATGCTTCAGTAACATTCAAGAGAAGATGCATAAAAGAATACAACAATGGCAAGATGGGATGGTTAATCAATTAGGAAGAAGCAAACAAATCTAATCATTTACAAACTCTATGGCTCAATTTTAGATGGGGTGTTTTATCCTTCCTCAACAGACCATAAAACCCTTAGAAACAACACAAAAGAGGTATTGGTGGAACAAGAGTAATGGTAAAGGTATTTATTTCGGATCCTGGAGTGTTGTTTCAATTCCTAAAATATGGGGAGGTCTAGGCTTTAAAAATTTAAAAATCTTCAATGAAGCTTTGATCACTAAGTTGTCCTAGAGGCTAGTTCAGGAAAAAGAAAAAAAATGGGCAATTATTCTAGAAGAAAAGTACTTCAAACAAGACAATATTTTCAAGATGACATCTAAGACAAAGGCACTGGAATTTGGAAAAGTATAGTTAAAGGCATTGAATGGGTAAGGAAATTTCATATCTTGCTAATTGGAGATGGTAAAACTGTCAATGCTTTTAGAGATAATTGGATTCCAGGTTACACAGCTCAACAACTTCAAGCAAATTTTAGTGATAATGAAGTCATTCCTTATATATCACATGAAGGTAGCTGATTTTATTGATAAAAATACTAAAAACTGGAATATTGGTCTCCTGCAAATTTTTTTCACTCAAGATCAGATGAAAAAACATAAAGCCTTCCATCCAGCATGAAGATACAATCTAATAGTCTCTCACAAGCAATGGAATGTTCACTGTGAACTCTACTTACAAAGCCATTCTATGTCATTATAATCAAAGCCTTCTCAGCAAAGAAGAAGAAGATAAATTCTGGTTAGGGTTTTGGCACTTAAAACTACCTCATAAATGCCAGCTTTTCTTATGGAATGTGGCTCAGGACATTCTCCCTGTCAACCAGATACTAAGTAGACATGGCCAGATGCAACACAATAGTTGCAGAAGATGTCAAGATGAAGCTGAATCCATCAATCACCTTTTTTACCATTGTTCTTTTGCTAGAAGGGTTTGGAATGCCATATCCCCTGATATTGCTCAAGAAATAAGTAACATACAAGACATTCAACAGTAGATAAAGTCTTGGGAAAACAAAGAATCAAGAATAAACTTTGGAAGTCAGGGAAATATAAATATGATTGTTATAACAATTTGGTTTATATGGAAGTCAAGGTGTGATTTGGTTTTTGAGAACAAGAGATGCTCCATCAATAGCATGAAGATCGGAATTCATTAGTTCTGCATTGATAACAAAATTCAAACTAACATATATTTGAATCAGATACAGATGTTATGTAATAGTAACATAACTGCTGGGAGAACAAATTCTAACACCAATAATTGAAATCCTCCTTACAAGGGAATGGTGAAAATTAACATTGATGCCTCTGTATTACCTGATAGTCATATTGCTGGAGTTGCACTAATTATTAGAGATTTTACAGGTCAATTGGCGGAAGCATGGACCATGGTAGAGAGTCAGAGATGTATCCCAAGCTGAAGCAATTGGAGATCTCAAATCCCTCCAATGGATCTCTCAATTGCAACTTCATAATGTCATAGTTGAAGGTGATAACAAGAAGGTAATGGATATTATCAATGGTCTATATAACATATTTCCATATGAAGATGGTAACATTATCAGATAATGTCAGCATTTAGTTAATTATTTAGGTATTGTTGTTGTTTGTTTTACAAATAGGAAAGGTAATCAAGTGGAAGATCTACTTGCCAGGTATGCTTGGATTAACAATTGTAGCAGAAGATGGAATATGAATCATCCATACAGTGTCATGGCAAAAATTGAGATTGAAAATTTGTCCTGTAACTTTGCTTTGCCTATTGGCTTTTAATGAAAATATTTGTGTTTTTTCTTTCAAAAAAAAAAAGAACATGGTAAAAATAGTTCTCAAGTTTCTTACAAAATATATACAGTATAACCCTAATCAGGTTTAGAAAATGACTAACATACAGTTGTTTGAGCACCCCATTTATATTTTTAAAAATATGTTGAATAATTAAGGGTGAACACCTAAAGGAGGTGGTAATATGAACACCAAAAGGAGGTGTAGTGTGAACACTTAATTAATTAAGTGGGAACATACTTGTCAGGATTGTAAGTTTACTTTTTCTATTTTTTCTTCTCTTCCTGACATGCATCCATGTTATCTCTTCTTCCTTCAAGGCGTGCTTGTCTCCCTGCCAAGACGTGTTATCTTGGTTAAGCTCTGCAAACACGTTAGTACAGAAGATGTATTTTGCTCCCTTTGTAATATGTATATATATACACAAAATTGGTGAGAAGAAGTATATACAACAATTAAGCTTTTATATTTTGAACCTTAAGTTTGAGTTGGTATCAGATCTTCCATGGTGAAACTGAGTATTTCAATATAGAGTGAGTGCTTCTTATCGATCATTATTCCGCTGCTATCTTAAGGTTCATTTTAAATTTTTGTTGACTAGATTATTTTTTCTTCAGTCTCTTATTTCATATCACTAATTTACTGTGATATTTATTGTTCTACAATTGAAGTTATTGTCCTTGATCTACTAAGGACGTGAGTAAAATTAATTACTACTCTTAGAAGTCAAAACTGTCTTGATTTATTTATCGTAATTATTTTTTATTATTCGACGTTTATTTCATCATGCCTACTGGTGATGATACTGGAGATGTTATTACTTCTGTGATAAATTCGGTACCTTCTCAAGAGCCGACTTCGATTCCTTATGGTGTAAAATTGAATGACAAAAATTTTACTCTTTGGTATCAAATTGTATCTATGTTTGTCCCAAGTAGAGGCAAAAAATGGACATTTAACTGGCTCTACCAAACAACCCACTGAAGGTGAATCGACATATGATGAATGGTGTATGAAAGATTCTCTTATTAAAAGTTTGCTTGTTGGTGCTATGGATCCAGAATTAATGAATGTATTCATCCGTTTACTTACTGCAAAAGATGTTTGGGATGCAGTGAAACATCGATATTATGAAGGGGCTGGTAAATCAATTCTTTATGATTTATCTCCCAAGGATATGACAAAAAAGCAAGCAGGTCGACCCGTGGCTACTTTTTATTCTGATCTTACAATTATTTGGCAAGAACTTGATTATCGTAAACCAATTACTTTTACCCAAGCAGTGGTGATTAAAATTCGAAAAGTAGAGATTGATGAAGAGCGAGTTTATTTATTTCTTGCTGGTCTTAATGATTTTGTCAGAGGAGAAATACTTCGTAGTACTTCACTACCTGGACCCGAAATGGTTTTTTCTATTGTGAGGCGTGAAGAACAACGTCGTAGTACCATGATGAATCAATTTGTTTCTCCTCAAATAGCAATGACGGTAAACAAATTTGGGAATTTTTTGCAACAATCTTCATCACAAAATACTCGTGGAATTCTAGATCAAAAACTGAAAAAGGAAAAGACAAAGCAGCTATCTGTTCTACTAAGATGACAACATCAACAACAGCTACTCCAATAGTTGATGAACTTCCTTCTATTATAGATCATCTTTTTCCCAAAGAATCAGGTAATATTGTCCTAGATTTAATAGATTCTAACTCAAACAAGGATCATGGTTGGATTCTTGATTCTGGTGCCACTAATCATATGACATTTGAAGCATCTATTTTGAAAGATGTGTGCCCACCTGATTGTTCAACGGTCTATAATGCCAATGGAGTTCCATACCTGGTTACTGGAGCTGGGAGAATTGATTTGAATTCTTCTTTAATTTTAGAACATACTTTGTTGATTCCTTCATTTTCTAACAATCTTTTATCAGTATCACAAGTGACCGCATAATTAAATTGCGTAGTATTCATCTATTCGAATTTATGTTTTCTTCAGGGTCTCAGCAACGGGAAGATAAGATATAGCTATGGCATCCATGCAAGGGGTGAAGGGAGTTCTTTATCATCTAAGGGGTCATCCATGCAAATGAAGATCAGATATATCTATGGCATAACCTCTTAGGTCATGTTTCTTTTGGATATTTGCAGCATCAACTCTATTTTCGGGATGCAAACTTTCTGATTTTAATTGTGAAAGTTGCATCTTAGCAAAAAGTCATCGTACTACTAATCCTGATAGTTTTAGCAGAAGATTAGTCCCATTTTCTTTGGTTCATTCTGATGTTTGGGGTCCCTGTCGAATTACTAGTAATTCAGGATTTCGTTGGTTTGTTGTTTTTGTCGATGATTGCACTCGTATGACCTGGCTTTATTTGATGAAAAATAAAAGTGATGTTGCTGGTATTTTAAAATCTTTTCATATTATGATTCAAACACAATTTTCTACCACTCTAAAGGTCCTTCGTTCGGATAATGGTGGAGAATATATCAATGAAACTTTATAAGGTTATTTCCAGGAGCATGGTTTAATTCATGAAACCACTTGTCCTTCTACGGCACAACAAAATGGTGTTGCGGAAAGGAAGAATAGGCAATTACTTGAGATTACTAGAGCTTGTTTAATTGGAGCAAACATGAAGCCACATTTCTGGGAAGAAGCTATCACTAATGCAGTATATCTTCTTAATCGTTTACCCACTAGTGTTTTGAAATTTCAAACACCTTTAGATAAATTGATTTCGTGTGTGGCAATTCCTTCTAAACTTAAGCTTCCTCCACGAGTGTTCGGTTGTGTTGTTTATGTCCACATACAAAAGCATTTGTGCAGCAAGCTTAACCCATTTGCTTTAAAGTGTGTATTTGTTGGTTATCATCCGTTTCAAAAGGGTTACATGTGTTATCATCCTCTTTCTCATAGATTTTATGTTAGCATAGACGTTACCTTCTCTGAGCATGAGAAGTTCTACTCAACATATGATCCTAGTTCTCCTCTTCAGGGAGAGAACAACATTAAAGAGTTGAATTGGATAGATTTATTTCTATCTAATTGTGAGATACATCATTTCATAATTAACGAAGGTTCAAATAATTTACATGTTCCTACTGCTTTCGGTCTGACTACTATGAGACCCGAGGAAACAGTTCAAGAGGGAGAAACACTTGTTGTCGAAGATCCCCCTCTTTCTTCAACAATAGTACCTACAACTAGTTATCCTCCTGATGATGTTCCTGAGGTAAACATAGATCTTGTGATTAATACTAACAATTCTTATGAATTAAATGAGACAAACAGGTATCAGTTACCACAACGGAATAATCGTGGAGTGCCACCGGATCATTTTTCTCCCGAACCAATAAAGAAGGTGAAATACCCAATTTCGAACTACATGTCTACTCATAGATTGTCAGAAGCTAGCAAACCATTTGTCTACCAGATGGAAGATATTACCATTTCCAGAAATATAGAAGAAGCATTACGTGATCCAAAGTGGGCTAATCCTACGACAAAAGAGATGGTGGCACTAGAGGAAAATGGTACATGGGAAATAGTATCATTACCAGAAGGGAAGAAACCAGTTGGCTGCAAGTGGGTTTATACTATCAAGCATAATCCAGATGGCTCTATTGATAGATACAAAGCAAGACTTGTGGCTAAAGGGTTTACCCAGACTTATGGTATTGATTATCAAAAGACATTTGCTCCTGCCCAAAAATCAATACTATTCAAGTATTATTGTCTTTAACAGCAAATTTAGGCTGGCCGCTACGATAATATGATGTAAAAAAATGCTTTTTTACATGGTGATTTGCAAGAAGAAGTCTACATGACACTACCTCCAGGTTATAATGCTCTGAACATTGCAAACGCGGTTTGTAAACTAAAAAAGGCCTTATATGGTTTGAAGCAGTCTCCTATAGCTTGGTTTGGTAGATTTCGTCTAGCAATGAAGAAATTCGGATACACACAAAGTAACACTGATCATACCTTGTTCATGAAAAGAGTAGGTGACAAGATAACCGTGATTATCATCTATGTAGATGATATGGTGGTAACATGAAATGATCCAGAAGAGATGGATAAACTGAATTTTGATATGAATTTCAAGTTTGATATGAAGGATATGGGTGGACTTAAGTACTTCTTGGGTATTGAAGTTTCACGATATGAGAAGGGTATTTTCTTGTCTCAGCGAAAATATGTGATTGATTTGTTGAAGGAAACCGATATGCTTGGTTGTGAGCCGATTGGGTCTCCTATGGAACAAAATCATTGTCTGGAAGAGTGTTCTAATCAAGTACCAGCTGACAAGGGGCAATACCAAAGGTTAGTTGGCCGTTTGATTTATCTTTCCCATACAAGACCTGAT
The DNA here is from genome assembly GCA_023529315.1 of Papaver bracteatum. Taxonomy (NCBI): domain Eukaryota; kingdom Viridiplantae; phylum Streptophyta; class Magnoliopsida; order Ranunculales; family Papaveraceae; genus Papaver; species Papaver bracteatum. Next base: position 430,878 of record JAJJWX010003815.1, on the reverse strand, counting down.
ATTGCCTATGCTGTGAGTGTTGTGAGCAGATTTATGCATAATCCGGGTCAACAACATATGAATGCAGTCACTAGAATACTGAGATATTTAAATTCCGCACCAGGAAGAGGGTTGATGTTTTCAAAACATGGGCATCTTGATGTATCATGTTACACTGACTCGGACTGGGGCGGAAAAGGTGATGGGAGAAGATTGACATCTGGGTACGTTACCTTCGTCGGAGGTAATTTAGTAACATGGAAATCTAAGAAACAACAGGTGGTTTCTTTGTCCAGTGCTGAAGAAGAATACAGGGAAATGGTGAAAGGTATTTGTGAACTATTATGGTTAAGAAGGCTTATGGAGGAACTTGGTTTTCCTACTGTAAAACCTATGAAGTTGTTTTGTGATAACCAGTCAGCGATCAAAATTGCAAAAAACCCGGTACAACATGATCGAACAAAGCACGTGGAAATTGATAGGAATTTCATCTATGAAAAACTCGAAGAAAACATTATTGAAGTACCATATGTTCGTACAACACAACAGTTAGCAGATATTCAGACCAAAGCTGTATCAAATAATATATTTAACGATTCACTTATCAAGTTGGGCATATCTCATATATACGCACCATCTTGTGGGAGAATGTTGAATAGTTAAGTGTGAACACCTAAAGGAGGTGGTAATATGAACACCAAAAGGAGGTGTAGTGTGAACACTTAATTAATTAAGTGGGAACATACTTGTCAGGATTGTAAGTTTACTTTTTCTATTTTTTCTTCTCTTCCTGACATGTATGCATGTTATCTTTTCTTCCTTCAAGGCATGCTTGTCTCCCTGCCAAGACGTGTTATCTTGGTTAAGCTCTGCAAACACGTTAGTACAGAAGATGTATTTTGCTCCCTTTGTAATATGTATATATACACCAAATTGGTGAGAAGAAATATATACAACAATTAAGCTTTTATATTTTGAACCTTAAGTTTGAGTATATCTTCCACAATAAGATCATAGGTGGTGCCGTATCAAGAGATCATGGGCGGTGCCGTATCAAAAATTGTTAGAAAGGATCCTAGTGTCAGACACAGTTAAGGCGTGTCCGTTCTTCCTAAATCCCAACTATTCGACACTAGAGATGTTAAAGAAGAAAAGTGCTTCAAGATGGCATTTCTGATCACCATATTAATTAAAAACAGGAGATCACTAGATCAGAAAAATCTAAAAAGATAAGGTTATGTGGATTTGTGTTAATACGGAAGCAGACAATTGCTTAATAAGGCTTTATGCCGGAAAAGTATAGTGGTGCACTAAAAATAGTGTACCAATTTTTGTGACCATAAGATGTTGTTTTGTGGATCCCATTTAAATTTAAAAACCCACTTCCTCCAAATCTAAGGATGCAAAGCTGGTACACCAATTGGTCCACCGCCTTACTTCCATAAATGGTTCAGACAATTTGCCAGTTGGGCTGCAATTGGTCTAGCAACAGTATGATTCTTGGTTAGAGTGCGAGATGTCCCCATTCATTTCTCTGACTGGTCCCTGTATTCGTCTGTGGCTAATAATCAAAGATGATCAGAGATTGTATAATTGACGCAGGACAACATGTTGGCTCAATAATCCGGCACGTACCGAGAAGTAACTTTCAGGTGGTTGGCTCAGTGGTCCATTAAAATTTTACCCGCACAGAAGAAGAGCTCAAACAATGATAAAGTTTCAGTGGTCCATTAAAATTTCAAAATGTATCTCCATGTATAGGGTCTCAAAGAATTCACCTCATCAACGTTGCCAACTCTCCAAATGCACAAGACATTTCTATATCACTCGGGTCGGGTGACTTAACAGGATAAAATCTTAACTAGTTGTGGAATTAGACCAATTATTGTAGTGTCCGTAAGATTTGTGGTTTATTACAATAGCTGATGCGCAATTGTTTATATAGAAAGGGAGGAGCATTTTGTTGGGCTCACAGTAGATCCAACCAAACAATTGAAAGTGTCGTATTTCTTTATGTTAGTATAAGTAGTTATTAGATTAGATTGGTTGATTTTTCATATTGGCAGGGCGTGCGCTATATTTTTATGAAAGTATATCGGAATGGGAAGATTCTTGTGCAAGGTTAAAAATCTTCCATTCGTTTTGGAAACAAGATAACCTGGCATATTTAGGTGCGACCCTAACGCAATTAGGGACGACACTAAAAGACAAAATATGTTGAAAATACTTATATGGCCCTTTATAATCTGGAGTTTAATCCATAATCGGTAGTTTGGGGCAACTCTATATTCGTGGAAATTTTTTCGGTTGATGAATTTGAAAACCTATTCGGTTTTCCAGAAATTTTCACAAAACGTGTCTGTTCCCATATGGTTTCTTCAAGAGACACCATTGGTTGGATATTTGCAAAGAGAGCCAGGATAATCGGAAGTTAGTATAACTATCTTGACTACCGATTATGGTAGGATATTTGCAAAGAGAGACACTGTATAATCGGAAGTCATGATAACTCTTTCTTTCTTAACGATTATAGGCTCAACCAAAATTCCAAAAAAAAAAAAGATTTTTGCAAAATCTGATTTTAGGGCTACTCTATATTCGGTAGTTATGTGAACTATCATGACTACCGATTATGGTAGGATATTTGCAAAGAGAGACATTGTATAATCGGAAATCATGATAACTCTTTATTTCTTACCGATTATAGGCTCAACCAAAATTCCTAAAAAAAATTTTTTTTGCAAAATTTGATTTTGGGGAAACTCTATATTCGGTAGTTATATGAACTATCTTGACTACCGATTATGGTAGCATATTTGCAAAGAGAGCCAGGATAATCGGAAGACATGATAACTCTTCCTATCTTACTGATTATAGGCTCAACCAAAATTCCAAAAAAAAGGAATTTTTGCAAAATCTGATTTTGGGGCAACTCTATATTCGGTAGTTATATGAACTATCTTGACTACCGATTATGGTAGGATATTTTCAAAGAGAGCCAGGATAATCGGAAGTCATGATAACTCTTCCTATCTTACCGATTATAGGCTCAACCAAAATTCCAAAAAAATGGATTTTTTGCAAAATCTGATTTTGGGGAAACTCTATATTCGGTAGTTATATGAACTATCTTGACTACCGATTATAGTAGGATATTTGCAAAGAGAGCCAGGATAATCGGAAGTCATGATAACTCTTCCTATCTTACCGATTATAGGCTCAACCAAAATTCCAAAAAAAAGGATTTTTTGCAAAATCTGATTTTGGGGCAACTCTATATTCGGTAGTTATATGAACTATCTTGACTACCGATTATGGTAGGATATTTGCAAAGAGAGCCACTGTATAATCGGGAGTCATACAAACTAAATTTACTCCCGATTGTATAGTTATCTACCGATTGTAAAGGGTAATTTGGTCATTAAAAAAATGCCCCGGAAATAACCTACCGATTATGACATATTTTGTCGTTTTGTGTCGGCTCTAATTATGTTGGGGTGGCCCCTAAAAGTGCTAAGCAAGATAAGGTTTGCAACAAAAAAAATATTAAGATAGACAACTAGCTCTAAACTGTAGTAGCTTTATTTTATTCGGGAAAGTTAAAAAAGATAACAAGATTAAAACCTCTGACTCGCCCATAAGTGAGTTCAAAGAATCATTTGCAATTATTTACCTCGATATAGCTTTCGGAGAACCTCAGCTTTTTTCTTTTGCCGTGACGACACAAGGTTTATCTCCTATAATCTTGAATTGTTTTTTATTCTTTTTTGAAATACAATGATGAACAAATTTGGCAAAGAACTTAGTAATTAATTGTTGGAATTTTAGATCAAAATTATGTATGAGTGAAAATTAATTTTCAAAATTTAATACTAAGACATATGTCCTTTCATCTAAAAGACACCTATTCATGAATATGTGTTATGGGGAGTCACCATTGGCCATGGAAAGTCACCTTTTAGTGAAAAGACACCTTGTAGAGTCATCATTGACTCAATATAAGCCCATCTCTTAGAGTTGTTTTGTATAAGTTTTTCATAAGAAGTTATAAGAGTTTTTACAAGTTTATTTCATAGAGGTTGTTGAGATTATTAGTCCCACATTGTATGGGTTTCTAAGATCCTGTGGTTTATAATCCTATGGGCCTCTCCACTCATTGCCAATTGGTTTTGAGTTGGATGCCCGTATTCTAACATGGTATCAGAGCAGGTTATTTGCGACGAGTCATTTGACCGCGCCTTTACTCTGCGTACCCGATTTAATTGTCCACGTGTTAGACCCAACGAGGCTACACGTGAGGGGGCGTGTTGAGATTATTAGTCCCACATTGTATGGGTTTGTAAGATCCTGCGGTTTATAATCCTATGGGCCTCTCCACTCATTGCCAATTGGTTTTGAGTTGGATGCACGTATTCTAACAGAGGTTGAGTCGTGTCTACAAGCGCAGAAATTCGTCAATTCGCTGGCCTAAAAGTATTGTAGTGCTACTTACTATAAGGCTGATCGTTGTATCTTGGAAGGCTACGTCCAGAGAACCGTAAGCACCGTATTCGGGGACGTATTAGTCTTTAAGGAAAGAGTGATCCTCGCCTCGATCAATCAATTCGATAAGTATTCTAACTTTTACTTTGTAAATTTTATGTTTGCTGCATTGTAGTGATTTGCGAGAAACCGAAACCGAAGCATGTTTTCCAACAATTATGGATTTATTGAAGGAGTGGAAAAAATTTGGATGCCAGACACTTCCAGAATTTACTTACCGTGTACTAGTTCCAAATAAATATACTTCCCACAAGAACTTAGCCATCTCCGGGAGCCGAGCACCTAGTTTTGAATTTAACCTCAAGCTTATGAATCTGAGCCACTATATAAAATAGTAGTGGTATGATAGTAAACCGTATATCTTGTTCAGAAATAGGAATGCAAATATATTTTATTTATTTATTATTTGGAAAAGGAGGCGATTAAGGAAACCCAACCATCACAACAAAAGGCAAAGAACAAAGAAAATGAAAGATAAACTAACTCACTACAAACCTAAATCAAAGCAAAAGCTAGGATTGCTAATGGGTACCTGTTTACCCAGAATTGAACCGACCCGCTTAATTCGGGTCTGGTTCCGGATCCTGATATCATACCCACTAAAGGTTTTAATACCCGTCGAATATATAAGTATTTTTTATCGGGTCTAACCGACGGGTACCCGCAGTTCTGGGATACCCAACATAATTACCTAAAATGAAGTTTGAGCAGATTAAACCAAACCTAAAAACATATTAAAACATTTCTCATTGTGCCGTCTTCGGAACTAGTCTGCATCTTTTTCTGTCCCGTAAAATTTTCTCTATCTGATGATCAATCTTCCTTAAAGCTCTCATATTGACGACTAAATTCTTCTTTAACTATATCCAATTTCTATTGTATGATATTTATGTGGATTTTAATATATAGGATTTCTTCAGAGGTCTAATTTTTTTCCGGAGTTTTGAACTACATATATTACGGATCTTGATCTTAAATACGGGTGATGTTCTTTTTGATGTATAATTTATTTCATAGGTTTGTAGTTGTTATAGTATAATGATGAGTATAGCTTAGATTTAACTCTTAGTAGCCAGGAGCGGGAGCGGAAACGAGATCGGGAACGGGATTCGTGAAATTCCCAAAAAAATGAAATACGAGGAACGTGTCGGGAACGTTATGTGAGGGCAAAAGATCTGCTCGCTATGTGGCGTAAGATTAGAAACCTAAGTATCCTACTATAACACAACCTACTACACAATGTACACCCAACCACTTGGTCTTATCCTATCTAGTCATCCCTAAGGGCGTAAATGTAATTTAATGTAACCACCTACCCTATAAAATAGAAAGAGAAATAGGTTAGATTAGAGAGATCGGATGGATGGCTCTAGCTAAGGCTAGCCTCTTTCTTCTTCCTTAGAGCTCCATGAGAGCCTCCTCTAATGGAGATCTTGTAAACACCTCATATTATAGTGAAACCCTCGTGGATGTAGGTCATCATTGACCGAACCACGTAAAATATCTGTGTCTCCTTTGCTTTCATGTTCTCTTATCTCCTTTTATGTGTGTTTGATGCATGTTTGGATGGTTAAGATCATCTTGGGTGTAGTAGAAGAAAAGATACAACTACATTTTTGCGCTAGAAACCAGGAAAGAACATTAATAATTCATTACCAGCAAGTTTTTCAATAGATCCAGTAGATATCCAAGAGTTTCATGGGTTCCCTTGTCAAAGATGCAAGAGCTTCAGACAACATTTCCCGTCCGACTCCAAACGAAGCCTAAGAAATAGAAAGAAAAAGAGGCGAGAAAACCATATGTTGTGCTGTGTTATAATATGGGCATTCAACTCAAAACCAATTGGCAATGAGTAGAGAGGCCCTAAGGGATTAGAAACCGCATGATCTTAGATGCCCAGACAATGTGGGACTAATAATGTCAACATTCCCCCTCACGTGTAGCCTCGTAGGGTCTAACAAGTGGACAATAAATCGGGTGACGCGGAATAAATGTGCGGTCAAATGACTCGACACAAATAGCATGCTCTGATACCGTGTTAGAATATGGGCATCCAATTGGAAATGAGTGGAGAGGCCCTACAGTGGAAGACTAAAACCAAAATTTTGAAGTAAAAACCAGACGCAGTGGAGAGGGAGTAAAGATCAAAGACCATAGTAAAACCAAATACTAGAGTATATTTGGTCTTTGGTTTGGTTTTAGTCGGGCGTAGATTAAAGTTGCGCCTGATGGGGCGAAGATTGAAGTTGCGCCTGATGGTAGGGCGTAATTCAAAGTTACGCCCGAATTAAAAAAAAAAAAAATGGGGCGCAGCTAATAAGTTCGCCTGATGGGGCGTAACTTAAAGTTACGCCCGACTAAAAAAAAAAAAAAAAAAAATGGGTGCAACTTTAAAGTTGCGCCGGATGAATTTTTTTTTTGGTTTTTAGTCCTTACCCCGTAGCGTCGCAGCACAGAGTAAACCAATTTTTTTGGGTTTTTTTTAGTTTTTGGTCTTTGGTTTTAGTCGTATGACTGAAGTTGCTCTAAGGGATTATAAACCACAAATTTGTTGAGATTATTAGTCCCACATTGTCTGGGAATCTAAGATCCTGTGGTTTATAATCCCTTAGGGCCTCTCCACTCATTGCTAATTGGTTTTGAGTTGGATGCCCCGTATTCTAACATGCTGCAGCTGCAGCGGAGAAGACGTAGAAAAACTTCATCAAATACTAAAATCAGCAAATTTCTCATCAACGATCAACTAGAGTTGAAATTCTCTCTTCTTATCTCTTTATCTCGTTCTTATTATCTTAGATCTATGAGTTTTGAGATAGATCTCTTATAACAATTTAAGTTTGATTTTCAGAAAAATCTGAAATTACTTTCAAAATCTTCATTGAAAACAAGTTTTTAACAATAGACCTATGATTACTAAACATCGTTTTTCAAACCCTTCTAGGGATTTTCTATGAAAAAACAGGGAAATAGTCGTCTTGCATACTATAAAATTGAAGTCTACCACCATTTTTATCGGAGTGATTCAAGATCACATATTACCATCAGCATCACGAGCACAGAGAATGCCTGAATTTGGGATTTTTTCCTTCATCATCTCTTTGTGCTGAGTTACATAGCAATTGCAGGACGAGTTTGTTAATATCGTGATTGCTCACTTAATTGAGTTGTTGTTTCAGAAAAATGGTGATCGGCGATGTAGGTGCAGAAAACCTACTCGCCACGTGTCCGAACAAGAATGAGCGAGACAGCGAAGTGAATCTTCAAACAAAATATTATTCCCCGATTCCCAGGTAAGTGTCAGTGAGGAATCAAATCAAGTGTCAGTGAGGCTTTACCAAATTTTAGATCTAAGAAGTATGAACCGACGAAGTGACGGTAGCTTGCATTGGAAGATATCTTACGAAGAAGGAAAAGAGTGCGAGGTATCATGCCCGAGGTGTGGATTGTTACACAAGAAAAGACAGAAATCACGAAGTAAACTACCGAAGTGTGGATTGTTACGCAAGAAATATGAAAGCTGTCCCCGACAACTGCCGATTAATAAGGCGAAAAGGTAGGAAAAGTTTTATTGAAAATGGCTCTGGCGAGGTAAAAAATACAGTCACATGAACTGTGTGACTTTGGGCGAAGTAAAATGAGCTGCAACCCATTATGTATTTTTCGCTATAAATTAAGGACTTGGTCCGTTGTAAAAGGGGTTGGGACATTTTGTAAGGTGTAAAAGAAGTTGTTAAGAGAGAGAAGTTTAAGGTCCTTATGAGTGTTCTTGAGTAGTTTGTAACGTTTCATCACTTAATTAATAATCAAAAATATAACCTTGGATTTCACTTCGTTTCTTGATTTACTTTTCGTGTCATTCAAATTAGTAAGTTGGTGTAACTGTGGATTTTCTGCAGTTATATTTTGGCGCCCAGAAATAGGGATCTCATGTTGAGAGTTTACTCTCACTTGGGATAGATCGAGTAAGTTGAAATTAATTTTCAAAGTTTTCATCCAAAAATCAGTTGGTGAGTCATTTTTCCGTAAAACTAGAGGCTAGTAACTTAGAAATTGTGGTTGAGTTGAGAGAAGAAAGTAGATCTAAGATTTATTATCTGAGAGGAAAAAAAACGAGTTAGGTCTGGTCAAAATAAGCAAACAAGCAGTCGATATATCGGTGATTAGAGAGAAAACCGGTGGAAGTTGTTGATGGCAAGAATTCCATATCGGGCATAGCACATCATTACATCGAGATCGTCAAGCGGAAAATAGAGGAGGAGGAATGGAAACAGGAGAAACGTCAAGCGGTGGGGGAAGACGTGTCAGAGATCGTCAAGAGGACGACAAATTTTACCATGAAGGATCAATTCATACTGTCAATACAGAAAAAGAGACGGAAGAAGAGCCAATACAAGGAGGACGAGAAGAGAATATTAACAAAGAAAACATGACGGTAGAACAGATCAGGGAGGTACTTCGACTTGAAATAGAAAGAGAGAGAGCCCTGGCGGAGCAAAGAACCATACTCAGGAGGCAGAATGAAATTCTAACGCAACAAAATAATCAACTCAATGAAGAAATAACTGTTCATGATCTACGAAGAGAAGTGGGAATAGGCAAAATTCCGGAGGAGGAACAAAGAGATGACAGAAGAGAACGAAGGATGAGACGCAGGAGAGAAAGTAGCGAGGAAAGAATGGTAAGGAGAGCACTTGAAGAAACTATATGGGAAGATCAGAGATGGCGTTTCGAAGAAGAAAGAACACGCGAGGATGAAAGACTTCGAGAAGAACAAAGACTTCGGGAAGAAGAAAGATTTCGTGAGGAACAGAGACAACAAGAGGAAGAATGGCAAAGATATGAAGAGGAAAAAGAGAGTAGACGCGAAGAAGCAAGAAGGAGGAAAGAGGAAGACAAGAGGGAAGAAGATAGTAGGCGAGAAAGGAGAAGGAGAAGGCATCCCCATTCTCACACTATCTCGAAGGCTAGAATCCCAGGAAAATGCTCGTTAGACGAGATGGCGGAAGGGACGATATCAATCAAGCGGTGATGAATGAAAAAATAATATGCAATTAATTCACCATAGATAGCTTGACATACACAAGTGTGGTATATAAAGGGATTATGTATAAGACTAATGCAAGAGATGCTAGGTTTTGCTAACAAGAGGACATGAGGTCACTTCTTACCACCATTGCCCACCGCGACTCACATTCAATTACATTATGAACATGGCCCCGATCTCGAAAAAAAATCAAAACCCTGCCCACCGGACTCGCATTCAATTACATTATTAACATGACCACTGATCTCGGCAACCAACACATACTGGAATCAACTCGGGGAGAGGATATTAATAAGGTTAGAAATAGATGCATACCAAAAATATAGAAAAATCTAATGGTTACATTCATCAGATCGGATACAGATATCCATTTATTAATGTTCTGCAGAAAATAGTCAATTCCATTGATTGTTACAGGGGCTTACCAGAGCCCGATGAACCTAAAAATTGAACCAAAGGTACCTGACATACTCCACTTCAACACAACCAAAATTCATAGGAAGCCAACGGTTGGAAAATTATACACATGCGGTACAGAATCATTACACTATAAAGCAACAGATAATCAAAGAAAGAGCAAATAAACCTTAGAAAGAGGAGAAAGACGATTGGTGGCATAATTAGCATTTGTCTAAGGTGTATGACTTGTCGTTGACACCAACAGAAAACATGGGAGCGTCCTTGTTTGGAGCAGAAATGATAACCTTCTCGTTTCTATCCTGGATTATCAAACAATCAAATAATAATTCGTTGACACGAACAACATATATATTGTATTATCCTTCACTATCTACGGATTCGAAGCTCAACCCACAACTACCCCAAATGTACCCATAAGACAAAAGATTCAAGTAAGTTGGTGAATGCACAAACTTTAAACGAATAAGATAAGAACATCAATTAATATGATAGCGAGGTGAAGGGACATCTCACAAGATTAAACACATATATTTACAAGGACTTACATAAAATACTATTTTTATCCTCAATAAAAATCGGTAATAATACATCTAATATATGTCGTTATCTAACCTTCGATTTTTATCAAGCACATTACGAGCGTAGAATTTTTAAACGGTTATAATAGCTTCTACATGATAAACTACAAAATTAAACTTGAGAGTACAAAGAACTAAGAAATTTACCTCATCATATTCGACTTCTTCTTCCTCATTCTCAGTATCCATGTGTGCATTTGGCTTGTGAACACATTCCAAAGTTGTTTTGTAATCTTATTAAGAAGACAAAATCCCCCAAGAACACCAACAATAATTTCCTGGTATTAGATTTAAGGGTTATTATCCAAACCAATACCGTCAATTGGATACAAACAGGATATCTTTAGTAACATTTCTCAAAAGGCGAATAAATTTTCCACAAATAATGAAGCTTACATATCTTCCCTTGTTAATATATCTAAAGCAATAAATTGAAAATCAAATTAGGCGAGCAACTCCCCATTCTCACACTATTAACATGCTTTAAAAAAAAAATAGGAAAATTAGGATTTCCATTTTGTGTTTCTTAAATCGCTAGAATCCCAGGAAAATGCTCGTTGAATAAACTTAGGGAGTATATTCGATGGAAAATAGCATTTTGAGGATTTGTGGATTAGATGAAGAAGACGATAAAAGGGTTTAAGGATAAAGATTAAAAAAAAAAAAAAATCTCTTGTCGATTTTTCAACATTTGAATCAAGTATTTTTTATCATTGATGGAAGATGGGCGGAGATATGAAGCTATGTTATGAAGTACTTACCAAATAAGTCTAAAAATAGAAGAGGCGGAGAAGCTTCAAAGTGGTTTGATGGGTTATCTGAAGGATCGATTTCGTCATTCAAAGACTTACAAAGGATATTTTTAACGACTTATATAAGCAATAATGCGCTGAGGCCGGGGATAGAGACTTTATTTAACCTAAGGAGAAAGTTTGCGAAGTATGATAACTCGATAGAGGACGATATGCAGCGAACTTGCAGGAAGAGTAGATGAGAGAAATTTCATCCTAGCATTTGTGAATGTTCTGATTCCAACGGATCTTTTACACAATCAAATATTCATAATACATAACAAAATAACAATGAACGATCTCAGGGAGTATCAGGAGGAATACGTAGCGCTAGAAGAGAAGCAGAGGGAGGTCAGCGAGATAACGCCGATCCATCCCAAAGAGGGAAGTTCGCGACTTTTACCTAGGGTAGCAAATATAGTGAATGATAGCATGCCATATGTAGAAGCGGAACCCCTAACCACAATCCCAGCACAGTTGGTAGCAGTGTCTAGTGGAGATCAAGAGTGGCTTGATCAATAGCCGAGATATATTGACTCGAGGCAAAGGAATTCTGACTCGCGGGGAGATAACTCGCGGAATCAGCGAAGATACAACCCAAGCCAGCGGTATGGGGAAAAAAGGGAACCTTTTGAAGATGCGGCACTGCCAGAGCTCAATACTTCGGTAGAAAAGATATGGGAAGCCATCGTTTTAACAGAAGAGATCCCTTCACCGCCCAACTCCGGGATAAAACCATTACCAATCGCAAGAGGCGGAGACTTTTGCAAGTACCACCGTTTTCATAGTCACCGCACGAACGACTGTAGGAATATCAGACGAATGATAATTCGCCTAATCGAACAAGGGAAGCTCAAGCATGTTTTGGCTAATAACGGACCATTACCACCACCACCACCTCGTAAGAATAAATATAGTCAAGCACTTGTATACAGAATTGAGATCGATAGGGGAATTCAGAAATAGGGCTGCAACTAAGGGTGCACACGGTACGGTTCGGCTCGGTTCTTGCAGATACCGAGTACCTGTACCTCCCTAGCCTCGGTTCCTATTTTTTGGACCGGTACCTGTACCATGTACCTCGGTTCCGGTACTATTCGGGACCAGTACAGTACTAGGTACGGTTCCGGTACCAACCTCGGTTCCAGACAAAAAATTTCAAACAGTGAGTTATATCTGTTATTCGCCACAAATATCACCAAATTTATCTGCCATCTTTTTATGGCTCAGGTTCATGTTGTTGACAGAGGAGAGCAGCCGGAGTGAAAATTCTATGCAGTAGAAAACAAGGATTTTTTAGGGACGGAAGGAGCAACTTATTGCAGTAACACTGTATCCCCTTGAATATAACAATGCAGCTGGTGTAAGGAAACGAACAGTTCAAAGATAGTAAAGACTTAATTGATAAACACAACCAATGATTTTAGTAAAAACTTCAAACTGATCGCCTTATAAGACGCTTGATGCATTAATGATGAAGCTGAAAAATTGCATAGTTTCCCATAGCATTCCTAATCCATAATTATACATGCTGTCGATATTCTAAAAGCTTAAGTCTGGTAGTTTCAGTCGTATCATTACATAAGAGATCTTCTGGTTTCCTCATATCAGTTTGACCACAGAAGACCTCCTCTTTGCTAGCTTGACACTCAAACGACAAACAAGAGTCATCCTGTATATCAAAATCTCCACCACTGATCTGAGAATTCTTAGATGAGGTGTGGAATTTAGGATGGATCAACTCACCAGCAAAGTGATCTTTGAGTTTAAAATGTCCTAATATCCAAAGTTGCTCTTCTAGAAACCAATTAATCGTATCTTGAATCAAAGCCTTCAGATTCACAACACCCAGAGTCAGAAATGATGAAAAAAGAAAGTTAGATGACTGCTAAACTGTCGCCTAAATCTAATGTCTATTACTATCGGTACATTCGGTCCGGGACTTGGATAGGACCGTGTACCTATACCTCCCTAGCCTCGGTTCCTATTTTTTGGACCGGTACCTGTACCCCCTTCCTCGGTTCGGTACAAAAACAGGTACGGTTCCACCGGTTCCGGGACGGTCCATCGGTCCGGCTCGGTTCCTGTGCACCCTTAGCTGCAACTCTATAATACATTATGCAAAAAACATTCGAGATTTCCACGATAATGTACTAAAGAGGGTGCACAAAAGAGATTTCGAGGGAAATGAAATATTTAGCATAGAGAAGAAGGAGCCATTGGAAGAATGGCAAAAAATATAAATTACCTTCTCGGCAGCAGAGGTACCAGACAGAGGAGCTTCGCATACAGATCCACTGGTAATAACTTTAAACTTCAGCGAACATACGAAATGGGAGGATGATTCAGCGAGGAATAAGAAAATATGGGCGATTGACAGAATCTTAGTGGACATATGTAGTTTAGTAGACATTATCTTTTATCATGCATTCAAAACCATGGGCTATAAATACTCGGACCTAGTTCCATCAACATACAATATATACGGGTTCAACGGAGTCGCATCGAAACCCAGAGGTGAGTTAGTTGTGAAAATCTTCGCGGGAGAATTGGAAACTGATGTAACAGTGTGTGTGGTGGACGTAGAGTCTCCCTATAATGCTCTAATTATTCGACCATGGATACATGGGATAAAGGGAGTAGCGTCAACCTATCACCAAGCTATTCGATTCCCCATGCCAAGTGGGATTGGCGGCATAAAGGGAGATCAAAAAGACGCAAAGGACTACAATGAGAAAGATGTCCATAACTATGAAGGAAGGCTGAAGAGAAAGAAAGAGCAGAGGAAAAGGGTGATAGAGTCAAAGAAGAAGGAAGATCTTATGATATACATGGTCAAAGCGAAAGAGGGATGGTCCATACCAAGCGAGATTCCCGAAGACAAAGATAAACCATTACAGCAATTGAAAGAACCGTCTCCAATCGGGGAACCAGTAATGAACTTCACTGCAGTGGAACCCACGAAGGAAGTGAATTTGAGTAATGTATAAGAGGCAAAGATGGTGAAGATTGGGACAACAATGGAGGCGGACGAAGAAGGAAGAATGGTAGAACTGCTAAAATAATACCTCGATATCTTCGCGTGGAATATGAATGAGATGCCGGGGATAGATCCGCAAGTTGCATGCCACAAATTAGATCTCAACCCAAAGATCAAACCAATAAGACAACGAATTTGAAAAATAGCCACTGCCTACCACGAGCAGATAGAACAATAACTGCAGAAGATGTTGGATTCGAGAATAATAAGACCAGCGAAGTATCCAACCTGGATTGCAAACATGGTGATAGTACCGAAGAAGACAAAGGGGATAAGGATATGCATAGATTTCATCGATTTAAATACTGCTTCTCCGAAGGATAGCTTTCCATTACCCAATATACCTCAAATGGTTGAATTAGCTTCGGGGTACAAACGATTAACACTAACGGATGGATATTGTGGCTACGATCAAATACCACTCGCTGGAGAAGATCAGGAGCATACGGCTTTCTTCGCCCCAAGAGGATTGTATAATTATACGAGAATTCCTTTTGGGTTGAAAAATGCCGGGGCCACATACCAACGGATGGTTGAGAAGATATTTTCTAAGTGGTTCCACAACAAGTTAGAAGTATACGTCGATGACATGTTGGTAATAACTAAGGAGTCGGGAGATCACGTGCAAGATATGAAGGGAATTTTTGAATAGATGAGATCATATAAGATGAAAATAAATCCAGCGAAGTGTATATTCAGCGAAGTTCTTAGGGCACATCGTATCAGAAAGAGGTATTGAAGTAGATCCAAATAAGGTTTAAGCTATACTGGACATGCCATCACCGGCAACAGTCAAAGACGTACAAAAGTTAAATGGACAATTAGCATCTTTGGGGAGATTTATTTCCAGATCTTCGGACAAGTGCAAGCCTTTCTTTGATATTTTGAAGAAGGGATCAAAGTTTGCATGGACATAGGAGTGCTAGCAAGCATTGCAGAATATAAAAGAGCACCTCATCAACTTGTCAATCCTCAAGAAATCAGAACCGGATGAAGAATTCCTAATCTTCCTCGCTACTACACCAAATGCAATAAGCTCAGTATTACTTCAGACGGATAAAGGCGTTGAAAAACCGATCTTTTACGTCAGTAAAACTCTCAATGCAGCAGAAAAGAACTATCCAAAGATTGAAAAATTGATATTGGCATTGGTATATTCATCAGAAAAGTTAAGAACTTATTTCCAGACTCACAAGATTAAGGTTCTAACAAGAATCCCAATAGAGTCAACTTTAAAGAACACGAAGAAAGTTGGGAGAGTTGAAAGATGGAACACCCGAGTTGACCAGTTCAGATTAAAATACGAAGTCACACATAGTTGCAGAATTCCTAACCGAATTCCCCATAGGAGAAGACGAAGGAGTAGAGGAAATGTTAGACATATATGAAGATCGCCCAGACCCACGGACTTGCTAAAGGAGAATCATCCGAGGAGATAGGAAATATTTGTGGATAGATCATCTAACAATGCAGGATGAGGAATGGGAATAGTTTTTACTTCTCCAGCAGGAGCGAGAACGGTATTCTGCTTTCGACTAGAATATAAAGCGACCAATAATGAAACAGAATACGAGGAAGTCATACAAGAGCTAAGGTTAGCTGTCGAGATGAAGTTGGAGGAAATAAGAATAACTAGTGATTCGCAGCTGGTGGTCGGGCAAATAGAGGGCGGATACCAGGATAATGACGCCGTGATAAACCGATATTTACATCTCGTTAGGGAATATTCAAAGAGAATACCAAATATAATCTGGATACAGGTGAGTCAAGATAATAATAGACATGATGACGCCCTGGCTTTCATAACATCAATGGTTGAAGACCCATCGTAAAAACACATCCGAATTGAAAGATTAATGCAGCCATCGGTAACGAAAAAATTATAAGGAGAAGAAGTCCTTACAATCGAGAACGAAGTCGTTACTTCGGAATTAAGTGAAGATAACTGGCGAGCTCCGATTTATAAATATCTAGCGAAAGGGGATTTACCTCGCGATAGGTTTGAGGCACACAAAATCAAGAGGAAATTCACAAATTATGAGCTACGAGAAGGTATTTTATACATGAGGTCATTTCTAGGCCCGTTACTACGGTGCTTATCCCAAGAAGAAGGAGTACAAATCATGAAGGCCGTTCACTATGGTGATGTCAGGAATCATAGTGGCATGAAATCTTTTGCTTACAAAACCAAGGCATAAGGGTATTTTTGGCCACACATGCATAAAGATGCAAAAAATATTTCGATGAGGTGTGAAGCATTCCAGAGGTTCAGAAAGCGCATACATGCACCAACAACCATCCTGAACTCGATACTGAGTGTATGGACGTTCGCCATGTGGGGAATAGATATCGTGCGACCATTTGTCACGGGAAGTCAGCAGCGAAAATACTTGATAGTGGCAACTGATTATTTCACGAAGTGGGTAGAGGCAAAACCATTAAAGAATACGCGATATGGCGATGTGTATAATTTTATCCTTGAGTACATAATTTGCAGATTTGGGATCCCACTACATATCGTCTCCGATAACGGGAAGCAGTTCGATGGTGAAAATGTGAGCATGTTGTTTAACACATTCAAGATAGAATCTGGAAAATCAACTCCGTTATACCCACAAAGTAACGGGAAAGCGGATGAGACCAACAAAACAATAGCATTAAATCTGAAAAAGAAATTGGAAGGACACCTACATGAATGGTGTGAAGAAGTCCCAAAGGTACGATGGTCATACAGAACAACGAGGCGAGAGGCAATAGGGATGTCCCCCTTTTGATTAACATATGGGGTAGATGCATTCTTACCGACCGAGATAATGATCCCCACAACTAATAAGAAGGCATGGAAGAAAGGCCTGAACTCGGACATGATTCTGGCGAGGTTGGATGACTTGGAGGAAAATAGGGAAACTGCACTGCAACACATGATGAACTATCACCAACGGCTATCTCGCGAATATAATAAAAGAGTGAAAGAAAGAATTTTAGTTCCGGGAGAGCTAGTATGGAGAGAAATACTGCCATACCAGAAAGGACCTGGAGGAAAGCTGGAACCCACTTGGGAAGGACTATTCATCGTAAAAAAAGAGTGGTTGGAAATGGAACCTATGAACTCGTTGACTTTCATGGCAAAGAGACAGATAATGAAGGAAATATCATATATGGTGAGGTAGAAAGACAGGATCGGAGGATGGATCATCCTTGGAATCCGGTCTACATAAAGAAGTATTATCCTTAGCCATCAGATGTGCTCATAAAATATGTAATGAAGAATGAAGAAGCAAGTTTGTAACTCAGCAACGAAATGAAATGAAGTGTTTATCGAGCAAAATATGAAGAAAGAGCAGAGCGAAATAAACTCCAAATGAAAATATGCGTAAAAAAAATAAATAACTCGAGCAAAATAAGACCTCAACGTAGGCGAGTAAGACCTCATTAAGAGGCTGCATAAGACCCAAAAAATAAAATAAAAAAATACATGAAAAAAAAAATCTCTAGGGAGATTATAAAATCTCTAATTAGGGAGGCTGAGACCTCATGGCGTGCACCCTAGTTCGCACAAAGTGCAAGAGGAAAAAGTAAGACCTAACACACATCAGATACAATCTCAGTAACATCAAATAGGGGCAAAAATAAGACCCATCCGCCGAGGGCCCCAATTGGGTAACCACTCGGTAAGGGGTGGAGGAACGAGCCAGTGGATGTAGAAGATGGCCTGGTATGATTCCACCACTCGGTCCCAAAGAAACCCCACCTAGGGTGTGACCTCGTAACCAAGTGATGCGTGTCGTAGATGCACTCAAATTAAATTACTTATTTCCACACAACTAACTGGTAATATAATGGAAGTAAGGATCGTTCCAAGAGCAGGGAGATTTAGTTGTCAAAAGTGTCACAATGGGGGTTTTTGTTTTTGATTTTAGAACAAAGTAAATAACAAAGCAATTGAAAATAATAAAGTTGCAAGCAATGGAGAGAAATATGATCAGAGAATTCTTCTTCGTTACTAAACCGTCATCAAGTTATTATATTCATCCATTAATACAATTAATCATATATTATTACCAACCGTGGAATAACAGCTAGCTCAGTGCTATCCCCTAAATTCCTTATATCACTGAGTACGGAAGCTCTCCAATACCAGATTCTATTCGTCTAAACCACCTAGTAGTAGCTCACTAAAAGGTTTAATTTCTCCGAATGCTTTATCTTTTGTGAATTCTAGATTGATCCTAGTAGTTAGACTCTTATCTCAAGGTCCACTTTCTAGTGTTGTTTATACACACAATCGCTACACAGAATCCCTCTGCAAGGTCTTGTGTTCTCTACTTTTGTATGAATTATTCGACTATTACTTATCTCCTAACTCAATACTAGCATTTGATTGAATCAACAAATTAGTTCAGTTGGCCCCCTAAACAATCTATCAATTAATCCTAAAAATTCTAATTAGTAAAAACAATCAATAATCATGTGAAAAAAATTCAAAATAGATTTATATAATAACTCGAATCGTGTCTAGAACTTAGAATTCATCCCCAATCACTAAGAAGTTTAGCTAATAATGGGATTAACAAAACCCATGAGTTTCATATAATAAAATGGTAAAGAAATAGTTACGGTGATGAAGAACGCTCCAAAACCCTAGCTTTTCTCCCTTGTGTTCTTCTCTCCAAAACATGATTAAAGATTATAAGATTGATTGCCCAAAAATATTAGAAGTTCTCTAATTCTCTTATATAGGTGTCCCACTTGTAATTGTGCCCGTGCATCGAATCCCGTACAAAACGGTTGCCAAAAACTAGCCAAATTCCCAAAATACGTCACTGCCAAAGTGTGACCATGTCAAAAATACACCAACCCAGCTCAAATAAGTCATTGGCCAAGTCTAGCCGTGGCCCGTGAGTAAGAATTAGTCTCAGCTAAATGGGCCGTGCACAAACTGAGGTCCAGCCCATCTCGTTTCACTGCCATTGGCTTGTCAGTTTTCCAAAACTGACAAGCATATTTTCTTCTTTAATTACGTATGGGTTATCCCGTACGATTGTTCTCCTGGATGTTTTGATTTTTTTTTCTTTTAACTTACGGCTAGAAATTCCCATACGATTGTTTTCCTGGAACTTTCGTACATTTTTTTCTTTCCATCACGGCTGGGTTTCCATCCGTAAACTCTCTTGTGTTTTACTACGGCCGGGTTTTATATACACTCTAACTCCGGCAAACTCCATCGACAGTAGCAGCTAAACTCCAATACTCGAGCAGCACCTTCTCTGCGTCTCTCTGACTTCCTCATGCTCGTTCTCCATTACCAGCTTCATGATTGGTTATGTACATCACCATCTGTCTTCTTTAGTGGCAACAGCGAGCTTTCCATGTTCATCATTTCTCTTACCATTACTGATGTAACAGCGACTCCAACTTCTATCAAGTTTACCTCCTTTCAGCCATTCTTCATCACTTGTCACCAGCTTTAATCCCGAGCAGCAACAACTTCTCTTCCAGTTACCGTCACAACCATCTGTTAATGGCAGCATATTTCAATCTCGTCCATTATCACTGCCAACAGCTACTGACATTTTCCATTCACCACCATTATTCATCACCGAGAGAGCCATCACCATCCTTCCCTGTCAAGCATCAAAGCTAGCTTCTAACTCATTCCCTGTCCAGCATCACTTCCTTTTTACGTCACAACCACTGCCCTGTTACTTAGCTGCCAACACCAGCGATCGGCCCATCAGTCCACTTCTCCATTTCTAAACAGCAGCATCAGTACTATAGCTTCACCTTCATAATCTCCTCCCTATTCAAACTTGAGAAAGACACCAGCTTCTTTGCTTCTCGAGTTCCATCCTTCGCAGGTAACCACTTCCATCGAGTTCAACCATGATCAAAAGCCCCTTTAAACCCATTATAACAGCTTCATGAACAACACCACAGACGTCCATGTTATCCCTCGAGTTATCATCATTCATCTGCATGTTTACGTACTTTAGTAAAGAGGAAGAAGGTGGCAGCCCGTAGTAGATTACCCGGGTGCCTTTAGTAGCTTTTGAATCTTGGAAGCCCCTTAACAGATTGGATACCCCTTATAAATTCTGTGCACGCAACTTTGCTTGCTTCAAATGCCCATAAAATCTTCATACGACGTTGGAACGACTCCATTCTTTCGCCGTTGGCTTCGTATTTTCTTCCTCTTCGAGATGATATTATGGACTCCTAGGTTCGATCGAGTTCCACTTGGTCTTTGACCCTTATACGCTTGCGGCTAACTTCTTTTATTGCACAATTAAGTGCCAATTCACTTCTTTTGGATGATTCACCTAGCAAAACTCAAATAAAGAAAAACCAACGTAATATGCAATAATCTGCAAGAAAATATAGCAAATACTAGCATGGTTTCGACACTAAATATGTGCAAAATATGCACTTAACACCAAGAGCCATATCGGTGAAAGGGGACGAAGTCACGAAAAAACTGATACCTAAGCCCGAAAGCAAGGGGGTACTCAGGGGGAATATAAAGGGACAATACCCTCCTTTAGGGAGCTGAGTGACCAAAAAATACGGCAATGTTACGGGGCTGGTATTCATGGGAATAGTTAGGCATGTGATATTGTCGTACAATAATGCGAATGAATAAGTTAAGGCGAGGTTGATGGATCTTTACTTCGCAAAGAGTAAAGAGCACCCGAGACTTCGTCGCAAAACGATGATCAACGGGGTGCGGCAAAATAAGACCTTATCTAGGAGGAAAAATAAGACCCCGGAGTGTTAAATAACGGAGAGACAAAAAGCGGTTGTTTGGTTGTTTGCAAGGAGAACATGCCCAAGATTTTCTTATGGCTATTCCGATTGAGGGGCTTGGACAGAAGATGTCTCCTTTGGAGTATCGTTCTATCCTCAAATACAGGTTAATGATACCGATCTATCCATCCGACTCTCGCTTCCCTGCTTGCATCACAGGATGCTTGGATTCATATGGTGAACATGCAGTTCATTGTAAGGTAGACCCTGGTTTTAAATATAGACATGATCGTGTGAGGGATATCTTGTATGATGTACTGTGGAGGGCTTGAATTTCAGCAAAGAAAGAAGCACCTGTGATTACCTGACAGACCCACTTGAAGGGAGATCGACACTAAGACCAGCAGATGTTCTTATTTTTGGATGGGCTAACGAGAAACACACATGTGTTGACCTCACTGGGGTATCTCCCTTGGTAGGAATTGGACATGGAACCTTTACAGTCGGGCAAGCAACGCAAAGGGCTGCCTCAGGTAAGATATCGAAGCATGAGAAAGCGTGTGTTGACAATGGGCATGCTTTTGTCCCCTTTGCTTTCGATACTTTTGGTTATTTGGCTCCGGAAGCAGTCGGACTACTTAAGAGGGTCCAGAAAGTCATGCACATCAATGTCATGACTCCTGGTTCACGAGATTTTATTTTTAGTAGGATAGGTTTTGCTATTCAAAAAGGGATGGCGGCACAGCTTGTTGCTCGCTTGCCTACTATGTAAACTTTATTATAAGTCCTAAATAAATAATTAATGTCTATTTTAAAAAAAAACGCAAAAAAAAAAAAAGCAAACAGATAAGAGAGCAAGGTTCACTAAAACCTCCTCACAGCATTACAAGAAGTAATGATGAATAGTCATAGAGACTTGAAAATCTTTGCCATGTGTGAAAAGCTTGCAATCAAAGTATTGCATAATAAAATATCTATGTTAACATGATTATGATAATGCTAACGATGCAGGGACAAGCCATAAGAAGGCAACGAGATACAATTGAAAGCGAAGTAAAAACGAAAGGGGGCATAAAGAAGAGCCCGAGGCATAGAAAAAAATCAGAAAAGGTGAACAAAATTATAGAGGTCAATAACAGAAGGTATGCAACCTAAATTCCCAAAAGAATAAGAGGCAAGTATATACTTTTTCAAATTTATTATTCTTTTGCTCATTTATCTCGCAGCTATCACTTCGGGCAAATGATACGAGGTACTTCTCCGAAAATATCCAAAGAATAAGAGGCAAGTATATACTTCTTCTAGTTTACTATTCTTTGATTATTTTCTTCGCAAGTATATACTTGAGGGAAACAAACACACTAAATCACAACTGCTCTATATAAATCTAAATACCTATTTAAACATCCTATTATTTTATGAAGTTGCAAAATTCAAAATTCTGCAAACTAAAGGCAAATAAGCCGTAATTGGACGTGCGAAGTACATGTGTTAATCATATTCAGTACAGATAAATGAGCGAGTTGAGACAAAAAAAAAAGAAGGAAGCAAAGCAGATATATTAAGGCAAGCAAAAGAACGAGATGATGCCATGCCCCCCAAGCTTGGGAGCGCCCAGGAAAAATGTTAAAAAAGAAGAAATAAAGGACTAAAAGTTCGGATCGTCATCAAAAATAAAAGATTAAGGATCGCCAGCTCCCTCTTCAGCGGATCGCCAGCTCCCTCTTCATCGGAACCACTTCCAGATCCTTGAATTCCAGCATCATCCCCACCAGCACCAGCTCCACTTGAGGAACTTCACCAGTGGGATCCTTAACATCCTCATCAGTCTTTGTGTCTTCGTCCTCATCAACAGCTTTAGGGGGAGGCTCATCATCGTAGAAAATTTCGAGATCCATAGGAGGAAGAGGAAGGCCATGAGAATGGTAGAACTCAGTGAGGAAACTCACCTTCTCTTCCTGGGCATTCTTGCGAGTGAGCTTGGAAACTCATTTGGTATCATTATCGATCTTGTCACAGTCTTCATTCATAAATAGAACCCTCTCCTTCATACTGGACACCTCCCTGGCAAGATCATCCCTTTGACGAGATAAATACAGGACTTGATTCTTCCAACTCTCCTCAGATTCTGCGAAGTAGACAGCGAAGTAAGAAACAAAACTAATAGAGCGAGATATGAAATATCACGATAACTCCTAGAACTACCTTCTCTCTGCGAGATAACAAAAATTAAGGTTTTCTGATTGTCGAGATTTAAATGGTCAAGTCTTGATATCTCTGATTTAAGGAAGATGTGGAGTTCAAGGGATGGATTGTCCATATCTTCACTGGGATTAGACGCGGGTTTATCATCATCAGAAGAACGTATAACGAGTTTACCACCTCTCGGAGGAGTAACGAGCATTTTCTTCGTTGGGGCAGCAGGAGCTATTTTATTACCTTGGAACCTCTCCAAGCTAGTTAACACCAAAGCCATATCCTTATTTAACCTAGTATTCTCATCCTTTAGAGTCCCGTTCTCAGCTCTCAACTTCTTATTTTCTGCATCTAGGTCATGAACTTCATTCCTAAGCCTACGCAAGTCAGCTTCAGACCTGTCTTTCCTCTTAGTTATCCTATCCTTATCTTCCTATAACCGCTTATTGAGGGTTATGGACGAAGAATAGAGATTCCACGAAGTTATGAGAAGATTGTTTACCCTTTGTAACTCAACCCTCAAAAGCTCATTCTCTTCGTGGAGATGAGAGTTCAATTCCTCATTATTTGCACACTCATTAGCTGAACGATCTGACAGAGAGTACGATGTTGTCAATTTTTTACTCAAAATATCATTCTCAGTCAAATAACTGTTAATCTGAGATAGTAGATTCGCTTGTTCTTCTTGAAAATCTTTGGCATATGCCTGGGATTCGAGATAGTCCATGTAACACTTCGCAGAACGAGCTTAACGAAAATAAAAGAATAGTAAAAAACAATATCAAGACAGAATGACAATTAAGGGGAACGGAACTTACTGCTGAGCTCATAAATCCTTTGACTCTTCTTCACTGAGCGATATCTTTTATCAGCAAGATCATTCTTGATCTCCTGAATTCGAGAATTATATTTCTCCAAGTTCTCACGGGAAACTCTAGTCTCAACGAGTTGAGCCATGTGCCGGTTGAATTCCTGCGTGCTAGAACGAGTCAAAAAGAACGGGGATAAATGGCGAAGTAAAAATCAATAACACACACCAAGGCCATGATAAAAGCGTGTTGATTGGTGGAAAGGTTCAGTGAAGCGTTCAAAATGAAGGATTGATCATGAGCCATGAAGGTGTCAGAACTAAAAGATATCAGAGACTCTGTAGCAGCATATCTGATAAAGGGAACGTCACGAGTCACAAGAAAGGCACTCCTCAGAATATCCATCTCGGGTGCATAAGCTGGATCCTCCACTTCGTAGACCTTCCTATCTTTTCCTTGAGATCCACCAGCAGGATTGATAGATGACTGCACCGAAGTATCACCCACAACGACGATAGGAGTAGACATTTGAGGCTTTGGAGCCGAGGAAGGAAAGATATATTTCGTAACCTTGGCTGATTTACCTTTAGGGATGAGGTGGAGCAGATGATTCCGAAGGCTTCTTGGAAGAATGGGCGCGGGTTAAGGCATCCATGTCCAAGCCCCTACGCCGCTTATGAGGATCATTAACAGGGGGAGATTGGGGCAAGGTACCCTAACACAAGAAAAATGTGAAGATAATACAAAAAAAAATGTAAGCCCAAAAATATAGCGAGATACCTTGGAAGCAGCAGAAGGACTCTCTTGGCGATCACGCTTCTTAAGAATTCGAGAAGAAATAGTAACTTGAGGCTCTTTAAAGTCTTTCTCCTGCGAGATATGGAAATTAGCCGCTAGAGTCCAAAAACACAGGATAAAGAACAAGACTAAAGCAAGATAAAAGGAATACCTGGTCGTAACAAGGAGGTTCAGCGGAACCCTTCCTCGATTGGGTTGATCGGTCCTTGATTAAACCCGGAGGAGGGACAATATACTGCAGCAAAGTGAGAAGATTTAAAGAAATAAACACAAAAATAGATAAAGAAAAAGGTTAGCAAATCTACCTCATTGGGCATCTCCTTATAGCGAATTCGACCAGGCTCATAATCTGCGAAATGAGAATGCTCGGGGAGGGGACCAGTCCGGGCTTTCCCATTTTTATCAAAACCCAAAACTAGGGGGGCCTCGATAATAACTGGAAACATCATCCAGTCTTCATTATTGGTCAAGCGAAGAGAATGGCCCTTCGAAGCATCCATCGAAGTACTGATCGGCTCAACGTCAAGAATAAGAATTTTGGATGGATCTTTTATGATCTTCTGATGCAAAGAAATACACCATTATTGATATTTCCTCCGAGGCTGAGCTTGGCCGATGTAGTTCTCCAAGAAAGAATCGAGATTGTAATCTGCCGGATTGAAGTCCTTCACAACATGCGTAAACTGAGACGTGCCACCACTAGAGCGTATTACAAACTCGTTTGCAATGCGGATTGAATTCCCGCTCCACTGATAAACAACCATGCCAACCTTGACTAAGATCTCGTAAAATAGAGGGTTGTTGGAATCATACAGAGGAAAAGCTAGACCAGCGCGTAACTGACCCAATGTAGTAATCATTCTGGTAGAAGTCCATGTTTCTGCCTCAATCCACCGATAATTCAACTCCATGTGCTTCGTTGCGACAACCGGCGAAGAAACGGAGGAATCTACCGCCGGAGATAGAGATAAACCCTTCTTTTGAAAATTTTCCTGGAAATCTTCGAGGGTTTTTGATGTGGTAGGTGGAGGAAACTTCTTGGGGGCCATTACTTAGAGGGGAAAGAGATAAAGAAGCTAAAATATTCAAGAAGTTCAGGGAAGAAGAAATTTTGCAGGGTAACGGTGCCGGAGAAGAAGAAGGTATGGTTTGTAAAGTGAATAAAGAGAGGGGAAGGAGAGAAATTTATAGAAGACCAAGGCATGACCGGGAGAAGCCGTTACAAAAGGAGGAAGAACCCGTTAATGACGGTTACGAAGAATTATGGGAGACAGGAAGACGAAAAATCCGGATACGTGACGGTTACGAATTTAATGTGAAGTTCTCTTTCCTTTCTTGATCTCTGCGAACGAAAAGAGAAAAGGCAAAATGTAGGTGCAGAAAACCTACTCGCCACGTGTCCGAACAAGAATGAGCGAGACAGTGAAGTGAATCTTCAAACAAAATATTATTCCCTAATTCCCAGGTAAGTGTCAATGAGGAATCAAATCAAGTGTCAGTGAGGCTTTAACAAATTTTAGATCTACGAAGTATGAACCGGCGAAGTGACGGTAGCTTGCATTGGAAGATATCTTACGAAGAAGGAAAACAGTGCGAGGTATCATGCCCGAGGTGTGGATTGTTACATAAGAAAATACAGAAGTCACGAAGTAAACTACCGAAGTGTGGATTGTTACGCAAGAAATATGACAGCTATCCCCGACAACTGCCGATTAATAAGGCGAAAAGGTAGGAAAAACTTTATTGAAAATGGCTCTAGTGAGGTAAAAAGTACAGTCACGTGAACTGTGTGACTTTGGGCGAAGTAAAATGATCTATAACCCATTATGTATTTTTCGCTATAAATAAAGGACTTGGTCCATTGTAAAAGGGGTTGGAACATTTTGTAATGTGTAAAAGCAATTGTTAAGAGAGAGAAGTTTAAGGTCCTTATGAGTGTTCTTGAGTACTTTGTAACATTTCATCACTTAATTAATAATCAAAAATATAACCTTGGATTTCACTTCGTTGATTGATTTACTCTTCGTGTCATTCAAATTAGTAAGTGGGTGTAACTGCGGATTTTCTGCAGTTAAAGGCGAGGTTGCATCGGAACTTCAACAACAGTTAACGATTACAGGCTATCATAACTTCACAACCAACTCGTGGACATACTATTGATGCTCTCTGACAGACAATCTCGTGCAGCTCAGTCTAGAGAACCAATCTCGGTCGAACAATGGCAAGGCTCATCCCACATCGGAGCAGTTCACGTCTACACATCTCGAGACCGAATCATGGAGGTACCATCGATCCAATCGGACGGACCATCTCGTACAGATCAACTAGGAGCAATCATCTTGTACATATCAATCCTGAGCATATGTCTGGACAGAAAATCAACAGACCGGTGTTGGAACAAAATCCAGCACGATGAGAGCCGGCCAGAGTATGATCTTGGACTTTCATCAGTCAAGAAGCATGAACTCTGATCGCACATGGATATCGGATGAGAGAACAATCTACTCGGACTCACATGATGTTCAACCAAAGAATGAACTCGGACTTACCCGGACTTATCACAAGTTCATATCCGAGCAGTAACTCGGATGACACACCCTCTTTTCTTAATTTTCTTTTCTTATTGCATACATGACCAGGCCCGGTTCTGAGGTGGCGCATGTTGGGCAACGATACAGGACGGGAATTTTTGGAGGCGGGAATTTTTGGTTTAGTGGTGGGCTATATACTAATATTTTTGGGGGCCTGCTATCGTTTAGTCACCCATATCATACATGTTCGATAAAACGATCCCAATATTTCTTAATAATTATATTCCTAAGTTATCCTTAAACTATCTATTTAAGAAAAAGAAAACCCTTGCCGATAAACCCTAGCCGAGATTCGAGAACGCCGTGAAGGAGAAAGTTCATTCCAATTCCATATTTCCATTCATATGTATTCTGGTAGCAGGAAAATAAGTCATTCCATTCAATTCATAGGTAATCTCTAATCTTATAGTCTTTTATAGTTTAATAGTAATAATCACTTGAGGATTAGGGTTACTGCCTTACTGGGGTTAGTTGATTAACTTGATTTTTATTTGTTGATTTCACTTCGAATATTTGATGATATCTTACTGGATGGTTGCTTTTGATATTTAAATTTGATTAACTGATCTTAGTGGATGCTTAATGCTTTTGGTATTTGAATTTGATTAACTTATTTATTTTTATTTATTGATATCTTACTGGAAGATTTTGATTTCATATGATTCATATCTTGTAATCTTAGAGCTTCTCCAATGGTGAATGCGAATATTTCATATGTGGCATCATTTCTAAGACATCCTTTGAGTATAAAATCCTAAATATTAGGAAAAATAAATTTTTATCTCCAACCCATAAAGTTTTATATTATTTGTTTAGTTGTTTGTAAGCATACAATTGGTTAAAATCCTTTCCATTTTTATTTTTCAATGATTTTTATTAACAAAAGTTTGATTAGGATGGGAAGACATCCTCTAAGTGAATGTCTAAAACTAGAGGTTCACCTAGAGGATGTCTAACTTTTTTTTTGCCACATCATCTTCACATCAATGGGTTGGAGATAAAAAAAAAATTAAATATGGTTGTGGATCCTATGTGGATTGAGACTTTTTCCTTCACCCACATTCCATTGGAGAGGCTCTTATCGTGGCTTTTGTGTTAGCAGTAAAATTGCTTCTTTGATTATTATCCTATTAGTTTGTCTTCTCAAAATCTAAAATATGTTTGTTTTCATTTTTGATGGAAAATTCCTGACTTATTAATGTTGCTCTTAAGTTGCGCGACATAAATTACTTCATTTTCAGTGTTATACAATAGATTTTATTTGAAAAACATATAACTATAATTGCAGGATTATTTTATTTTATTTTATTTTATTTTTGCGTAAAAGGGCGTTCTGTACTATTTGGCACAAGGTCTTCAAAATATCAGAGACGGCCCTATACACGACATGCTAGATTCGTAATAGCTCAATGCTTAAATAAATGATTGATGTTTTGAATTCAGAGAAATTTAATACATTTCATGGACAGTAGGCGTAATCTAATATGTTCAACAGAGGAACTCAACTATTGAGCCTATCTTAGATGGTTCATCCATACTCGCCAGCTCGTGTAGGGACAATCCACACGATGGAGCACCAACCTCGGACACATAATCAACACGATTAAGATCGTCAAGGGAAGATGCAGCCAGCACAATATGAGCCAACCAGAGCTCGGATCGTGGCAATGATAACGGACTCATCAGTCCACCTCCGATCAGAAACTCGGATAACATACCTTTCTTACTTATCTCTTGATTTATTTTGGATTACTGCATACTTTACATGCTGAACTAAACAATATAATAGCTAGATGCTTTATATATGCTTATATGCTTTGCATCAAAAGAATTTTGATACATTCCATGACCAACAGGTGCATGATGAAATGATCTACAAAGAGACTATGATATGGCATCTATCTTAGATGGTCATTTCAAGACCAATAACCGTATGCTATCCAAAGCAATCATCTCGGATCATCCATGCACTACAGGAAAAATATACATCTGCAACTGGAGTTTCATAACTCTTTGCTAAATGTCGTAGAACATCCTATGTTTTGCAACTTTTTTCAAATAAAGTGTCGTAGAAGGGCATCAGTACTAACCCTCAAGACCAAAGTGTTGCGACCAAAAAACAAACGACAACCCTTTAAGCAAAACAGTTGTGACGCCATTTAGCTTTCACAACCTTTTCCAGATATGTTATTCATAATCCTATCACAACTAGTCGCAAGAGTCGTTGAAGATAAACAAAATATGAAGAAAAAAAAATAATAGCGTTGAGGGGATTCAAACTTGAACCTATTGTGTGTTAGTTCAACCCATCAACCATCCACATAGTTCACAAGTTTTGGATTTTTATGTTTTTTTTTTATCAAAATGTATAACAACCTTTATAAGTGTTGTTGAAGTAAAAATATAGGATGTTGGAAAAAGATGAGGTTGCTAGGATTTGATCCTGAGCCTCATGCGTGCAAATCCATACCATCAACCATGCCTACACTGTCACAACACTGTGAGGTTTGTGGTTTTATTTTATACTAACTTCATGTCAATCTTTAACGACCTTTATAAGAGTTGTCGTAGAGGTATAAACACTTCTGCTAATTTTTTCTCACTTCTGCTAAATTTTTCTCACTTCTGCTAAATTTTATTCACTTTTTCTAAAGAAAATTCTCACTTCTGCTAAAATTTTCCCACTTCTGCTAAATTTTTTTTCATCACTATTCACAACCTTTATAAGAGTTGTCGTAGAGGTATAATGTTTAAGAGAATATTCCAATGGAATCTTACTTGTAAAATAATAGATTCATCATTGTAACGAAGTTTCTGAATTACAGTAGTCCACTGCTCGCCAGGTTTCGACCTCAGAGCAAGTTTCTTTCTCGAAGTTGACGAATTCGTGTGTGTTTAAGGTTTTGGGGAATATTCCAATGGAATCTTACTTGTAAAAGGTTAGATTCTTCATTCTAAAGAAGTTTCTGACTTACAGTAGTCCACTGCTCGCCAGGTTTCGACCTCGGAGCCAGTTTCTTTCTCGAAGTTGACGAATTTGTGTGTGTTTAAGGTTTTGGATAATATTCCAATGGAATCTTACTTTTAAAAGGATAGATTCATCATTCTAACGAAGTTTCTGACTTACAGTAGTCCAATCCTCACCATGTTTCGACCTCGGAGCCAGTTTCTTTCTCGAAGTTGACGAATTCGTGGGTGTTTAAGGTTTCAGGGAATATTCCAATGGAATCTTACTTGTAAAAGGATAGATTCATCATTCTAACGAAGTTTCTGACTTATAGTAGTCCAGTCCTCGACAGGTATCGACCTCAGAGCCAGTTTATTTCTCGAAGTTGACGAATTCGTGTGTGCTTAAGGTTTCGGAGAATATTCCAACGGAACCTTACTTGTAAAAGGATAGATTCATCGTTCTAACGAAGTTTCTTAATTACAATAGTCCATTGCTCGCCAGGTTTCGACCTCAGAGCAAGTTTCTTTCTCGAAGTTGACAAATTTGTGTGTGTTTAAGGTTTCGGGGAATATTCCAATGGAATCTTACTTGTGAAAGGTTAGATTCATCGTTCTAACGAAGTTTCTGACTTACAGTAGTCCACTGCTCGCCAGGTTACGACCTCGGAGCCAGTTTTTTTCTCGAAGTTGACAAATTTGTATGTGTTTAAGGTTTTGGATAATATTCCAATGGAATCTTACTTGTAAAACGATAGATTCATCGTTCTAACAAAGTTTCTGATTTACAGTAGTCCAATCCTCCCCAGGTTTCGACCTCGGAGCCAGTTTCTTTCTCGAAGTTGACGAATTCGTGTGTGTTTAAGGTTTCGAAGAATATTCCAATGGAATCTTACTTGTAAAAGGACAGATTCATCATTCTAACGAAATTTTTGACTTACAGTAGTCCATTCATCGCCAGGTTTCGACCTCGGAGCCAGTTTTTTTCTCGAAGTGGACGAATTCGTGTGTGTTTAAGGTTTCGGGAAATATTCCAATGGAATCTTACTTGTGAAAGGTTAGATTCATCGTTCTAACGAAGTTTCTGACTTACATTAGTCCACTCCTCGCCAGGTATCGACCTCAGAGCCAGTTTATTTCTCGAAGTTGATGAATTCGTGTGTGTTTAAGGTTTCGGAGAATATTCCAACGGAACCTTACTTGTAAAAGGATAGATTCATCGTTCTAACGAAGTTACTGAGTTACAGTAGTCCAGTCCACGCCAGGTTTTGACCTCGGAGCTAGTTTTTTTCTCGAAGTTGACGAATTCTTGTGTGTTAAAGGTTTCGGGGAATATTCCAATGGAATCTTACTTGTGAAAGGTTAGATTCATCGTTTTAACGAAGTTTCTGACTTACAGTAGACCACTCCTCGCCAATTTTCGACCTCAGAGCCAGTTTATTTCGCGAAGTTGACGAAGTCGTGTGTGTTTAAGGTTTCAGAGAATATTCCAATGGAATCTTACTTGTAAAAGGATAGATTCATCATTCTAACGAAGTTTCTGACTTACAGTAGTCCAGTCTTCGCCAGGTTTCGACCTCAGAGCCATTTGTTTTCTCGAAGTGGATGAATTCGTGTGTGTTTAATGTTTCAGGGAATATTCCAATGGAATCTTACTTGTGAAAGGTTAGATTCATCGTTCTAACGAAGTTTCTAACTTACAGTAGACCACTCCTCGCCAGGTATCGACCTTAGAGCCAGTTTATTTCTCGAAGTTGACGAATTCGTGTGTGTTTAAGGTTTCGGAGAATATTCCAACGGAACCTTACTTGTAAAAGGATAGATTCATCGTTCTAACGAAGTTTCTGAGTTACAGTACTCCAGTCCACGCCAGTTTTCGACCTCGGAGCTAGTTTTTTTCTCGAAGTTGACGAATTCTTGTGTGTTAAAGGTTTCGGGGAATATTCCAATGGAATCTTACTTGTGAAAGGTTAGATTCATCGTTTTAACGAAGTTTCTGACTTACAGTAGACCACTCCTCACCTGGTATCGACCTCAGAGCCAGTTTATTTCGCGAAGTTGACGAAGTCGTGTGTGTTTAAGGTTTCAGAGAATATTCCAATGGAATCTTACTTGTAAAAGGATAGATTCATCATTCTAACGAAGTTTCTGACTTACAGTAGTCCAATCCTCGCCAGGTTTCGACCTCAGAGCCAGTTGTTTTCTCGAAGTGGACGAATTCGTGTGTGTTTAATGTTTCATGGAATATTCCAATGGAATCTTACTTGTGAAAGGTTAGATTCATCGTTCTAACGAAGTTTCTGACTTACAATAGACCACCCTCGCCAGGTATCGACCTCAGAGCCAGTTTATTTCTCGAAGTTGACGAATTCGTGTGTGTTTAAGGTTTCGGAGAATATTCCAATGGAACCTTACTTGTAAAAGGATAGATTCATCGTTCTAACGAAGTTTCGACTTACAATAGTCCGATCCTCACCAGTTTTCGACCTCGGAGCTAGTTTTTTTCTCGAATTTGACGAATTCTTGTGTGTTAAAGGTTTCGGGGAATATTCCAATGGAATCTTACTTGTGAAAGGTTAGATTCATCGTTTTAACGAAGTTTCTGACTTACAGTAGACCACTCTTCACTGGTATCGACCTCAGAGCCAGTTTCTTTCTCGAAGTTGATGAATTCGTGTGTGTGTTTAAGGTTTCGGAGAATATTCCAATGGAATCTTACTTGTAAAAGGATAGATTCATCATTCTAACGAAGTCTCTGACTTACTGTAGTCCAGTCCTCGCCAGGTTTCGACCTCGAAGCCAGTTTTTTCTCGAAGTTGACGAATTCGTGTGTGTTTCAGGTTTCGGGGAATATTCCAATGGAATCTTACTTGTGAAAGGTTAGATTCATCGTTCTAACGAAGTTTCTGACTTATAGTAATCCACTCCTCGCCAGGTATCGACCTCAGAGCCAGTTTATTTCTCGAAGTTGATGAATTTGTGTGTGTTTAAGGTTTTGGAGAATATTCCAATGGAATCTTACTTGTAAAAGGATAGATTCATCGTTCTAACGAAGTTTCTGACTTACAGTAGTCCAATCCTCACCAGGTTTCGACCTCGAAGCCAGTTTCTTTCTTGAAGTTGACGAATTCGTGTGTGTTTAAGGTTTCGGAGAATATTCCAATGGAATCTTACTTGTAAAAGGATAGATTCATCATTCTAACGAAGTCTCTGACTTACAGTAGACCACTCCTCGCAGTTTCGACCTCGAAGCCGTTTTTTCTCGAAGTTGATGAATTTGTGTGTGTTTAAGGTTTTGGATAATATTCCAATGGAATCTTACTTGTGGAAGGATAGATTCATCGTTCTAACGAAGTTTCGACTTACATAGTCCAATCCTCACCATTTTCACTCCTCGCTTTTTTCTCGAAGTGGACTTCTGAATTTGTGTGTTTAAGGTTTCGGAATATTCCAATGGAATCTTGTTGTGAAAGGTTAGATTCTTCGGATAGATTCTTCTTTATTTCTCGAAGTTGACGAATTCGTTGACGAATTCGTGTGTGTTTAAGGTTTCAGAGAATATTCCAACGGAACCTTACTTGTAAAAGGATAGATTCATCGTTCTAACAAAGTTTCTGACTTACACTAGTCCATTCCTCACCAGGTTTCGACCACAGAGCTAGTTTGTTTCTCGAAGTTGATGAATTTGTGTGTGTTTAAGGTTTCAGAGAATATTGCAATGGAATCTTACTTATAAAAGGATAGATTCATTGTTTTAACGAAGTTTCTGACTTACAGTAGTCCGCTCCTCGCCAGATTTCGACCAAGGAGCCAGTTTCTTTCTCGAAGTTGACGAATTCATGTGTGTTTAAGTTTTCGAAGAATATTTCAACGGAATCTTACTTATAAAAGGATAGATTCATCGTTCTAACGAAGTTTCTGACTTACAGTAGTCCACTCCTCGCCAGGTTTCGACCTCGGAGCCTGTTTCTTTCTCGAAGTTGACGAATTCGTGTGTGTTTAAGGTTTCGGAGAATATTCCAATGTAATCTTACTTGTAAAAGTTTAGATTCATCGTTCTAACGAAGTTTCCGACTTGTAGTAGTCTACTCCTGGACATGTTTCGATCTTAGAGCCAAGGTATGCATACAATATGCCACAATAGGGTTTGTTTAAATTTTTGGGGAATATTCCGAAGGAATCTAACCTGTAAATGGATGGATTTATCGTTCTTACAAAGTTTCCGACTTATAGTCGTCCACTCCCGCCCAGGTTTCGACCTCAGATCCAAGGTATGCATATAATATGCCATTTTGTTTGTCGTTATACTGAATTTGAAGTTCGAATCGACATTGAGATTCATATTTATCGATTTCAATGATTTGTCATGCTAAGTTTGAAGTCAGAACCCTCTTGTGACTTCATGATTCATAGTATGTATGCTATTATGCCATATTTGAAATTCAAATCGACATTGAGATTCATATTTATCGATTTCGATGATGTATCATGCCAAGTTTGAAGTCAGAACCCTCCCGAAGCTTCATGATTCATAGTTTGTTTGTCGTTATGCCAAATTTGAAGTTCGAACCGACACTGAGCCTACCAAGTTTAAGGTTGCAGAGGATATTTAGAAGCAATATTACTTGTAAATGGATTGATTCATCGTTCTTATCAAGTTTCCGACTTATAGTAGTCCACTCCCGGCTAGGTTTCGATCTCGGAGCCAAGGTATGCATATAATATGCCATAACATGGTTTGTTTAAGGTTTCGGGGAATATTCCAAAGGAATCTTACCTATAAATAGATGGATTCATCGTTCTTACCAAGTTTTCGGCTTATAGTAGCCCACTCATGGTCAGGTTTCGATCTCGGAGCCAGGTTATGCATACAATATGCCAGCATAGGGTTTGCTTAAGGTTTCAGAGAATATTTCGAAGCAATCTTACTTGTAAATGGATGATTCATTGTTCTTACCAAGTTTCCGACTTATAATAGTCCACCCGGCTAGGTTTCGGTCTCAGAGCCAAGGTATGTATACAATATGCCAGAATAGGGTTTGTTTAAGGTTTCAGGGAATATTATGAAGGAAAATTACCTGTAAATTGATGGATTCATAGTTTTTATCAAGTTTACGGCTTATAGAAGTCCACTCCTGACCAGGTTTTGATCTCGAACCCACTTTCTTTCTCGAAGTTGATGATTTTTTCTGTGTTTAGGGTTTTATAGAATATTCCAGTGGAATCTTACCCGTAAATGGTTGGATTCATCGTACTTACGAAGTTTCCGACTTAAAGCAGTCCGCTCCCGGCCAAGTTTCGATCTCGGACCCACTTTATTTCTCAAAGTTAGCAAATCGACATTGAGATTCAAATTTATCGATTTCGATAACGTATCATGCTAAGTTTGAAGTCAGAACCCCCAGAAGCTTCTTTCTGGTTCATAGTTTATATACCGTTATACCATATTCGAAGTTCGAATCGACACTGAGCTTCATATTTATCGATTTCAATAATGTTCCCTGCTAAGTTTAAAGTATGAACCCTCCCAGAGGTTCTCGGTTCATAGTTTGTATGCTGTTATACCATATTTGAAGTTCGAATCAACACTTAAGTTTCATATATATCGATTTCAGTGATGTATCCTGCTAAGTTTAAAGACAGAACCCTTCCGAAACTTCTTGGTTCATAGTTTGTATGCCATTATACCACATTTAAAGTTAGAATCGGCATTGAGATTCATATTTATCGATTTCATTGATGTATCATGCTAAGTTTTAAGTCTGAACCCTCTCGGAGCTTCTTGGTTCACAATTTTTATGCTTCATGAATCTACGAGTCTGAACTAAAGCTACTTCATGACCTGTATGAATAGTTGAAATTACTTCGTGACCTATGTGACTAGTCGAAATTCAAATCAGAAGCACAAATAAACACACCAATTATCAAATTCACTTCTTATTTTTCAGCTTCATTCTTATACATTTTTTGGAATTTTTTATATCAGAATGTCGATAACAACGTCCTAAATTTATTAATATTTTTTTTCAATTTTTTTTCATATCGAAAGTTGATAATTAAACCGAACACACGAGTTTAAACTAGCACAGAGAGAAGCACACAAGCTTCTCAATCCGTATGAACATCCTAAATTGAATCTACACCGTCCCTTAATTTATGCAATCCGCGTGACCTCCTTATCTAGGCTCCAGAGTATTTTTGAGTTATCTACACTAAAGGATAGAGAGATAAAACCTCTACTCATTCTCTGCCTCTTACCTCCGTCTGTCTCTGCAAACCCTAATTTATCCCCTTTCCCCACTCCAAGCCTTCATCTTCTAACGCTAAATCACTCTCAGAAAATCCAATTTCATAACCCTAAATCTCCAGTTTCTTTGTCAATTCACTCTAAATTTATTACCCCCAAAACCGTTCTCTGAAACTATAATCGATCCTGAATCTTAATTTAAAGATTTAAAATACAGCTTCAAGCCGGAAAAAAGGAAGAAAAACGTAGTGGTGCGGTGAATCTAGATGCTAAATCTCTGTCATTAACGTCTTATTCTTCTTCGATTTCTTCACTTAAATGAAATATATGATGTGCTTGTTCGGTTTAGAGAGATCTCTGAGGCCAAGTCAAGAAAGAAACAACAGATGTATGAAGTTTTCTTTGCCGAGAAGAGTAGGTCGAAGAAATAAAGCTTCTGTTGCTGAATTAATGGATAAGTGGGATAATGAAGGTGTTGATTGAAGTTAAAGAGATGGGTTCACTGGATTTTAGGGGTTTAAGGGGTTCACTGATTTTAGGGATTTTACTGGATTTTAGGGGTTTGAGAAGATTGAACTGATGGTGGTGGTTATGATGATGAAGAAATCAGGATATTGGTGAAATTCATTGCAGACGAGGAATTAAAGATGTTTTGCTCAATTTGTATGTATACATTATCCAAATCTCAATCTCTTTATTTATTACCTTTATCGATTTGATTTGATTCAAAATTAATTTTCGTTTATGATTTGTTGATTGATTCTGTGTAGAAAAGAAAAACTATGTTGATTTGGTAAAGATGAAAATCAGTGGAAAGAAAGAAGAGTTGGTTATATTAAGATTCTTAAACATAGACAATCTGGAACACTGGATGTTGTAGTAAAAATTCTCTTGTAATAGTGATTAGTTCATGTTGGACACTTGAGAATGAGTTATGGGTCAAGTTCTTGCACATGTTATGGTTTCTAGTTTCGGATTTAATGCTTCTGTAATGAACGCTTTTATACACTTGTTTGGTAGTTGTGTGGTGATGTAAAGATCACTTATTGTATTTTCTATCGGATGAATGAACACGACATAATATCGTGGAACTTCTTCGTATTTGCATAAACCCAGATTGGGATTTATGAGAAATCACTAAGAATTTCCCGGAAAATGTGTTTAACTAACTTGAAACCAAATTCTACAGCACTATAATATTGGTTTGCAGCAGCGCAGATATTCCTAAGCGGGGGGTATGGGAATCCATTGTTTAATTATTAAACTCGGATTGGATTCAATTGTTTGTGTTGACGTACTCTTATTACTCTTTATTCCAAGTTTGGTAGGTTTGAAGATTCAAATTTTATGTTTCTTGAAATGTCTGACAGGGATTTGATTTCATGGCTCTCAGTGTTGGCTTCCAGCGTTCAAATTGGTCACCATGGGGATGTAATAAAACTTTTGGCTGAGCTGCAAAGAATAAGCAAAATAAGAAATCACATAACTTTTGGATGCAATTCTTCCAACAACTTCGATTCAAAAACATATTTCAGTTCTTAAGTTGCAGATGGTGAAATTCAAGTTGCAGAAGCATGAACCTGATTTCAAGTTGGTGTTTGCTGGTTAGATGGAATGATTGATGTTCAGGTATATGTAATAGATGGAACAGACAGGTTAGGACTTTGTTTGAATCCGAAGTTGATGTTGATGATTATCGGGTAATTTTCTGTAGTTTCACATTTTTTCTTCTTAATTTCTCATCATTTTTATTTAGGTTTTAGAATTAAGTTGATTTCTTGTACAAAAACCATGGATTTTATAGGTTTTTATGTGAATTTGATATTTTGGTTATTTTGAATCTTTGATGGTTACACATGCAGTTTAAGATTGAATTGTTGGCTTGCAGTTAACTGTCATGGTAAAATGGGTTTGATTTATTGGTTGTGGAATTGAATTCTGGTGGTGATAGAAGGATGATTTTGGAGATATTGATGATGAATTAGAAGATGGGTTAAACTCAGATTTAAGTTTGGTTTGATTTTGGTGGTGTTCTCGAATTGCAGGTAATGAGGGGTTGCAGGCTGGTAAAGGCAGTAGATGTATGTTAAGACGGGTACCAATTACAGGTGCTGATATTATATGGCAGTAAGGTGCAATGGCTGTGCTGCAGTGAATGGTTAGGTCATGCATGAGATGCTGTGATGCAGGTGGAGTTGATGTTGCTTCTTTGTTAGGATGGTACTGCACAGAATTGTGCAAGTGATGCAGATGCAGATTTGGGGATGGTTGAGCTAAGAACTAGAATGGCTGTGAATTTCGAACACTGGAGATGATGAGTCTGCTAGGTTGAGAAGTACTAAATGTTGACACTGAATGTAATGGCCTGAGCTGCTGAAATCGAAGCTGTAATGTATGCTTAAGTGAATGAATGCAAATGTCTTACACTGGCAGGTTAATGTTAATGGGAAATACTTTCGGATATTTTTTAGCCATAATTTTTTTTTTTTTCAAAATAGTTGTATGCACACAACTCCAAATAAAAGTTGTAGTTACAAATATTACAACCTTTAAGGATGTTGTGTTAGAGACTATGACAACACTAGACAAAGGTTGTGAAAGAAAGTATAAAAATATAAATAAGAGTTGTGCGAGATTTTTCAATCATTCTAACAAGTATATCAATAGTTCTATTCACAACTATTAGATAAGTTGTGTTATAGAATTTTACTACATGGATTAAATGTTGTGAAATCAAGTCTTACAACTTAAATAAGAGTTGTGTTAGGGTTCCAAAGTAAAATCGAGAGAGAATCACAACTGAACCACAAGGTAGTCCAAACTTGAACCACAACTACGTTTACGACTCTTAGCTCGAAGTTGAAGTAAACCAGGGACCTTCTGCAACAGTGTCGTCGTAGATGTACTACGACACTTCTGGGGGGTTGTCGAAGTATGTTTTTCCCGTAGTGATATGCTTTCCAAGGTCACCATAATACAAGAGGTTATTAACCTTTAATTGAAGATCGCAGGTGCTGGAATAAGTCTCCAATACAAAGAAACGATGGACACGGTCCAATAAGCAACTAACTAGCTTAACAACAGACTAAGTATCTCTAGTCTCAAAGACTTAAATTTACATATACTTGTATAAGTAATTGAATAGTGTAAAATCGCATGGTATATTACTCTAAGTAACACTTTATTATAGGGGTTAGATAGAATCACTTAAATGAATTGAACGCTTTAAAAGTAAACTATAGCATCGATATAACACATTAGAATTGCTTAACTTTGAATGAGAAACACCAACCCCTTCATGAAGAGTATTATTCCACTGATGCATTTCATTTCATTTTGAACATATTTACATATATGATCTAAGTAGCCAATTTCATATGAATGTTTATAATAAACATTGAATTTCATTTACTCACATGGTAATGTGATAGTTAAAAGAACTTAATTGGCTCGTGTAATTTAACATGACAGTCAAACATTATTATCATGATATAATATGCTTAAATGCTTTACATGATCCATGCATTCATCTCGGATTAGCCACAACAGTGCATCCAGGTTAGCTAAGCTCATGAATTAGCTTGCAAATATTGTCCAAAACAGGGGACATTCTTATCTCTTTATCTTTAAATTTATCATTTTATATAAATGAACTTGAACATGCCTAATCATTGATTTGAAGCATACTTCTCTATAAATATACTTTATTTACTATTACTAATCAACGACTAGAATTTCTAGGGGTTCAAGAGGAAAACATCAACCTCATGATAAACTCTACTGAGGCTCAAGGACGATACGATCTTCTTCCATTCCTTCTAGTCTAAATGAGAATAAGGCAGTTTCCAACTCACCTATTTACATTCAATAATGAATATATATATGTGCTTAAACAAAGCACAATCATGCTCAAAAGCAAGCTTAAAATATCTAGTCACAAAGACTTAAGTTGATATATGTATCGCACTGGTACATCTAGAATTGAGTGCCGCAATCTAGCGCACCACAACGAGCATCACAATAATTGACAATGCGACACCTTATCGCATAAAAATGAACAGAAAAATGTCTATATAAAGTAAATGCTTTAAAATTATTGAATGCTTTAACATTAAATATGATGGATTAACATTTGATGTTTTGAAGCAAATCACCTCATGGTGGATGAATTCAGCTTAGTCGGATTAATTATTCGCATAAAGTAAAGTCGGATTAGACGTAATCCACATAAAGGCATACTTATCATGTATTAGGGACTAGCATTATGCTAGATAAGGATAGAGTCAGATTAGTTGAAATATGCATAAAGGCATGCTTATCATGCTCTAAGGTTAGAGTCATATTAGTCATAGTCCGCAATAAAGTTATTGTTGTGTTTGTGTTTTCTTGCAGGGTGACTTGATATATGTGCAATATATCCTCCTCCCCATATATATTTGTATTTGCTTGCAGGTACACTTGATGTATGTATGGTACATCTGCTTGTTATATATATACATATATATATATATGTGTGTGTGTGTTTTCCTACAGGATTACTTGGTGTATCATACATACATCCCCCTCTTGTTCTATATGTATGTGCTTTCTTGCAGACACATTGAATGAATGTGATATAAATATCTTCCTCTTGTCATATCTTTATTTTTTGCAGGGATACTTAGTGTTCTTAATATTATATTTATCCATGACAATGGTAATTGGGGCATGATTCCCATCCGATAAAACATCTTCTCGAAGCCATTACGAATGGTGTCGGGGTAAACCAAAACCTCGTGCGAGAACATATCTTCTCAATGACACCACGATGGTAATTAGGGCACGATCCCCATCCGAGAAAACATCTTTTCGAAGCCATTACGAATGGTATCGGGTAAACCAAACCCTCGTGCGAGAAAATATCTTCTCAAGACCATCACGATGGTAAACGGGCTATGAGCCCCATACGAGAAAACCTCTTCTCGATGCCATACAATTTATTTTTCATGTGTTTGTTCTATTTCTTATTTTCATCTATGAATGTATGTATATTATATAAGTTTTTTTTTTTGCAGGTTCACTTACTTAGAGCGTGTTTGTTTCAAGGAATTGGATTCCTAGTAATCCAATTCCCGGGGATGTGACCAATTCCTTGAACCAAACGGTCCAAACCAACTCTATGTAATTGAAAATTTTGATTCCTAGGAATCCAATTCCCC
Organism: Papaver bracteatum; assembly: GCA_023529315.1. NCBI lineage: Eukaryota > Viridiplantae > Streptophyta > Magnoliopsida > Ranunculales > Papaveraceae > Papaver > Papaver bracteatum. The sequence continues at coordinate 388,955 of JAJJWX010003815.1, read as the reverse complement.
TAAAAATAGTTGATATCCATTGCATTGGTTTAGTAGTGCAATGGAATTGGATTCCATGGTAAAAATAAAAGAAATTGGATTACCTTAACCAAACGCTAATTTTTTGGAATTGAATCCAATTCCATGGAATTCAATTCCAAGAATTGGATTACCCAATAATTGAATTCCAGGGAATCCAATTATTCCAACCAAACGAGGTGTTAGTGTTGTTCCATCATAGATGGTAATCGGGGCATGATCCCCATCCGAGAAAATATCTTCTCTATACCATCACGAATAGTAACAGTGGGCACGACCTCTATGCGAGGAAACATCTCCTCAAGACCATCACGAATGGTAAGGTGCTAGCTACACTATTCCATCCTAAACTAGATGATGCGAGAAATGCTCAAGCTTCTTGATACGGAAAATGACATAGGGTAATGCCATCTAACCATAGAAGTTGGATGATGCGGGGACTCCCTAAGCTACCCGAGATGGAACCAATAACCTAGGGTAATGCCATCTCGACCGTGAGTCAGATGGTGTCATGTACTTCAAGAGGTACCCTGTAGTTGACTCACTTTAGGATAAAGTGCGAATCAACTATCATAGGTATCGACCTCAATCTAGTTAGTGCGACGATCCAACTATGGGGCAGGTGCCTTCCAACAGAAAAGCACTCTATAGAATCTACGAGTATCTGTCCGATAAGGGAACATACTCGGTATCAGAAGGATTCTTGAAATCCTACTGACTTGTATTGTAAGAGGTTATCTGGCCAAATGGGAAGTGGATCACTTCTCGGACTTATAGCCCATAACTTGTCCAAGGAAGAAAGGGATACCACTATGGTGTGACCCTCGTATAAAATCACACATAAGCGCAACAACAAAACTGTACAAGATACAAGTAGTAGCATCATAAATTGATATGTTGAGAAAATGGAGTCACGGGAAAAACCTTGATTTTGTCTTTCAAAAGCAATAAGCTCTTAAGATTTAAAAAACCAAAGGGGGCAGTGTGTACCCTCGATAGTTTCATATTGTGGAAATCAGTAAGTCCTCGGGGAAACACTTTGGATCATGATCCGAAGATATTTCGAGTCCCCACAGATGTATGCATCTGATAAACCTCGGAGAACGAAGTTAGACCTAGGGATACTGTCCGAAGGAATAAAACCAAATCTCGCATCCATGCGATTTGAGGAAAATCAATAAGTCATCGGGGAAAGACTTCGGATTATGATCCAAATACATTTCGAGTCCCCATAGATGTATGCATCCGATAAACCACAGAGAATGAAGTAAGACCTCGGTCTACTGTCCGAAGGTATAAAACCAAATCTCGCATCCATGCGATTTGAAGCAAATAATTAAGTCCTCGAGGCAAGACTACGGATTACGATCAGAAGGCATTTTGAGTCCCCACAGAAACAATCCTCCGATAGATCTCGGAGAACCAAAATAAAAACCTCGGAGTACCATCCGAAGGCATCATGTTCAACTTAAAACCTTCAACAAAGGTACAGGTCCTCGGATCACAGATTGAGGTAATCAGTAAGTCCTCGGGGAAAGACTGCGGTTTACGAATTGAAGGCATTTTGAGTCCCCATATAAACAATCCTACGATAGATCTCGGAGCACAAAAAGAAAGACCTCGGACTACCATCCGAAGGCATCATGTTTAGCTAAAAACCTTCAACAAAGGTACAGGTCCTCGGATCGCAGATTGAGGAAATTAGTAAGTTCTCGGGGCGAGACTTCGGATTATCATCCGAAGACATTTCGAGTCCCCACAGATGTATGTATCCGATAAACCTCGGAGCATAAAACAAGACCTTAGACTACTATCCGAAGGCGTCTTATCAGTCGTGCAACTGCACGATTTGAGGCATTTTATAAGTCCTGGGGGCAAGACCTTGGGCTACAATCCGAAGTCATCAGTCAAGACCCCATAGAGATGAATTACTCACATAAGCCTTTCTACACTCAATGAAAAGCTATAAGTTTCAAAACTTATCTATCTCAAACTTGTTCTTCTAGAACTTATCTCAATTTATTTCATTTCATTTGATTTGATATCTTGGATTTGTTCAAAAACTCATCCTCTCAAATGCTACAGTATTATGCATGTTGAACTATCATGCACATAAGGAAAAATCCTCATCGCTCGGAGCAAGCTACAAATGCTAAGGCAGTCAGCCAATTGTGAAGAAAGCTAAGTATCACCTTTATCAAGGAATTATTTTACTATACATTCCACTAATTCTTCTTGCAAAACGCTTAATATATAGCATAAATAGTTTTCATATAAATAAATATAAATTATTCATGCCATAAGCATGCTTTACGATATTTAATATCTTATTGTATGTTTGCAAGTGAAAACTCTGGAATGTAGCATGTATGCTTAGAACTACAGTACTAATTAATCATTATAATGTTATGCATGCGAAGCAAAATCTTAAATTCATATTGTTGCGATATAGTAATTAATACTCTCCCTTGAGCAGCAGGTACCCATGATGGTCCCGAGAAGCACAACCACGAAAATCCGTCATTAATTGATGTCTACCAAGCCATATAGAGCTAGAGCACAAAACTGCCAAGGAGAAAGCACAACAACACAAGGAATGCATCATAACTTCACACAAAAATAGGGGAAAGTATTAATACTTTAAAAGTTGGTTATATTCTTCTGCGAAGTTCCTTCAGCAACAAAGAGCCACGAAGCTTGGTACCACACACCACCAACTAGAGTCGAGAACAAACTCCAGCGGAAAATCAATGACCAAGAAGTTAGAGCGTGCTCGCACTGTTACTCAGAATTGCAACTCGCACATCCACATTGTGTAGCACAGATCATGGATCGTGAAGCACAAGCATCGCAGCAACCCAACTCGGACTACTCCAACCAAACACTCTACAGAAGTGAAGCCTGAAAACAAGCCAGATCAGAACCAAGCATGTTCAGAAATCTCGCTCAACCACTTTTCTCGCCCTGAACGTCACGCCAACATATATTTGTTTAAGGATTATTGTTCCAACAACCCTCAACCAAATGAGCAAAATGTGAGGGCAAAAAAATCTGCTCGCTACATGGCGCAAGATTATAATCCTAAGTATCCTACTATAATACAACCTACTACACAATATACACCCAACCACTTAGTTTTATCCTATCTAGTCAGCCCTATAAGGGCGTAAATATAATATAATATAACCACCTACCCTATGAAATAGAAAGAGAAAGAGAAATAGGTTAGATTAGAGAGATCGGCTGGATGGCTCTAGATAAGGCTAGCCTCATTCTTCTTCCTTAGAGCTCCATGAGAGCCTCCTCTAATAGAGATCTTGTAAACACCTCATATTATAGTGAAACCCCCGTGGATGTAGGTCACCATTGACCGAACCACGTAAAAGATCTGTGTCTCCTTTACTTTCATGTTATTTTATCTCCTTTTATGTGTGTTTGATGTTTGTTTGGATGGTAAAGATCATCTTGGGTGTAGTAGAAGAAAAGATGCAACTACACGTTAATTAGGTTTCATAAAAAGACTAGTTATACTACCAATTTTCCTAATTTATGCTTTTGTATCCTTCGAAATTACTAGTGAAGATATGTTGGGGAAGTTGTTGGGCTTGGGTTCCAACTTATCCCAGAGTATCACGAGACGTTTTCAATTAAAAAACGAATCAAATAGTTTCATCGTTACCCTAGGGTTTTAATAAGACATTATTTTTCTTCTCTCTTTTGAGCAGCCGTCTTCTTCACTTTCTTTTTCTGTAATTTCTTTTCCTTTGCTTTCTTCTTTGTTTTTATTCTTCCTTATCTTCTCTGCTATCTTTCTCATTTCTTCATACCTTTCGTTTTCTATGCTTTCTTTTTCCTTTTTTTTCTTCTCTATTTTCCTGTGGTTTGAAATGAAACGTTTCTCCCATGATAGAAGCACGCTCCCATCATGAATCTTACTGAGGAGCGCAAAATCGCGAATCTCAGTGAGATTCGTGATACGTTTGGACGTTTCTGGTTACTAAGATTTAGCTAACTGTGTATAAGTGGTGGAATCAAGAATCAGAACCACTGTTTGATAATGGAAAGATCTAGTTTGTGATAACATTGATTTAGTTTTAAGAATATGAAAGATTGACCTTTTTTGGGATTCAAGTTATGTTGATGATGACATAGTGTGGAGTCCTTTACAACATGGGGAGTAAGGTTTCATCTATGGATATTGAAAAAGTTAGAAAGTGGTGCTAAGCTCTGGTCATGGAAGATGGCGGCGACGACTTCAGTCAAGAAAGAGGAATGTTACAAGATAGGGCTTCGTTGTTTCAAAGCAGCTATACTTAGTTTTGCACTACTTTTCATTTTGTAAGCTGTTAAGAATTTTTATAGTGAAAAATACTAGAACCCCCTACTATATGTGTTTAATAAATAGAAGCCCCATAAAATGGATCCTTTACTATCAACTCCATACTTTCAATTTTTGATATTTCTAGGCCCAGAACTTTTATTTTTGGGGCCAGGTTTTGAATTCTTGCGGATTGCTGACGTCACCAACTTTTTTAATAAATTTGAAAATACCAAAATTAATCTCCGGTATTCACAGTCGTTTTATATAGTAACAGAAACATAAAATCAAAACAATTAGTTTTTTAGCTCTCTCTTCTCTGTGCTCTCGTTTATTGTGTCTTCAGAAACATAATTAGATTTTTTTCTTCACACGAATCGCTGCATTGAAGAAAAAGAATTCGTTAGGTTGTTGTGTTGAAGACGAGAGGAAGAATAACAATTCATTAATTTTTTTCTCAATTTGTTGATGTTATTCACTGGATTTCAGATCTGACGACAGTGAGACAATGCATCGAAGAACAACAAATATGTTTGTATCAATTTATATTTTCTATTTGTATCAAATAGGTTTGATTCACAAGTTTTCCTGATCGATTTTTCGATTTCGATCTTCTACTGATTTTCGTTTTTTGTTTTGTTTCGATTTTGTTGAGTCTGAGAAGAGGAAGAAGACAGGTTGGAATTGAGAAATCAACATAGGTGTGTTTTCGATCTAGTTTTCAATTTTTATGATTTGGATCTAGTTTTCAATTCTATTGATTTCAATTTTTATTATTTGAATCTAGTTTTTTAATTGATACAAACCTATTTGTTGATACTAAGCATGATGTGGTCTATACTTACAACAATATTGGTTGATACTGGGAAGAGGAATAGAAAAAACATTGTTTCGGAAGAAAGAAAACAACAAATCTAGGTACGAATTTTATTTTTGCTTGATTTCAAAACTTTTTTCAATTTTTTTTCTAATTATTTATTGTTCTTGCATGTCCGATCTGAGAATTTGTTGTTTATTTTTTGTTGATACTGAGAGGAGTATGAAGACATGCTATTTTTTTGTTATAGTATGTGTAACTTGAGGTTACACATATATATCATGTTGTATTTTAAGCATGTGTAAAGAGGATGAAGAACGACAATTTTATTTCAGAAGAACAACAATTTTGTTTCAGAAGGAAAACAATTGATGTAGAGATGCTGTTTTTTTGTTACAACATGTGCAATAATACAAATATGAGTAATAGCAAGTGTAATAATGCAGTTTTACAAGTGGTAAATAGAAGGTTCGATTCTCGGACTATTTTCTAAAGTTGGTTTTATGATTATAAGACAAAATACTCGAAAGCTAATTAATTTTTTTTAACCAATGAGAGATAAACCTAGGGCTTTGGATTCCACTATTTCTGACGGTTGTAAAATCAACAATTTATTATCTCAAACAATTACTCATAAAATACTCAAAACCATATCGAACCCAATCTCAGTTTGTGGAAGATAAAATGTTTAAAATTAATAATGACTCTCGTTGTTACAAAAAGATAACCTCCTTCGCTTATGAAAGATCTGTAGAAACTTCAAAAACAATTAAAATGAAGCATTTTTAGAAGAGAAATTATTAGTAATGAATAACACAAATAATAGAGTAATTATTGTCTAAGAAATAAAACTATTAATAGTACATACCAAAAATAGCTTATTCCACAACCCCAGAGAATAAATGAGCTACTCATGCGAACAAAAATGGAAGAAAACGGATAAATCATTGTATTAAGAATAATTAAATTGGCTTACAACGATTGTTAGTCGCTAAATATATTCAGCGACCAAAGAAGCTCATCTAGCTCAGTGACAATAAGTCTACCACAACTGAAACTCCTTCTGTCATTGATTAAACGACAGTATCCGCAACTGACCTTGGCTGGATTTTGTTCTTCGTGTTATTTTTCAATGGCAGCAGCAGCAGATCTTGATTTCTTCGTTTGTAGCTCTCTATCCTTACCGAAACTCTCCATCCCCATTCTCTAGGTTCCGACCATCTCTTTTATACTCTTGAGGACCTTCGAATATCTTGCGATAACTCTATTGATATTCTTTCCAGGTCACGGGAATATTTTTCCTTTTACTATAATATCCTGTGATTTTCTTTCCTTTTATTCCTCTGCACCTGTTTATGTGATGTCTACACACTCCAGAATATTGACTTCAAGCTTCAGTTAGAGTAGAGCTCGTACAAAGATGTAACTACCACAATCAAACACAACAGAGTCCCGTGTATATCTGTAACCATAATTCCATGTTCTAACCCAATTCTGTCCATTCTAGCATCATGTATCAAAATCCAGTCCATCCTTGTCAAAGCCCGCGACTGAATCTCGCCAGAACTTTCCCAAAATCCCGTGAACGTCTTCAACTCCATATTTCCTTCAATCGGTGATTATCAAGCCCAATTCAGTCGAATTAAGACATATTACCACCCCTGTTTAGCTTGAACAGTTCTATCCCAACTGATTCCGACGATTGAACCTCATCAAAACATTTCCAAAAATCAAACCCTAATTTCGAACCTTCTCTACAAACTTTTCCTGCCAATAAACTGAATTCAAAAGGGGAAAAAAATGGACACCCTTTAACTAAGCTGCTAGGGTGCCGATAGCAATCATGGTACCCCTTATACATTTATGGGGTGCCTTTAGTAATTCCTCTGGTGGGTGCACATAGCACTTTTTGAGTCAATTTCTCCGCAAAAGCTTATTTCTCCAAAAATAACTACAAAGACATAAAATACCAAAATAAATACAAAAATGGGTACTAACAATATAGAAAATTGATATCAAATTAGACACATAAATGCATCTATCATGTAACTTGAAGTTACATATATATGTCCTGTAGCATGTTTATTTGTCATAGTTGTATCATTTGTATCTTTTTCTCATATTTCTATTGTTGAGTCTGTTGATTGCACATTGTATTATTTAGCTTGCCGCATAAAATATACTTCTCACAAGGGGGCAACGCCCCCAAGTGAATTGCCGTTCATTTTTTTATTTTGATATTTTTATTGTATGTTTGCATTTTTCAGGTTATCATGGCTGATTTTAGTTGCATTGTTGTTGTTCGCTACTTTGATGATTTCATTACCACTCATGTTAATGTTGAAACCACACTTGATGAGTTTAAATACGAGTTTGCAGGCAATGGAAGCAATTTACTCCACTTGGTATTTGTTTCTTCTTCCTATAAGGTGGGAAAGATCTTCCGATTCACTGTGATTATTGCTTCAAGCTCTTACATCCATCACAAATAGTAAAAAAAATACCAGATTTGATATTTTCTTATAAAATGTTACTCATGTAGCCTTTTCATCTAGCTCTAGGGAAGTTTATTCTATTTCTAATGGTTATACTACGAATTCATCAGGAAACAATCATTCCTTTACAATGTATTTGGAAGATAAAAGAAAGCCTTCAAAACCTTTGGTATCAGATGGTTGGCCCAAGGTCCTTGGTGAGATTGGGCATGTGTTTGTTGAAGGAGTTAAGAAAGTTAGGATTGCTTACACCAAGTATCGTCTTCACACTGGTTTCAACATGGTTGTAACACACAATGAGCGTTCTAGGTTCACGGCTAAGTGTGCAGTAAAATAATGAGGGTGGAAATTTCATGCAGCTTTTATTGATGAAAGGAACAAAATGTTTCAGGTAGGTTTTCTATGTTTTCTCATCTTATTGTCCCATAAGATGTCAAAAGTTATCTCTTTTATATGTCAATATGCAAGTATTGATACAAGATCGATGAACTTTTGACAAACAAAAAATTGAACATATTGTGTCGTTATGCAAATAATTGATGGAAGATATGATGAATTTTTGTTTATGAGGATTATGTCTATTGTATGTCATTGTGCAAATAGTGATGAAAAATAGAATGAATCCTTGTTTATTCGGCAATATTGATCTTCCCTGATCCATATTTTATGTATATACTGTGCAGCTCCATAAGTCTTCTTGTGTGAGCATTCCCAACTAGAGTAATCATAGATTCGTTTGTGGTTATTTTGGTTGTGTATTCCGATTAAATTAATCATGGGTTTTCTTGTGGTTAGTTTATTTGAGAATTTTGGGTACAAATTCATTTTTGCGTTTTTTAGTGTCCAAATAAATCCTTCTTTTCTTGTAAAAGTAAGGTCGCTCTTGTTGTTCTCTCGGGAATGACATCAAATGGGGGAGAGTTCTTTTGAACTTGCACTTAATTTCCATATCTTTGTGTGGAGTGAGGCTGTGGAATTTCTAAGGGTCATCCTGTATCTTTATTAACTCCCTGATGAATGCATTTAGATTCAACTTTATGATTGCATCTAAATAAAGTTGATATGAATTTTTCTCTAGTCTAGAAGCGTCTCCGTGAAAATTTCATTAGGATCCCGTTTTCGTACCTTTGCTAATTTTATTGACAAAAAGGGGGAGAATTAATATGTAGTTCACACTACAAATACATATGGTTTTCGGATCATTATGTAAGAGGGAGTGGTTTTCGTGTTGATACGAAAGTATTGACTAAGGGGGAGTGATACATATCACCATATTATTATTGTAGAAGTTGTGATATAAGAACTTTGATGTTGTTTAATAATACTATCACACTGTATAACAATGATCGAGAGATTTTTATTTCTCATTTTTATGGCTACGAATCTTCAACAACTATGATGCTGAACTGAACATTTATGGAATCATGGTTGTACTTGGAAAAGACAAAGTTTTCGAGTAACGTTGAAGCACCAAGGAGATCAAGCATGTGGACGATAAGCTACAAAGTTTTATCTATTTTGTAATCCATATGTATTGATAGTTTTTTCACTAAAATTGACAAAAGGGGAGATTCTAAGAGCATTGATCGGTCGAGCTCACATGTGTTGCTATCTTAAGCATGTTTGTCAATATTAGTGATCAAAAATAGATGTCTTGATTTCTAGTTTACTTATGATAAGTATCGGTCTAGGATAGTTAAGTGTAGTTGAAGCTCCAGACTCCATGAAGATTATCTTACGAAGACGAAGGACTACTCAAAGAACCAGTGGAATTTTATCCGACCAAAAGGTATGTGGATACTTGAACTTATCCATCACACAAAAGTCTATTCTATCTCCTACTCTTGAGACAAAAGTCGTATAAGTATGATAGTTTTCATAATACACATTTGCTATTTCGAGCCGAGTTTAATCTCCTATATTTTTCTCGAAATATGTGTTGGTAAGCTTTCTCTTTAACCACTTTTCATCTTTACCCGTGATGAAAGTCATTATGACGTTTCAATCTTGAAAATATCTTTGATGACGATAGTCGATTCTTATGTCTAACGACTATTATAACATTATAGAAGAATATTTCAATGATTTAAATGTAGAGTTGAGATAACCAATTATGGATATAAGCATATATAGTGTGTTTCCACATTAGTGTATAAATCCATGTGCTAGAAACCAAGTGCGTGCATATGTGTGCATGCGGTATTGGTGAAGGAGACAGGTTGGGTATGCGTACACGTATGCGTACATGCGGAAGTTTTCGAACCAGAAATTTCTGCTGAGTTTGCAGGTTTGCAAACTATTAAACAAGTCACCTTAGGTACTCGTACCCATACGTGTACCAACGGAAGTTTTCGAACCAAAAATTTATGCTGAGTTTGGAAACTAAAACCAACTCAAATCCGGCAGCTAAGGTACACATACCCGTACGCGTACTCAAGCTGGTTATATATCTCAAATCGGTTTTTCATGAACTTAAACAATAAATCATTAAGGAATGTAATCTTTGCAAATCGTGGCTGTATTGTTCATGAATTGATTCGAGTGAATCAAACCGATTTTGTTTTAATTGGGTCTATGTATAAAGACCTAAGCAATTGAACAACTCTTCAACTAGTTCTTTTGAGTCATTTGAACTAGTTATGAAGAAGATGAATATGGTTGGTATGAAAGTGCTCATATGGCTAACCATTGGTTAACTATTTGTGAACCAACCAAGTGTAAATGTTTAAGTACAGTTACTCAAACATAAATGAATACATTTCATTTGTATGTGACAAGCTAAGTTTCGATCTAATGGTTGAAAGATATTATCTTGTATCTAATCAGGTTTTTTATCTAACGGTGAATATTGAATGCTTTGTTACCAAGGTAACTTAGATTGCAAATCCTAATTTGAAAACTATATAAGGGGAACTCTAACCACTGGAAAAACTAATCCCCACACCTCCTGTGTTATACTAGTTGGTTTTTTTAGAGTCGATTCTCCTTAACCATAGGTTGCTTCTCGAGAACCTATCGGTTAACGACTTAAAACACTTTATTGGGATTTTGAAGAGAGACGAAACTACTTCTCTTGTAGTTGTGTGATTTGATCTTGCCATTTTTTATCGTACGAGTTCAACTGAATAATTGGATTGAGATTATATCTCCAATAGGGCAAGATAAAAATAAATCACAAACATCTTCGTCTCATCGTTTGTGATTCCGCAATATCTAGTTTCACTACCATACGATTTACATTATTGAGAGGTGATCAATAATTCTAGGATGTTCTTCGGGAATATAAGTCCGGGTTATTGATTAGTTTCTGTCCACATTGATTTATCAAAAGACGGAACAAAAAATCATAGATTTATCGGTGGGAGCCTGATTTATCTATTATCATAGAATTTTCTGTGTGATACAACTTTGTTTATTAAAATCTTCGACTTTGGGTCGTAGCAACTCTTAGTTGTGGGTGAGATCAGCTAAGAGAATCAAGTGCATAGTATCCTACTGGGATCAGATACTTAAGGAGCACAAGTGTACCTTTAGTCAGTATGATATTGATTAGGGTTCAACTACAGTCCAGACCGAAGTTAGTTTATAGTAGGCTAGTGTATGTAGCGGCTTAATACAGTATGGTGTTCAATCTAGACTAGGTCCCGGGGTTTTTCTACAATTTAACAAAATTGAAATATCACAGGTTGTGCGTTGTATCGATCAATTGTGGAATCCAACCTTTGGTTATTGATTGGAAGTTGATTGATCCTTGGATATTGGTTTTTGGTACCATCTATCAAGATTGAACCAAAATAGAGAGATTCATTGATTGAGTGTTTAGATAACAAGAATACAATGTTTTTGATATTTTTGGATGATTACAAATGATACTACAAATGCCTATTTATAGGCTTACAAAGAGAAGAAGAGAACTATGCCTATGGAGGCTAACAACTATGCCTTTGGAGGCTAACAACTATGCTTATGGAGGCTAACAACTATGCCTTTGGAGGCTAACAACTATGCCTATGGAGGCTTACCTTATATTCTTTGTTTCTAGAATAATCTACATGTTTAGAACATGTTTAGAGGTAATTCTAACACTCCCCCTCAAGCTGGTGCATATATGTCTCTCATGCCTAGCTTGCCAACAAACTTCTAGAAATATTTTACTTGGAACTGCTTTAGTTAGAATATCAGCTACCTGTTCTTCCGATCTAATTCTAGGTAACTCCACGATCCCATTATCCAACTTCTCTTTAATGAAGAACCTATCTATATCCACATGTTTTGTGCGATCATGATGAACTGGATTGTGTGCAATATCACACGCCGCTTTGTTATCGCAGTACAAACGAATTGGTTTCCTAGGATGATACCCCAATTCAGTTAGCAGACGTTTTAACCACATAACTTCGCAGATACCCAGCGCCATACCTCGCCATTTAGCCTCTGCACTTGATCGTGAAACAACTCCTTGTTTTTTGCTTCTCCATGTAACAAGATTACCCCCAACGAAGGTAAAATATCCTGAAGTAGACCTCATATCATCACATGACCCACCATAGTCAGAATCAGTATATGCCTCCATACTTTTGAAGTCTTGACCTTTCTTAAACAAGATCCCTTTTCTGGAGCAGACTTCGGTATCTTAGGATTCGCATTACCGCATTCATATGTGGTTCTCCAGATTATGCATGAATTGACTAACAATACTCAATGCATATGCAAGATCGGGTCTTGTATATGCCAAGTACATTAGTCTACCCACGAGCCTTTGGTATCTTCCTTTATCAACAGGTACTTGGTTGCCATCTGAACATAATTTCAAACCTGGCTCTCTTCGGGTGTATCTACAGTTGACATCTTTGTCATACTGTTTCCTCCAACAAATCAAGGGCATATTTTCTTTGTGACAAGAATATTCCTTCTGTTGATCGAGATACTTCAATTCCAAGGAAGTATTTTAAAGAAGCAAGATCTTTCATCCAAATTCACTTGATAGATAATTTTGGAGAGCCTTTCTTTCTTTTGGATCATCTCCTGTAACTATCATGTCATCTACATATATGATTAAAGCTGTAATCTTACCTCGATTTCTTTTTAAGAATAAAGTATGATCTGAATTTGCACGGCGATAATCAAATGCTCTCATAGACTTGGTAAATCTTCCAAACCACGCTCTCGGAGATTGTTTGAGACCATACAATGACTTGTTTAACCTACAAACTTTTCCGTTATGCAACTCGACTCCATCATTCCTGGTGGAAGCTGCATATACACTTCTTCGGACAAATCTCCATGTAAAAAGGCGTTCTTGACATCAAAGCTGTTGCAATGGCCAACCCAAATTTGCGAAGAAGACACAACAAGACTCATTGTATTCATTTTAGCTACTGGTGCGAATGTCTCATTATAATCTACACCATAAGTCTGGCTATAACCTTTAGCAACCAATCTTTCCTTAAAGCGTTCAATTTCACCATTTGCCTTGTATTTGACCGTAAAAACCCAAATGACATCCCACGACTTTCTTTCCTTCGGAAATTCAACCATGTCCCAAGTATTATTTTCTTGTAAGGATTTCATCTCATCGATCATAGCTTCCCTCCATTTCGGATCAGATAATGCTTCCTGCACGCTGTTAGGAATAACTACGGTAGATAATTGATTCACAAATGACTTATTTGATTAAATGAGACGGTGATTAGAGACATAATTACTCATGGGATATTTAGCTTTTGATGAAATATCAGGTTCATACATAGTTTTAGGGATACCTCTATTCCGACGTTAAAAGAAATTGTTTCTTTGCGGTTCAAGAACATCTTCAGCGAACGGTTGGATTGGGGTTGGTGATGTATCATTATCTTCTTCAACTTCATCTGCATTATCTTCTGATCCATCTGCATTATCTTCTTCAACTTCATTTATAGCTTCAATTTCACCATTTGTGTTAATTTCTTCCCCACTAACTTTATGTTCTTTTGGAATATGAAGAACAACATCTTCTTCGATTATGTCTTCTTCATAGTCAAGAGTCTGAATTTCTTTTTCATACTCCCCATGAAGTTCAGACTTCGAGTAATACATCACGTGTTCGTGAAACTTAACATCCAATGTGATGTACATTCGTTTAGTTAGAGGATGGTAGCACCTATACCCTTTCGACTTGCGAAGATATCCCACGAAGACACATTTTAAAGCTCGGGAGATAACTTTCTCCGTTGGTTCTTGTGTAAGTGCACAAATGCTACACAACCAAATATGCGTGGTGGCAAGTTTGGAACTATTGGTGAAAGCTGTTGCCTCGGTGAGAGCTTGAAATGGTGTCTCGAAAAATGATAGTCTTTGGAAGGTGTGCGGTTGATCACATATCTTTGCGAGGTAAGAGCTTCACCCCAATAAGTTAACGGCATATGAGCTGATATTAATGAAGCACGCACAACTTCAATCAAGTGACGGTTTTTTCTTTCAGCTACCCCATTCTATTGAGGAGTATTAGGACAAGTTGTCTGATGAACAATACCACATTCTCTTAAATAATGTTGAAAATCAATATTTAAATATTCGCCTCCGTTTTCACTTCGAAGAACTTGAATCTTTTTATTGTCCTGTGTGTTGACTAATTTGTGAAACCTCTGAAATAAATTATTCACTTCATCTTTTGATTTCATCAAGCAAACCCATGTCATCCTAGTGCAATCATCAATAAAGGTGACGAACCATCGTGCGCTTCCAAGAGTGTTAACTTTAGACAGCCCCAAACATCGAATGAATAATCATGAATGGAATAGGACTTTTATTTAAAATTGATGGAAACAAAGTACGATGGCTTTTAGCTAGTTCACATTCTTCACATTGAAAACTAGAAACATCAACCTTTGAAAATAGACTAGGAAATAGCCTTTTTAAGTAGCCAAAATAAGCATGCCCTAACCGTCTATGCCATAACCAAATTTGCGATTTCTCCTTCTCCCCCTGAGTACCATTCACAGCTAAAGCATTAGATAATCTTTTTGAAATTTTTGACGCCAAATCTAGATAGTAGAGCTTTCCTCTTCTAACCCCAGATCCAATCGTTCGCCGTGTTCGGATGTCCTTAAACACACAAGAATTAGGCCAAAAAATAACAACACAATGTAAGACTTTAGTAATTTTGGAAATTGATAATAGATTATAACTTAGATAGGGAACGACTAAAACCGAATCTAGACTCAATGTATCGAGAAGATTTAATGATTGTTCTCCAATTCATCGGAGCCAAAGATCCATCTCTGTGCAAACGGAGTTGTGTATGGATGTTTTAAGAGGAGAAACCTGTCGGAATCAAAAGTCATATGGTCTGTGCAACCCGAATCAATTATCCATGAGTTATTAGGAACAACTTGCGAAACATTAAAAACCTTACCATTGGTTGTTTCCATAGCGGATGTTAGATTGCTAACCACATGTGCTTGCTTTAACGGAGTTCTTTTTCTTGGGATCGCGCTTATCCCACCAATCTGATACCCGACAATCTCAAAGCGAGTTGTCTTTGGTATGACCACGTTTATTACAATGAGTGCAGGTGGCGGACTTATCTTTAATGTTGTATTGACGACGGGTTGCCATTGCAGAAGTATCAACTTCAGTTCCTTTGTTCATTGTAGTATGCCTGACAGATTCACGTCGTACCAAAGCATAACAAGGATCTAATTCAAGTATGGGATCCTTCCTTAGAATTTCCCCACGTATTTGTTCAAATTCACTGTCTAAAACAGCAAGAAAAATATGAACCCTCATACGTTGAACTGATTTTCGATATAGTTCAACATCTTTTTCATTTTCCATAATCACCTTATCACGGTGATCTAGCTCACTGAAGATTTCTACTAATTCCCCATAATAGACCGGGAGTGGTCTACCATTTTGCCTGGCAGAGAAAGCCCTTTGATTTAAGATATAAATTTGTAGTTCATCTGCTCCATCATAGAAAGCCTTAGAAACAAAGATCCCCGGATCTCACGAGCGGTAGGTAAACGAATATATCGTTTCATTATTTACAGTGACATAGACATTAATAGCCATCTCTTGACCTTTTGATTTTCTGCGTACCATTTATCATACTTGTCATCATTTTTAGATGGAACTGGAGACGTACCGCGAATAAAGGAGATCTTCTCCTTCTCAGCAATATGCATCTCAATGATTTGAGACCATAGATCATAATTTGATTCACCCAAAGTAATTCATGCCTTGAACGATGACCCATCAGATTGAAAAATAATTGTGTCGGAAGGTTTTGTGGTTTTAGAATTTTCTGTATCTGAATCTCCCATGGTTCAATACTAGATACAAGGATCCTTAACCTTGCTCTGATACCATATCAAGATTGAACCAAAATAGAGAGATTCATTGATTGAGTGTTTAGATAACAAGAATACAATGTTTTTGATATTTTTGGATGATTACAAATGATACTACAAATGCCTATTTATAGGCTTACAAAGAGAAGAAGAGAACTATGCCTATGGAGGCTAACAACTATGCCTTTGGAGGCTAACAACTATGCCTATGGAGGCTTACCTTATATTCTTTGTTTCTAGAATAATCTACATGTTTAGAACATGTTTAGAGGTAATTCTAACACCATCCAAGTTTATATCTCTTGTGTTTGATAAAGACTCGCAGATTTCTATTTGCTTGAGTATAGATCAAATCGAGAGATAGAGATATTAACTCCTTCATATACTTTTTATTAAGATTGAGTCTGACTGTCTAGTTGATTCTCTTAAAAGTATATTTGAGATATTCCATACAGATTGCTAATCGAAATATTGGGTGAGGTTGTTAGACACCCGTTTTTGCGCCATGGCGAGAAAGTCGAAATTCAAAATGGAGCGTCATTCCATTGTTATCAACACTTGAAGCAACACAGGAACAAGAATGAAAATATTTCATCCCGACGACGCTATCGGAGAAAACACTCGGAGTCGTAGGTGTTAATAGGATAGCATCTTAGTAGGACGATGGTCGAATGAAGTCTCTCCCCAACCATAAAACAATAAAGTAATAGGCATAAAGACGAGCTAAGCTCGAGAAACATCAGCTTAACCTTTTTGCCAACCAATGGCCACCAATCAACACAAAGACCACTATGATGGTTAAAGGTGGAGCATAGTATGATAACAAGCTATCAGAAGGGCCACTGGCACACGGTGGTAAACCGACTATAATATGAAGTAGAAATTTTCCAAGGGGAGTACTTGGAACCCAAGATATGAGTATAGGGGCAAGTATGCATGGGAAGGGGCACATGCATTTAGCAAAATGCTACCTAGCCAACACCACCACATAGTAACGATGGCCAGGAGATGAAAAATCATCCTAAAATCTCAAATAAAAAAAAAACAATTTTATTTCTATATCGCAGAAATGACGCTACAAAGACGTGCCAAAGATGCTAAAATTATGCAAACCTCATAAAAAGGCGATTTCAGTACCAACCTATCCATACTCATGAGGTCAAGACGAAGAATACGAATTCCTTCCCAAGACGGATGGACAAACCGGAGTAAAATCCAACAATGACGCTACATTATGGAGTAACGAAAGTAGGACAATTTCTTCCTTAAACAACAAAGGAGGTGAAAGACCACAATAACAGTCACAAAATGAGCAAAACATGCAAAAAAAATATTATGCATCTTATAGTTCACTATTTTTCCAAAAATGCAATATTTGCCGGAGCCATCAGCAGCCCGATGTAAAGCTCCACACGAATCCAAGACGTATTGACCTATTAACGACAATAAGGCGGATGGACTGATGTTAAAAATACATTTTCCTGTTGGTGTCAAAGACCAACTGAAGGCCAGCAAAAACAAGGGCGATTCAGGAAAACAATGCCGACGGCGTAAAATACAATAAATCTTCCTAGGAGCAAGAAGTGAACAATACAAACTAGAGGACGAGATCTGTCCAGGAGGAACACGAGGTCCGTTCCAACCATAACACACATGGAGGAGAATAATTCCCATCCCAACCAACCCTTCACGATAGTGTCGGGAAGCAACATGGTGGCCCAAAGGGAGCTTGGAGAACATCAATCTCATTAATAACAATAGTTAGTTGGAATTAATCACCAACTACTAATCCAATAAAGCTAAAAAATAAACTTAAAGGCTAAATAACATGATGAATTGAATCAAGCAGGGGCACCACTTGTGTCTCGAAACTGAGTATGAGAATAGGGGAAAGTATGCATACTAAAAAGTAGCAAATCGTATTCCCCTGCACAGTTCCTTCATCAACAGTAGTGCCAAAAATGGAGCAACAACAGAAGAGGGTCGTCGCCCCACAATGACTAACAGTTAAATTTCTTATCCTACTATTCGTTGTTCAAGGAGAGTCCTTGAGAAGGCCCCTCAACGATGGAACGATGGAGAAGCTATCTCTAAGATAAACAATGAACATACCACGGAAAATAAATGACGTTTCCAAAAGATTCGCATGGAGGCACTTCCACCACCAGGAAGTTATACTTAGTGTCCCAGCAGACACTCGATAAAAGAGGCTGATAGATAATCCTTTTATCTTTAATTTATGAGCATCCAATAAAGACGAAGTGCTCAAAAAATTCTCATATCAATCGAAGCACGACAATGAAGTGCTATCCTACTTGCTCATAAGCATCTAAGGCACATATGGAAAATGCCATAATGGAGCTCGACGAAGAAGCAACTTCGTGATTGCTATTTAAAGCACTAATGGTGGAAATAATACAACAAATGGAGAGGGTCGTCACCCTAAAAAGGCGAATAAAGTGAAGTTTGATTTGTACTTTATGTTTCAGTAAAAACGAATGTAACTCGGTGAATCCACACTCATGACTAGGCGAAAAGGAGGAAGATCATAAGATCAACTTGGAGCAAAAACGCTTCGAAACAAGACTTTTCAAAATCTTGTCCGCCCACTCATCTCGCCTCAAAAACAACACCTAAAGAAGATTTTCATAAAAATTCTTCTTCGAAGAACCTCCAAGAAAATGAGCAAAATGAGAATAAAATATCAACTCAACACATGGCGCAAGATCAAGACGGGAACACCATATAATACTAAAACCAATTGTACAATAATCCTACTTCTTCTTATCCTTATCCAATATAGTCATTATCTAAGCAACCCTAAGTGCGGAAATATAATTTGATGTAGGGGTGGGACTTGGGTTGGGTCAACCCACCCAACCCATGCTCAACCCGAACGTTGGGCGGACATGGGCAAGTTTGGGCATAAATTTTATGAACCCGAGTTAAATTTGGGCAAGCATGGGCACAAATATTTCTAACCCAAACAACCCGCCCAACCCGAAGAACTATATATAAGACATTTTTTATAATTAGTATATCATCTATTTAGAGAAATTTTAGATATTCTCTTCAAATCTATTAATGAAAATATAAATTATATATATCTCATTAATCATTTAATATGAAAAGAGTTTATATTATTGTAAATAATCTTTAGTTATTTGGAAATTTAAAATAAATGGAGCAATTAAATCTTATTATTACTAAATTTATTATTATCACATTAACAAATTTGTATGTCTAGTGGAACTTGGGCCAACCCGAGGAACCCGGGGAACCCGAGGAACATAACTTGGGCGTACTTGGGCAACACCTCAATGGGTTCCACGGGTTCGATGGACAATCTGGGCAAAGAATTCCTAGCTCGGGTCTGCTTCGTCCAAGCCTTCTAACCTGCCCAACCAACCCAAGTCCCACCCCTAATTTGATGTACACCATATCAATGCTTATACAACAAGAGGCTTTGTCACCAAGCAGCCTGGATATATTGAATTTTCCTAACTAGGTGTCGTGATCTTCCTTTCTTTCCCGGTGTAGTTTTCTAAATTTGATCCAACGGTCATCTACTTTCCTTTCTTTCCTAGTGTAGTTTTCTAGATTTGATCCAACGGTCATCTACCTTCATGTGCCGCGTGGTCGTCATAAATTCAACATTATTCCACGCTTTTTTTCCTTTTTTTCCTCCCCCTCTTCCGATTTGTAACGGGTGATGAACCCTAAACGGATATCTTCCATTTCAAGATTTCATTGCAGCAGAAAGCGATTTTTGGGGGCGAAGGATCACAGTCCATGGCCTTTTCATATTATCTTACCGATTTCTGTTATTAATTCCTCATATTTTAAGTTTTGCAATTAAACCCTTAAAAAAACGGCAGCAACTTTCAATAGATTTTTCTCTACAGTTGGTCTGATGACTCTGATCCAGTTCGAAAGAAGCATCAATTCAACCCCTTCAACACGTTAGTTCCCCCTGTCTGCATATTCGTTCTTACTGCACAATAATTTGAGAGTTTGTTCTTTGCATGAGTAGATTTTTTGGCTTAATGTGATAATCGGTTTTTAGAATTTTTATTTTCTAATGATTCTAATCAAATTAGATTTATTCAGTATGATTCTGCTTTACATGATTCGTAGTTTCGCTGCTGAGTTGTAAACCTAATGATCATGTTTGAGTTTTGTCACTCCACGCTGTTGTTTTCTTTTCGATTGCTTATTCTGATAGTTTTTTTTTAAGAAATGCTTCATAGATGGTGTCTCTTTGATGTTCTGAACATGGTGAGTTCCTAGAATTATTTTTTTTAACGTTGTTTTTAGAATTTCTGCTTTACATGATTCGATGTTTCGCTGCTGAGTTGTAAACCTAATGATCATGTTTGAGTTTTGTCACTCCACGCTGTTGTTTTCTTATTGCTTATTCTGATAGTTTTTGCTTCATAGATGGTGTCTGAGTATCCTTGAATTTTTGTTGGCTTAATGTGATAATCTTTGATTAATTTGGTTTGATGAAGATTTTGCCACTATCAATTCCACATTAGCTATGCAACATAAATGATGTTCTGAACATGGTAAAGTTATTTTTTTGCACACCTCATGTTTGATTTTTTAACGTTGCTTTGGTTAGTAATTAGGTTTATTTTCTAATGAAGTTTGTGTTGTCAGGATTCCTAATCAAATTAGATACGTTATTCCAGTATGATTCTTATGATTACAGCCGAATCCGACTTCTCAGTTTGAATTATTGTTATTTTTGGATATGTTTTACCTAATGTTGCTTTTGTATTGTGCTTGTGTAAGTACTAAATGTGTTTTTTTGTTGGCGTCAAATCGTAAATCCACATTAAAATGGCATTGCACGTCAAATGCAACCCTCCAACGGTAGGCTTCTCGGCTGTACAGGACAGCTTCAAGTGCTTGCGAAAGTCAAGTGCCGTCACAGTTTGAGGGACAAGGAAATGGGAAGAATTCGATTATAGTCCACCAACGAAGTTACCAGTGTGGACTGTGGATATGGTTATCGTTAATGAGGAGGTATTCATACAAACTGTTTCAAATTTGTTTGTTTCACTATGTAGTGGTAAAGTACCCCTATGAGGTGCTCAAATCTACTCTTGATCTAAACAATTGATTCCACAGGGAGACTAAATTTCAGCTCAGCTACTGCCAACACTAGCTCATGAATCCAACAATTGAAGTAAAAGGAAAGTTTGTAACCCATGCATCCAAATTTCAGCTCTTCTACTGCCACAAGGATAAGGTTAATTGCAAATTACCAGTAAGTTATTGGCGATCTTTAGCATTTGTGTTCTTGAAAAGATTCTATATTTAGTGCATTTCTTCTTACAAGATGATGTTTGTTTGTTCTTGGATTAATTGCAGGATCTAATTGATTAATATTACAATAACACTTTCACCAATGGACTGGACACTATGGGTGAAGTGCCTTGGTGATGGTTGAAAAAACAATAAAAAGTTTCATCTTTTTTCCCTTATCTTGCACCTCTGTTCTATATCTTATTTGTTATTAAAAAAATTGAATGTAAAATGAATCCTACAATAAGATTAACCTGTCATTGTTAATCAACTGTATTGATACGTAATTTCTTTTTACAATCTTATGAATTGAATCCAATCACGTAAGAATACCGACCTTCATTGCACAGTTTGAATTCACAAAATTCATTAGACATCAGATTCTTGGTGGAATTCCATGAGTCACCATAGCGAAGTACGAATCAGGTACAACTGGAAGTGTATAGTTTGTTCATATTCTAAAATAAAACTTTTTCTCTTACCTAAATTTTCTTTAGGTATCCGTTATCATAATAAACTATGATTTTGTTAGCAGGCAGATTGACTAATTTCCTGTTATTATGGATAGAAATGGAAATGGATGACGGAGTAGAGATCAAACACCTGAGTTTAGATTATCAGAATCAAGTATTAAATATCAAGCGATTAAACTCAGTAATGAAGATGTCACAATATGGGTCGCTAGCCATTCTGGCGTGGATGAGTTTGCATATGTTTTTTCCCTCTTAACCAAAATCTTATTGTTATGACTAGGTATGTTCTTTTCATCCTGCATCCCTTACAAGGAATTGATACTGAAACTATTTCGTGGACCTCTAGGAAAAACATAGATTTTAATTTTGCAAGACAGGCTTACGGGTGTATTTTGTACTACGGCCTTCAAGCGTCGTCAAGAAATCTTAATGCAAGTTACCACATTACGATTAACAGAAAGTCCATATCTAGGTTGCACTTACGATTAACAGAAAGTCCATATCTAGGTTGTTAGAAAAAAAAAATATCAATAAGACAGAAGAAAACCATTTGACTTAAGAAATACTGGTAATATGATGAATTTGATTTCTCCGCCAAATTTCATCTTACATGGTCAGCTAGGATATTATAAGGAGAGGGAAAAAGTATACATGATCAGTAATGTAATGAGCTATCATCCACCTTTCACCGGCCATGACTGTAAGTGTAGCACTATATTCTCTCCATTGTCCACCTTAACTACTCATGTTGTTTAGACCAGTTTGCACTGAAAAATGAGTGAAATTAGAGCACCCATTGTAGTGAATAATTTGTTCTTGCTATCCGTTTGTATAGACTGTGCATGTGTAAGTGCCCATTATTTTTACAGTTGAGAATATTTTGTTCTTATAGTAGCCTGGAATTTCTCCAACTCTATCTAGTTGTTGTTGCAATGCGAACAATAAGGCCAGCAGCACCATCTTATGCTTGTTCCAACTAAGTGGAAGTTATTCGGTAAGTATGATTGCATCTAATTTGTTGCTGAGTTTTTTTTAGAGAAAAAGAAAGAAGATGAAAAATCCCTTCATTTTTATTTGTTTTTGTCGTAGTCGTTGAAAGCAAAAGAAAATGAATTTCCTTTCATATCCATGCTAATGTTTTATGATTGGATTAACCCTTAATGAGCAATTTGGTCGATTCTCCGGAAAATCTCATTCTTTCGAAAACCATGCTCTAACACCTTTATGGTGTTTGGCTTCAAGTTTTTGTGATTAAATTCTTAATCCACCTTATTGTATTTTTACTTGTTGTTTTCCTTCATCGTAAGCATAAAAGGTTCTTTGGAATGGCGTTTTAACTCTAATGAACTGTAGCATAGAGTATTTTCTTTCCATCTTAAATTTTAGCACAGACTTTTGCAATGATACTTTAGCTGGCACAGACTTTTGACTTAGCCTAATTCCCCACCTTGTGATTTTGCTCTATTTTTTTTTCTTCAACTGTCTTAGTAAATATTATGTCACACAATTTCCTAAATAAAGAGTTAGTTCTTGCAATCTTAAATCTCATCTTCAATCCATGATTATGTAGAATGATGATTCACAAATGTTTGAATTTATTTTATTTTCCAGTTTCTTAGCTGGAGTGCTTGCATGGAAGAATACACAAGTTTTAGTTCCCGCCGTTCAGATAGCTGAAATTCTTATGGAGAAACTTCCTGGGACTTTCTCAAAGATGTTCGTTAGATAAGGGGTGGTACATGTTGTGGAGACTCTTATAGTGTCTGATTCATCAAGCTCTGCTCTCCAGGCATCTCCCGCTGAAAAGGAATCTGATTCTGTAGCTGGATCAGCAACGCATTCTCGGTGTCATAGATACGCGCTGCTGGCTCGAATGCAGAAGGAAATTCCTAAGAGGAATCAAAATCTTCTGCTCCTATATGAATATTGACTCTCCCCCAGTTACTGTAGAAATTCCATCGGTTAATTCTAGTCTTCTTGCGACAGTGCAAGAGAGAAAGACTTCAAGGATAAATATTTTTTTTTGCTAACACCGGCACTGAAGTTGGTGAAACTGATGACCTTTTACGCTTAAAAAATCTTTGCAACCAACTGAATGGCCGTGTAGATGATCAAAAGTCTAAAGTAAAAGCTTCTTCTCTTCGCTTATCAGATATTTCTGATGATAACGATGAGCATTTGGTTGGTGTGATGTCTGAGATGCTAGCGGAGCTTAGTAAAGGAGATGGTGTCTCCACATTTGAGTTCATCGGTAATGGAGTAGTGGAAGCTCTACTCAACTATTTTTCTTATGGAATCTTTTGAAGGACAGATCTTTAGAAGCAAATTTCCTGAAGCTGCACCCACAATCTCTTACAAGGTTCAAATCATGCTCTTGCTATAGGTTTTCATGATGGGAGTGATTTATTATGTAATTAATCTCTTTGGAATGATTGGTGATAATATATGCTAGTCACGGATGAAAATTTGGTGACGAATTTGTCATGTAAAAAAAAAAAGTTTGGGAAAAATAATTTTTCCAGGAAATAGTTGTGGTGAGGGCAGTGTTGTGTCGATAATGATTTTCTGAGATGAACGATTTGTCGGAAAAATTGTTTTAGAAACAACTATATTCTCCGATAAAGTTGTACTATTGGAAACAACTTAATATTGTAATTAATTTTTTATTTGAGATGAAAGTTAGTTCGTTGCTAAACTGTTATTTTTTTTGAAATAAATAAATTTTGCCGCTTAAACTATTTATGTGACGAAATTATTTCTTCACTATAAGTATATTTTGAGATGATGAACAAATTTTTTGAGATAAAACTATTTTATGTGACAAATTTGTTTCTTCACTATAAATATATTCCGAGGCGAACAAATTTCGCGGCTAAAACTATTTTATGTGATGAACGTGTTTCCTTACTATAAATGTATTCCGAGGCAAACAAATTTTGTTGCTAAAACTATTTTAAGTGATAAAATAATTTCCACACCAAAAATACCTAGGGTGACAATTTCATCACAAAATTAGTGAACAATGACAATTTTATTTTCTCACGAAAAGATACTTTTGGGGGCAAAAAGACTTGTGTCGCTGATTAAAAAATTTGGTGACAATTCCTTAAGGACGTCACAAAACATTTTCTACGACTCGCTATAGGTGACGAAATTTTTTGCGCCTCTGAATTCTTTTTGCAACGAAGAAATTTATTTTCGTGACACAATGTTTTGCCACTAAAATCGACTTTTCTTGTAGTGTCTAGGGGAAAGCTTGCGACTGCAATTGCAGGAAAACTGAATTATCAGTTGTAATTGAATTATGAAGTTTAATTTGAGAATGTGTGTTGTTGAGAACTTTGGTTATCGATAATTTGAACTGAATTGATATAGATAATGTTGTTGTTATAAACAGAGATGAATGAAGTTTGTAATAAGACCATAGAGACCTATACACCATTTAGAAGATGCATACGCCATTTCCATAATCAGAAAACTAGACGGGCCGTTTTATGATCAAGTAAAAACACTTTAAATTGCTTAACCTCATGCCATACAAACTGCACTTTAAACTTTATTTTTTCAAACCAGAAAACTTAAAATTGAATCGTTTCTTCATAAGCTCTCAATGAAACTTTATATGCTCTTACTGCAACTTCATATGCTCTTTACCGCAATCAATATGATTTCTAGATACATCTCCGTTGAGACAAGTATACATCTGGCTCAATTAAGAGGCATGTTTCCGTCGAAACATATAACAAGTATACATATGGCTCAATCGAGATATGTCGTACAAGAAATTTAACATCTCCGAAGATATTCTACTGGATCAATTGAGGTGTGTTTTTCGAGACAATTAACATCTCCGAAGATATTCATCTGACACAATTGAGTATATCTAACAAGACATTTAACATCTCCGAAGAGATACATCTCTGAAGAGAATAACTGGCTCAATTAAGGTATGTCCGACAAAGAATTCATGTGTCTCAATATGAGATATGTCTCCGTCGAGACATTATCCATCTCCGAAGAGACCTGGCCCAATAAGAGATATATCTCCGAAGAGAAAACCTTTGTCTTAAAATGAAAACGTGTCTCCGTCGAGACCTTTATTCATCTCTTTATTGGATTAATCTACGAAAAGATCATTTGAGTCTCACTTGAGACGCGTTCTGTGCTCATTATGAGCTATGTTTCCAGCAAGACTTTCTGTATTGATCTCCCACTGATTTTTCGTTCCTTAAACAACACAGACAGCAGAACAAGTTAAACAATTATGATGATAACTAAAAACTAATGTTATCATACTCCCACTGATTTTTAGAACTTTTCCACTGTAGAATGTTGTTATTACTTTAATCTACACACAAAACGAAACATTAGAATAGATTCATCACCATGAGGTGCACCTTTGGGTAAACCATGATGTACCAAGGATCGTTACTTCCAAGTTTCTACTTCTACTTCACCTAGCTATTTCTTGTTCTTCATATAGGTTATAAACTGAATTCTCTTTGGTTAAGTTATTTATGGATATTGTTGCTGATAGCATGAATTGTTGATAACACGAGAATTCATTATTATTTCTGATCTTCATGTTTGTAGTCTTGTTCTAGTATTTGAGCATAATTTTTTAATTAGTTTCAAGCTTACAATTATGAGCATGTTAGACTACAAATATGGTAGCATCCCTGTTCAGTTTTTCTTTCTTATTTTCAAGAAGATAATGATAAGTTAAATCTTGGATATTGATGTTATAAGGATGAATATGTGTGGATACTATGTGGTTTTCCATTTAGTAGTTTAATTCCGCTATTGAAAGGATCAGGTATGTGTTATCATCAGGTTTATGGTTTTGAATCCGTGTTCTTCATATTATGGGTTTTTTCCTCCACTCTAGCATGCTTAACTGAGCTTAAGCTAAGATCTACTACTGCGAAAAATCAATGTTAGATACTTTTGTTTAGTTCAGACTTACATTTGAAATCTCTTTAGATAGTAAATTTTATCACTACATCAGATTGTATGTTGTGGTAGTTGGAAAATATTCAAGTTACGATTGGTCTACATTTTTATACTTGTGGCAGTGGGAAGTCTAGTGGTCATGTTTTAATGTGTATATGCATAAACATATGCTTATAAGCGATGTTTGATTTCATACTGACTACGGATTTGCTTGTTTGTATGAATGTCTTCAAATGACTGCTGATTATTATTGGATCACTCTTAAATGATTGGTTATTCTTTGTTTGTGAGCCAAGTGTCTTTCGAGAATGCATATTTAGCTGTGTTATCCTACTAACACGCAACACATATAACTATTTGGATACCACGCTCAAATCAGTTAATAGATGAGCTTGTACTGTTGCTGCATCTTTCTTTATAATGTTTCTGGTGTATGTATTACTGTTATTGTAAAAAAATGGTTACTAGGGACTTAATTTATTCATTAGGAGCATGGTTCCTTAGGATAGCATGCATGTGATGTATCTTGGGAAATGAAACATGCTAATCATGTTTGTATTTTTATACATATCTATTGGTGTTAAATGAATGATGATATGTATGTGTGGTAATTCTATGACTTCTGTTTTGAACCATTTTTGATGTTGTACATACCCAACCTACTGCGTCAAATGAGCATTTTCACACAAGATTCTTGCTCATGCAATCTCGGTAGAGAATTCATGTGGGTATTTTGAATGGATTCCAGAGTTGATGATATAAGGTTCAACAATTTGGGTAATCATGTATTATGAAAATCAGTGGGAGACATGTTGGCTGTGCAAATGAATAGAAGTCAAGTTTTGAGGTTTGGAGTTAGTAAAAATCTCCTGGATTTGCGCGACCTCTATTTCTTAAGGTTTAACTTTTCTATCAGACCCAAAGGTTTGATAGTCAAGTTTAAGGTATGTCATTCTCTTGAAGGTACGGATTCGAGTCGAGTCATAATCATTTGATTTCGATTGCCTTAAAGTTGTTATTAAAGATATTTTGTACCTTCCATTACTCAACTAAGTGTCGCCAAAGTGATACTTCGATAGTACGGAAGGGTTTTCTAGTGAAAATGAAGTTTTTTGTAGTCTAGTTATTTTGCAATGGTTGTTGCAGAAAAGCAGTACCGAAAGTGTTGTACTACAAATCACAGTTGCATGTGTTAAGGAAGGAAACATAGTTGTAAAGCCCTATGAATTGGCAGAAGTTGGAGTTTTACGGAGGTCAGCTTGTATCCATGTATCTAACTGGAGATGCACGTTATGGTGGCATTCTTCAGGTTTGTGGCGTTGAGCTGACCCACCGTTGAAGAATTTTCTCCAAGTAATTTCTCAACTTCTAAGTCATTCTTTTCGAAAGCACTCTGGTATGCTTTTACTTTACAAATCAAATTTGGACTTCGGCAGTCACAGTGAAGATAATCTGTACTTTTATTACTCGACAAGCATTGCCAAAGTGATGGTTTGAGAGTAATAAGAGTGTTTTAATTAGATTGAAGTTTTTTCCTGTGGTTTAGTTAGTTAGGAAGTTACTATAGAAACTTAATGCCATAAGTGTTGTGATACAAAGTTTTGGTTTCATGTGGCAAGGACCAAGATGTTGATACAGTGGTGAAGGGTTTTAAGTAGTGGCGGAATGGCAGAATGTCTGGTAAAAGGAAAAAAATGGTTTTTACAGTCCCACAGAACTATCTATCATGAAGAAAATGGTGCTGGCTCTAATGGCTGCATGATAAAATCAGTCAAGTTCAAAGTATTGTTTTACCTTTGAGGTTAAGAAAGAGATGAAGATGCTGGTTGTACAAACCATGGAAACCAGAAAGTAGCAAAGAAGCTCTTCATCAGTTTTCGGTAAAAGAAATGTTTGTTTATGTATTTTCCAGATGTTATAAGTATGAGTTTTGCCCAAAGGTAATTCATATTTATGATATTTGGAATGAATCATGTTTCCTACTTATTGAATCTTTTGCTCTATTGAACCCAAAGGTTTAATAGAGTTGTTAGTTGTATGCATGATGAAATCTTGATCTTAAACTTGTTAGGTTTGACTCATGTATGTCGCAATTCTTCCCAAAGGTGTTTTGTGATGATACCGAGTCTTGTATTTTAAGTTTAAGATGTCTACATATGCTTATTAATATGCTTCCATTTTTGTTTGTCTGCTTAACTATTTAAAGTGATAATAAGCACGTATGTTTGTGAAATAAAGTCTTGAAACTTGGAAGTAAATATCCTTGGTACATCATGGTTTACCCAAAGGTGTACCTGAGGGTGATGAATCTATTCTAATGTTTTGTTTTGTGTGTAGATTAAAGTAATGACATCATTCTACATTCAAAGTTCTAGAAATCAGTGGGAGTATGATAACATTAGTTTTTAGTTATCATCATAACTGTTTAACTTGTTCTTCTGTCTATGTTGGTTAAGGAATGAAAAATCAATGGGAGATCAATACAGGAAGTCTTGCTGGAAACATAGCTCATAATGAGCACAGAACGCGTCTCAAGTGACACTTAAATGATATTTTCGTAGATTAATCCAATAAAGAGATGAATAAAGGTCTCGACGGAGACACATTTTCATTTTAAGACAAAGGTTTTCTCTTCGGAGATATATCTCTTATTGGGCCAGGTCTCTTCGGAGATGGATAATGTCTCGACGGAGACATATCTCATATTGAGAACAAATAAGATCTCTACACAGATTAAGGGTCACGAGTGAGACACATAAATGCTTTGTCGGACATGCCTTAATTGAGCTAGTTATTTTCTTCAGATATGTATCTCTTCGGAGATTTTAAATGTCTTGTTAGACATACTCAATTGAGTCAGATGAATCTTTTCGGAGATGTCTCTTGGGAGATGTTAATTGTCTCGACAAAAACACCTCAATTGAGCCAGTAGAATATCTTCGGAGATGTTAAATGTCTTGTACGACATATCTCGATTGAGCCAGATGTATACTTGTTATATGTTTCGACGTAAACATGCCTCTTAATTGAGCCAGATGTATACTTGTCTCAACGGAGATGTATCGAGAAATCATACTGATTACGGTAAAGAGAATATGAAGTTGCAGTAAGAGCATATAAAGTTTATCGATAATCCCGAAGAAGAATACTGTGCTTCATATGAACCCGAAAGAATTACTGTATATTAATCCCGAAGAAGAATACCGCTCTTCAACCCAGAAAATATACTGCGCATATAATTTTGAACCTGAAGTAGGATACTGCATATGTATTTCGAAACCATAGAAAATACTATTCTCCCATGTGTCAGGGATTTTTCTTCTAGTCGAGCACGGTTGTGTGTTTGGGGGATAATTTCATAATTTCCATGTTTTGCGCAGATATCTTGTTGCTAAGCGAGAAAAATCGACAAGATGTTATCTGAACAAGGCTCCATTTCATTGAAATATGTTGATAGTTCGAAACCAAACATAGATGATGAGTTCTTCACCAAACCCCTCGCTCCTGCTCGGAGAAATCATCCAGATTTCGTGCCAATTCTACTTACTGGTGGTGAAGATGAAAAGAAAAACCGTTCGGTCCAGCCGGAGCACATCATACGACTTTGTTTGCATAAAGGGTTGTACGCCTCTTCCAGTATCGACTTCAGAATGTGCCAGATGTATACTTGTCTCAACGAAGATGTATCGAGAAATCATACTTATTGCGGTAAAGAGCATATGAAGTTGCAGTAAGAGCATATAAAGTTTCATTAAGAGCTTATGAAGAAACGATTCAATTTTTAGTTTTCTGGTTTGACAAAATGAAGTTTAAAGTGCAGTTTGTATGGCATGAGGTTAAGCCATTTAAAGTGTTTTTACTTGAGCATAAAACGGCCCATCTAGTTTTCTAATTATGGAAATGGCGTATGCATCTTCTAAATGGTGTATAGGTCTCTTTGGTCGAATCCTAGCGTACATTTTAGACTCGAGCTAGTTGTTTTCCCGTAAAGTTTTGTTGCTAACCAAAGTGTGAGAATGTTAGACATAATGTTGGTTTAGCAACAAATGTTGGTCTCGTATCACTTTCATCAAGGGTCTAAAATAATTGTGAGATTTAATTAGTCAACACATATTCATCGGGAAAGTTCTTTTTTTTTTATCTCCCGGGCGGAACTTAAAGGGAAAGGGCGTAAATAAAAACCAAATAAAATGACAGAAATATAGTGTTAAATATCATATACAAATTATTCGACGCATTTCTATTGTCTAAAATTCAATGACTCACAACATCTTTCGTTTTCCGCGAACACCAAGTGTCCTAAAAACCTGGTTTTGGACTAGTGAAAGGTGAAAGAGAAACAGAACTTAGGGTTCTGAAAGAATTGAATCAAAGTACGAATTAGTGATTATAAGAAGAATTAAATATTAGGATAAAATTATGGAGGAAAGGGTTCTGGTTAAATAAATGTTATGGAGTTGTTTTGATGTTAAATCAAAGAAGTTAGGGTTTCAAGATGATTCTGAATTCGAATGATAATCGAGTGGTTAATGGCTAAAGAATGATGGGTTTGTTGTTTAATTGAAGTTATGAGGTTAAACTGTTAAAGAATTAGAAGGTTAGGGTTTTGTAGAATGTTCAGTGAATATTGAACAATGGAATTGGAAGTCTAAGAGATTAATTAGAATATGGGTTTGTTCTTAATCGGTGTTTAATTGAAGTTTTGGAGTTGTTCTGAAGATTGATTAAGATATTGCAGATTTAGGGTTCATGGATTGAATTGCAGTTGGAGAAGAGGAGATTGAAGTCGACTATTTGAGGTTTGAGAAGTGGAAGTTGAGTTTGTTGTACTGACAATGATGATTTGTTTTATGGAAGTTTAAGTGTGCTAGAGTTGGTGTTGTTGCTATTGGGTTATATTCAGGCCTGTGTAGTTGCAGTTATGAGGTGGGTTGTTTGTATGATTGAGACAAAAATGAAGGAGGTATGTCTATGGAAGGTAAGTGTTCTATCTGTAAACTTGGTAAGTTATTTGATTCTTATAGTGAAGTTATGATATTATAAATTGGACTAAGAATTGAGATTGTTTTAGAATGGGTAATTGAGATGAGTGATAGGGAAGAAGTTTTAGTGTTTGAAGTGAAGAACTTGTTTGTGTTGTTGGAATCTTTGCACATCGATGAAACTGTAGGTTATGGTGGAAGTGGTCTTAACTGAAGTATGGATGTGTATTATAATAGAATTTGCAGCTGTAGTTAGAGATTGAAAATGGTGTGTTTAACTTGCTGATGTGTTTTAGATGGAGTTGGAGGTAACTGTCTTGAATTTTGCTGAGCTTCAAAAGATAATGGAAGTAAGTGATGATACTATTGGGTTATGGCAGAAGTGAGGCTATGGAGTGCGAATTGTAAGAGAAATTTCAGGTGTGTCATGGTGCAGGTGGAATGAGATAGTGATGTAATTGTGAAGAAGGTATTGTTCAAGTATATTTGGTGCTGCAGGTGTTAGTAATTATGGGAGATGTACTCGGTTATGGTGAACTGAATAAGGGAATGTGGTTGCGGTGTAAAGTCTGAGAAGGTAGTGACAATGGAGTTGAGAGTGAAGATGTAGATATGTATGTAGGAAGAGTATGGCTTGATACTGCAATGGCAAGTAAAGATTAATTACAATTGTATATTGGATTATGAGATTTTGTTGAACTGAATGTATTGTTGAAGTGTAGATAAGAAGTTAAAGCTGAAACAGATTGTGTTGAGTTGAACCTCTAGAGGAAATCTTGCGACTGCAATTGTAGGTAAACTGAATTATTAGTTGTAATAGAATTATGAAGTTTAATTTGAGAATGTGTGTTATTGAGAACTTTGGTTATCGATAATTTGAACTAAATTCAAATAGATAATGTTGTTGTTATAAACAGAGATGAATGAAGTTTGTAATAAGATTTTGGCCTATGGAGTTTGTTGATGTTGCACCATGATGGTGCAGCAGAATGTTTGGCCTCAAGGGACTTGGTTTGTATAACATGAATCAGTCCTATGGACTGAGTCGACTCATCGATTTTTCCTGTCTTGACCTGAGTGGACTCAATGATCGATTTAGACTTTAGACTTTGTCTATTTGACCCTGGACCTTGACCCGACCTTGGACGTTGACTGTTATTTGACCTTTGACAGTTAGTTAGACCGTTTGTGACTGTTAGTTGACTCTGGTGGACTCTGGCTTAGGGCAATTTTCTTAATTAGATGTTTTGGACCTCTTGTGGTCCGAATTAGACTTTGGCTTCTTCTACAAGGTTGTAGATATTTCTAAGACTTAGCTATTGGACTTTAGAATTAATATGATTGAATCAGTAAAACTTTAGATATGCAAGAGATGGATAATAAAGATGTGTAAAGTCATAAATGGGCTTAGAAACATTAGATAAATTTGTATGATGCTTGTGTGAGACTTTTTGGCTAGATTCTTAGACTTATTGTGTGATTAACAGTTAGTCTATATTAACAACGATCGATTCAAAGGATGAACCAGTGGATCGTGGATCTTGAGGTAGGCGTGGTTTGTCATCAAAAGAGGTGGGAATTTATATTTAACTCTTTTGTGATTATTTTTGTTTTCTTTTACAAAGTTTATGTTTAACAAATCCATGCATTATCTGGTTGTGTTTTCCGTGCATTGTTTAACTTTGATTTACGAAAGTTTTGTTATTTCTTTTAATCTTTCCATTGCTTGGAAAGGAATTGTAATGCTTTGTTTATCATCATGAATTGTTCGGGAAATAAGAATTTCCATTTGATTGTTTGGAAACTGAGAATTTCCATCTGTGGTATATAGGATACAGATCCTTCATTTATACCTACTTACTTTTATTGCAATAACTAGGTGCGGGACGAGTCACCATATAACTATCTAGGTGCGGGATGAGTCACCAATATAGTACATTATTTGGAAGGAGTTAGATCCATATACATGATTGTTTATCTATGTGAAATTGGTTGCGTTTTAGTGTTTAGGGAAAACATGAATTGTTTTCAAATCATTTTCAATAATTACTTGAAAGTTAAATGTTATTCCTACTGGTCACCCCTTTTAGGGATGATGTGCTCACCCATTCTCACTTTCAGTTTCAGAGACAGATCAAATTTGCGCAACGGAAGCTTCAAGGTTGATTTCGTTAGTTGGTTAACTTTTACTATGTTTATTATTGCATATTGTATTTGTAAACCAAATGATTATTGTATATGTATCATTTGAGAGGAGTTCTTGTATATATATATTTCTGAGCCGGGCTAGTTTTGGGTTAATTTTTGTAGCATATTTCTTAATTAAATGCTTAAGTTTATGTTTTGGTTTCATAGTGCTTATTTAATTAGTTAATCTCTTGGATTAGTCAGCTGCTAGCTTAGGAGGCGCTACACAAATGTTTTAGGGGAAGTGGATCCTTCAATGACCCACTACACGTCGTCTGTGATAACTGGATGAGCCGCACATTTAGACGTTCCTTTCTTCTTTTGGGACTCTCGATAATAAAATCCGTGTTCCAATCAAACACAGTCACCGCCATGAAGTTTACGAATTTGATTCCTTCTGAAAAATCAAGAATTTTGGTCCTTATCGAAATCTCGGCCTTTATTCCTTGCATACAACTGTTCTTGTATCTATACAAATATGGAAGAACTTCCATCGCAATATCACATCTGAAGCGTACTCAACATATTGGCTCCCTCAGGTAAGTGCATCCTTCTCATTCCCCAATTTTTTTTTATTTTTTTTAATTTCAGACCTGGAATAATTAATTTAACATCCTTTGATTGTGTAGCCTCTTTGTCTTGTTATGTATACATTAGCTAATTCTTTATATAATTGCTCCTAAATTTCCGGCTACAGTATACATACACATATCCCTTTACTAGATATTGTGATGCACTTTTTACTTTGCCCGTTAGAAAAGAATTTAACCTTCGCTTGAGAAAACTACTTCTCAAATTGTACTTCGTTTGGCTGACGGTGGTGCAAACGACATCACCTTGCTTCTTTAATCAAGCATCCATATTCATATATATATATATATTTCCTTTTGTATGCATCATGTCTCTACCAAACGAACCCATTGACCCTTTATGTGCTTCAAACAATATTGGTCCTCACAGACATACTTCCACAATGCGTACGGATGGTTACAAGTGATGATGAATCTGAAGAAATCATTCGTTCACCTCAATATACTCTAGCAACTTCGCCCCGTATGCCGTTACCCCTTCCTCGTCTCCCTGGCACTGTTGACCCCTTCCTTCCTATAATGTATAAGCCAAGCAGCGCTGTTATCAGATCCCGCTGTTGCTCGTGGAATCGTCAAATCGGGCATGCCGCCTGCTGACAATCACTCCTACAACTCCATGCTATTTTCATGGGCTTTCCCTCCTTCAATGAACTGGACAACTTTTTTCAGAATCTATAGCCAACCTGGAAAGGAACCAAGAGCCTCTGGAAGTCATGAACGGACAGCGTGATCGTATTCGTACTTGTCTTGTACGCGCTCAGTCTCATGGGTACAGAGGGCACGCCAATGATTCTTCCAGTAATGAGGAAATATATGACCCTTCTAGAGATGACGAACCAAACGATCGTGACGAGTAGTTGATATTTTAGAAATTATTTCACGGCTCTGTAGGCTTCTTTAGGATCTTGATCTCCCACTTTCATGCTTTAGTAAATGTGCTCTTCGTTGCACTATTTAATGTTTGATCGATCGGATTTTCGAGTTGGTGTCGATCTGTCACTTTATTCTTTTTCCAATTTAATTGAAAAACCTTCTAGTGACTTTTCCACCCTCAAGGCTCATGAAACTCTAGCGTGTATGAATTAAATTAATAACTAGACTTTGGTTTCATAGAATTAACTTATTTGAATGCAGATAGCTCCTATTTCTCTGTAATTCTAGTCAACTTTCCTTTTTTCACTCTGATTTCCTGTCAATGAATATATCTTGTATGCAGAATATCCAGCAGAAAAAATATGGTATAGATGCCCATCCTCTTAACCCTAATCTCTTATTCCTAAAGTGTTATAAATATCATCATACTCTTGGAGATTACCACAATACCTATAGCCGAAGGAAAATGGCAGACATTCCTAATGCATCAGTCACAGACCTTGCAGAAAAATTTCAGAGTGCTACTCTTGATCATTGGAAATGTATCGGAAACCATTTTCCATCACTATGATTCTTAAGGGGAAAACACAGAAGAAAGTCAATGGGATAACTGTCTAATAGGCAAAATCATAATTGAAGGCAAGATGAGTGACAAGACTGTATAAAGGCAAATTCACTTCACTTGGAATTTCCTTCAATCTGGTGAATTCAAAGTCATAGAGCTTGATCCAAACACAATGGTTTTTAAGTTTAAAAATCATGAAATTTTAAACAAGGTTTTCATAACTAGGCCATGGAGCATAGATGGTTACTTAACAGTCCTTCACCACTACTGGGAAAGTTGCATTTATCAAGACTTTGATTGGGAGTCTCAAGATTTCTGGATTGAACTAAAAGGTCTCCTTCCAGAACTTATGAAGGTTAAAATTGTTGAAGATATTGGAAAAGTCATGGGAGAAGTTCGATCTATTGAACCGAAAGATGCAATCCCTTCACCAGGTAAATCTGTCAAAGTTTGTGTGAAAATCAACTTGAACACTCCTCTTAGAAGGGGGATTTTAGTTGTTAACTCAGCTGGGAACACAAAATGGATTCGCATCTACTATGAAAAGCAACCTCACAAAATTTGTCCGAGCTGTTTTGTTTTAAAGCATTCTAACAAGGCCTGTGCTGCAGCGGCTAAATTTCTTGAGCTAGCTCATCAAAAACCTCATTTTTTTGGTAATATCAAGTCTCAAAGGAAAAATGTTGCTGCAAAACAAATTGGTTTGGATACTACTCCTCAGTACAGCCATAAGAAAGTGGTGAAGACTGCTCCTTTTGTTCCACCAAAAGATGGTATCTTTATTGGATTTGGTAATGCTTTAGGAAATGGTAATGAAGATGTTTCTGCGGAGAATGGAAGGCTAGGCAAACTTCAAAGAAATTCTACCTCTCAAACTGATTCTCAAATTCAAACTTCCTCTTCTGCTAATATTGATAATGGAAATCAATTGGTGTCTTCACCTCCACAACTGACTATCAAAGAAACTGCACAATCAAGCAATGCCACAGTGGGGAAAAAGGTATTCTCTAATCAATTTACTCCTGCACTCATTCCTACTTTTTCCTTATCTTTCATTGCTAATTCTGTCAAAATGAAAATCTTATCTTGGAATGTACAAGGTTTTAAAAATATCTCAACCAGAAATCACCTAGCTGATCTCATTAGGACTCAAAACCCTGATATTGTCTTTTTGTGTGAAACTAAAATTAGCCAAACTAAATCCAGACCCCTTCTGAAACAATTTCATTACCCAAATATGGCCTTCATTGAGCCAATAGGTCTCTCTGGTGGCTTGGTTCTACTCTGGAAAAATGGTTTTGCTTGTGATGTTGTGGGAGATAGTTTCAATATGTTCAATATAATTGTTCATCAGGACCTTAGTAAACCTGAAATTCTTGTTTCTTGTATGTATGGTATAAACAATTATCATAAGAAAAAAGATCAATGGGATTACATCTTGAAAATTAGTAAAGTCAATAGATTGCCATGGGTTGTCTTAGGAGACCTGAATTTCCACTTGCCTGAAACTTTAGGTGGAGCTTCTTCCTCTCTTGATGGTTGGGTTAACAATATAGTACTTGAAAGTGGTCTAGTTGATCTTGGGTATATAGGGAAACCCTACACTTGGACTAGTATTAATCTAGGTACAGGGGATAAACAGTCTAGGATTGACATGGCATTATGTAACAGTAATTGGCTAATCAATTTCCCTAATTCCAAACTTCATCACCTAAATCAAGTTGGTAGTGACCATAGCCCAATTATTTTGAATTATGACTCTAATACCAATACTTGTTGGAAACCTTTGAAATTTTTTCTTACTTGGCTTAATGATGATTCATGTTCTCATGTTATTGCTAATGCTTGGAATAGTGAATTTTTTGGTTCTCCGGGTTTTAAACTCACAAAGAAACAGAAAGAAGTAAGGAAGGTTTTATCTAGGTGGAATAGAGATCACTTTGGAAATGTCAACAAACAGGTTGATGATCTCCAAAATAAGTTGGAAACACTTCAAGCACAACCTGTTTCTCATCTCATTCAAGATCAAGTTATTTCTATCAATAATGACCTGAACAAGTGGCATAAAATCCAGAATGAGTTTTATCAACAGAAGTCAAGATATAATTTCATTAAAGAACAAGATTACAACACTAAATACTTCCACTCTAAATGCAATAGGAAAAAATCCAGAAACAATATTGATTCTTTACAGGATCATTCAAAGTGTTTGGTTACAAAAAAAAAAAGGATATTGCAGCTCATCTTACTGCTCATTTTAAGAGCATAAGCACTTCTTGTAACCCTACTCTGGATGAAGGTTCTTTTTTAATTCTACCCTCTTGTATTTCTGAAGAAGACAACCTTTTGCTCACTAGAATCCCTACTGATGAAGCTATTCTCTCTACTTTAAAAAGCATGGAGAATTGGAGTGCTCCTGGTCCAGAAGGATTTCAAGCTGGCTTCTATAAAAGTCAGTGGGTCACTGTTGGAAGAGATGTTTGTCTAATGGTTAAGAATTTTTTTGAATCCAAGTACATGTTCAAGCAAATCAACAACACATTTATATCTCTTATTCCCAAAAAGAAAAAAGCCATTTGTGCAGCTGATTTCAGACCAATTGGATTATGCAATACTTCATATAAAATTATCTCTAAGATTCTTGTGAATAGGATGAAACCTTTAATGGAGAAGATTATTTCTCCATACCAAGCAGCTTATGTTTCTGGAAGGCTCATCAGTGACAATACCATCATAGCACAAGAGATTTTTCATTCTATGAAAAGAAAGAAAGACAATTCTGGATGGTTGGCTCTAAAGCTGGATATGTCAAAGGCCTTTGATAGGCTGGAATGGGCTTTCTTGATCAAGGTTCTTAACTACTTTGTCTTCAATGAAGATTTCTGCCAACTGGTGCATCAATGTATTAGTACAACAACACTTGCAGTCATTCTCAATGGTTCACCCTGTGAAGAATTTCATCCCACAAGGGGGATCAGGCAAGGTGACCCCTTGTCCCCCTCTTTGTTCATTCTTGCAATGGAGTATCTCTCAAGGCAACTTATGGTAGCACAACAAAACAAGCTAATAAAAGGTATTAAAGTGGCAGGTAATTCTCCAGCCATTAATCATCTACTTTTTGCAGATGATTGCTTGATTTTCACTCAAGATAATCTTGATTCAGTTAATAATCTTCTGAATCTTCTCAATAACTTTATTTCTCAGTCTGGGCAAGTTATAAATTTCGACAAATCATCAGTTCATTTCAGCAAAAATACTAAACCAGAAACATCTCAATGCCTTACTCAAATCCTTGGAGTTAAGGTAATGAATTCAAAAGAAAGATATTTGGGTTCTCCTCTCATCCTTGGTCACTCTAAACAAGAAGCTTTCAAGGCAGTTCAAGAGAATTTTGAACACAGGTTATCTTCTTACAATGCTCTTAATCTTTCCCAGGCTGGAAGAGTTACTATGATACAGCATGTTCTAAATTCAGTCCCTTCTTATCAAATGGGTACCTTTAAGCTACCAAATAACATTATCACCAAACTTACTGCCTTGGAAAGAAAGTTTTTATGGGGTCATCACTCAAATAGAGGTTTCAACCCAGTGGCTTGGTCTGGAGTATGTAAACCAAAGGACTTTGGTGACCTAGCTATAAGGGACTTGGAGAAGTTAAACCTTGCTCTCCTGACCAAGTTAGCATGGAAAATATGTACTGAGTCAAGTAATCTTATGGTTCAAATACTCAGTAGCAAGTATTTCAAGAATGGAGATATTCTGCATTCAAGAATTGAAGCTAAAAACTGTTCCTACACCTGGAATGGGATAACTAAAGGTTTGCTTATTGTGCAACAAAATTATTTCATGGAAGTGAACAATGGTAAGAAAACAAAAATTTGGGCAGACAAATGGATCACTGGAATGTCTCACCCCCCCATTCCATGTAATGATTTCTACAGATTCTATCAAGATGTTTCTGAACTGATATCTCCTGGAAGTAATACATGGAATGTTTCTCTTTTAAACACTCTTTTTGATGCTCCTACTTCCACAAAAATTCAAAGCATGTTTATTGACCTCTCTAAGGAAGATGTGATGGTTTGGATGCCGGCTAAAGATGGAAGATTCTCAGTGAAGAGTACCTACAAGATGTTGACTGAAAATAGCAGTCAAGTTGTGGTTAATGGAAAGCACATTACCAATTCCACCTGGAAAGCTCTATGGAAAACATCAGTTGCTCATAGAGTCAAATTATTCATCTGGAAGTGTGTAAGGGGAATAAATTCGACAAGAGACAAACTTGCCATTCATGACAATACCATTGACACTCACTGTGGAAGTTGTGGTAATGGGTATGAAACTATGGAGCACTTACTTTTTGAATGCAGGCATGCCAGGGCTGTTTGGCGTGGATTTAATATCAACATCGATTCTGTAAGAAATAATTTTGCTGATGTTACAGAATGTATTTGTTCTTGGTTTTCTCCAGGCTCTAGCAATTCAGATGATAAATGGCTTTATACTCTGATGATTGGTTCTTGGATCTTATGGAAAGACAAATGTGATTCTGTCTTTAAGGGAGTCACTCTTAACCCTTTTAACTCAATTCATAAAATTCATTTTCATCTTAGTTCACATTTGCACAATACTTTTTATACTGCAAACATGTATACTTGTGTTTCTAATTGGCGTCCTCCAGAACTAGGCATAATTAAGATTAACGTAGATGCTTCTTTCAGCTATACTTTAAACAATGTAGGCACTGTATTAATTATTCGTGACGTTCCTGACTAGGCATATTAATTGCCCAGCTATTCCTATCTTGCGTAGGCACCTTTGTTTCCGTTTTCTCCATCAGTTCGGCAAGTACACCCTTTTCATACATATTTGATTGTTTCCGAATTGAAATGCATTTATTTACTACTATAATGATCGTTATTGACATGCCATTGTTTATGGGAGAAAATCGCCTCTTCCGAATTCGGTAAATTCGATGGTGGAGAGACTGGTTTAAACCCTTAAACAAATGTGCTGCACGTGAGCACTTTTGATTCAAGATATCAATCTGTATAACTCTGGCCTAAACAAAGAAGATGGTCGTTCCAGATTTGCTTCGGTCACAAAGTGGAGGAGAAGGGTTGATTTGGGGAGTATAGCGAAGAAGGGTGATGAGACCAAAGAGTCCAGGCTAGGTAGTATCTCGACTTGTATCAGAAGTGTAGAAGCTTACGGAGGCTTGCTAGTAATGGAAGCTTTTGAGAGAGCTTGCAAAGTTGCTAACTGATAGTGTTGTATTTTGCCTGACCAAGACTTGTTGTGTTTTGGAGAAACCTATTTATACAAGTGAGATTGAACGTACCCTGGCCTCATTAAGGAATTGAGTAAATGTGCTAATTAAAACAGAGAAGGTGGAAACCGTTGGCTTTATGGTGAAAACGTTTTCACCATAAATTTACTTATTTAATTGACCGTATTCATTCCTTGCACGCCTTGTTTATTGCGAGCGTAGTGTACGCTGCACGCTGTGACCGCCAAACCGAAACCCCAAGAAAGCATCCCCCAGTTTGTGTTGATATCTCGAGAGTGGGCGCAAGTGGCAATGCCAAAGTTGCTAGTGAAGCATTGCGGCATGTGCCAATGGCATGTGCGGGATATCTCGACCGCAAGTTTTATTTTGAGCATGGAGGGCAATGCCAAAGTCGCTTGGTGGAGCATTTATCATGTGCCAATGACATGTGCGGAATGCCTTGGCCGCAAGTTGCACTTTGAGTGCGAATGGCAATGCCAAAGTCGCTAGTGGAGCATGTGCCAATGACATGTGCGGAATGCCTTGAAAATTGGCTAGCAGGTTGGGGATGAAAGTGGCTAGTTGTAACGTGTTGGCATGTACCAATGGCACGCACGACCAACTTTGGGACAAGTCGCGGGCCCTACAATTGGGTAGCGTCTTGCAATAGAAAGTGGCTAGTGGTAACGTGTTGCCAAGTGCCAATGGAACGCACGGCCAACTAGGCCAAGTTGCGAGCACTACAACTGGGTAGCGGCTTGGAATAGAAAGTGGCTAGTGGTAACATGTTGGCATGTTCCAATGGCACACACGTCCAACTAGGCCAAGTTGCGGGCGCTACAACTGGGTAGCGGCTTGGAATAGAAAGTGGCTAGTGGTAACGTGTTGGCATGTGCCAATGGCACGCACGGCCACCTTGGCCAAATTGCGGGAACAAAAAGTGGCTAGTGGTAACGTGTTGGCATGTGCCAATGGCACGCACGGCCAACTTGGCCAAATTGCGGGAACAAAAAGTGGCTAGTGGTAACATGTTGGCATGTACAAGGGTGGCGACTTGGAATAGAAAGTGGCTAGTGGTAACTTGTTGGCATGTGCCAATGGCACGTACGGCCACCTAGGCCAAGTTGCGGGCGCTACAACTGGGTAGCGGCTTGGTTTTGGCATAGTTTCCATGGTGCGCAGTATGCGGCTTGGTTTTGGAATTAGGGTTTTGTGTCGAAAACCCTAATCCAGTATTTTGAAAAAATACCCCTATTAATTGTTTACATTTGAATTAAATGTTCTCAGTTAATGTGTTGCGTGTAACACTAGGGCATGGGGTTTTACGATTTTACCCCTTGTCTAAAATCAACCATCGACATTAAGTCCCCTGCTTAGCTCGGAACAGGAGCTTTGTTGCGAGGTAAGCATAAGATGATGTCAAGACAAAATCTGAAAGAGAAACGGGAGATTTATCTAACCTTTTTTTCTGAGATGCGAACTAGATTCGGAATCCTTGTCCTTAGCAGTTTTTCACGGAGCGAGAGGTTGGAAAAATTTGGCAGAAACAGGAAGTTGGGAAGCATTGAGTAGCTGGCGCAAGTTGAGAAACTGAGCGTGCTGGCTGGTGGGGCCGGTGGGAGATGGATGTGATGCCTGGTGTGACTTTGGCGACATTGACAGGTCAGCGCGGTTGGTGGGCCCAGAAAAAAGGAGTCTGATAACTTGGGCGGTGGCGCGAGGTTGAGAGGCTGGCATGGTGGGGCCGGTGCAAATGGAGCATGCTTGGTGACATATTGGTGCCGTTGACGGGGCTTGAGCGGCCGTTGGGAAGTTGCGCGCCCTTGTGGGACCAAAGTTTCCTTTACACGTGCGGCTTTGGGAGAAAAGGAATCCTTCCCCATTGTGGAAACCTCCCGCATATATATATATATATATATATATATATACATGAAGTTTTCCTTTTTACCTTGCGCTTTGTTCCTTCCCTCTTTATTGCTAGCAGTAAAGTGATAAAGGAGAAACCGGCTATCCAAGTATGTCTTCTAATACTTCTCTTGTTTTCCTTTGTAGGTAAAAACCCTAGTAGTAAGTGCTTTTCCTTTTATAAATCTTGAGTTGATATCGCGCGCAACGATTGGTTGGCGTGCTTCTTGTAGAGAATATATGTTTTGATTCCGTAGACAATACTGCATATATGATTTTGAACACG
The DNA here is from genome assembly GCA_023529315.1 of Papaver bracteatum. Taxonomy (NCBI): domain Eukaryota; kingdom Viridiplantae; phylum Streptophyta; class Magnoliopsida; order Ranunculales; family Papaveraceae; genus Papaver; species Papaver bracteatum. The sequence goes on along the minus strand of JAJJWX010003815.1, from coordinate 345,581 downwards.
TAGAGAATGTTGCGTGCATAATATTAAACCCGAAGAAAGATTCTGTATATGCATTTGAACCCGAGAAATATATTGCGCATGTAATTTCGAACCTGAAGTAGGATACTGTATATGCACTTGAACCCGAGAAATATACTACACATGAATCCTAAATAAAAATACCGTGTACGTGCTTCATATGAACCCGAAAGAATTGCTGCATATGAATCCCGAAGAAGAATAATGTGCTTCATATGAACCCGAAAGAATTACTGTATATGAATCCCGAAGAAGAATACCGCTCTTCAACCCAGAAAATATACTGCGCATATAATTTTGAACCTGAAGTAGGATACTGCATATGTATTTCGAAACCATAGAAAATACTATTCTCCCATGTGTCAGGGATTTTTCTTCTTGTCGAGCACGGTTGTGTGTTTGGGGGATCATTTCATAATTTCCATGTTTTGCGCAGATATCTTGTTGCTAAGCGAGAAAAATCGACAAGATGTTACCTGAAAAAGGCTCTGTTTCGTCGAAAGATGTTGATAGTTCGAAACCAAACATAGATGATGAGTTCTTCACCAAACCCCTCACTCCTTCTCGGAGAAATCATCCAGATTTCTTGCCAATTTTATTGACACGAGCACAGATCATTGATGCTGTCAGAGCTTCAGTAAGTCTCCAGGTTAGGAAAGATGTCCCTGGTTTGGTTGATTTCCTATATAGGTGGTGTTCGGACACTCACACAATTATCTTTAGATGGGGAAAAATAGCTTTCACCTTGGAGAGTGTGGCTCTCTTGCTGAATCTTCCGGTAACCGGGAATCTTAACGTCCAATTGTCAGAAGATGCGAGATGACCTTGCTGCTAAGTTGGGAGACTTTGCCCGAAAATATTCTTCTGCGAAGTCGAGAAATCCTGCCTAGAAATAAGATGAAAGGTTCCTTTACAGCTGGTGGATATCTCAGTGGTTTCTGGAGGAGTTGGAGGCTAAACAGAAGAGCAGCGATCTCCATGTTGCAGCATTTTTGGCTCTCTGGTTGTTTAGAGACATTTTTTATGACGGCTCTAGCAGGAAGGAGATAAGACTTTGGTTTCTACCGATTGTCGTGAAATTGGCGAAGGGTGAAGTTCTACCCATTGGCAAGCTATTCCTCGGCTCATTTTACGTTCATCTGGATTACTTAGTCAAGAATATGAAAGTTTCGAATGGTTTTATGAAAGTAGACTCGTATGTGCACATCGTTTTTCTGCAAGCGTGGTTGTGGGAGCATTTTGAAAAGTATGCCCCAAAGACATTTCCTACGATTCCTGCGAGTTGGGGTGGTTCTCGAATTCTTTGATGGGTGAATAGGATCCCAAGAGTTGGCGTGAGCCTGGTTAGTCTTCTTGATAAGTTTCACGAGATCAAATTTCTCCCATGGAAGTTGGTTCACAAGTCAGTGACTCAAATTGATAATTTCACTTCTGCCCCGGATGTGATCTTATCTTCGGATAATGACTTGAGTATTGGTGAAAACTTATTTATGCAAAGATGCATTCCAATTTATATGCCGGTGCTCTTTAGGTTTTTTTTTCGAATGGCTGCTTACAATATTGATCTTGATGCTCGTCACATGGGTTTCGATCAAGGGGTGCCTCTTGCTCGCCAACTGGTGATTCTTGAGGATTCATTGCATGCTGCCTTCGATGCTAGTGCCCTGGAGTCAGGTATCCGTCTTCCTTTCTTTCAATCGGAAAGATCTCTCTCGAAGACTTCTAGTTACAATGAGTTCTAGTGCCATGAGCATTTTATGATTCTCAAGTTCGTGGATGATGCGGTGGAGAATGTTCGTGGTAAGCCTTCCCAAGAAATTTTGAAGAAGTTCCAAATGTTGAGAGATTTCAAGCGAAATCCGTCTGGCAATTTTGAAAGTCCCCAAGTGCAAGAGAAGAGGACGATAAACCGTGTTGGTGGGTTTCTGATGGCTTCAAAGGATCCTCCTGCAGCCCTTGTGTATTTCAGTTCTTCTAATAACCAGGTATGTATCGCCTCTTTGCTGGTCTGTTTTCCAAATGTGTGAATTTATGATGAAGGTATGTGTCTCGTTTCTTCCAGGGCTTTGGTAGTGTTAATGCTTTTGCTGCTCTTGCTCACTGTCAGGAGACGGTAACTCCTTCGAGTAATTCTGGCGGTATCGAGCCTTCTCATAACGGTAATGCGCCAAAGAAAGAAGAAACTTCGGAAGGTGAAGGTGATTCTTCCGATAGCAGCGCTGGATCCCTTTCGGAAAGTGGCTCGGTAGGTTTCGCGCCTATTTTTCTTCCTCCTCCCTTTGAAAAGGTCTAACACAAATCTTGCAGGAGGAATATGACTTAGGAGATGGATCTAAGGTGGATGCACATGAAAACTTTCCCTTGGTGACAACGACCGTCAGTGATGACTTGGAGATGGAATTCAATAATCCTCATGTAGTGACTGTGACCGCTGATGATGGCTTGGGGATGGAAGTTGATCAATCACAAAGCATGAATTCAGTTCCACCGGGAAATGATTCTATGATTGCTGGCGCAGATGCGGAAGGGAAACCTTCGCAATTTGCGGTTCTGGTTGTAGGCCTCATTTTCGATCTTCCGTACTTGGTTCCCTACCCAGGTCACGTGTTGGTCGGCAGTTTCAGCGTGCTGGCCAAATATAAAGCATTGTATACCAAAATCTGGAAGAAGCATGGACACATGGCTACGACCATGAAGATCACTAGTCGTATTGCGTTGGTTAAACGTGTGGAAGAAGCTTTATATTTTATTGAGGACATGTGTGGGGTGACTGGCTACACCGTTTCTGAAGACGTCATTGCTAACTGGGAGCATCACCGTGATGTGTGTGTGGAGAAGGAATTCAATACTTTATGGTTCGTCGAAAATCTTGCTAAGATTCGGAAATTGAAGGATACAACATTCGAAATCCCTTCTGCGGAGGAGATCACACGGCAAGAAGCAAAGGATGATGATTTGTCCAGGATGTTAGCTATGAAGAGAGAGGTTATTGAAGATGCGAAGGACAATATTTCTAAGAAGATTAAACCGATGCTGGACAACTTTCCTTGAATGTTTCTCCTTTAGATTCTTTGTTGTTTATTTGGAGGAACACTTTTGGTGCTTGATTTCGGAGTCTAACTGATCTTGGTAGTTGGTTGATATTTTTTTTTTTTTTTTGAGATGTTGGATTATTTTCTAGGATGAATGGTTTTAATATATAACTTTGATCATGCCTTGCGAAGGGAATATTGTTTTTATGAAAGTGTGTGTTATCAATAACACAATAAGTAATGGTATGATGGTTTTACTAAGAACCCAAAAACAGATCAGATGCCTTGCTTGGGCTAGACTTACTTGCTGTATGGTTCTTTTGTCGCAAATATTCCTATTTTCGTATAAGAAGTGGTTTTGACGGTGACTTTTCCAGTGAGTCCCTAGTTGCTGGTAACAATTTTTGCTGAAAGAAAACCGTCAACCAGTCCCCAAATCGGAGTCCCTAGTTTCCCGTGTAGTTTTTACGGCTGGAAACTGGGTTGTTTGGTAGTTGAGTCACAGATCTCCAAACCGATTGGCTTCTTCTACTGTTGGTGCTTGTATCGAGAAGCGAGATCGATTTCTAGGAGTAGATATTGTAACCGAGAGATTTAAACTCCCGCTGTGGTCGCCAATTGTTTATGGGAGAAAATATCCTCTGCTAAATTAGGTAAATTCGATGGTGGAGAGACTGGTTTAAACCCTTAACCAAATGTGCATCACGTGAGCACTTTTGATTCGAGATATCAATCTGTACAACTCTTTCCTAAACCAAGAAGATGGTCGTTCCAGATTTGCTTCGGTCACAAAGTGGAGGAGAATGGTTGATTTGGGGAGGATAGCGAAGAAGGGTGATGAGACCAAAGAGTTCTGGCTAGGTAGTATCTCGACTTGTATCAGAAGTGTAGAAGCTTGCGGAAGCTTGCTAGTAATGGAAGCTTTTGAGAGAGCTTGCAAAGTTGCTATCTGATAGTGTTGTATTTTGCTTGACCTAGACTTGTTGTGTTTTGGCTGAATAGGTGAAACCTATTTATACAAGTGAGATTGAACGTACCCTGGCCTCATTAAGGAATTGAGTAAATGTGCCAATTAAAACAGAGGAGGTGGAATTGGCTTTATGGTGAAAACGTTTTCACAATAAATTTCCTTATTTAATTGACCGTATTCATTCCTTGCACACCTTGCTTTATTGTGAGCGTAGTGTATGCTGCATGCTGTGACCGCCAAAACAAAACCCCAAGAAAGCATCCCCCAGTTTGTGTTTATATCTCGAGAGTTAGCGCAAGTGGCAATGCCAAAGTTGCTAGTGAAGCATTGCGGCATGTGCCAATAGAATGTGCGGGATATCTCGACCGCAAGTTGTATTTTAAGCGCGGACGGCAATGCCAAAGTCGCTTGGTGGAGCATTTGGCATGTGCCAATGGCATGTCCGGAATGCCTTGGCCGCAAGTTGCACTTTGAGTGCGAATGGTAATGCCAAAGTCGCTAGTGGATCATGTGTGGAATGTGCCAATGACAAGTACGGAATGCCTTGGAAATTGGCTAGAAGGTTGGGGATGAAAGTGCCTAGTGGTAACGTGTTGGCATGTGCCAATGGCACGCACGACCACTTTGGCCAAGTCTCGGGACCTACAATTGGGTAGCGTCTTGGAATATAAAGTGGCTAGTGGTAACGTGTTGGGATGTGCCAATGGCACGCACGACCACCTTATCCAAGTTGCGGGCGCTACAACTGGGTAGCGTCTTAGAATAGAAAGTGGCTAGTGGTAACGTGTTGGCATGTGCAAATGGCACGCACGTCCACCTTAGCCAAGTTGCGGGCGCTAAAACAGGGTAGCGTCTTAGAATAGAAAGTGGCTAGTGGTAGCGTGTTGGCATGTGCCAATGGCACGTACGAACACCTAGGCCAAGTTGCGGGCGCCACAACTGGGTAGCGGCTTAGAATAGAAAGTGTCTAGTGGTAACGTGTTGGCATGTGCCAATGGCACGCATGACCACCTTAGCCAAGTTGCGGGCGCTACAACTGGGTAGCGGATTGGAATAGAAAGTGGCTAGTGGTAACGTGTTGGCATGTGCCAATGGCACCCACGGCCATCTTAGCCAAGTTACGGGCGCTACAACTGGGTAGAGGCTTAGAATAGAAAGTGGCTAGTGGTAACGTGTTGGCATGTGCTAATGGCACGTACGGCCACCTAGGCCAAGTTACGGGCGCTACAACTTGGTAGCGGCTTGGTTTTGGCATAGTTTCCATGGTGCGCAGTATGTGGCTTGGTTTTGGAATTAGGGTTTTGTGTCGAAAACCCTAATCCGGTATTTTGAAAAAATACCCTTATTAATTGTTTACATCTGAATTAAATGTTCTCAGTTAATGTGTTGTGGGTAACACTAGGTCATGGGGTTTTACGATTTTTCCCCTTGTCTAAAATCCACCATCGACAGCTGTATACGCATATTGTGTTTCCCAGATAAATTTGCGCACATGTACTGCCTTGACCCATTTGGTGAAGTAGTCGATTGTAAATAAAAACTATTTGACGCCCCCATGTGTAGCAGGAAATGGACTTCCCCAGGCATTCGTTCGTTCAACCCAAGCCGCACCTATTACTAAAAAAGATGTCTTAAATTGTTCTAATTCTTTGAACTATCTCTTTCCCTTCAAGACATCTTTGAATGATCATCATTGATATGATCATCCCTTTGTCTATGACTGTCATGTTTCTTATGACTTGGACTTGTTCGTATATCTTCCTCGGCCATATAGTAGTCATCATCATCATGTACATAATGATCATAATAGCAATCATTATGGTGATCACGACTTTGATAATCATTTCTAACATCCTCAAATTTTCTTGATTCATTTCGATTGAGTCGACCATCGCCAAGAACTTTGTCCCTTCTACGTGGGCTGTCTTGTTCTCAATGAGTACGATGGTTTGACCTATCACTTCTGGAGTGCGTAATTGATGTGATTTTAATTTTGTTGTAGAAAGTGGTAAGAAAGATGTTGTTCCTCTCAGACTTGTGAAGGATTTTTTAGACTTAAATTTAAAAAGATTGATTCCAAGATTATAGAGAAAACTGAGACTATGGATTCCAGCATCAACCAATTATCAGTGATTCAGTCAATAACAATAATTATGCAACACATACATTCAGTTTGATTCCAAAATATTTCCTAGACAAGTAGATTCTCAAAACAATAGTTGTAAATCGAAAGCATGGACCATCATAAGACTTAACCTAAGCATGACCCATCAATTGAAAACACAACTAATTAGTCATAATCATATAACCAATTTCAGTTCAGTGCAAATAATCATAAAATAATTGCAATAATTAGGTTAAATAGAATTTACCACATAATAATTGGAAAAACGGCTTCCTTCGTCGCCTCAGCAATGGGATTTAGCTCCTCATGTTATTCACGTGCTCAAAGTAGGTGTTTATAGATCAAAAGTGTGGAAAACAAGAGAAAACTACTAAAGCAGCGAGTTTGTAACAGATATAATTGTTACAGAAGTCGCTGTTACAAGGAAACGTTTAACAGAACTGTTGCGAACTCTATTAATTGCTGGAAAAATTATTACAAAAGATTGAATATGAAAGAATAGGTTGCGGTTCCTGCGACAGCTCTACGGTGCTGTAAAATAAAAGACTGCTCTAGTCTGTATAATGTTCTTCTTGAATTCTTCAGCAGCAACAAAACCCGATTCCTGCAACTTTGATTTCTCGGCTCCATGATGTTCTAAACTTCACCTAAAGTGTACATGCCCCTTGTTTGAATTGAACCCAACCTATATATATCCAACAACAACCCTAAATCACGATTAAATCTCCTCTTTTCTTCGGTAGAAAGTCTCGGAATTTTCTATTTCTCAAACTCTTCTCTATGCGTTTTTGAGCCGTCCAAGTTATTCCAATACCTCTATTATATGGATACGAATCTCAGGGAGGGTTATCTCGCCTTAAATCTCCCGTAACTTCCAAATATAAACAAGAGAATTCCCGAAACTTCCATCACCTCTGTTTCGCTCCAACACGATCATGCATCCCAAGATAATCGATTCGAACACCCATAACAACCCTGTTTTTCTCTTGGAAGTCCAGCCTACCAAAATTCCGGGATTGAATCTCCTTAAAAATCGCTCAAATCTTCAGCCCTAATCTTATTCGCGACTGCACCATTTTCCCGCCTAAAATGAATTTGAATTTTTTTGGGGAAGAAGCTGGTCGCCCCCTATCCTCAGCTGGGGTGCCTTTAGCATCTGACTTGGGGTTTCCCCTTATCCAAAACGGGGGTCCGTTTAGCAAATGTTCTCCGTGGTGCTTTTGGAAACTTTTCGAGCCTATTTTTCCAAAGTTGTTTATTGGCCAAAAATACCTACACACACATAAAATACCATAATAAGTACAAAATCGAGCATTAACAATATATACAATTGAGATTATATCAAACACAAAAATGTGTCTATCAGTAATAGCTTCTTCTTCAAGATTCTTTCTTTTCTCCAATGCGATTTTGAGTCCTTTGTTCTCCCTTTCCAACTCCTGTAAATGCTCACGTAACGTCAAGTCAATAGGAGTCACTTGTGGATTGTTAGCATGTGCGGCTTGTGGATTGCCAGCTTGTGTATGTTGTGGGTGAGTCCGCACTCCTCTATTAGTGATGTCCTCTTGACGAAGCTGCTCGATGCTTTGTTGCTGACTTTGAGTCCCTCTCTGACGATTGAGGATTTTTCAATGGGTCCGGGGAGGCGATCTATGTAAGTGAACATTGTTTCCCCTGATATTTTGAGTGGATCTCACAGAATAAATGGCTCATGTTGTTGATGAAAGCGATATTTCCATTCTGTCCATTTATTCATGATGAGTATGGACAACAACGCTCCTTAAAGTTCAATTATTGGCATGTTGACCTGAAGGATTTTAGGTAAGTGCATCAACGTCCATCTCAAGTCAATTTGCTCCTGAAGAATCCATAAGTTATTCTTTCTTTGTTAACTTCGCTTTTAACAACTTTTTTGGATCGTCTACAACTCTGGAAAAGTTCAGAAACTTTCTGCAACCCTGGATCTTCCTCAACTTTATGAAAAGGTTTAGAAACTTTATGCAACTTTGGATCTTTCACAACTTTTTCTGAAAAGTTCAGAAACTTTCTGCAACTCTGGGTCTTCCGCAACTGCCTGAAAAAGTTCAGAAACGTTCTGCAACCCTGGTTCTTTCGCAGTTTTCTGAAAATTTCAGAAACTTCATGCAACTTTTTTTAGAAAGTTCAGAAACGTTTTGCTCACAACGATTTTGAAACCCTGGTTTAGAAAATTGTTTGGGAACAATTTCTTTTACTCGGTGAACACGATCTTTACTCCTAGTCCCCTTAGTCGTCACCAAAAGATGTTGGTGCAAAAATATTTACTCTAACACTCCACGAGATGTGTGTGGATTGATTGAATCTCCATCGTAGATCCAATTCCTTCAGAAACTGTTGATGAACGCCATAATTGATGCTAAAAAAGGTGGGGGTACCTGCAAAGACACTCTGATGCTAAAGTCAGAGGGAGTTCTTAAACAGGTGAGTTGTGGAGAAAAGGAATAGAAATTGTGTACCTTTTGGGTTGAAATCTAGCCTCTATATATAGGTAGAAAATAGATGTAGCTTTAGGGTTCCAATAGTTATCCAAATAACAACCCCATCTGTATAAATCCAAAATCACAACCAGATTCATGATAAAATTTGTTACCTTTCCAACGCTTATCATAATTCTTATTTATCTTAAATAATAATTATAAATATTTAAGATAATTATCCTCTTTTATTTAGGATCTTGCATTTATCTTAAACAATATAAATAATTATTCAAGACTTTTGGGCTTCAATAATAAGCCTAGTGGGTTTTCATAATAAACCCACTGGTTTCCCTATTAAAATAAATCCAAGCTTCCATAATTAGCCATGTGGGTTTCCACAATAAACCCACCGGTTTCAACAATAAACCATATTAAACTCCCATATTAGGCCATGTGGGTTTCCACAATAAACTGTATTTGGCTCCCATAATAAGCCATGTGGGTTTCCACAATAAACCGTATTTGGCTCCCATAATAAGCCATGTGGGTTTCCACAATAAACCCACAGGTTACCACAATAAACCGTATTAGGCTTCCATAATAAGTCATGTGCGTTTCCACAATAAACCGTATTTTACCAATATAAAATAGCTTTTGCGGTACGCACGTACACTATTTTAATAGGGTACAAACACATACTATAAAATCGACGGATGGTTGACGGCGACACATAAGCTATGCATCTTATACAGTAAGTTTATTCTCATGTTATACGATTTTTTTTTCCGTTTAATCAACTTTGTTAATTTTTTTTCCTCTTCTAATTTTGTCATGGAGAAAGTAAAAACAAACCCATCCAAAGATGGTTTAAGATTTCTATTTTTCTAATGAAATCAATCACATGCATGGTTGAAAAACCTCCGTCCAGTTAATATTGGTATCTTTGTCCACTGGACAATGATCATGTGATTTGTATTTGGTTTATATTCTTTACAAAAACCATTATTTTTTACCACACAATGGATTTTCATAGCAAACGATTTTTTTTTCAGTCGTCGGTGCGATTTTGGTATATCGTTTTACCAATCGGTATTAATTTTTTCCATAAATTCTCTACACAAGTAAAATTGGCATTCGAAATATTTTTAGCCAATTTTGGTTTGGATTTCTATTCCTCTAGAGAAATCTTCATCAACCAAAAAGTATATATATTTATTTCTACGTAGAAAAACGACTATGGTTTCTTTATTTTCTCCAAAAGAAACATATAAACCATTTGTAATTGGTATTCTATCAGTACTATGAAGATTAGATATCGTTATAATGGTATTGATAGTTCCAAATAAAGATAAAACGAGGAATTGCTGCATATTCTTGTTGGATACTTTTGCAATTTTAATTTTCCTTTTGGTAATTATCTCCAAAATTTGGGATTTTCCAATTGGAATTAAAATATAATTGGACACTTAAGATCAATGGGTGCGCCCCCGGCTTGTTAGCCTATAGTCCTTGAGCGACTTAATTGATCTTTCTATAAATTTCTTTTTCTAACATAAGTGTCCATAATTTTATTCTAATTTTATTTTTCGGAGAGTTTGTATATTTTATATTCTTTTGGACCAATTATTTTGGGTTCAAAACGTAACCCATGGTTGATGTTAAATATGTAGGTCTATTAACACTAAATTTTTCTTTATGTCGAAAGACATAATTTCATAATGAGTATATGTCTCGAATTAATCGGATAATACTTTACGAAACTTGTTTTCGTATATGAGATGAAAATATTTCCACCATAATCAGTGGGAGATTATACACCATTAGAAGTTTGTGTCCATTAACTTAAAAAGTTATATTTTTCTCCCGTCATGAAAAAATCAAAATAGGATTCCATCTCAAATAAGGCGCGAAAATATTCATTTTACTTTTAATAAGCCTATGCCTCTTGGAAGGAAAATCCAGTCACATCTATAATAAACATAGAATTTTATAAGAGGATACAGAGTGCTCCAATAGAGTCTATCAAAAAGATCCACATTCTCATAGTTCGTATCTCCTCACCGGAAGATGGGGAGATTATAATGCCTGAGGGCGTTGGTACAAGTAAATTTTGAATTTTTCAAAATATGCATATATTTGAGAATTGTGTGGGATCATGGTAAACAAAAATGATAGTCAAATATTCATTTAAAGTAGCTACTGAAATAGTAAATGATGGTGGTTGTTAACCCCTCTCCAAAGAAATATCGACATATGTGATTTGTATGCACAAAATCCAAATTATGTTGGATTGAAATCTCTTGAATAATGTAATTTATGGAACCAAGGCTTAACACCTTAAATGTGCAAGCTTGAATTCCTAAATTACAGGTTGGTGTAGTCGTGATGCGTTATTAAGAGAATTAATCGTAGTAAAAACGGTTTAAGGGTTTAATTTTTTCTTAAATCCTAGGATTGCTTCAATAATTGTTCTCCTTATATGATACATTTGTCTTGGTAGTCCTTGAGGGACTCGTATGTGGTCGGAGAACATACTAGGATTTGTAATCCTTGAAGGATTCAAACTATATCCTTGCAGCCACTTGACTCGATTATGTCAGGTTAAACAATCCTTTGTGTTTTTAGAAATTTGTTACAAGACCAAAAAATCCGGATTAATTAGTTGTTTATGTCAACTTCATAGGTCTCTTGAGGAGTCCATAAAAACACTAAATTCCACGTTTAGCAACATAAATTCTATTTTTTTGTTCTTCTTTCTTAAATCTGCAGTTAGAATTATTCTAGCTTAAACTCGTCTTTTGATATAGACTAGAGTTATTATTTTGATGCTTGATATATTTAGCATCCATATTTACGTCAAAATTTTTACTCTTTTTCCCTTCGTTACAGGTTTTGTCCCATGTGGTTTTCCTGACAAGGTTTTAACGAGGCAACATCTTGTTGACATTTAATTATTTTAGTTTATTTAAAATGTTGATATTTGCGTTCTTTTTCCTTTGTGGTCATCCAAGGGGAAGTTGTATCAATTTTGTTTGTTTAGTGGATTACCACCATTAACATTTTGTTAGACCAAATCAACATAACAATCCCTTGGAAATTGGACGTCATTCGGATCCACATAAGGTATGACCAAAAACACAATTTTGTTGTCTTACGGTAATTTATCTACATCTTGGCTATATGTTTGTCGATGGTGAATTTTAGACAAGGGGTAAAATCGTAAAACCCCATGACCTAGTGTTACCCGCAACACATAAACTGAGAGCAGTTAATTCAGATGTAAATAATTAATAGGGGTATTTTTTCAAAATACTGGATTAGGGTTTTCGACACAGAACCCTAATTCCAAAACCAAGCCGCATACTGCACACCATGGCAACGATGCCAAAACCAAGCCGCTACCCAGTTATAGCGCCCGCAACTTGGCCTAGGTGGTCGTGCGTGCCATTGACACATGCCAACACGTTACCACTAGTCACTTTCTATTCTAAGCCGCTACCCAGTTGTAGAGCCTCCAACTTGTCTAAGGTGGCCGTGCGTGCCATTGGCACATGCCAACTCGTTACCACTAGCCACTTTCTATTGTAAGCCGCTACCCAGTTGTAGCGCCCGCAATTTGGCTAAGGTGGTCGTGCGTTCCATTGGCACATGCCAACACATTACTACTAGAGACTTTCTATTCCAAGCCGCTACCCAGTTATAGCGCCCGCAACTTGGTCTAGGTGTTCGTGCATAACATTGGCACATGCCAACACGTTACCACTAGCCACATTCTATTCCAAGCCGCTACCCATTTTTAGCGCCCGCAACTTGGCCTATTTGTCCGTGCGTCCCATTGGCACATGCCAACACGTTACCACTAGACACTTTCTATTCCAAGCCGCTACCCAGTTGTAGCGCCCGCAACTTAGCCTAGTTTGCCGTGTGTGCCATTGGCACATGCCAACACGTTACCACTAGCCACTTTCTATTCCAATCCGCTACCCATTTGTAGCGCCCGCAACTTGGCCTAGTTGGCCATGCGTTCCATTGGTACATGCCAACACGTTACCACTAGCCACTTTCTATTCCAAGACGCTACCCAATTGTAGCGCCCGCGACTTGGCCAAGGTGGCCGTGCATGCCATTGGCACATGCCAACACGTTGCCACTAACCACTTTCTATTCCAAGCCCCATCACAATTGTAGTTCCCGCGACTTGGCCAAGGTGGCCGTGCGTGACATTGGCACATGATAACACGTTACCACTTGCCACTTTCTAATCCAAGACGCTACCCAATTGTAGCGCCCGCAACTTGGCCAAAGTGGCCGCGCGTGCCATTGGCACATCCCAACACGTTACCACTAGCCGCTTTCATCCCCAACCTCTAGAAAATTTCCAAGGCATTCCGCACATGCCATTGGGACATGCCACACATGCTCCACTAGCGACTTTGGCATTGCCATTCGCACTTAAAGTGCAACTTGCGGCCAAGGCATTCCGCACATGACATTGGCACATGACAAATGCTCTACCAAGCGACTTTGACATTGCCATCCGCGCTCAAAATACAACTTGCGATCGAGATATCCCGCACATGCCATTGGCACATGCCGCAATGCTTCACTATAAACTTTGGAATTGCCACTTGCGCCCACTCTCGAGACATCATCACAAATTGGGGGATTCTTTTTTGGGGTTTTGGTTTGGCGGTCATAGCGTGCAGCGTACACTATTCTTGGAATAAATCAAGGCGTGCAAGGAATGAATACGGTCAATTAAATAAGGAAATTTATGGTGAAAAACGTTTTTCACCATAAAGACAACGGTTTCCACCTCCTCTGTTTTAGTTGACACATTTACTCAATTCGTTTTCACCATAAAGACAACGGTTTCCACCTCCTCTGTTTTAATTGACACATTTACTCAATTCCTTAATGAGGCCAGGGTACGTTCAATCTCACTTGTATAAATAGGTTTCACCTATTCTTCTAAAACAACAAGTCTTGGTCAGGCAAAATACAACACAACTGAGCACACCAACGTAAGCGAGGAAATCCGCATCAGGAACCCGGTGGCAAGAAATCTCCCACTGGACTTCATAACACATGAAGACCTGGAATGACTCCTACAAAACCGAATCAAGAACGACACGGATGTACATCAACAACAACCTCCTTATCCAATTAAAATCCAGAGAATTCCCCTCCCAAGAGGATACTCATACCCTCAATTTGCTTTGTACGACGGAAATGGAAACGCAATGGAACATGTCTCACGATTTCTAGAGGCGCTAGGCGAGCACGAATACAACCATGTTCTCCGCCTGCGGGAATTTTCAAAGTCACTCAATGGAAGAGCGTACACGTGGTACAACTGCATCACCCCAAGCAGCATCCGCGATTGGGGTGAAATGGTTACGTCATTTTACAAGAAGTATTTATTTGTGTCCTAGCAAGTAACTCTCTCGGATCTGGGAAGAATGTTCCAACATAATGACGAACATCCAAACGATTTCGTCAAGAGATTTAGAATTCAAGCACTAGACTGCCACGACTCGGGTGCGACTGAGCAGCAATTAGTAAATTTGTGTATCAACGGCATGACTCCCATCTATCGGGCTTTACTGGAAAACTTACGATTCCATACCTTCTCCGAACTTCACGAAGCTGCTAAACGATCAGCCTCGACAACGCCAGACCTGTTGGAAAGAACTAGGCCTCATAGAAATGAAGATACACGAGAAGTTCGAAGGAGCCCGCGTTTTCTCAACAAGCCATACAATACCGTCCCCTCCTCCGTGAGCGTGGTGGAAGAAAGGGGAAAGAGGAAAACATCTCCAACGGATCAACACCTCGGGCGCATGGCCCCATCATAAAGGAAAGCCCCGCGAAAGGCCCCAACCAAGCTTTCTGAACGTCTCCTTGAAGACAAAGAGGACGACTTGGACTTCCCCTTTCCGATCGAGGAAGTAATGGAACTTCTGGAAACATGGGTCCAAGATGGTGTCATCCGTCTACCGGCTCCCCGGCACCCACCTACTGAAGAAGAAATGGCAAATCCCAGCTTTTGTCACTACCACAGATTTGTCGGTCATCCAACCAGCAACTGCAACAGGCTGAAGAGTATTTTCAAAGAAAGGATAGAAGGAGTACATACACTACACCATTTTGGCCGATTAGAAACAGATTTCACATGTTACAAAACCTGGTTGTAACTGCCAGATTCTGTTTCAAAAGGTGGCGTGATAAATTTTTGTAACGGCCATGTATCTGTTACGAATTTTAGTTTGTAACAGCGGTTGTAAAAGACGGCGGCTGTTACTACGTGGAATTTCGTAACAGCTTGTCCCTGCTACGAATTATTTGTAACAGGCACGTCGTAACAGAGCTCAGCCGTTACTACGTGTCATTTTGAAACATCTTAGATCAGTTACTACATGATAGGTTGAAACATCTTACAGTCGTTACGAATTTTTTAGTGACATCAAAAAAAATTACTGCCAGTTGACCTGGTCAATATTGACCATGGTCAGTACACATTCAGTCAGAAATACGTCGAATTTCAAAATAACCGGCAAATCTTTCATTGAACCCATCCCACAGATTCAATCACACATTCAACAACAACTTGTTTTATTAATTAACAATAACTTTTGTTCTTTCCACATTCAAATCAATTCATATCTTGAAAGGCAATCCCTAAGTTTTATTCTATTACATAATTCTTAAGTTTTATTCCTAAGGCATATATATGAGATAAAGAGAAAACCAACAAAAACAGGACTCACAATGTCTAATTTCCATTCAAACTATGAGTATCTCTAGCATCTTCAACATTTGCAAGCTGGACAACCAAACCCTTTGCACTGTCCAGCCTCCTGGTCAAGAGGCAGCTGCACCAGATCCACATCAAACAAAGAGATGCCTGCAGACTTTTTTGCCTTGTAAATAACACTTTCTCATTAGATCAATACGATGAGCTGATGTAAAATTGAACAAAAAAACTGAACCCAGAGAAACAAAGATTCTACAGAGCTAGATAATAATGCTGTTACAACAGATAAACACCTACGATGAACTGATGTAAAATAGTGATTGCATTAAGATGGGTACTAACCAAGATCATAAGCTTTAGCAGCTACATTTGCATCTATATGTGCTGATATCTTCATGATATTAGTGAATGGTGGGTAGATCAAACTTTTATCAAAGTTCTCTTGGCTAGCCTGGCCAGCTAAAGCTTCCGCAGTCAAAACAAAGCGGCGAACAAATATGTGAGAGACATGACATTTAAAATTCACAAATGAATCTTTCGTACATATCTGGAAATTCTTCATGTATTTTTTACATGCATCTAGAAGCATGTCATCATGCACACAAATTGCACCGGCCAGAAAAACCAATCAATATCGTTGGTTTGATTTCCTATATAAGTGAGAATGTAAAACAACAAAAAAGTAAGAAATTCCATGTTATTTAAACAGTAAACATGAGTGAGTGAGCGACTGACATAAGAGATTTGCACCTTGATAACATCTATAAGTTCCTTAACAGGTTCATGCTCATGAGCCCAAGGCTGCTTGAAGTGCTGGAGTGACTCCTTACGAGAGCTAACAATCAATCCCTGAAAGGTAAATCAACATGCACGAGAAGAATAAGAAAGGGATGCTATGCAATCTATGTTTCTTAACAGGTTATGAAGTTCTCGAGATATTACCTTCAAGTCCACAAGCCAAATCTTCTTGCGTATCTCCTCTAATGGAGATTCTGTCTGCAACGGAAGTCCAAACATTAGGAGACATATCTCACCAGATTGAGAGGTTGTATGTAGGTTTCAATTTAACAAGAAACAAGAAAACCAATGATGAAATGCATAAAAGGATGCAAGCAGTAATTTATACCTATTTAGATATCTCAAGAGCTATGAGTTCACCAGTTCCAGCCTGAAAACACCAATGAATAGAAATGAGGAACTCCAAGATGCATAGAAGAAAAGGAAGGCCAAAAAACTCCCAATAATGAGGTATAAATATTATTCAGGAGAGCAACTAAAAAATACAAGATTAAGATACTTAATAATAACATATTCACTCTTATTCTAGATGGTAGAATTTACGACAAACTGCAAGTCCAAATAAAAATTACAGGTTTTATTCTTAAATTTGCTTCTTATCGAGATGTTTTTTTTTTTTTTTTGCAAATATAGAAACAGAACTGACCTCTCCAGCACCAAGGAATAAGAATTTATGATCAGGTAGGGTTCCACCTACTAACTTCAATGCTGCAACGACCCCCGAACGAACCACAGATGCAGTCCCCTGCAACATTACAACAAATGATTTCCAAAGTAATTATAAGTTATAAGCCCAAAAAGAACCACAAATGCAGTCCGCTAGACCCCTTTTAATCATGGGTAAAACACCAATTAACTTCCTATCTACACTAGCTATACCTGGATATCATCATTCAAAACAAGATGACTTTTGCTATATCTTGAGAGTTATTCAAATGCATTGTGGTTCGCGAAGTCTTCGAAGTGGACATGGTCAAAGAATGACAAACTATCGGAACTCTGTACCAACATGATCAAGATTTGTGGAAACACAACAATTGATTACAGATATTATATTGTCAAGTAAAATTTTGATGACTAACCTGTACGAGAACTTTCTCCCCGTAATTTTGTTTAACTTAAGACATAAACTCATGTAGAAGATCGGCATATTCCTAGGATCAGAAAGATCAAACCAGCATTCAGTATTACAAAAATTGGTAAAGATCATAAATGAAGATTCAGCAAAGTTACAAAACAAACTCGCTAGGCGAAGAAAATTATCTAACCTGGACAGTTTCCCTCTTTTGCTTGAGCCCAATGTAGAACTCATTATCCAGCAACTTCTAGTTGTCTGTTCCCACATCAATAGTTATAGGCAAGCACTGGAAAGAAATAAAACGAAATTTTAATGAGTTGTATTAAACCAAACCAGATCTATGAGATGTCCATAACCAAAGTTTATCCTGTTGATATAGGTCAATGACTTCAATTGTATTGCTCAATAGTGAGCGGCAGAGATTCAGTTTAATTAAGAAACACTTACTGCAGAAGGACGAAGATCTCCAAGTGCAGTGTATAAGGCAAGTTTACCAGCAGAAATTCTTATTCCCTGCAACAACATTAGACGTTTAATTGAACTGAGTCACCAATTGAGGTCAATGAACATGAATTTAATATTACAAAAGAATAATGACCAAAAAAATTAAGTGTTTTATCCATAAATGCAAGCAACATTAAGTCTAAAAATATTCACGTGGCATCCAAGATCCCCAAGACCCAAAATTCGCTCACCACCAGTAACGACAATAACTTGGATATCCTTCTCAGGCCAGTTCTTCAATACCTCAAGTATTTTACGCCTGCACCCAATATAAAGATATCTCAGGATTCAAGAGAAATATTTGCAAATAAGTGAATAACTAAGACGAGAAATCATAGAACGTATATGACGCATAACATAATACAGAATTCTTTGAGTAATCATACTTCTCTTTCAAACTGATGTAAAAGACCCTGAGGATGCCTGAAGATGGTACCATATTTCTGGAAAGCCTATAGAATACCTGAAGATCCATCATGGCCATGTATCTTTGCAATGGGACTTCATATTTTCGTAGACTTTGCATCACTTTCTTCTCCTGATATCCAAAATTGGAGAGAGGGGTTAACTACAGCTTTACAAACGCTATAAATTGCTTTGATTAAAATTAAGAATCTGAACTAAGTGAGCAGATGACATGCAAAGGGAGCATTAATCACCCAAACTTCAACATTACAAGTTCTTATAATATAGCTTCTTTACGATTCGTGGTACAAAACTTTTGACAGTTAAGAGTATTGGGTTAAATAAAAGGAACTTCACGATTCATTTTTAAACGTCCATTAGTAAAGCATAGCAAAAGAGTGACTGATACAGAAGAACAAAAAGGTTAATGGAAAGTAACTTGAAGCTCTTGAGTAAGAACTGCTGGGGGAAGAAGGCCTCGCAAGTAGTACTGTCAAAACAAGTGTTTGAATATCCCCAATTATATGAATTGATAAGTTTGAGGAAAAACACACATACCAAACAATTTATGTCTAACTTTCTGTCCTAGTCGGAAAGCATATTGTACATTCTCAAATGCCAAAGCTTTCGCTGATGCAGCAAAAGACTCCGTCTCCAGTTTGGACATCTCATCTCGAATTTCATCTGCTAAAGCATAGTTCTCGTTCTCAATAGCTTTTTGCAGGTTTGAACTGAAAGAAAACAGAAAGAAAAGACGTAGTGGTGAACTTAGAGATTATTTTTTTTTTTTTTTTTTACTATCAGCATGTTAAGCTTAGAGATTCCAGTTCTCGTTCTCAATTGCTTTTTGCAGGTTTGAACTGAAAGAAAACAGAAAGAAGAAAAGATCAGCATGTGGTGATTCCTTTCTCGTTCTCAATTGCTTTTTGCAGGTTTGAACTGAAAGAAAACAGAAAGAAAAGATGCAGTGGTGATTCCTTTTTTTTTTTTTTTTTACTATCAGCATGTCAAGCTTAGAGATTCCAGTTCTAGAATAGATCATAAGTTGAAGAAATATATAGATCTCAACACCATGGAAATAACATGTCCACCAAGTGTTTTCCAAGTAATAAATATTCATAACGGTTTCAAGCTAGCAAAAAAACAGCGAAGAAGAGTAATGAATGTCTCACCGTAGACGTAAAATACTTAAGGCATTATCTTGAGCTTCACCCTTCAAGGTTGATCCTATTTTAGCTTCTCGCTGCTGGATGACCTCTGATTCAACCTTCCACGAAGAAGGTAGATTAATTGGTAAGTTGATGACTTTGAAGGTTTTCTGAACACAGGATGGCATTACTAGGAGTGCAACAAATTAACTTTGTAAGGGACCAATTATGCACAAACTTTGACTGAGAAATTTGATGATTCATTTCCCAATCATTAACGACCAGATATGTCTGGGAGAAACAAAAAGCTTCCACCAATCCCATTGTTGATTGACATAATATATCGAGTAAGCAAAACTACCTCGGCTAGCTTATTTCTAAATTGTTGTGAAACTTCGTACTGCTCAATATTCAACGCACACTTCCATTAAAACAGAAGAATAAGAACAATTTCTAACTTCAAAAATTAAGTTCAAATAAGCCATTTGTAACCCTATATTGAGCTGAATCAAAGCACCAAACTACAATACAACTAGTAAAATTCAAGGTTTTCCGAAGAAAATCAAACAAGAATAAATGTTGTGGAAAAAACAGGTTTGAATATCCTCAGTTATATGAAATCAAATAAACCAACCCCCTATTTATATATTCCGGACAAATTAGAATCAATAGAGTTTGAATTAACTAGGTATAGAATTTATAACTAGTTATCAAATGTACAACCTATTGAAACCTTACTTATTCAAAATCAAAAATGAAATCCTATAAAAAAAATACCAAAAATCATCAGGGAACAAAACCCTAATCGAAAATCACATATAAATCGAATTAAGAATCGAAAATCTTAAATAAAATCGAAACCCTAAACCAAAATCTCATATAAAATCAAAAATCGAAACCCTAACGAAACCCTAACCGAAAAGAACAGATTGAAACTCAAATCGAAATACAAATCGAAAGCTTAAACACTTACATCTTCAGCATCAGACCGAAACCCTCGAACCCTCATACTGAAACTCAAACTTCACTTGTAGCCTTAAACCCTAAATTCGGTTCTGCAGAGATAAAGAAATTGAAAATAGATGAGAAAGGAACAGATTCAAACATAAATCGAAACAAGAATCACTTACATCTTCAGCTACAACTTCAGATCGAAACCCTCAAAATGAAACCCAATCTTCACTTCACTTCTGCAGAGCTGAGGAAAGTGGAAAGAGAGGATGGTTCGAGTCAATTAAAAAGAAATGAAGTGGTTCGAATAGCTCATGTGTATGTCTATAACCAAGTGACCATGCAACTGTGACCAAGGGATGAAATATCCCCAGTTATACATTGCTTGGGTGGAAAAATATGAAGCTGTGACCACCCACGCACACGGATGGCACGCGTGGAACCTTATCCAGTTACAAATTCGTAACAGCTTAAGAACAGTTCCGAAATCTGACAAGATTTGTAACAGCTACTTGCTGTGACAACTAGTTTGTAACATCTATTTCCTGTTACGAATTCGTAACAGCTAGTAGGCTCTTATGAATTGGAGTTACTAATCCAATAAAATGGTGTAGTGATAGAGATCCTCTTCCCATAAGAAACTGTGGAATCTCTTGGGAATCCACACACGAAACAGTGCAGTCTATGATGCAGCACATATGCGAAATCCTCTACTTTTCCAAGGAACAACGTCGAGATGCTTTCGCAGCCCTCAACCACATAGTATATGGGAAGCGACTCCACTCTGCCATAAAAAACACACCTGAGGAATATACCTCGACAGGCATTCCTGCCAAGAAGCACAACTGGGGACTTCTCACCATGGCCCACTTAAAGGACGCCGAGTTCGACAACATACTCATCGACGCAGCCTCAGAGTTCAACATTGTTACGTTCAAGACCCTGAAAGAAGCAGGAGTAACAAAACAAGAGTCCACTCACTCCCCATCGGCTATCAAAGACCACAAGGGGAATCACTTGCATGCTCTTGGCTACGCTGATCTTGGGATCAACATAGGAAATATCGCAACGCGCAAGACTTTCCACATTGTCAAGAATCTAAATTACGACATGGTTCTGGGGCTCCCTTGGGTATTCGACAACAAAACGGAATTAGGAGCATCCCCCTTGCCCGTATCAATGCCATAGAGAGTATCCAACGAGCCGTCTAACTTGCTACCCTATCAACAGCTTACCGGCAATACTCTACTACCCGGAAAGGAGTCTCCAAAGCCACCTTCCATACTCCAAACTCAAGTAAGCCTGACTAAAATGCTCTCTTTACCACCAACCACTTCTCACCGCAACCCTTCCTGGGGACTTGACACAGTTTTCAAGCACAACACTGTCAAGAGATGTTAATGGAACGCCGAGCCTTTTAAGCGTTTCGCTAGAAATCTGGAAGATGCCCTGGAAGACTGCGGGGACAACCACCTGAAGATTGTACCACAACCCAATCCTTTCCAGATAGGGGATATAGTAATCAGGGCCACCTCATTCCAAGTTGGAAAGATGACTGTGAAGATAACGAGTAAGAAAAGTTCCCCCGAAGAAGAGGAGGATGAACCATACCTAGTAGCCGACATCCTCTTGGGTGGCTATTTCAAACTTATCAACACGGATAAACTGGAAGGCATAGTGATCCACTGATGCTAGTTGGAGGCTTCCAACATATGAAAGGTCAAGATATTAAAGTTCCTGACACTTGCTCCTCAATACCTCTTTATCAATTTTCCTTTTCACTACTACTATGTATTGCTTCAAGATGGATGCATCACTTACATTCAACCAACAAAATTTTAATTGTCGCTCCTGTTGAGCAGTCTAATATATCCTCTCTAGTGAAATAAAAGAATCCCTTTTTCCCTTGAAAATTTCTCAAGATCAACCCAAATTCAAACCCGTTAACCAAAAAACAAAAAGGGGGGAGCAACACACAGAAGACAAAATGGTTATCTTTTCGGCGGAACTTTCAAGCTCACAAATTATTGCAATACCAAGACACATAGGCTCGGCACAATATATAATGAAAGGAAAATTGCAAGACATTAAAAGGCGACCAAGCCACAAAAGAAACAAAAGAAAGAAAATTCGCCACGTTAAGACTTTTTCTTACACTTCCCCCAGCAATCCTCAGGGCATAAAAGGTTCCACAAAGAAGGCACGTCAATAGCAGCAATGGCCTCCATTTTCCATCTAGATGCCTTTCCAGCAACGCCATCATCTTTCCTCTTCATCTCTGACGCAGATTCAGCGTGTGCAATCATTATTCCTACAGCAGCACCAACGGCATCAACAAAGTTTTCACCAAGATTCTCCTCAACAGTTCCTACAGGAAAATCACTTGACTCTCTCATGTCAGAATCCATGGGAACCTGTGATTTTTTGCGTGCATCACCCGGAAGAAAAGAAGGGATATCTTGGATGATGGCTCTTATCTCGCAAAGTAATGAGCCGATCCTGCCCAACGACTCTTTGTAATAAGATCGAGCTCCATTAATCCCATGATGCTTCTCGGAGAAACCAACAATGCCATCGCTATTGTCACCATGGGATGCCATTGCAAAAGTATGAAAACGGCGTAGTCGCCTCGCTATCCGACCAGTAGAGAGGTAGAAGACAACGAAATTTTGTTAGAAATATTTATATGAGAAGAAAAGGCATGCTTCATGGCTGTAACGGCTCT
The DNA here is from genome assembly GCA_023529315.1 of Papaver bracteatum. Classification (NCBI taxonomy): domain Eukaryota; kingdom Viridiplantae; phylum Streptophyta; class Magnoliopsida; order Ranunculales; family Papaveraceae; genus Papaver; species Papaver bracteatum. Next base: position 322,614 of record JAJJWX010003815.1, on the reverse strand, counting down.
AGGAAATCACAGATCAATAAGGGACCCCCAATCAGAGCCGTGCACAAAGGAGGCAATTCAACTCATAAGGAAATTTTGCATCAGGCAATTATTCTTCCCTTACTTGAACCGGCCCTACCGGCTAGCATGCTCAATTTTCCAACTCGTGCCAACTTTCCTAAATTTAAGCAATTCCCACCAATCATGCCGGCCTGTCAATGCCGCCCAAGTCGCACCAGCTGTCACTTCCATCTCCCAATGGCCCCACCAGCCAGCACGTTCAGTTTTTCAACTCGCGCCAGCTACTCAATTCTTCCCAGCTTCCTGTTTCTGCCAAGTTGTCCCAACCTCTCGCTCCGTGCAAAACCGCTAAGGACAAGGATTCCGAATCCAGTTCGCATCTCAGAAAAAAGGTCAGATAAATCTCCCCTTTCTCAATCAGATTTTGTCTTGGCACCATCTTATGCTTACCTCGCAACAAATCTCATGTTCCGAGCTAAGCAGGGGAATTAATCTCGATGGTGGATTTTAGACAAGGGGTAAAATCGTAAAACCCCATGACCTAGTGTTACTCGCAATACATAAACTGAGAGCAGTTAATTCAGATGTAAATAATTAATAGGGGTATTTTTTCAAAATACTGGATTAGGGTTTTCGACACCGAACCCTAATTCCAAAACCAAGTCGCATACTGCGCACCATGGAAACGATGCCAAAAACAAGCCGCTACCCAGTTGTAGCACCCGCAACTTGGCCTAGGTGGTCGTGCGTGCCATTGACACATGCCAACACGTTACCACTAGTCACTTTCTATTCTAAGACGCTACCCAGATGTAGTGCCCGCAATTTGGCCTAGGTGGCCGCGCATGCCATTGGAACATACCAACACGTTACCACTAGCCACTTTCTATTCTAAGCCGCTACCTAGTTGTAGCGCCCGCAATTTGGCTAAGGTGGCCGTGCGTACCATTGGCACATGCCAACACGTTAGTACTAGCCACTTTCTATTCCAAGCCGCTACCCAGTTATAGCGCCCGCAACTTAGCCTAGTTGGATGTGCGTGCCATTGGCACATGCCAACTCGTTACCACTAGCCACATTCTATTCCAAGCCGCTACCCAATTGTAGCGCCCGCAACTTGTCCAAGGTTGCCGTGCGTGCCATTGGCACATGCCAACACGTTTCCACTAGACACTTTCTATTCCAAGTCGCTACCTAGTTGTAGCGCCCGCAACTTAGCCTAGTTATCCGTGTGTGCCATTGGAAAATGCCAACACGTTACCACTAGCCACTTTCTATTCCAATCCGCTACCCAGTTGTAGCGCCCGCAACTTGGCCTAGTTGTCCATGCGTGCCATTGGTACATGCCAACACGCTACCACTAGCCACTTTCTATTCCAAGACGCTACCCAATTGTAGCGCCCGCGACTTGGCCAAGGTGGCCGTGCGTTCCATTGGCACATGCCAACACGTTCCCACTAACCACTTTCTATTCCAAGCCCCATCACAATTGTAGCTCCCGCGACTTGGCCAAGGTGGCCGTGCGTGACATTGGCACATGATAACACGTTTCCACTTGCCACTTTCTGATACAAGCCGCTACCCAATTGTAGCGCCCGCGACTTGGCCAAAGTGGCCGCGCGTGCCATTGGCACATGCCAACACGTTACCACTAGCCGCTTTCATCCCCAACCTGCTAGCAAATTTCCAAGGCATTCCGCACATGCCATTGGGACATACCACACATGCTCCACTAGCGACTTTGGCATTGCCATTCGCACTTAAAGTGCAACTTGCGGCCAAGGCATTCCGCACATGACATTGGCACATGCCAAATGCTCTACCAAGCGACTTTGGCATTTCCATCCGCTCTCAAAATACAACTTGCGGATGAGATATCCTGCACATGCCGCAATGCTTCACTATAAACTTTCGCATTGCCACTTGCGCCCAATATCGAGACATCAGCACAAACTGGGGGATGCTTTTTTGGGGTTTTGGTTTGGCGGTCATAGCGTGCAGCGTACACTACGCTCGGAATAAAGCAAGGCGCGCAAGGAATGAATTCGGTCAATTAAATAAGGAAATTTATGGTGAAAAACGTTTTTCACCCTAAAGACAACGGTTTCCACCTCCTCTGTTTTAGTTGACACATTTACTCAATTCGTTTTCACCATAAAGACAACGGTTTCCACCTCCTCTGTTTTAATTGACACATTTACTCAATTCCTTAATGAGGCCAGGGTACGTTCAATCTCACTTGTATAAATAGGTTTCACCTATTCTGCTAAAACAACAAGTCTTGGTCAGGAAAAATACAACACAACTGAGCACACCAACGTAAGCGAGGAAATCCGCATCAGGAACCCGATGGCAAGAAATCTCCCACTGGACTTCGTAACACATGAAGACCATGAATGACTCCTACAAAACCGAATCAAGAACGACACGGATGTACATCAACACCAACCTCCTTATCCAATTAAAATCCAGAGAATTCCCCTCCCAAGAGGATACTCATACCCTCAGTTTACTTTGTACGAAGGAAATGGCAACGCAATGGAACATGTCTCACGATTTCTAGAGGCGCTAGGCGAGCACGAATACAACCATGTTCTCCGCCTGTGGGAATTTTCAAAGTCACTCAATGGAAGAGCGTACACGTGGTACAACTGCATCACCCCAAGCAGCATCCGCGATTGGGGTGAAATGGTTACTTACTTTTACAAGAAGTATTTCTTTGTGTCCGAGCAAGTAACTCTCTCGGATCTGGGAAGAATGTTCCAAAATAATGACGAACATCCAAACGATTTCGTCAAGAGATTTAGAATTCAAGCACTAGACTGCCATGACTCGGGTGCGACTGAGCAGCAACTAGTAAATTTTTGTATCAACGGCATGACTCCCATCTATCGGGCTTTACTGGAAAACTTACGATTCCAGACCTTATCCGAACTTCACGAAGCTGATAAACGATCAGCCTCGACAGCGCCAGCCCTGTTGGAAAGAACTAGGCCTCATAGAAATGAAAATACACGAGAAGTTCGAAGGAGCCCGCGTTTTCTCAACAAGCCATACAATACCGTCCCCTCCTCCGTGAGCGTGGTGGAAGAAAGGGGAAAGAGGAAAACACCTCCAACGGATCAACACCTCGGGCGCATGGCCCCAGCATAAAGGAAATCCCCGCGAAAGGCCCCAACCAAGCTTTATGAACGTCTCCTTGAAGACAAAGAGGACGACTTGGACTTCCCCTTTCCAATCGAGGAAGTAATGGAACTTCTGGAAACATGGGTCCAGGATGGTGTCATCCGTCTACCGGCTCCCCGGCACCCACCTACTGAAGAAGAAATGGAGAATCCCAGATTTTGTCACTACCACAGATTTGTCGGTCATCCAACCAGCAACTGCAACAGGCTGAAGAGTATTTTCAAAGAAAGGATAGAAGGAGTACATACACTACACCATTTTGGCCGATTAGAAACAGATTTCACAGGTTACAAAACCTGGTTGTAACTGCCAGATTCTGTTTCAAAAGGTGGCGTGACAAAGTTTTGTAACGGCCCTGTATCTGATACGAATTTTAGTTTGTAACAGCGGTTGTAAAAGACTTGATTTGTTACTTACGTGGAATTTCGTAATGACTTGTCCTCGCTATGAATTATTTGTAATGCACGTCGTAATGTGAGCTCAGCCGTTACTACGTGTCATTTTGAAACAGCTTAGATCAGTTACTACATGATAGGTTGAAACAGCTTACAGTCGTTACAAATTTTTTAGTGACATCAAAAAAAATTACTGCCAGTTGAGCTGGTAAATATTGACCATGGTCAGTACACATTCAAATCGTAAATACGTCGAATTTCAAAATAACCTAAATATTTCATTGAACCCATCCCACAGATTCAATCACACATTCAACAACAACTTGTTTTATTAATTAACAATAACTTTTGTTCTTTCCACATTCAAATCAATTCATATCTTGAAAGGCAATCCCTAAGTTTTATTCTATTACATAATTCTTAAGTTTTATTCCTAAGGCATATATATGAGATAAAGAGAAAACCAACAAAAAACAGGACTCACAATGTCTAATTTCCATTCAAACTATGAGTAGCTCTAGCATCTTCAACATTTGCAAGTGGACAACCAAACCCTTTGCATCCCGGCCCTCCCGGTCAAGAGGAAACCGCACTGATCCACATCAAACAAAGAGATGCCTGCAGACTTTTTGCCCTGTAAATAACACTTTTTCATTAGATCAATACGATGAGTTGATGTAAAATTGAACAAAAAACTGAACCCAGAGAAACAAAGATTCTACAGAGCTAGATAATAATGCTGTTACAACAGATAAACACCTACGATGAACTGATGTAAAATAGTGATTGCATTAAGATGGGTACTAACCAAGTTCATAAGCTTTAGCAGCTACATTTGCATCTATATGTTCTGATATCTTCATGATATTAGTGAATGGTAGGTAGATCAAACTTTTATCAAAGTTATCTTGGCTAGCCTGGCCAGCTAAAGCTTCCGCACTCAAAACAAAGCGGCGAAAAAATATGTGAGAGACATGACATTTAAAATGCACAAATGAATCTTTCGTACATATCTGGAAATTCTTCATGTATTTCTTACATGCATCTAGAAGCATGTCATCATGCACACGAATTGCACCGGCCAGAAAAACCAATCAATATCGTTGGTTTGATTTCCTATATAAGTGAGAATGTAAAACAACAAAAAAGTAAGAAATTCCATGTTATTGAAACAATAAACATGAGTGAGTGAGCGACTGACATAAGAGATTTGCACCTTGATAACATCTATAAGTTCCTTAACAGGTTCATGCTCATGAGCCCAAGGATGCTTGAAGTGCTGGAGTGACTCCTTACGAAAGATAACAATCAATCCCTGAAAGGTAAATCAACATGCACGAGAATAATAAGAAAGGGATGCTATGCAATCTATGTTTCTTAACAGGTTATGAAGTTCTCGAGATATTACCTTCAAGTCCACAAGCCAAATCTTCTTGCGTATCTCCTCTAATGGAGATTAATCATGTCTGCAACTAAGTCCAAACATTAGGAGACATATCTCACCAGATTGAGAGGTTGTATGTAGGTTTCAATTTAACAAGAAACAAGAAAACCAATGATGAAATGCATAAAAGGATGCAAGAAGTAATTTATACCTATTTAGATATCTCAAGAGCTATGAGTTCACCAGTTCCATCCTGAAAACACCAATGAATAGAAATGAGGAACTCCAAGATGCATAGAAGAAAAGGAAGGCCAAAAAACTCCCAATAATGAGGTATAAATATTATTCAGGAGAGCAACTAAAAAATACAAGATTAAGATACTTAATAATAACATATTCACTCTTATTCTAGATGGTAGAATTTACGACAAACCTAAGTCCAAATAAAAATTACAGGTTTTATTCTTAAATTTGCTTCTTATCGAGATGTTTTTTTTTTTTTTTGCAAATATAGAAACAGAACTGACCTCTCCAGCACCAAGGAATAAGAATTTATGATCAGGTAGGGTTCCAACTACTAACTTCAATGCTGCAACGACCCCCGAAAGAACCACAGATGCAGTCCCCTGCAACATTACAACAAATGATTTCCAAAGTAATTATAAGTTATAAGCCCAAAAAGAACCACAATTGCAGTCCGCTAGACCCCTTTTAATCATGGGTAAAACACCAATTAACTTCCTATCTACACTAGCTATACCTGGATATCATCATTCAAAACAAGATGACTTTTGCTATATCTTGAGAGTTATTCAAATGCATTGTGGTTCGCGAAGTCTTCGAAGTGGACATGGTCAAAGAATGACAAACTATCGGAACTCTGTACCAATATGATCAAGATTTGTGGAAACACCACAATTGATTGCAAATATTATATTGTCAAGTAAAATTTTGATGACTAACCTGTACGAGAACTTTCTCCCCGTAATTTTGTTTAACTTAAGACATAAACTCATGTAGAAGATCGGCATATTCCTAGGATCAGAAAGATCAAACCAGCATTCAGTATTACAAAAATTGGTAAAGATCATAAATGAATATTCAGCAAAGTTACAAAACAAACTCGCTAGGCGAAGAAAATTATCTAACCTGGACAGTTTCCCTCTTTTTCTTGAGCCCAATGTAGAACTCATTATCCAGCAACTTCTAGTTGTCTGTTCCCACATCAATAGTTATAGGCAAGCACTGGAAAGAAATAAGACGAAATTTTAATGAGTTGTATTAAACCAAACCAGATCTATGAGATGTCCATAACCAAAGTTTATCCTGTTGATATAGGTCAATGACTTCAATTGTATTGCTCAATAGTGAGCGGCAGAGATTCAGTTTAATTAAGAAACACTTACTGCAGAAGGACGAATATCTCCAAGTGCAGTGTATAAGGAAAGTTTACCGGCAGAAATTCTTATTCCCTGCAACAACATTAGACGTTTAATTGGACTGAGTCACCAATTGAGGTCAATGAACATGAATTTAATATTACAAAAGAATAATGACCAAAAAAATTAAGTGTTTTATCCATAAATGCAAACAACATTAAGTCTAAAAATATTCACGTGGCATCCAAGATCCCTAAGACCCAAAATTCGCTCACCACCAGTAACGACAATAACTTGGATATCCTTATCAGGCCAGTTCTTCAATACCTCAAGTATTTTATGCCTGCACCCAATATAAAGATATCTCAGGATTCAAGAGAAATATTTGCAAATAACTAAGACGAGAAATCATAGAACGTATATGACGCATAACATAATACAGAATTCTTTGAGTAATCATACTTCTCTTTCAAACTGATGTAAAAGACCCTGAGGACGCCTGAAGATGGTACCATATTTATGGCAAGCCTATAGAATACCTGAAGATCCATCATGGCCATGTATCTTTGCAATGGGACTTCATATTTTCGTAGAGAGGGGTTAACTACAGCTTTACAAACGCTATAAATTGCTTTGATTAAAATTAAGAATCTGAACTAAGTGAGCAGATGACATGCAAAGGGAGCATTAATCACCCAAACTTCAACATTACAAGTTCTTATAATATAGCTTCTTTACGATTCGTGGTACAAAACTTTTGACAGTTAAGAGTATTGGGTTAAATAAAAGGAACTTCACGATTCATTTTTAAACGTCCATTAGTAAAGCATAGCAAAAGAGTGACTGATACAGAAGAACAAAAAGGTTAATGGAAAGTAAATTGAAGCTCTTGAGTAAGAACTGCTGGGGGAAGAAGGCCTCAGCAGTAGTAGTTGTCAAAACAAGTGTTTGAATATCCCCAATTATATGAATTGATAAGTTTGAGGAAAAACACACATACCAAACAATTTATATCTAACTTTCTGTCCTAGTCGGAAAGCATATTGTACATTCTCAAATGCCAAAGCTTTCACTGATTCAGCAAAAGACTCCGTCTCCAGTTTGGACATCTCATCTCGAGTTTCATCTGCTAAAGCATAGTTCTCGTTCTCAATAGCTTTTTGCAGGTTTGAACTGAAAGAAAACAGAAAGAAAAGACGTAGTGGTGAACTTAAAGATTCTTTTTTTTTTTAATATCAGCATGTTAACCTTAGAGATTCCAGTTCTCGTTCTCAATTGCTTTTTGCAGGTTTGAACTGAAAGAAAACAGAAAGAAAAGATGCAGTGGTGATTCCTTTTTTTTTTTTTTTTACTATCAGCATGTCAAGCTTAGAGATTCCAGTTCTAGAATAGATCATAAGTTGAAGAAATATATAGAGCTCAACACCATGGAGATAACATGTCCACAAAGTGTTTTCCAAGTAATAAATATGCATAACGGTTTCAAGCTAGCAAAAAAACAGCGAAGAAGAGTAATGAATGTCTCACCGTAGACGTAAAATACTTAAGGCCTTATCTTGAGCTTCACCCTTCAAGGTTGATCCTATTTTAGCTTCTCGCTGCTGGATGACCTCTGATTCAACCTTCCACGAAGAAGGTAGATAAATTGGTAAGTTGATGACTTTGAAGGTTTTATGAACACAGGATGGCATTACTAGGATTGCAACAAATTAACTTTGTAAGGGACCAATTATGCACAAACTTTGACTCAGAAATTTGATGATTCATTTCCCAATCATTAACGACCATATATGTCTGGGAGAAACAAAAAGCTTCCACCAATCCCATTGTTGATTGACATAATATATCGAGTAAGCAAAACTACCTCGGCTAGCTTATTTCTAAATTGTTTTGCAAGTTCGTACTGCTCAATATTCAACGCACACTTCCATTAAAACAGAAGAATAAGAACAATTTATAACTTCAAAAATTAAGTTCAAATAAGCCATTTGTAACCCTATATTGAGCTGAATAAAAGCACCAAACTACAATACAACTAGTAAAATTCAAGGTTTTCCGAAGAAAATCAAACAAGAATAAATGTTGTGGCAAAAACAGGTTTGAATATCCTCAGTTATATGAAATCAAATAAACCAACCCCCTATTTATATATTCCGGACAAATTAGAATCAATAGAGTTTGAATTAACTAGGTATAGAATTTATAACTAGTTATCAAATGTACAACCTATTTAAACCTTACTTATTCAAAATGAAAAATGAAATCCTATAAAAAAAATACCAAAAATCATCAGGGAACAAAACCCTAATCGAAAATCACATATAAATCGAATTAAGAATCGAAAATCTTAAATAAAATCGAAACCCTAAACCAAAATCTCATATAAAATCAAAAATCGAAACCCTAACGAAATCCTAACCGAAAAGAACAGATTGAAACTCAAATCGAAATACAAATCGAAAGCTTAAACACTTACATCTTTAGCATCAGACCGAAACCCTCGAACCCTCATACTGAAACTCAAACTTCACTTGTAGCCTTAAACCCTAAATTCGCTTCTGCAGAGATAAAGAAATTGAAAATAGATGAGAAAGGAACAGATTCAAACATAAATCGAAACACGAATCACTTACATCTTCAGCTACAACTTCAGATCGAAACCCTCAAAATGAAACCCAATCTTCACTTCACTTTTGCAGCCTTAAACCCTAAGATGCTCTCTTTACCACCAACCACTTCTCACCGCAACCCGTCCTGGTGACTCGACACAGTTGTCGAGCACAACACTGTCAAGAGATGTGAATGGAACGCCGAGCCTTTTAAGCGTTTCACTACAAATATGGAAGATGCCCTGGAAGACTGCGGGGACAACCACCTGGCGATTGTACCACAACCCAATCCTTTCCAGATAGGGGATATAGTAATCAGGGCCAACTCATTTCAAGTTGTAAAGATGACTGTGAAGATAACGAGTAATAAAAGTTCCCCCGAAGAAGAGGAGGATGAACCATACCTAGTAGCCGACATCCTCTTTGGTGGCTATTTCAAACTTATCAACACGGATAAACTGGAAGGCATAGTGATCCACTGATGCTGGTTGGAGGATTCCAACATATGAAAGGTCAAGATATTAAAGTTCCTGACACTTGCTCCTCAATACCTCTTTAGCAATTTTCCTTTTCACTACTACTATGTATTGCTTCAAGATGGATGCATCACTTACATTCAACCAGTAAAATTTTAATTGTCGCTCCTGTTGAGCAGTCTAATATATCCTCTCCAGTGAAATAAAAGAATCCCTTTTTCCCTTGAAAATTTCTCAAGATCAACCCAAATTCAAACCCGTTACCCAAAAAAAAAAAGGGGGGAGCAACACACAGAAGACAAAATGGTTATCTTTTCGGCGGAACTTTCAAGCTCACAAATTATTTCAAGACCAAGCCACATAGGCTCGGCACAAGATATAATGAAAGGAAAATTTCAAGACATTAAAAGGCGACCAAGCCACAAAAGAAACAAAAGAAAAAAAATTCGCCACGTTAAGACTTTTTCTTACACTTCCCCCAGCAATCCTCCGGGCAGCAAAGGTTCCACAAAGAAGGCACGTCAACAGCAGCAATGACCTCCATTTTCCATCTAGATGCCTTTCCAGTAACGCCATCATCTTTCCTCTTCATCTCTGACGCAGATTCAGCGTGCGCAATCATGATTCCTACTGCAGCACCAACGACATCAACAAAGTTTTCACCAAGATTCTCCTCAACAGTTCCTACAGGAAAATCACTTGACTCGATCATGTCAGAATCCATGGGAACCTATGCTTTTTTGCGTGCATCACCCGGAAGAACAAAAGGGATATCTTGGATGATGGCTCTTATCTCGCAAAGTAATGAGCCGATCCTTCCCAACAACTCTTTGTAATAAGATCGAGCTCCATTAATCCCATGATGTTTCTCGGAGAAACCAACAATGCCATCGCTATTGTCACCATGGGATGCCATTGCAAAAGTATGAAAATGGCGTAGTCGCCTCGCTATCCGACCAGTAGAGAGGTAGAAGACAACGAAATCTTGTTAGCAATATTTATATGAGAAGAAAGGGCATGCTTCATGGCTGTAACGGCTCTAGGAAATCACAGATCAATAAAGGACCCCCAATCAGAGCCGTGCACAAAGGAGGAAATTCAACTCATAAGGAAATTTTGCATCAGGCAATTATTCTTCCCTTACTTGAACCGGCCCTACCGGCTAGCATGCTCAATTTTCCAACTCGTGCCAACTTTCCTAAATTAAAGCAATTCCCACCAATCATGCCGGCCTGTCAATGTCGCCCAAGTCGCACTAGCTGTCACTTCCATCTCCCAATGGCCCCACCAGCCAGCACGTTCAGTTTTTCAACTCGCGCCAGCTACTCAATGCTTCCCAGCTTCCTGTTTCTTCCAAGTTGTCCCAACCTCTCACTCCGTGCAAAACCGCTAAGGACAAGGATTCCGAATCCAATTCGCATCTCAGAAAAAAGGTCAGATAAATCTCCCCTTTCTCAATCATATTTTGTCTTGGCACCATCTTATGCTTACCTCGCAACAAATCTCATGTTCCGAGCTAAGCAGGGGAATTAATCTCGATGGTGGATTTTAGACAAGGGGTAAAATCGTAAAACCCCATGACCTAGTGTTACCCGCAACACATTAACTGGGAGTAGTTAATTCAGATGTAAATAATTAATAGGGGTATTTTTTCAAAATACCGGATTAGGGTTTTCGACACATAACCCTAATTCCAAAACCAACCCGCATACTGCGCACCATGGAAACGATGCCAAAACCAAGCCGCTACCCAGTTATAGCACCCATAACTTGGCTAAGGTGGCCATGCGTTCCATTGGAACATTCCAACACGTTACCACTAGCCACTTTCTATTCTAAGCCGCTACCCAGATGTAGTGCCCGCAATTTGGCATAGGTGTCCGCGCGTGCCATTGGCACATACCAACACGTTACCACTAGCCACTTTCTATTCTAATCCGCTACCCAGTTGTAGCACCCGCAACTTGGATAAGGTGGTCGTGCGTGCCATTGGCACATGCCAACATGTTACCACTAGCCACTTTCTATTCCAAGCCGCTACCCAGTTGTAGCGCCCGCAACTTGGCATAGTTGGATGTGCGTGCCATTGGCACATGCCAACACGTTACCAATAGCCACTTTCTATTCCAAGACGCTACCCAATTGTAGTACCCGCGACTTGTCCAAGGTTGCCGTGCGTGCCATTGGCACATGCCAACACGTTCCCATTATCCACTTTCTATTCCAATCCGATACCCAATTATAGCGCCCGCGACTTGTCCAAGGTGTCCGTGCGTGCCATTGGCACATGCCAACACGTTACCACTAGCCACTTTCTATCCCCAACCCACAAGACAATTTCCAAGGCATTCCGCACATGCCACACATGCTCCACTAGCGACTTTGGCATTTCCATTCGCACTCAAAGTGCAACTTGCGGCCAAGGAATTCCGCACATTCCATTGGAACATGCCAAATGCTCCACTAAGAGACTTTGGCATTCCCATCCGCGCTCAAAATACAACTTGCGGTCGAGATATCCCGCACATGCCATTGGCACATGCCGCAATGCTTCACTAGCAACTTTGGCATTGCCACTTGCGCCCGCTCTCGAGACATCAACACAAACTGGGGGATGCTTTCCTAGGGTTTTGGTTTGGCGGTCACAGCGGAATAAAGCAAGACGTGCAAGGAATGAATACGGTCAATTAAATAAGGTAATTTATGGTGAAAAATGCTCTTCACCATAAAGACAACGGTTTCCACCTCCTCTTTTTTAATTGACACATTTACTCAATTCCTTAATGAGGCCAGGGTACGTTCAATCTCACTTGTATAAATAGGTTTCACCTATTCTGCTAAAACAACAACTCTTGGTCAGGCAAAATACAACACTATCAGATAGCAACTTTGCAAGCTCTCTCAAAAGCTTCCATTACTAGCAAGCTTCTGCAAGCCTCTACACTTGTGATACAAGTTGCGATACTACCTAGCCAGAACTCTCTGGTCTCATCACCCTTCTTCGCTATCCTCCCCAAATCAACCCTTCTCCTCCACTTTGTGACCGAAGCAAATCTGGAATGGCCATCTTCTTGGTTTAGGCCAGAGTTGTATAGATTGATGTCTCTAATAAAAAGTGCTCACGTGCAGCAAATTTGTTTAGGGGTTTAAACTAGTCTCTCCACCATCGAATTTATCGAATTCGGCAGAGGCGATTTTCTCCCATAAATAATGCTTAAGAAACTACATCAACAACTTCATCAAATCATATCGGGGAGCTAGCAATCCACGACACATGTTCTCAATATGTTGAAGAAGAATGTAGACTCTGCAAAAGTATTAATCGAAGACAATACTACTTGTGCAACACAAAAGAAGACTTAATCAACTATCTGATATATTCATGAAAGCACAACAATCATCTGCATTCAAAAATTCATTCATTGAAATTTGGATGTCTGGACTCAAATATTTGCAAGCCAAGATTTAACTGAAGTACTTATCAGGGGGAGTATCATAGTGAAAGGTATTTTACTGGACTACCACGTTGTACTCTTTTTCCTTCGATCAGGTTTTGTCCCACTGGATTTTTCCTTGTCAAGGTTTTAATGAGGCAACATATACATGTCCAACTTTGTTCTAAGTTTTATCACAATTGTACTCTTTTTCCCTTCGATCAGGTTTTGTCCCGTTTGGATTTTCTTGATAAGGTTTTAACGAGGCAATTATCTTAGACACAATGTCATCAGGAGGAGTGTTATAAACGTGTAATTATGTTAAGAATATTTAGGGTAAATCTCATTTATTACTGGATGCCCTTGTGTCTAGCCATATAAATAGAGGCTTTAATGTCTGTCTATTATACACATCTAATAAAATTTCTCTCTGTCTTCTTCCCTTTTATTTTGTGTTTCTTGTTCTCTGTCTTCTATATCACAACAAGAAAAATGATTTTTGGAAATCATAGTTTCTTGAATGCTTGTTTCTTTTGTATTAGCGCATTTGTTCCAAATAATTCATACATATTATTAAAAAAATCAAACTGATGTGCAGGACCACCAACAAAGATTTGCGGAAAAGGGATTCATGACCGGGCCAATCAAGTTTTGCAGAATAGAGATCTATGACAAGGCTAATCAGTTTTTTTTTTGAAATTTTATTTTTTCTCGATTTAATTGATAGTTTGGAATGTAACTAGGAAAATAACATTTTTTGTGTATGTAAACGGACAATGGACACTTGATGATCATTCGATCAATTTTTATCATCACGTGATGATCATTCGATCTATTTTCTCATCGCGTGATGATCATTAGATTTATTTTTTTGATTATCATCATGGCGTGATTTGATATATTATTGGCATGTTAGGAGATTTTCAAGATTTTATTATTGGAGGCAAGAAAAAGATTTTTCAAGATTTAATATTTTATTTTTAGAAAAAACATTATTCTGTCAGTTATAATTTAATATTCTATTACAAAAAAAATGGTGAGGCCAAAATCAACCAGAAGCGAGAATTAACGTGGAGCTCCGGTGAATGAGAACGCTCCAAAAAACTCTATTATTATATAGAGAACAATTCGGAAAATTAAATCAATACTCAAACATATTCAAGGACTGAGCGATACTCTCACGGTTCACAAGTTTACAAATCTCTCAGCTCACACGGTTACATCACACACACAGACTCTCTCAACTTAACATATTAATATATTAATTTGATTGGCTTATTCGTGTCTTTGAATGTCGACCCTCGGTATATAATCCGGAAAATTAAATCAATACCAGCTATTATGTATTTAACATATGTAATCAGGAAAAATTAAATCAATACTCACACGTATTCAAGCACTGACCGATACTCTCACGGTTCCCACGTTTACAAATCTCTCAGCTCACGCGGTTACATCACACACACATACTCTCTCAAACTTATGCTAATACTAACAATCTTGATCACGCGTCACACCTCTAGTTTTTTTTTTTTTATTAAACAAGAAAAGAAAACAGAAGCGATTGCCAAAGGAAAAGGAAAAAAGGACAATGATTTTTATTAGCGAAAACGAAACGTGGGTAGGACATCGCTGTCACTGCTCATAGTCTCTTATCATTTCTGGTGGAGAGTTCCACCAATAAGAAGTTTCGTGAAATTTGCAATCTCCTCGATCACCTTCTCCGGAAATTTTAATCTGTCAAAAAAAGGAAAAAGCAAGGCAAAAGAAGAACATACAAGAAATCCATCCATCAACAGTATCGACCACATCCGATTTAATTGCCACTTCCGAGTCGGAAACCTCTTTAATTTATTCTCGACAGCCGCACCAATCCCATGTAGAACGAAGAAAACCAATACATCCCAACAAGGTTGTTTGCGAAACACATAGAAGATCAATAGTTCGTGCATTAAACCCGAGACGAAAAATGTCACTAATATGGCTATGTATACACCCCAACTCCCTTTAATAACATGCCGTACAGGTTCATATACAATTGATTTGAGAATACGTGATGTCATTACGTTCCATCTCTTACCCCAAAAGTCTGAAAATGATGTTGATAAGAATACATAGTCTCCAAATGGTGCATCAACATCTACATCTAAAAGGAGCCTAGCTAGGACAGCATAAATGACGAGAGATAGCTCAGCACAGAAACAGGTATGAAAGAGATAAAGAAAATTTGAGATGATGAAGTTAGGTTTGTTTTGATATTGTTCTAAATACCCGTATAAATAAAACACTAATCCTATAAAAAAACCTTCTAGTACGTAATAATACAGTGCATGAAAATGTACTGATGACTGGCTAGATTGTCTGACCTGAATTGGCAAACAAGCGATACCAAGAAAAAGTAAGAAGGTCATTGGCGATGGTGATGAAGATGATGCAAGAGTTGGATCAGATGAAAGTGGACCCTTATCAAACGAGAAGAGTACAAGTTTGAAGCTAGCAAGCCAACTTATATAATACCCTAATACAAAAGTAAGATGGAAAGAAGAGAGATTGAGAGGAATGAGTGTAAATATGTATATAACTGGTAAGACAGTTAGAAGCCTTGGAAATCCTTTCGGGGTGTTTCGAGAGACGAAATAACAGTAAGTTAAGGATGAAAAAATTGTTAAACAGGCATTCACAAACCTCCCAAACTCATCACTACTATTATTATGACCATACTCATCCATTTTCTCGAGAGACTTTCTTTCTTTCTTTCGTTTTTTTGTTCTTTCTTTCAGGAAGTAGTTTGCTTCCGTTTTCAGATGAGAATATATTACCTTGGAGGTGAAGTTATAAGCTTATTTGCATTCAATATGTCTGATGCATCTGCCCCATCAGTAGTAATTCGTGCTTGCACGTACAATTAGTAATTAGTGAAAAAAGACTAGTCAGACTTAATTGATGGTCCTAGCACCCACATACGATTAGTCATTAGTGGAAGAGACATATCGGTGCAAGACCTCAACAAAATTATGACTCTTTATTGTATCTGATCAGTGACCCACTTGAGGTGGCTAACAGTTACAATTTAGTACAGGCCTACAGGGTGCTAAATTATATAGTCAATTAGTACAGGGTACACAGCCGCTAAACCACGAATTGGAGCTACCCCTGAACAAAATTATGACTCTTTATTGTATCTGATCAGTGACCCCACTTGAGGTGGTTAATAGTTACAATTTAGTGCAGAGTGCATCATTTATATGTCCTTACTTTTGACACCCAATAAATATATATTGTTATATAACAATAAATATGTCTCTAGTTTTTAATAATCTTATCCATATAATATTTTTCTTTATTTTAAAATAGAATAAATTTCTTCCTCTACCACTTCACCACCACCATCACTAGCACCACCACCACCAACATTTAACTACCATTTCACCCTCACCGTTCAACAACCACCACTAACCAACCGCCACCACCACTAATATTCCACCACATTCCTTCACCACCGCCAACAGACATCCACCACCACTAATATTCCACCACATTCCTTCACCACCACCAACAGTCATCCACCACCACTATTCTATCGCCGCCACCGTCGTCGCCGCCCCCACCACTGGTTCAGATATGTATTAACAACAGTAGTTGATCCCAATAAAAATAGAACCAACAGTAAAAGTTGATCCAATTTAGGGATCAACAACGGTAGTTGATCCAAAAAACTAAAGGATCAACAGTAGAAGTTGATCCAATTTAGGGGATCAACAATGGTAGTTGATCCACTAAATTGGATCAACAATTAAAGTTGATCCATGTAAATGGAGTGAACTTGGCGTGAGTCAAACACGCATCATCTGACATGGATTCAGTCATGCTACCATTGCACCACAAGTTCAATATTGGAAGAAAACTACATGATTTAAACTACAAGCATGATTATACTAATCCAAAGGAAATATTATCAACAATAGGAGTCGAAAGGATCAACAACAGTAGTTGATCCCATAAAAAATTGGGTCAACAATAAGAGTTGATCTAATAAATGGGATCAACAACAGTAGTTGATCCCATAAAAATTGGGTCAACAACAGGAGTTGATCCTATAAATGGATCAACAACCATAGTTGATCCCATAAAAATTGGGTCAACAACAACAATTGATCCCATAAAAACATATAAACAACAAAAATTCCTCCACCAATAGCAACACCCATCCTTGTTGTTTTTTCAATAAATCAGCACCATCATCTACTTCTCATTTGCAGCCTCAGTACCATCAATACAATCCATACTTGCAATTCCAGATTCATGAAAAACAACACCAACAACTCCATTTCTACTTTTATAATGCACATTTTCTAATCAATCATGCTTATAGTACGATTGACCACACAATCAGAAAAAATAAGCAATTGAGCATATAAAGAGAAAGAGGAGTCGAAAAACCTAAACCTAAAAATAAAGTCGAATCTTACCAGTTACTGAATAAAAAAATATGGAGCTCAAATCACTGAGTTCAAATCTCTAACTCAAAATCCACTTGCAATTGAATCCAAACTCGAAATTACCAAAAATAAAAAACCAAAAACTCAAATTGATCTCTGAATCCGTATGAAATCAAAGGAAAATAAATCTCTGAATCTGTATGAAATCAGTTAAAATCAAAAGTAAATCGTGACAGATAAGTTGATACTAGCGGTGGTGCTAGTTGTGGTGGCGATCAGATCTTATTTTCTTCTTCAAATGACTGCAGCCTCCTCCTCTTCAAGCTCAATTTTCAAAATACAGAGAAGAAGATAAAGTTTATTGATAGTAATGGCGAACATAACAGAGGTGGTGGTGCTGGTTGTGGTGGAGGCGATCGAGATGGCGGTGGGGATGGGAACGATGAAGATGGTGGTGGTGAGAGCGACGGAGGCGATGGAGATTTATCTCCTGGTTTAGTAGATAGAAATAAAGAAGAAGAAGAATCAGTGTGAGTGTGAATGGGGAGTAAGGTAAAACAAGGAATTACTGGTTTTAAATTTTTAATATAAATTTCAGTTATGCCACTAGGGATATTTGTAAAGTCGGTTAGGGATATTTGTGAAGGCCCATCAGAAGGAAGGATAATATTTCAATTTCCACACAATTTAAAGGGTGCACTAGTTCAAAAATACATGAATAATCAACCATAGTTTTTCTTTTTTTGATCGAGAAATGGGAATTTTATTGCAAAAAGAAGAAAAAATTACAAATTGCATGAGAAAAACGAGAAAACAAGCAAAGAAGTAAACAAAAACAGGGGATACAGTCCATCGTATGTGATGGAATTAAAAGAGAAGCAAACTGTTAAATTATTACTATGTTAATGAAACTTTCTCTCCCAAGATAAAACGACCAGTCAGGCACGAAAGTCCATCCAATGGATGCACGGATAAACGGATTGGGTGCGGATAATCCAATGGATTTGTGTTAGTTAAAATTTATAATGAAAAAATAAAGCCAATATATATGATTTCTTATCGAACCTACACATTTTATATATGTACTAGATTTCCATGTACTACGTGGTGTGATGTGGCTTCACCTCGCCCTGTCGTGAATTTTTGATTTGATGTCGCATTTTCAATTAGGTGTGGATCATCTTCGCCTCTCCCCATCACTTACGGTTTTTGATTTGGTGTGGCTCGGCTTGGCCTTGCCCAGTCTGCATTTTTGATTTGATGTCGCGGGGCTTTGCCTTTTCCAGTCGTGTTGCATTTTTGATTGGGTATGGCTTGGCTTCGCCTCGCCCCGTCGTTTAGGATTTTTAATTCGGTACATAGCACGGGAACAAAATCTACTCACTGAGCGGACCTGAGAACCATCCAACGACTCGGCTTCGTCTCGCCCAGTGGCTTAAGATTTTTGATTTGGTATATTTTTTGATTTTATATCTTTGTTTAATAAAGACAGTGTGAAAGATGGTGTTATTGTCCTATATTAAGGAAGCCACTTTGTAATTTCATTTTTTGTTGTTGTGAGTCATGACTACAAATCCAACCCTTCCAAACTCCCGCAAACTACCTACCTGAATTTTCATGAATAGGAGCTGATAGAAATAGCTTCAAATCCACTTGAAGATGTTTGATCATTAGAAGTAGCTTCAAATCCTGCTGTGCTGCACTCTTTTTCCTTTATGATGGTTTTATCCCACTGGGTTTTCCACACAAAGGTTTTAACAAGGCAGCCGTGTCGAAGCAGTAGATACTTATTTTGTTATTTCAATTCATAAATTTAATTCAACATTATTTTGTTATTCCATACTTTACCGAAAGTGTTCGCGTTAATTATAAGTTGTTGTGGATGATCAAATCCGCAGTCAGCCTTAAACGAAAAAACAGTACAGTTCGAGTCCACTTTCAGCAACATCTCTGACACCTCACAGATAGGGTGGGTGCACAGTTAGAGCATTTTTACCCTATATCAATTTTATCCCCATCGTATGGGGCAAACATCGAACGTGGCGAATATTTTCATCTGTCCAGGCACGTGAAAATGTACACATCTCAAAATCTGCGCGCATCTTGAATAGCGGGATTGGCCCCATGCGCGAATTCAAGATAGCAGAAAAACTCGACTTTTCATTCCATGCGCGAGCAAAATTCAGCAGGGAGGTGCATCCATGGACGAGCATTTAGAAGCATGACACAAAACATACTGGGGGCGAGTTATATGTCACCTCAACCATTTGGGGGAGAGATATATAACACTCAATCACAATCAACACATCCTTGGGGGCGAGTTGCATAACATTCCGAACAGCATGGTCGGGGGCGACATATGTAACACTCCAGAAAATTCACAGGGGAAACCCTAACTTCTTAACCCATAATAGGTTATGGATTAAGAGGGGGCGATGTTTGTACCCTTAATGTTCTACACAAAAAATGGGCTAATTTAGGCCTACAAAGCTCCTCTTACTGGCTAATTATGGTTTTTTGGGCCTAATATGCTCATCTAGTTAGCCAAGAATGGCAAAACTAGGCCTCACAAACACCTTACATGGAAGCCCATGTGCATAGGTTCAAATCAAGCAACTAAGGAACCCCATCACCTATAACACGTCATCACGCCACATCACAAGACTTGTCCAACCGGTGAATGCCATGCGAGTACCTCGGACAAACCATCAGCTTGCCACGTTAGCACAAGCTCCATGTCATCTTGCCACGTCAACGACACAACAACTGCCACATCAGCGGAGCGAACTAACCGACAATTGCCACATCAGCACCTTGCACTATGTCAGCATATTTTCCATGTCAGCGTACAATTCAGGCGATGACATCAGCAAACGGTGACGCTGTTAGAATATTCGAAGAATACTCCATTATATTGTCACGCCGTTAACACTTCCGTTAATGACGTTAGTGTTCCATCAGGAAAACGATGTCACGATGACGTCGGGTCATCATCAACGGCAAATTCACCGGAATGGAAGCAGCAGCGATGCCGGAGGCTACTGCGAGCTGCAATCGGCCTTATTAATCGCCGATTAATCGGTCGCGAAGATTAATTAGCGGCAGTTGTTTATTTTTTGGTGTGACCTGACGCAGTTTAATATCATGCCCCTTGGATGATTCCGCCCCATTTATCTTGCCTTGCAGATATGTTCACCCTACTATGGGCTTATACACACTTTTCTCTTAGGCTTGACTGGAGGCATGCAAGGGCCAGTTATTCTAGAGCCATGCAATCATCAATACTAAACAGTTATTACACGAGGCATGCAGGGACCAGTCAATACAATTCATGACTGGAGACATGCAAGGGCCAGTTATTCCAGTGCCATGTAGTCATGCAAAATATCAATGCAAGGAGGCATGCAAGGGAATTAAGGAAATCTCATTCATTTCGAAATTAAAGTAGAGGGGCCAACTCGGACCATATAAGAAGAAGGTCCAGCAACCCAAAAAGGGAAGCAATCTTCCTAAACTGACTTTAGCATCAGAGGGTTTTTTGGGGGTAGAAGATTGAAAAACATAATTCAATTGAAGATTGAAACAGCGATCGAGTAAAAACATCATTCAATTTATGTGTTTGGGGTAGAAGATTTTTTACCTTACAAACAACATGATGTACAACTGACTTGATCCTATTTTCTAGTAGTTGACTTGCACTTCACTTATCTTGATTGGAGTTCACGGTCTCTTCACTTCACTCCCATGGTAAAATGTAGTGTGATATTTCAACACCCCCTCAAGTTGGACACGGAGAAAATTGAAGTGTTCAACTTGAACAAATTTTTGAAATGAATCTTGTAACATAACTCTTGCTAGATCTTGTAAAACAAACTTCCATTATCAGCTACCGTATTTGATCTTAAATCGCATCCTCATTTGAACAAAAAGTATAAAATAGCAGCAAAATTGTCTTCACTTCACTGGTTTATACATTAACTTGAGTAGCAAAATGAACTTGACCGAAACTGTTGAGATATATGGGTCTTGTAGTTACAGACGGAATTGATTGGATATTAGTCCTTAAAGAAGGTTTAAAAGAGTGGTATGGACTTGGTTTGGTGATTATTAACCAAGGCAAGAAATGATAGACAAACCAACATTGAAACTAATGATGGTCGTCTAAGAAAATTAGTTTTCACAAGTGAAAAATGATAAAGGAGCGGTATAGTCTCCATGCTCACAACTTGCTACTGAACTTGATAAAAGTTACAAGAGTTTATAAATACCTTCGATTTGCTTCTGCATATGATAATGCCGAATGATCAAGGCACAGTCAACTAGTTACAACTAGTAAGATACGTTCATATTGAGGAACACAAATGGACGTCAAAGAGAGTTTTCATGGATGAAAACTAGTTTCGAAAAGATTTTTAGGAGAACCCGTTATGAAAGGATTGTGATGCATAAATCCGTAACAGATGGGACATAAGGAAAAAAAAAAGTTAAGATGATAACAACGATCATGAAAAAATACAAGCTTACACATGGAATTGCAGACCATGAATTTCGAAAACATAAAGTATTCCGATAAGATTAGTTATAGAATCTAAATAAGAACCATTTGTGATATGGCCATGAGAAGAAGATGATAAAATCCCGAAGGTAAACTGATTTGCGTTGAACCAGAGATGTGGTGTTATAGACAAATAATTGTCGTGATAAAAAAAAATCTATTAGCTCAAGAAGATTTGGAGCATAATATGAATATTTTGATATAGACAAGATCTAAAAATGCAAATATCTAGACCGAAGAACAACGAAATTACGTTGGTCAAAACTTTCACTCAACATATAAGCGGCCATGGGATGCTAACAGAAACAGTTGTTGATATGAAAACGCCATCTATGCGATCACCAGAGGATATTATATGCAAAAAAAAAACAAAAAAGTCGTGAACTCTATCGATGTTTTTCTGTTGATTTTCTATTGATGGCTTGACAAAAGAAAAGGCATTCACTATTTTAGATGTAAGAAAAATGTGAATAGTGGAAGAAAAACACAAATTTACATCCAAAGAACAATACCCATAGACATAATGAAAAACGAAACTCATGATGATGAGAGAAACGGTCATTAGGAAGAGTTATTTGATGATAACTCTGTTGGAAATAATGAATATAAATCATCCATAGAAATATAGGCTAATATTGAAGATTAGTCCTAATAAAATAGATGAAAATGACAACAACAAAATTAGAAAGCCGAAACAATCTGATTAGTCCTAATAAATTATGAGTATCATCGAGACAGATCATCGACTAAACAAAATGAATTAAAACATCAATAAAGAAGACGAAGAGATTAACGTAGTTCGGCACTAACGCCTACATCCACACAAACCTCGTAGAGTGAAACTATTTGATCTCCAGAGTTTGATGATTCTGGGATAGTTTTACATTTGCTTTAGTTCCTATTTATAGATCAAAGGATACTAAACCTAGAAGATAAAGTAAGAAACGGTATCTCTGACTATGTAAAACTAGTCTATTTAGGATACAAGATTTACAACTGACTTGATCCTATTTTCTAATAGTTGAATTGCACTGCACTTATCTTGATTGGAGTTCACGATGTCTTCACTTCACTCCCATGGTAACATGTACGTGTGATATTTCAACAAAAATGAAGAAATCTTTATTTTTATTTTCAATTGAAATAAGAGATTAAATTAAAAAGAAAGAAGGGAGAGATCACCAAGAGTGAATCAATCCGAGAGAATATACAAGAAAAATAAAACATCATCAAAATACCAAAAAAATACATCAAACCAAAAATCTTTCTTTATAATAAGAGACCCTAAAAATACCACATGTCGTCCCCACAATCGTTCTTGAATATGGTGAGGCCACATCAGCATAAACTTTCCATGTCATCGGCATCTGATTGGCTATTAAGTTTCCACATCAACATTAAATTTCCCTGTCATCGGCATTTGATTGGACACCGCTCTAACATGCACTATTGAGGCGCAGTCCATTTGACAAATTGAAGGGTCACTTTAAAAAGATTTTTCAGGATTCAAGAATAAATAAAATTAGGTTATTTCAATTACTCTCCTGTTTACCCAAATTGCTGGAAGAACACTACGTATCCATGAATGGGATGCACTAGGTGATTAGTCCTCATGTCCCCTAATTACCCAAATTACTGATTTTTGATGCGGCGGATCCACAAAATTGCTCATGTTTTCTCCCAATCTAAGAAGCCACATGAATCAATGATTAGAGGACCTGTACAAAATGGTGTATGTTCCCTATGTGAGAAGATGTGTCTTTTTAGTTTCCCTTCACTTTAGATAAAGATGCGTCTTTTCCTAAAATAACTGGAATATATGAGAAGAGATTTTTCCCGTACGTGACTTTAAACTTTAAAGACACGACTCATCAGTTCTATAAATAATGTAAGCCCAATACTGATCCAAATTGATTTCGTGCCAAATCCCTTTTCATAGTCATCCTCATAGTGTGAGATAGTCTCATTTCTTCCAAACCACGGTAAGAGATTTTTGCAGAAGGGAATTGTTTCTACCTGCTCAGAAGTGAGTCTAAAGGCCCTAAAACTCAATATTCTGACACCCACTACATTTCATGGAGAAACAAAATTAAGAAGGCTCTTGAGATTATAAAACTGTATGTGGTCCTGAATTGCTTATCCGCTAGAGCCACGAATCGGCCACCGATGCTTAGAAACTGTTAGCAAGGGAAGAAAGTGCATTAGCGAAAGAAAAAGGTTAGTTAGTTCTAATCATATATTTCTTAGTCAAATTTATTTATGTGCGTATGCATGTGTGTATTTATTATCTATTGTGGTAACAGTTGCAGCGGCAGCAAAATTACTTGATGTGGAATGAAGTTTTGAGCGGGAGTTTTCTTCATCTAACTATGAACGATCGAGATAGAAATCATGGACCTATCAAGCTTTATGAACATCATGTGTATCAGAGATGCAGCGTCACATTGTCCACACCAGTGTGCCTGCTGATAATCGAAACCAGTTAGCACGATTGGATGCTGCTTCTACCGCCGAAAAAGGTTTGACCTATATCTACACTAAACAATATCCTGTAATTTTATTTTTTTAAGAAAAGAAAAAAACCCTTTAGTCTCTAATAACTTCTATATTATATCAGGGGATCATGGGTTATGAACCGTCAGGAGGCTAGGGAAAGAAAGCGCTTAAACAGGATTTTAGTGATCAACTACGTTATTGTGTGTTATAAAGAAAGAGAATCAATACGTTAAATGTCCTGATATAGACTACAAAATGCCTATGAGGTGTTGGAGATGATTTTCAGATGCACTCATAATGTTCCGAGGAATTATCGTACGGAAGAGAATGGGTTCTACAAAATATACAAAACTGGGAATATAATTATGGTGGGTTTGTTTATGAATTCACGATTTCCAGGAATTTATAATCCCATGGAATTATAAATTATGGGATTCATGTAAATCCCTTGTGTGTTTGGTAACCCCGTTAAAATTCCTAGGATTCATATAATTATCTTGTGATAAAGTCAATATACCGTTTGGTTTTACCCTTGGAAACTTAAAATTGAATAAATATGAGATTTAGATTTAGAGTTTAAAAAAAGTAGGTCCATAAATCCCTTGATAAGTTTCCCAGCAAATCTTAGGGGGAGGGGTCGGACTCCATATGGAGGATTTGATGGAAAACTGATTTCCATGGGAAACATGATTCCAGGGATTTGGGCAACCAAACAAACATAGGGAAACATAATTCCACCAAATCCCCTGAACCCCTAAATCCCACATTTAAAATTCTACATCCAAACCCACCATTAAAGTACTTCTGTGATATTTCATTAGTTTTTTGGTGAAACCGTATCATCCGCTCTTTATATGTTAACATCAAGCCATCAACATCCATTGCAGCACTAGAAGAATCACAATCGCTTCTATACCCTATCTGTTCATCATGGCGTCTACGTCCACATTTAGAAAAGGTTTAAAGCATTCCGTGTGTGGGTGTGCCTTATCAGAAACATATAAAATACTGTGACAAATGTACAACTACGTACAAAAGGAAAAAGAAGACAAGGTCAGGCTACTTTGATTATAAGGTCTATTTGTTTGGCTCGCAGTTACACAACTGATAATAATCTTACAGTATGAGATGAACTTCAGAGGTAGGTTACCCTACACATGCAAAGAACGCTGTTGACGGAATATCATACTTAATAAAAAATATTACACTTAAACACCAAGACACATTCAAGTGATGCAATAGATAGGGGAAATTAGGTTCTATTTTCTTAACAGTTCGATTTCGATCAATAAGAATATTGGTGTTTCTATGTATTTAATTGATTTTTGTTTTTATACGCTCTTTGTTATCAAACTTGCTTCCCATACCAATTAAAACTTTGCATTTATGTGATTCAATAGCAACTAATCCAATTTCATATATTACTATTTTTATATTTTGATGAAAAGGAAGGGTTAGAGACATCCCAATTATACATGTAGAGATGCCAACTGACGAACACAATTGAGTATCCAGATATGAACAATGTTCGTTTTTTTTGTTTTTTTCCTGAAAATAACAAAGTTAAATAGGCTAAGGAAATGAAAATAAAGTAGAATTTCCCATGCCTGACAGAACGAACTAGGGGTCGCCTTACTGTGAGCTAGCATGGAGATTATATGCAATTACTTGGGGAGGGTTATAAATAATCTTTTCTAGCACACCCGCAACAAAGTTTGCCTCTCTATATTAACGAGTAATATTGAGAGAATATACTAGATTCAAATTATGTCGTAAGTTATTGGATGATGATGGAATTGGATGACTTTAAAGTTGAGTTATCCTAAGTTGTACAGTAAAATGAGATTTGTCTCATCACATTCGGCCATACCGGTGCGTATGCACCGGGTTGGAAGCTTGTAAAACATAACAATTCATGGAGGTTGCCAAGAGAGAAATGTATCCCAATTCAGAGCAACGGAGGCGATGGAGATTTATCACCTGGTTTATTAGATAGAAATAAAGAAGAAGAAGAATCCGTGTGGGTGTGAATGGGGAGGAAGGTTAAACAAGGAATTATTGTTATTAAGTTTTTAATGAAAATTTAAGTTATTCCACTAGGGATATTTGTAAAGTCTGTTAGGGATATTTGTGAACGACCATCAGAAGGAGGGACAATAGTTCAATTTCCACTACAATTTAAAGGGAGCACTGATTCAAAAATACCTGAATAATCAACCAGAGTTTTTTTTTTCTTTCTTGATCGAGAAAGGGGAATCTTATTTCAAAGAGAAGAAAGAATTACAAACTGCAAGAGCAAAATGAAAAAAACAAGAAAAGAAGTAAACAAAAACAGGGGATACAGTACATCGTATGTGATGGAATTAAAAGAGAAGCAAACTGTTAAGTTATTACTATGTTAATAAAACATGCTCTCCCAAAATAAAACACCAGTCAGGCGCGAAGTTTAAGTTTCAGTTGAAGGCGAAACTCCAAGCTAGAATTGATGCTTTCACCTGCACGCTCTCTTGGAAGTGGGAAAGAGATTTCTCGTCAAAAATTTTCCCATAAGTCCCATATCACAGCAACTGGTACAAGATCCCATATTTCTTTCGCTGGCCCATATTAACCGGAGTCTCAGAAGTGAATAAACTTCCTTGAGGAATCCCAGAGAAGGATCCCCAATATATATTATTTCATAGAATAAATGCATTAAATACAAGGAATAATATCCTGAGAGAAAATAAGGGAAATATATTCTATTACACCCCCTTAGTCTTAGCGGGAGAAGAGCAAACGCTTAGACTAGAACGAAAACGAATAAATAATTGTTTAGGGAGACCCTTGGTGAAGATATCAGCGTATTGATTTTCAGATGGAATATGCAAGACGCGAATGTCACCAATATGGACGCGCTCACGAACAAAATGAATGTCGATCTCCACATGTTTAGTGCGTTGATGCTGCACCGGATCCCCAGAAATGTAAACATCACTCACATTATCACAATAAACCATAGTAGCCTGCCATAATGGTATATGTAGCTCAAGAAGAAGATTCTGAAGCCAGGTTGTTTCAGCAACAGCATTGGCAACCCCTCGATATTCCGCCTCAGCACTAGAGCGGGAAATAGTAGCCTGACGTTTGGAGGACCAAGAGACGAGGTTGTCTCCAAGAAAGATACAATAACCAGAGGTTGAACGACGTGAATCTGGACAGCCCGCCCAATCAGCATCAGAGTATGCAGTTAGCCCAGAAATAGCGGAGACTGAGAGGAACAGACCGTGATCAATAGTACCCTATAGATATCGAAGTATGCGCTTGAGAGCATGCATGTGAGGCTCTCTAGGGTCATGCATGAACAAACAAACCTGTTGAACCGCATAGGATATATCTGGTCGAGTGAAAGTAAGGTACTGTAATGCCCCGGCTAAGCTTCTGTGTAAGGAAGGATCCTCAACAGATGGACCAGACGTGGCACTAAGCTTGGATTGAGTGTCGACCGGAGTAGATACCGAATTGCAGTCAGTCATGGATGCACGAGCAAGAATGTCCTTCGTGTATAATGACTGAGATAAAAACAGCCCTGCGGATGAACGAGTTGCAGTGATACCCAAAAAATGATGTAATGGTCCAAGATCAGTCATAGCAAATTCACGTTTCATCATGTCAATAAAGCGGTGCAGTAGAGCATCAGTGGAGGCGGTGAGTACAATGTCATCAACGTATAACAGTAAGTATGCGGTGTCCAATCCTGACTGATATATAAAGAGTGAGGGATCACATACACTGCTACGAAAACCACAGCGAGTGATAAAGCTCGAAAATCGCTGGTACCATGCTCGAGGCGCCTGTTTGAGGCCATAAAGAGATCTACGGAGGCGGCAAACATAGTCAGGTCGAGTTGGGTCAACAAATCCCGGAGGTTGATGCATATAGACTGTCTCGGTTAAATCCCCATGGAGAAAAGCATTCTTGACATCTAACTGGTGTATGGGCCAAGAGCGTGAGGTAGCAATGGTCAGAACAGTGCGAATAGTGGCAGTCTTAACAACCGGACTAAAAGTCTCAAAACAATCAACCCCAACCTGCTGGGATTTACCATTTGCAACAATTCGTGCCTTATATCGTTGCAGGGAACCATCAGCATGAAATTTGTGGCGAAATAACCACATGGAACGAATAATATGAGAACCAAAAGGTCTCGGTACCAGTTCCCAAGTGTTTGTTTTCAACATAGAAATGTACTCATCTTGCATGGCTTTATTCCAGTTTGGATCCCTAAGGGCATAAAGGTAAGACTTTGGTAGACTGGATATATGTTGCCTAGTTTGAACATTGAGGTTCAGTTTGTGAGTGGGTTTGAAAATACCACGAGAAGCTCGTGTAACTGGACGGGAAGATGGGGCAGTAGAGAGAGAAGGGATTATGGACATGTGTGGAATGGGATGGTCGGAAGCTGCTGTAGGCAGTTGACGAGAAGAAGTTTTTGTAGGCAGTGGAGACGGAGCTGTAGAAGTAGGGACAGAAGAGTTGTTGGAGAGAGATGTAGGAGTTCTGTTGATAGATGCAGCGGAAGAGTTTGATGGAATACGACGATGAGGTGGAGTGTAAATTTTCCGAGCAGCAGGAGAATGAGGTGGAGAAGAAGTGGATGATGGGTAGGCTAGAGAAACCGGGAAAAGATGTGAAATTGGAGGCGAAGAGATATTTGTAGTGGGAGGACTATTGGGGGGAGATTCACTAAAAGGAAAAACGTTTTCATCAAACGTTACATGACGAGATAGAATGATTTTATTAGTGGCTAGGTCAAACAACGATAGCCACGATGATGAGAAGAAAAACCAAGGAAGACGCATCTTAATGAACGGGGAGCAAGTTTGTGTGGTGAGGTAGCGGAAAGATTGGGATAGCATAGACAACCAAATGTTTGGAGGTGGTCGTAGGTTGGTTGACGTTGGTAAAGAACGGACACAGGGGAAGAGAAGTTGAGGACTTTGGTTGGAAGAATGTTGTGAAGATAGACAGCCATATGAAGGGAATCAACCCAATATTTAGACGGTATGGAGGAATGAGACATAATGGTGCGAGTGATGTTGTTAACACGACGAATCATACGTTCCGCTTTCCCATTTTGAGACGAAGTGTGAGGACAAGAAAAACGGAAAACTAAACCATTGGTTTGAGCAAAAGTATGAATAGAGGAATTATCAAATTCACAACCCATGTCAGATTGAAAACATTTTATATCTCGCTCAAATTGAGTTTTGACGAGAGAACGAAATTCCAAGAACTTGGTAAACACTTGGGATTTTAACTTTAAAGGGTACACCCATAGATAATTTGTGAAGTCATCTAGTAGGATTAGGTAGTAGCTAAAACCAGTCTCAACATGTAAAGGACAAGTCCATAAATCACTATGAATGAGATCAAAAGGAGCGAAAGTAGTGGAATTTGATTCATAAAATGGCAAACGAACGTGTTTACTAACTTGACAAGAATGAAAAAGTTTAGTAGACTGTTTCTTATTACATTGAATAAAAAAATTAGAACGCAAATTATCTAGGATAGCCTTGCCAGGATGACCAAGTAGGATGTGCCAGACATCAGGCGAGCACACCGTCAGAGACAGATGAGGAGACGAAGCTGTTTTGGGAGGGGACACGGCTGAAGTGGTGATGGGATATAACTCCCCAGATTTATTACATCGAAGGAGAATCATCCTCGAATTCAAATCCTTCACAGAAAAACCAGATGGGTCAAACTCAACAGATACATGATTATCAGTGGTGAATTTACGAACGGAAACAAGGTTTTTGATGATGTCAGGGACAACTAGAGTATCTTTTAGGTGGAGAGTGAGGGAAGGGAGAGTGATGGACTTGGTACCATTAGCAGTAACTGGGATAGAGTTGCCATTTCCGACTAAGATGGAATGTACATTACTAGTATTGAAAACAGTGTGTAACGTACCTGAATCCGCAGTGATATGAGATGTCGCACCGGTATCCATATATAATGTGTCATCAGTCGGCTGTAAGCTCATGGAGCTATAAGATTCAGCAAGGTCATGAGGCTATAGAAACTCAGTGGTGGGATCAAAATACGCCTGAGCTTGATTAAAACCAGAGGGATGAGGACGATGCTAAGCGCTACGGGGGCGTCCAGGAGATGATCCACGTACAGATGGTGCTGACTTCCATGGAGGAAAGGTGGGGTAAGGAAACGGTGGAGCAGCCCAGTTGGGAGTCCAGTGATGAGGGTATGCTGGAGGACGATCTCGGTATGCCTGGTGAAAGTACGGCGGTGTTGGCAGCAAGGGCGGATCAACTGATGTAGACGCTGCTGCATTGTCAGGGTGCGATGGGCTTTTTCCGTGTTTACCATTGCGTTGATTGCGTTGAGTACCACGTTCAGTTGACGAAGCAGTGGCAGCAAGGGCAGTTGGTGAAGGCGTACTAGTTTGCTGAGCACGACGGATCTCCTCGGAACGTATTTGAGAGCGAGCCACATCAAAAGTGGGCATAGACTGTTGTATAAAGGATGCAACAGTATTGTATTCCTCCGGCAGACCATTAACAAGTTGTATAACCAGCCGTTTGTCATTCATGGGAAAATCAAGATCGGACAGATGATCGGACAATGATTTAAGCTTATCACAGTAATCATCTACGCTAGCACACTCAACAAACTTAAGATTTACAAACTTACTTTCAAGGGTAGCAGCACGGTTACCTTTTTTTATCTTGAAAAAGCTTCTTAAGGTGATCCCAAAGTTCTTTAGCAGTTTTGCCAGTTTTGAGAACGGTGAGCATGAGATCCTTGGCCATTGTAGAGAACATCCATTGACGGCAGAGAGCATCGAGTTGTTTCTCGGTATTGTTATCAATATCTGTTGGTTTATCGGATCCGTCGATAAGGAAGAGGATACCGTGAGCCTGAAGATGGAGTTCAAAGAGGAAAACCCATGAAGAGTATTCATCCTGTTTGATATCCAGGAGAATGGGTATTAGGGTTTTTATGTTGTGGATGGTAAATGCCGGATGCAAGGTTTTCTTATCACCTGCCATTGGGTTTTTAGAAGAAAAAAAGAAAGGGTTTGAGAAGAGAGGATCGTTGTTAGGATGATACCATCTCAGAAGTGAATAAACTTCCTTGAGGAATCCCAGAGAAGGATCCCCAATATATATTATTTCATAGAATAAATGCAGTAAATACATGGAATAATATCCTGACAGAAAATAAGGGAAATATATTCTATTACGGAGTTTCAAAGTATAGGAATTTCATAAATTCTGTAATTCAAACCGCAACCTACGATAATAATTCTTTTGAGTAGGCATGGGTGATCCAGTGATGCAATGGTTGTTCCTATAGTAAACACTGGCATGCCTCGTGGATGAAAAAAGATGGTCTTCCGCTACATAAAATCTCATTAAAATGAACAAATTTTATTTTTTAAATCCCATCCCAATTAATTTTTGTTGAAGAATAAACCAAGATAATATGAAGAAGATAGAAGGGATCAACACTTTGTGCTGATACAGTATGAAGAAAACCGTATGGATCAACTATGAGAGTTGACAGAAGTATAATTCGATCAACTAGTATAGTTGATACGATGTGAATGGATCAACAAGTATTGTTGACACGGTGGTACGATATTTAGAAGTAAACTTGGGTTGCAAGTTTTACTGGTTTTAGATTTTGTTTACTTGAGAATTCTCTAGAAGTGTCTTTGTTAGATTTTGGTTATGTTAGGAAAGTCTTTTTTACTTGAGAGTCAAGTTTGTTAAACCTAAAAATAGATTGTTTTCATGGATACCTAATCGTATTATGGAAATCTTTGTGGTAATAAGAATAATTTTGTTTCCATATTTGTGCGATTTGGAGCATGGAAACCCGAACATCTCGTTTGACTGAATTTTTGAATTTGAAAAAAGTTGAAACTTTCCCTCTACTAACGCTATAATTACGGCAAGAAATTATTGCCGATTCAACTGAGTTAAACGGCTTAGGAGAAAAGTTGAGATAGATGAATCTTAACCTTGTCATAGTGAAAAAGATTGGAGACTATGGAAAGAAATTATTGATAGCGATGACCTGAATAATGGAAAACCAGATTTCCAACGACTTTGAGAAGACTGAAAAGAGACGATGATATCACAGTAACACCAATGTAACTAAAAGGAAAACACTACTGTGATAAACATTAAGAGATCTGAACTGAGTATCATCACTACTGATTAACCACTACCGGGAACAACACAGAATCGTCTATGGAAACCCGCAAAAAAGATTAAACCAACACACTATTAAATCAAAAAACAAAAAACAAAATACAAAGATAGATAAAAAATAAAACACCACTTCAAAGAACCTTCTCCAACCGTTTTTTGAAGTTAAACTAGAAGAAAAGAACATATATGTAAAAAAGAGATTAGAATAATCATGGATACGAATTAGGGTGTTTGATTTTAGGGGTATGGATATGTGGAAATTGTATAAATGCCCCTCCTTTTTATGGATTTCATAAATACCATTTTTCATCAATAATTATACCCTCATCTTCCAAAATGTAATCCATTCAAATTTGAATCATATAAATATCCTTTCAATATTAATAAAAATTTAGATGAAAATCATTTCATTTATTATCTCACATGCTGAAAGTGGTGGTGGTGGTGATGTCGGCGATGGAGGTGGTGGTGACAACAGATTTGGGATCAACTTTTGTTGTTGATACCAGATTTGGATCAACTTTTGTTGTTGATACCGGATTTTGGTGTCAACTTGGGTTGTTGACACGTAATCTTGACCTAATTAATTTCTGAGTTTTTAAAAACTTGGGTTGTTGACATTAGATATGATATCAACTTCGGTTGTTGACACCAAAATTTAGTGTCAACTTCGGTTGTTGATACGAAAATTCGGATCAACTTCGGTTGTTGATACAAAAATATGGACCTAACTCATTTCTAAATTTTCAATTTTGTTATCAACTTGGCGGCAACAATGGTAGATTTGGAGGAGACGGTGGTCGCAATTGTGGTGGGGGTAATGACATTGAGTTATGGTGGAGTTTTGATGGTGGAATGTTGGTGATGGTTGTGAAGTGTCGGTGGTGGCGGTGATCGTTATGGAGTGGTGGTGATGGTGAATTGCCTTCGGTGGAGTTTGAGGCGGTGGTGGAGTGATTGAGAAAGAAAATTATTGCTTTTTGAAGGAAAAAAAAAAGGTTATGCATAATAGATTACAAAAATAGTTTATTTTTAAGAGGATAAGTTTTATATATAAGAGGAGGGGTATATTTATAATGTGATACGGGTATTTTGAAGGGTTCAAAAACTAAGGGTATTTAATTAATATATACCCTATGGATATTCACAGAACTGTTGGTTATAATGGCTTGGAAAATGGAAGTGGGAGATGATGGGCTTGCTTTGGGGTGGATAGCGGTTTCAAGTTTAAAATTTTTAACTGAAACCACGATCCAATTTTGGGACGAATTTACTAGTTGGAGGTAAGGGTGCACACGGTACGGTTCGACTCGGTTCTTGCCGAGACCGAGTACCTGTACCTCCCTAGCCTCGGTTCCAAAATTTTGGACCGGTACCTGTACCTTGTACCTCGGTTCTGGTACCATTCGGTACTCGTATGGTAGCAGGTACGGTTCCGGTACTAATCGAGACCAGAGATAGGAGCAGGACCATAATTAAAATCAGATTTTCCATGAAACGAAGAAGAGAAACTCCACCAATCAATTGTATGAATCTCTGTACTACCTTGAGTTGAAGCAGAGAAATCCACAAACATAAAATCGTTTACATACTGGTCCAAATCAAGATGGAATGATAACGATGGATCAACTTGATGAGGAGTTGAATAAGAAACAAAGACATTAAAAACTTTACTTTCACCATCATATTCAATCCAAGCATTAATCAAATCCCAACTTTTGATATCAATAGCTATATCCGCTGAATCACCAACTCGAGTAGAATCCAAATCATTTAGATCCAAACCCACATGATTCCCATTAATATCATTAAACTCAACGTACATTAAAGTATCATACTCAACTGCAACAAAATAAGAAACATAACAAGTAGTAGTAGCTAGAGAAGAAATCCCAGAAATCTTCTCTTTATCTTGATTATTCAATAATCCAAATAACCCACCAGCATCACCAATTGTTTGATCATCTGAAGATATCGCAAAAGCTAATCCTCCACCAATTGAATATGGGTTTAGATTCTTAAAAGAGAATGTGAAAAATGATGAGAAAGTTAATCCACCACCATTCACTCCATCAAATTAAATCCCTAAATCTAATGGTCAATATTAGTCGATACAAACATGAAGGTATGGTATGGGACATGAATAGGGTTGTATACATGTACCCCATAGATGTCGGTTCTCATTTTTTGGACCTCCAAAAAAAATGCAAAAGACTACAAAGGATCCTACAAAAGACCCGCTAGAGTTCGGTAAAAAATCAGGTACGGTTCCACCGATTCCGGGACGGTCCGGGATTTCGGTTCGGTTCCTGTGCACCCTTAGTTGGAGGAATAAGTGGTCTATAATTAATGTAGGGACAGAATATCACGAGATATAAGGTTACGAACATAGTAACAAATACAAGAGAAGAGTGTCGCAAGATAATGCGATAATAGAAGAAACAATGGAGAAGTGTGAAGGGTTTGCGAATATAGAATAAATTTACAATCAGAGGTTGCGATGCTTCCCCCTTGCATGCCCCTTAGACCATGAAAAGTTAGGGTGATTTCTCACCCAGGTTGAGGTTATATATTTCAATTCGACTAAAGTAGGGATATTAGTTTTTCCATTCTTTTCTAGCTCTAATTCTCTGACCATGCATCTTTACTTCCTTGAAGTCGGGAGTCAATTAACATTGGATACAGATTTCACTATAAATAATAGTTCAAATGCTAGATTGAAGAGGTTCTTTAGGTGAGGATTAGAAAAAGTCTTAGGAGAGAGAACAGAGAAAATTGTAACTGTTCTAAGTTCCATTAACATACTTCTTTGTAATCAGTTGAGAATCTTAATCAGTAAATTATCATTTTTCATCAAGAACTTCTTAAAGTTTTATGAATTCTACTGAGGGTGTAGTTGTGGGATTTCCTGCAACTACATAATTGGCGCTAGAAACAGGGAAACTTGAAGAGATAATTAAAGAATTTTGCGTTAGAGAAATGGCTAGAAGAATAAATATATCAGAACCATTGACTGCAGTAAGAAGAAGTATAAGACTCGCATGTGGAGAAGCAAACGTAACATGGGAACCTAGTAGGGGAAGGAGAAATCGAAGAAATCAAACTCAACAAACAGTAACACAAGAAAGAGAAATAGATCAAGATCGAGTGAGTGTACACACTTGGAGAACTGATACACCAGTAGAAGCATATAGAGAACCGCAAATCAGAGAAAATGGGAGATTGATGGGAGGAACAATTCATGAAATAGAAATGGAGGCATTAGAAACATTGAGACAAGAAATTTAGGAAGAACGAAGGTTTGAAGCTGAATAACGTGCAAATCTAACAAGACATAATCAAGAATTGAGGAGGGAAAATGAGATGTTACAAAGGAGGAGATCTCAAAGTGCTGCGAGATCAAATGTTAGACCAGAGAGAGAAGAACAAAATTCACCAACAATTAATAGTGAAAGTGCTATGCAAGGACAAGCACAAAATCTGGTTGAAAGAAATCGAGAGAATCGCTTCATTTTAGTACCGAACAACGAACAAAACGTGGAAAATTTACGAACAGAACCATTTCCAAGGGAAAATAACCAGAATGACGAAGAAAATCGAGAGGAAGAGCATCAACTTGTGGAAGAAATTGAGAGGCAACAAGCAATGCATCAAAACAATTACGAGGATGGAGTAAGAAGACATGAACAGGATCGCAACAATCAAAATCTTGAGTATGCTAGAATTCAGAGGAGAGTTGGAAATCAACCAAATCTTCAAAACATAATTCAGGCAAATCAGGGATAGGTAAATCGCAGAAGGAGGAGAAATGAAGAAGAAGAAACTCATGATATTCACATGAGAAGGATGAGGAGAATAGAAATGGAAGAACAAGAATTTCAAGATTCTTTGCAACAAAACAATTGTGACAATCTGGAAAGAAGATATTTGCAAAATTGTGCAAATGGAAACATTAATGAAGAGTATGATAGAATGCGAAGGATCGCAAGAGAAGAAATGCAAGAACGTAGAATAAGAGAGGTTGCGTTGAAGATACCAATGGATGAGAATTCTGAGGCAAATGAACGGATCTTTAGAGAATTAACGGAAATTAGAGGAATGATAAATAGTAGAGGAGGAGGATATAAAAGACAATTAGATGAAGCAATAGAAGAAGCAATAGAAGAAGCTGCGAGGACACCTTTCTCTAGAGAAGTACAATTGGGAGGTATTCCACCAAAATGCAATCTACCTACATTAACCAGCATCTTTGACGGGACTTCATGTGCTATACATCACATTAAAGCGTATATAAGATGCATGTTACAATGGGAGAATCACGATGTTGTATTATGCAAGTATTTCGCATCCAGCTTAACAGAAAAATCTCTAAAATGGTTTGAAGGACTTCCAAAGAACACTATTACATCATTTATTCATCTAAAAATAACGTTCTTAGGAGCATATATCACGAATCATTCCTCGTGACTTGGTATTGAAGATGTGTTTGGTTTAAAACAAAGAATTGGCAAAAGTTTGAAGCATTTAGTAAGAAGATGGAAAACTATGTGCAGTGATATGGCAGGGCGTGTGGACGAGAGGTACCTGATTTTGTCTTTCGTAAATACGATGTTCGCAACTGAGAAATTATATGTTCAAATCTTCAGAAGAAAGAATTCCATTATGATGAAAAAGTTGCTAGAATTGCAAGAGGAGTAGATTACATTAGAGGAAAATCAAAAAAATATGGAGTCATATCCAGTGACAAACACCAACACTCAAGATACAGGAGCAAACTTACCTCCTAAAATAGTCAATATCGTAGCAGGTACCTCGCAGACATCCTCGCAAACATCTTCGCAGATATCAGAAGAGAATAAAATTGGCAATGGTCAACCAAAAATGGTAGCAATGAGTAGCAAGGATCAAGAAGAGTATGATAGAGAAAGGAATTTCTATAGCCGAGGAGGAAATAACCAGATCCCAAGATTAGATCATCAATAGGAAAATTATGGAGGAGAAAGGCCGAACTATTTTGGACAAGGGAATCATAGACAAAACTATAACAATGGACAGGGAGGTCAAAGAATGATAAGAGAAGAAATAAAGATGCCACCTATGAATACAAGTGTAGAAAAGATATGGCAAGCAATCATCTTGATGGAAAATATACCAACACCATGGAATATGGGAAAAGAACCACCAATGGGTCCAAGAAGTCATGAATTTTGCTTGTACCATCACTTTCATGGACATTCTTCAAATAATTGCAATAATATCAAAAGGATTATCTTGCGAATGATCGATCAAGGTAAAGTGGACCACTTTTTACTCAAGTAAGCACAGTCGCAACAATTACCACAGGCTCCAGTGATAACTCGCATGGTGAACACAATACAAGAAAAGGGAAAGGAAACCTTACACATAGAAGTGGGACCAAAAGCAAGGAATGTTTTCTGCAATTCTATTGTTCACTCATATAAAACCATAAAATATTTTCATGATAATGTGTTAAGCAGGGTATATGCGAGAGATGGTGAAGTACGGGAAATAATGAACATCGCAAAAATTTCACGACTTGAAGATTGGCAGAAGCGTGAAATTTCTTTTGAAGCCACAGAAATTCCAGAAGGTTGTGAAATACATGATAATCCATTGGTAGTGAGATTAGAAATTTGTCTGAATACGGAAGAAAGCGAAGATGATACAGACGAAGAATCATTTGGTCTTAATAGAATCTTAATTGATACAGGAAGTTCTATCAATATTCTCTTCTATCCTACTTACAAAACCATGGGGGGGAAATGACGCAGATCTAATACCTTCTACCTACAGGATTTATGGCTTTAATGGAACTGCTAATAAACCTAAAGGAGAAGTAAGCATGCGAATTCCCTTAAGTGGAATGCGAACTGAAATTCTATTTTGCGTTGTTGATGTCGAATTACCATACAATGCTTTGATAGGGAGACCTTGGCTTCATGGGATTCTAGGCATAGCTTCGACTCTTCATCAATGCATAAAATTTCCTCATCCAAAGGGTGTTGGAGTTATCAAGGGTGATTGGGAAGAAGGGAAGAAATGTTACGAAACAGAAGTAGAAGTTTGCGAAGGAAAAGCTTTAGAAAAGGAAAGTTGGAGAAAAAGAGCAAAGGCTGCGAAAAGAAGCGAAAATTTAATGACTGAGAACTAAGGCATGAAGGAGTAAAGTTACAATGATTAAGCATACAAGGAATTTACGATGATAGAAAAGGGATATGGTTTGCGAAGAAAAGAGAATGAAGAAAAAAGATAATGAAACAAAAAGGTAATCAGTATATTTCTTCGCAACGTATAACAAAATGTATTTTGAAAAACAATAAAATGAAATGAGGTATTTCGCAACATGAAAAACTTTATGATGAGTTTCTACGAATAAAAACGATTTACTGCGATCAGCTTTCATTAAAGAAAGATGCAAAAATTTATTTGCGATCAGTTTTCATAAAAGAAAGCCGCAAACTGTGATCAGCTTTCAAAAAAGAAAGAAAGCCGCAGAAATTTTACACAGGCAAACCTTTGTGACGTACACCCTAGTTCGCGAAGCAACATTTCGCAAGAGGCAAAGTCCTAAAGTACGTCATTTAAGGGGGTACCTATAATCATGGCTCATGGGAAACGGAACACCACCACGGAACTTGAGTACATGAACATTACGGGGTACATAACCCAAAAATGGGGTACCTATCCGGGTAAGACACCTTGGATTCTCAACCTAATCTTGCGATGTAACATGATTAAGGTTGGGCGACTAAGGCATACTGTCTTTCCCAAGAAGTGCAGAAAACGATCAAGGCGCCGAGGTACACGGTTGAGTCAAGAGTGCTGGATGGGTTTGAAGCACATCTTCCATTCTTGACAAGTCTTGGCAAATGATGCACTTGGCCCAAAGATACCCCATAGGGTGCAACCTCGTAACTATAAGCCCTATAGGCAAAAAGGATAAGAGGTTGCGAACAAAAACTGGTTGTTGGCAAAACCGGATGGGAAGAGCTAACCTTGTATGGTCGATGTATGCTTCCTTGAAGGGGCAACCAAGGGGAAGATAAAGGGCAGCACCCTACATTAGGGAGCTGATACGTGCTATAAGATGCAAATGTCACGAGGATTTTTGTTCGCAAGAACATAAAGGCTTGTCATATTTGTGCAATAATCGTATTTCTGCGAGTAAAAAAAAAAAAAATATATGCTCGCATAATTAAATACAAAGAAGTTAAGATGAGATCAATGGGTTATTACATGAAAGTGTGATAACGTCCTGCGATTTCATCGCAAGACAATAATGTCACAAGCCTGTATATTCGCAAGTATATTCAGACTTGTCATATTATCGCAAACACAAAAATATTGTTAAGATAAAGTCAAGGGGTTGAGGCATGCGAATGCATCAACGTCCTGCGACTTTATCGCAAAAGAGGTGGCAAAGTAAGACATTTACTTAGGAAGGCATGATAAGACCACAGAAACTAATGAAGTCAATTCCGTCAATGTCATTGGAGATTCTTTATATTCTCAACAAGAATATGTATCAAGAATTCCTACCAAAAGAGGCAATTATATTCGCAATCAAGGACGGATATTTCATACTCATTAAATTCTTCAAGGATTGAATACTTCTTATACTTCTTCAAGGATGTCTCATAATTTTCATACTTCTTCAAGGGTGTTTCATAATTCTCATTCTTCTTCAAGGATGTTTCATAATTCTTATACTTCTTCAAGAATATTTCATAATTATTCAAGGAGGTTTCATACTTCTTATACTTCAAGGGGGGGATTTCTTATTTACTTCACAATAACCTGAAACTTTGCAACTTAAACTGAGGCAAATATTCTAATACTCATAACAACAATTGATCGCCTGACGAGAAATAATAAGGGGAAAAGGAATAATAAGCTAGGTCTTCAAAATATATTATTTCTCTTCATATGATCAAGTTATGCAAGTAAGGAAAACATTCAATTAAAGAAAGATCAACTCATCATCGCAAAATTATGACATTGGTACTAATTAAATTGCGAAAAGAAAATTGCTGGTTGATTAAAAGTGCAGGAAAGAAGAAAATATTGTACTCAAACAGACAAGAAGAAAAGAACTGAAGCAAATATACAGGAAGGAATAAAGCTACTATGTGGGAGATTTATCTTCATCAAAATGATCTTCTCTTTCTTCTTCGGAGATATCATCTTCAACTTCACTATCAGAGATATCCAAATATGGGGTATCATCAGGGATTTCTTCATAAAGGAGCGTTTGATACTTAATGAGAGGAATTTGATTGTCTTCACAAATCCTACGAGTCATCATAGCTCGGAAGCGTTTGATGTTTAAGCCATGGTTGTTTTGAGGAATTTGATGTTGAGACTTTAAATCATAAATCTTCTGATTACGCGCAACAAGAGTAGCTTCCAGCTCTTCAATCCTCTTCGTATAATTTTCTTCAGCATTTACAAAGAAAAAGGATAAGTAAGAAATAAGAGAATAAAGAGTAAGGGAATAAATTAAGGAATTGATTAGAAAATTGTGCAGTTAAAGTAATCAAGATTTGCGAACTTACCATCTAATTTCTTCTTATCATTACGAAGAGAAATGACTTCAAGCTCCAGTTGATTATTCTTATTAAGGAGAGAAGAATTTCCAGTTGCGATATTCGCAGATTGCGCATTATCTTCGCAGCGGGATTTTAATTCTGCATTATCAATATTCAAATCCTCTATTTTTTGGAGAAGTTTTGTATTCTCAACCTCCAGTTTGTTACAACGACTTAAAGTTTTCCTCTCAGCAATTGCATGACGTCTTTCCCAATCTGAAGCGGCTGCACAGCTAAACCTCCCAACCTGAGCAAATAAAAGGGATAAGAAATCAATGAAGTAGGGGAAATTAACAAGGAAAACAAGGGAAACTTACCATACTCCCCAAAGAGTATAATGTAATAGGAGAAATAAATCTTGAAATTCCATTAAGGGAATTATTGTTGATTACAGTGGGAACTTCGCAAGCCTTTGCAATATGCCTATGAGCGTTCGCAGTAGGAGACTTTCCTAATCCACGAGAAGAGTTGAGAAAAGCCTCAGACAATCAAGTCATTGCAGACTCAAAGTTTTCCATATTGTTGTAGTCTTCATCATCTTCATCATCATCATCATCATTCCTCCTGTCATAGTCAGTATCAGAATTAGAACTAAGATCTTTCTCAAAAAATCTATCATCTTTATCACTTTGTTCTTCGTCAACATCCTTGCTATAGTAATCACATGGGAGTAAGCGCTGGGTGGGAGTCTCTTCCTCTTCCTCGCAGAAACAATATCCTCAAGTTTCTCTTTTTCTTTGCGAAGAACATCTTCTTTATTACCAGAAATCTTGGTGTTCTTCGCAGAGCGAAGTGTTTTTTGTCTTTAAGTTAGCGCTTCAGAAGAAGTTGAATTCTTATTCTCACTCACAACAGCCCCAGGGAAGTCATAAAGAACCTACAAATTCAAATAAGGATAAGAAACAGAGGCAACAATATATTGTTTAAAACACATATAAGAATGTTTCTTACCTCATTTGAAAACAATTGGAAAGCCCCGCGAGTACTAGATTTCCCAGTTTTGAGGTAACTTTCCTTAAGTTCATTCACCTGACAAATATTGCAAAAGGATTAGTAAAAGAAGAAAAATAACAAGAAGATAAGAAGATGGAGATACATACATCTTTATCTCTATTAGGCCAAGAAAAGACCCAAGTTTGATAGTTACGATCATGAAGATTCGCAGGAAGATCTACTATCCCAGAGATATAAGAACTCGATAATGCTAGAGGATAATTGTACCAATCTTCATCATGAGAATGGCGAGGGGTTCGATTATTTCCAGAAGTATAATCAATATCA
Source organism: Papaver bracteatum (assembly GCA_023529315.1). Taxonomy (NCBI): domain Eukaryota; kingdom Viridiplantae; phylum Streptophyta; class Magnoliopsida; order Ranunculales; family Papaveraceae; genus Papaver; species Papaver bracteatum. The sequence continues at coordinate 280,152 of JAJJWX010003815.1, read as the reverse complement.
TGCATAAGAAGATCATCTTCTACGACATCAGTTTTACGATGAAGACGAACACCCCAACGCTTATCTTCCCTATTCGCAGGAATTAATGTGTAATTTTTAAAGAAATTCTCGACTGTGTAATTTGCAGCGATAATCTCTACATCTCTAAATACAGGTCTCCTAAGTTCAATTGGGTATAAAGATTTTCCAGTAGCAGCACGGTTTGCGAACTCAACCAGAATGCGAATGCAATCCCCAGTCAATTGATAAATGGCTCGTGAGAAATTTGGGTGAGAAATAATCTCATAGAATAAAGGAAGATTGACATCATAAAGAGGAAGAGAAAGACCTGCGAGGATTTGGCCTCGTGAGACTAAAACTATCTGATCATCCCAATGGAGATCAGTAAATAGTTCCATACAGAGATGGGATTTATTGGTATGACCATCAATCTCAGAAAGAACGAGGTCTCTATCAGCAAGCTCTGCATTAAGTTGTTCCACAGTTTTCTTCTTCGGAGCCATTAGATGAAGGATAGAAAACAGAGAAGAAAAGAAATAAAAAAGGCAAGAAATAGTAGTAGAAGAAAGAAGGAAAAAATTGCAGAAGTAGACGTAATGAGGAAGATGAAAAAGATAAAACAATAAAATGAGGAATTAAAGATAGTATTTATAAAAAAGAGAGTTTGATGAAGATAGAAATTCATTAATGCAATTATACGTGAGCGGTTGAGAAGGACGGTTACGAAAACACGTGTCGAAGATTCAATGAAAGAGAAAATACGTGTTGCGAATATAAGAGGTAATGATAACTATATTAAATTTGCGAGAATAATAATTCTCATGACATTTCTTCTTCGCATAACTGACATGAGAAGAGGCAAGATGTAGGGACAGAATATCGCGAGATATAAGGTTACGAACATAGTAACAAATACAAGAGAAGAGTGTCGCAAGATAATGTGATAATAGAAGAAACAAGGGAGAAGTGTGAAGGGTTTGCGAATATAGAATAAATTTACGATCAGAGGTTGCGATGCTTCGCAGGTTATGTACAGTTGTACAGATTTCACTATAAATAATAGTTCAAATGCTAGATTGAAGAGGTTCTTTAGGTGAGGATTAGAAAAAGTCTTAGGAGAGAGAACAGAGAAAATTGTAACTGTTCTAAGTTCCATTAACATACTTATTTGTAATCAGTTGAGAATCTTAATCAGTAAATTGTCATTTTTCATCAAGAACTTCTTAAAGTTTTATGAATTCTACTGAGGGTGTAGTTGTGGGATTTCCTGCAACTACAATTAAATACCCATGTTTGTACTAAAAGTAAAAATTTCACTTAATGGGACCAATTGATACTTGAGTCATCCTTTGTTCCTCATCCAAGCCCGCTAACCAGTCAACCGAGGCATCCCACCCGTCTGCCCAATATTACATAAATTCAATGACCGGTCAATGGTCAAAGTCGGTCAACTATAAAAGTCAACCATCGGTCAACTCTCGAACTTAGTCGCACCCCTAGCCAATTTTCAGTCTCGAATCCAGCAATGTCGCTAACCAATTCCTGGCCAAAAACTCATCCTCCCTTCCAACCAGTCTCCACTCATATCGCCAGCAAGCCAACTATGCTGCCAGCCAGTCAATCCGCTCTACCACATATGAGACCCAAGGTTGATCAGACGCGATACCTCAAAAGGGCTACGGTAATCTAGATAAATCAGATAGGTCTGGTTCCACCTTGCTCACTATGTCAGAGACACTCTCAAATATATATGCACTAAGCCTATAATTACAGCAATTACATATCCTCCAATTTTGTTCACAAAATGTAAACGCAACAAGTTCGCAAAATAAGTAGGCACATACAACTCTTAACAAAACAAATTTCAAGTCTTAGAAAATGCAATAAAATAATTTCAGGTTTCCAGTACATACTATAAAGTTTCCACCAAACATATCCTCAATGTTTACTTTTGCAGTCTCCTTAAAATGAACCAATAATAAACTAAGGCTGCTATGGTAGATTACTAAATTCCCCGAGAGTATCAGTATCAAGCAAAAACCAACCTTCAATCATCTGAATCATCATCGTACAATTCACTAATTACCTGACGATGCCAGAGAATTAACTCATACCCTTTTTTACCACAAGTTGTATACCTTATAGCTTTAATGAGATTTGCATCCGCTGCATCTGATGCAGCAGCAACAGTAACTCCTGGAGATTCCTCAGTAACCTTGATAACTTCTTTCTTAGCCAACTCGCAAATTATCTGAATATTTTTAGAAAACTTTAAAAAATAAATACAAAAACTTGAGTGGAAAATCCTTAGAATTAATGACTGATAAGGGATTACCTGAAATTTTCGGATATTATCTTTTTGTTGTTCTAGGTTTGCATCTCCTTCTTCTTCATCATCATCATCTTCTTCTTGTGCTTCTTCCCATTCAGTTAGTTCCTTGGACATGTTTTCCAACTCAACTTGAGTTCCTTTAACTATTGATTGCAAAAGAAGTATTAGCAAAATACCAAATCCATAGAGAAAGACAACATATTCCCACGGGCAGGAAGATTTTCGAGAACATCAACTTACCATAATCTACAAGAGGATGATACACGATCCTTTTCCACTCTTTGGATACTCTCCTACACATAAAGAATGATTCAGTAGGTAACCGTTTGAGAATCTCTAGTTTAGTCTCTGCTCGGAGATTGTTGAAATTCCCCATCAAAGAGCAAGCAAGGGTTTCGTGAGGTGAGGAAAAAAACCGTAACTTTTTAGAATATCCAATCTTTTTGTGGAAACTGTAGGTTTTTTAATAACTGCGTCATTATTGGGCTGGGTCGGTTAATATACCAGCCCGACCTCCATTATTGTTCAATGGGCTACACTAAATTGTATCAGCAAGATCACCCAGCGAACTTCAAGATGGTCATTAATACTTGGCATCAGATGATCAATAAGCCTTGAAATGACATCAGTACCACAGTCGAAGCCGGGGCGTTTCCAAAGTTGTTAAAAGACTTGGCTCTTTTGCTGGTTTCACCCTCATCTTCTTGTTCATGGAAGAATTATATGGGATCTGATTTCAGCGGTTATAGTTCAGACTTTATGGAAAGAACGATCGTATTTTCGAGAAGAATTACGAATGCAGGGTTGATAATGACTTCGGAGATGATGCAAAATCTTTAGTCCTGTCTTGGGCTGCTGCCAAAGAGTCTGGAGTTCACTTAATTGGAACTTTGTTCTTTGTTAGGCAGTAGTTTTTTTCTTTTTTGGTAGACACTTTGTAAATGGGAAAATTGAGAATATGTCCCATTTTCACTAATTCGTTTGGGGATCTATCCCATAACCGAAAAAATTAAGAAATCTATCCCACCCATCCAAATATTCCGTCAAGTAGTCAATATGGTATGCATGTGATGGCACATGTGCGAATAAAAGACTATAATGCCTTTCCTTGGATACCATTCTTTTCATTTGTCATGTCCGTCTCCCTGATCTAAAGACCATCTCCGTCTCCCTGTTGTAAAGAGAAGCACCTCTCCGGCTCTCCCCATAATAAGTCTTTCTTTCCTTTTTTAATACGCTTTCTCTGCCTCACGAATGCTCAGTTAGTTTTCGTCGTATTGAGCAAGATCAACCGTACATGATTTATTTAGTTGAAATCTTCTTTCTCAGTGGCTTTTGTTTCTCCATGAAGAATGGGTTGGTGATGATTTTGTCATTGAATCGATGAATGGGTACTCACAAATCACGTAGAATTGTAGGTGAATGAATTTAATTTCATCAATTTGTCATCATCAGTTAGGGAATTTTCATAATTAAGATGTTTAAAGTCCAACTAGTGGTTGATTTGTCACGAGAATTTATTTAATCATGTCACGATCAAGTTACTGCCATGGCCATGGCTACTGGTTCAGTAAAAGATGAAGATGGCCATGGTTATCATCAGGTATACCGTATACATATGCTGTGAAGATGGTCACGGAGGGGAGGTGTATGAATTATTTATGTTTTGTTCAATTATCTTAATTAATAATGCTTTTCTTAATAAATCGATGAATGGGTACTCATAAATCATGTAGAACTGCAAGTAAATGTTTTAATTTCACCGATTCGAAAATTTTGGTTTAAGATGAAATTAGTTTAATTTTCATCATCAATTGGGGATTATCATAATTAGATGTTTAAAGTCAAAAAGGAGTTGGAGCCCAGTTTGTTACTAGGCTTCCGACTAGTTTCTTGTCTGAATTTGGAAATTAAATGAAAGTAAAACTTTTAAAGTCTAAAAATTGATTGATTTGTCAATTGAAGTTGAACACGAAGAATTGAAGTTTCTGCCATGGCTATGGATTCAGTTAAAAATGAAGAACTCCGAAAGCTTGATGATAAGGGTATACAGGTAACTTTGGGACTGTCTGATATATTGTAGTAAGACTCTTTTTTTTTTTTTGGAGTGCACTAATAGTGTGGTCGGAAATATTAACCAGTTAACAATAGGCAGTCAACAACACTATTGCTGTGTGTTTAGTAGGAGCACACCCCATCCTTAACTGGTAACAGTATCGGGCAATGGTTAGTAATACGATACGGGTCAGTCAACTGGACTCTACGAGTCCTCGTTGACCAAAAAGGTTGTGAAAGGTCTAATGCAGAGGCAAAAAAGGTGAAAGATTAGGAGTGGGATTTGGGTTGGGTCAACCCACCCAACCCATGCCCAACCCGAACGTTGGGCGGATATGGGCAACGTATTTCAAAACTTTGGGCAAGCTTGGGCATAAATTTTATGAACCCGAGTTAAATTTGGGCATAAATATTTCTAACTTAAACAACCCGCCCAACCCGAAAAACTATATATACGATATTTTTTATAATTAGTATTATCATCTATCTAGAGAAATTTAAGATATTATCTTCAAATCTGTTAATCAAAATATAAATTATATCTATCTAATTAATCATTCGATATGAAAAGAGTTTATATTATTGTAAATAATATTCAGTTATTTGGAAATTTAAAATAAATAAAGCAATTAAATCTTATTATTACTAAATTTATTATTATGACAGTAACAAACTTGTATGTCTAGTGGAACTTGGGCCAACCCGAGGAACATAACTTGGCGGACTTGGGCAATACCTCAATGGGTTTCACGGGTTCGATGGGAAATATGGGGAAAGAATTCATAGCTCGGGTCTACCTTGGCCAAGCCTTCTAACCCGCTCAACCAACCCAAGTCCCGCCCCTATAAAAGATATCCCAAAAAAAATAAAAAAGTTTTTTATTTTTTTAACAATGAAAGGTAAGTACCCGGAATTGCACTTTGTAATTTTTGGTAGACACTTTGTAAATTCTCTTCTCTAATAAATTCTTTTTCTTTGATCGAGAAAAAAAAAAGTTTTTCCTATCCCCACTTTTCCTATTTTCCATTCCCTTCATAATTTTAAAAGTCAATTTACTTTTCGGTTCTGGTTTTTCTTATGTACTACTTATAAAGAACAATTAATTGGGGGATATGGATTTTAATTGGGGGATATGAATTACTTCCCCCAACCATTTGTGGCTGATAAGGGGTATCTTTTGGGTGCGAAAATACCAGAATATCCCTTCATTAATTAAAAAACATTATGAAATTACTATTTTGCCCTTTCTACTAAACATTAAAATCAAAACCCAAAATCATATATCCCCCTTCTCAAATCAGTACCGGCATAGGCTTATGTTTAGAATTTTTTTTTCTTCATCGTCTTCCTCATCGTTCATTCTTCATCGACGATTAATCGTTGAATCAAAAATTTCTTCGTTGACTAACCTACCATAACCATGCCTCCACGAAAGAAATCAAAAGCAAAACGGAACACTAAATCGATTGCTCAACAAACACATGAACAACGAATCGAGAACATTGCTCAAGAACTAGAAGAGGACGAAGCATCCAACTCGGATGATCAACCAATCATGGCTTCTCTGAGAAGGTAAGTGTTTTTTTTAGCTCATTTATGATTGTTTTAATCGATTTGTAGCCATGGGTTTAGGTTAGAATCGCCAAAATTGGTGAAACTGTGGAGTTGCAGAGAAACCGGCATTGAATCTTAGTTTGAATACCAAGCCGGTTTAGAAACCGGCATAGACTTTTGGTCGAATACGATGCCGGTTTAACTTCCTGAACCTGAAATATCTATACCGGCATACGATAGTAGTTGAACACCAAACCGGCTTGAGTTCCTGAAAATTAGATTTTAGGACCGGCATTCAATTGGGTTGAAGGCTATTCCTAGTCAACTAAAAAACACACAGGAATAAAATTTTTTTACCGGCATTATATCTAGGTTTCGTCATTGCTGGTTTTGAAATACCGCATCAGGTAGTTCAATTCGTGTATGCTTGCGGTTTGACACTTGAAACATTCAAGAAGAAAAAGCTGAAAAACCGGCATGCTCGATATTTGAACATATATGCTAAGTACATGTTACCGGCATTAGTTGTTTTAAGAATTTCAATGCGGTTTACAAAACTGTGATGACTTTTCTTATGTTTGTTTCGTTTGCTTATGTTATAGGTCAAAAGCCAAAGTATCGAGGAAAAATAAAGGTCCTATTCTCACTAAAAAAAGGAGAAAGGACGGTCTTGATACTCCCCAGTCCCTGCCTCCCCCGGGGGATAGATGCGGGTCGCAAGAAGCGTTTGGGGTTTCAAACAAGAGGGTTAGATTGGGAGAGTGGTGGTGAACGTAATGCACTTAGAATCCGTGAAGGTACATTTGTGAACGATGAGAATGATGAAGGGGACACTGAGGATAAAGATGATGAGGTTCCCCCAAGTCAATTAGCAATCCAAACCGAAGTTGGTGAGACTAGTCAACAACCAACACAAGGCAAGGGCAAGGGCAAACACAAAGTTAAAGGTTGTCACCTTCCTCACATTGATGACATGATACCCGACCGCGATGATGGTAAAATTTGGGGTCAAGCTCCGGAACCGAAAGTACTCTTTGGATACAAGAACTCTTGGGCTCGTACAATCTTTCAAACTTATGTAAGTATTTTTTATTTTGTGCATGTGCATTGTTTTATTTTTTACATTATCTCTTAATCGTATTATGTCTTATTTGTAGGATCATACTAAGGCTGTGCGTGTTTGCCGAAACCAAGCCGCGGCTGAGTGGAAATTTTCGTTGGAACATGAAGATGTCCAAACATTAGTAAGGAACTCGGGTTTGTATTCTTTGGTTGAAAATTACTTGAATCCAGATACTTTCACCGTCAATTGCTTTGTCGAAAGGTATCATGGTGAAACCGATACAATGCACTTCCCGTTCGGGGAGATGACCTTGATTCCTGAAGATGCTTATGCCATTCTAGGCTTGAATGTTATCGGAAAATCAATTTCAGAAGGAGTTGAGTCTCGGGACCTAGATTGGCTGAAGTTGCACGATTTGACTGAAAAGTTGTTTGGTTGGGACTTCAAAACTTCTTCGGATAGCTTTTATGTAGCATCGAACGGAAGTAAGACGAAGACATTCAAGCTGACGATGCTTAATAAGATGTTTGAAAATACAAAGGCTAGAAGCTTGGAGGCTGGATGGGACCCACGCATGCATTCGCTATACCGCCGCCACGTACTGTTATACCTCTTGGGCACTAGGGCATTCCCTGACAGTAATGGCAACCGGGTAAGTGCAAACTTTATCCAGTACCTTGACCCGTTGGAAGGTGTGTGTGGCTATTCTTGGGGCACCGCGGTCATGGCACATTTGATGGCGGAGATGAGAAGGGCTTCATTGGCTAAAACAAACCAATGTGAATGTTACCTTGTCCGATGTGTGCCCCACGATGTTGAACAATGGAATGTTGTATTTGTTTGTCTTGTACGTGCAGTCCATCATAAGAACATCACAACACGTATGAGCCAATTGTGAAAGCAAAGGATGCGAAATGAATATTTGAAGCGGCTTCTCGTCCGGACCTCTTTTAATGATACGCGTGTAGTTGTGATCCCAAACTATCTTCTCAAATTCTTGCATAACATTCCTCCCTTCCCATTCCAACCTTTTAATAGTTTCTTGTGCGCTATAAATTGTACTTAGTGAAGAAACGTTCATCTTATCCTTTTCCTTGAAGGTTCGGAGAATCACTCTTGGTTTGATACATGCTTTTGTCATCATCTTGACATCCTCGAATTGATCAGGTTTTAGCTTCGCAACTAGGGAGTGACCTTCAAAATCTTTCGGATCGGGGTGGTTGTGACGGCCAAACCACACCTTACATTCCCATTCTTTTTCTTCTTTACTTTCTCCTCTTAGATAGAATACAAGCTTAAAGGGGCACTCATCCTTTCTCGTAACTGTTTTGTATACCCTCTTAGTCTTCTTTTCATATACATAACCCTTTCTCTTATGGCTATTCTCCTTGTATTTTCCGCTTCTCTCACAAACCATCTCAAAACGAACATATGAATGTTGACTATTCCTCACTAAGACACACATGTTCTTAAGAGCCGTCTCTTTTGCCCAAGCAATTAATTCCTTTTCATCTTTTATTCCCTACATAAGAATGAGAGATTATAAGAAAATCCCAACATTAAATTGTAAAAACTAGGTGGAAGACTTGTTTGGTAACATACCCGAGGTATTTTATAGTGTTCCGACGTATCCCGATGGAGCGGTTTGGAGTTTGGTTGATCGTTGTACAGAATTATCTAAATGAAAATAAAATTGGATTAGTTAAAACCGGCAGTGTCGATAAGTAAATTAAAGTGCCGGTTTTCAAAACCGGCATACAAGGTAATTGTCATTCTATGCCAAGATTAAAACCGGCATTTTTACAAATTAAGTTACTATGTCGGGATATAGTACCTAAGATACATAGATCAAAAAAAGGAATGCCGGTTTTTAAGTTCAAAATATAATTTGTTTCAGTATGTTTTTCCTATTAAACCTACCATCGACATGCAAGGATCTATGCCGGTATCACAAACCGCATGGTGTGTCATGTACGGTTAGTGCCTGTTTGAGTATTCCATACAATATTCGGTGGTTGGTAAAAGTATAAATTCAAACCGGCATGCAATCTTGGTTTGAATGGTACGCCAGATGTTCTTGAACAGTTGGGGATATTTTAAACCGGCATTCAAATTTGTATGAATACAATGCCGGTTATAGAGGTTCCGGCATGGTATTAATATACCGCGCATGCTTGGTTTTCTGCTTTTCGGACGAAATGGCGGTTTGAAAAAAAAAAACAAATTTTCGACCTCTTTGAAGCATTACCTGTGTGTTGGGGATGCTTGTATGTTGAACATGTTTACTTTCTTGAGTTGGTTCTTCACATAACTCCTCATGGTCACGAAAATCGTGATCCAAGGGTGTTGGTTCATCATATAACTCCAATTGGGAGGTGTTATCATTAACTCAAGATTGAAGATATGATTGTTGTTGTAGTTGAGCCAAGGATTCAGCAGCTACAAGTCTCTCTTCAAATTCATCTTCCATTTTCAAAAAAAAAAAAATTCTACTATAAATTTTTTTCCTTCCTTCTACCCACAAAAAATTAAAATAAACTCACAAAAACAAAATATATCCCCCAAATCATTAAGATTTTACTAATCTTAATTAGTAACTAATCCTAATTAGGGAGGGTTAGATTAGGAAATAATAAATTAATTACATAAGGGGTAACCCAGCTAGGATATTCGGATCCCTATTTTGTCCTCTAGTGATATCCCCCGATTAAAATCAATATCCCCCAATTAATTGTTCCTTATAAAAGTCAAATTGACTATGACTATTATATTTTTCTTCTTCTTCGTTAATTTCTCTTTGTTACTAAAAAAGAAAACCAAAATTATCAAGATATAGATCCCGGGAGACTCCATTATTGAAAATTTACCCTAGATGAATCGAATATCTATGAAAATTACGTTAATTCAATTGAGAACCCATCTGTTGAACACGGTTCAGTGGTTATTAATCAATTTAATTAACCATTGATTTCCAAACTATCCCACCACCCCACTGTGAATGATCAACCAAATTATTATGCATTTTCTGATCGGCAAAAACTAGTTTGGATCCCCAACATGACTCTCTAACCTATATAAGCTCTATTTTGTTAATCCTCTTAGTAAAAAGCATAGCTTACTAGCTTAAATTTGTGCCATATAGCTATTAAAGCCAACATGTTACAATCATTACTGATGGTGCGGCCAACGAACACAAATGTCCAGGTATCGGAATAAGTGTCTTATGGAGAGATGAGGTACTCATAGTTTGCTGTCTTAAAATCCACAAAAATTGCATTCACCATAATATCTACACATTGATGCATATTTCAATCAGTAACTTTATTTATTTATTGTTGACTTATAAAAGAACTGGTGATGATCTATGGAGGAGTAGAAGAGATAATGGTCGGTGGTGGAAATGTGACTTGCTGTTACCTAGGTTTTTCTGTTTAATTAGAGGGTGTTATTTTATTGGGTGTAAATAAAAAGTCAAGAATAATATTTAGGACATACGAAATTTATATGGATTGTCCTTAGGATAATTAGGGATAGAATTTTGAGGGATGGGAAATAGGAAAAATAGGGATGGGAAATAGGGAAAACCAAAAAAACAATTAGTTGAATCTAAATTTAAACAGAAAGTAAGACATTGTCGCGTAATAATGTGTTTAATTTGTAAGACATTGTCGCGTAATAATGTGTTTAATTTGTGAAGAAAGGATTAACACAATGTTCCATGGTTCAAAAAAAAAAGACGGCAAAAATCCACTCTATCTCCATGGATCCGTGTGACCAAAAATACACCTTAAACGAAGCTTGCAGATAAAAACATCAGTTAACAATAAGCAAAGGGACTTGAAAATAGGTAAAATTTTGCATCCCAAAAATCCTCAAATATTCCAAAACTGCAAAATAATTCGACAAGGAGAAGATATGGCAAAATAAAATATCTCATATGTCCCTGAGATGATAACGTACTTGACTTCATGATGAACGTAGTAAGACATTTTTTTGGAGTGCGTTAATAGTGTGTTCGAAATATCAGCCAGTCAACTATCAACGGTCAACAACACTATTATCACGTGTTTAGTAGGAGTACACCCGTCGTTGACTGGTAACAGTATGTTGTCAATGGTCAACAATACGATCCGAGTCAGTCAACTGGACTCTACGAGTCCTCGTTGACTAAAAAACGATGATAAAGGTTGTGAAAGGTCTAATATGGAGGCAAACAAAGGTAAAAGACATCACAAAAAAAAAATAAAAAAAAAATTGTTGTTTATTTTTTTTAACAAGGAACAATAAGTACCCGGAATTACACCTTGTTTTTAATTCTTTACCTGCCCGAAAACCCTAGCAATAACAACATTCCCATTCTTTTCCCTTCTCAAATTGTAAACGCAGAAATACTACAATTTCTAACAAGTAGTTAAATGCCCCTCTTTAACAGGAGAAATAAGCTTTTATCAAATAATTCCAATAAAACAATTTCAAGTTTCTGATGCAGGAAACCGCTTTAACAAGGTTTGCTTCTGCCGCATCTGATGCAGCTGCAACAGTAACTCCCGCAGATTCCTCAGCAACCTTACTAACAACACGCTTAGTCCGCCCAGAAATATTCTGAATTGTTTTACAGAAACTTTATAAAACTGAACTTGAGCAAAATATCTTTAGAAATTAGATTAATAAGGGATTACCAGAAAATTTTCTTCTGTTTCATGTAATTCTTCTTCTTTTTCGTCCTCTTCGGTTAAATTTAGATCCTCGGACATCTTTCCCAATACAGCTTGAGTTTTTATAACTATGCAATGTAGAAGAAGTATTAGCAATTCTTTGGAGTATTAAGAAAATTTCGAAAAACAATTTAAGAGAATATAAACTTACCATAATCTACAAGATGATGATACACAATCTTTTTCCACTTTTTGCATATTAACCTACACGTAAATAATGATGCAGTACACAACCGCTTGAGAATCTCTAGTTTAATCTCTACGGGGAGAATGTTAAAATTCTCCATGAAATCTCAAAAGAGGGTTTCAAGAGGAATTGGGTATCCTTTGGAATATCGAGAACAAACGTTACAAACCCTAAATTACAGAATTAGACGACTAATAGAGTTTTTGACTTTTAAGAATATACTAGATTTTGTGCCCGTGTTACACAACGGGAAGGCCCAAAAACCAGCCCCGTTCCGATTCATGTTTAGTGTTTTTGATTTGGTGGACGGGTGCATGTTTAGGATTTCTAGTTTGGTGTAGCTCGGCTTTGCCTCGCCCCGTTCCGTCCCAATTCATTCTTGGCTCGGCTTCGCCTCGCCCCGTCCTGATGCATGCTAGGTTGATTTGGTATGCCATTTATATCAATCCTAGCACACATCTTAACATTTACCTTCACGCAATCATTTATCTGCAACCTTAAATCCCTTAAGCCAACACCAAACTCTTCATCTCAGCTAACACAACTCCTTGTTTTATCAACTGCAATACCAATCTCATCACAGCAGCAACATTAACAGCTATTATCCCTGCCAAGTATCAATTTCACCACTGTAACATCTTCACATCTGCCTAAATAATTCTGGCTTCATATCACCACCTGAAGCTCCGTTTCGTCTCTGGAGCAACTCATATCGACAACATACTCAAACCTCCATGGTTTCCTGCTTAAAGCATTTCACCAGCGTACTAATTTTACAGATTGAATGCGAATGAATGAAACAAAGACATATTAAGAACATGGAATAGCTAATGGAAGTGCAAATGAAAATATTATCACTAAGAAATCAAATGTAACTTAGACGTACGGATGACATAAGACCTTAACCTGAACATCAAACACAAAAACGAAGATGAAGAATTAATCAATCTTTGTAAATAATAGTATTTAACTATTTATTGGTTGCGATCGAGATCTTTTAGTACGGGGAAATTAACATATATCACAGTAAATGGTGAACATCAACTAAATGAGTCAACATAACAATTAAGGGCAGTATACTGGATTACCATCTCCTAGAAGTCCTCACATGTATGTTGTAGTGGACCTTTTACGGCTATGATCGATGCGCGAATTTCTTTCACAACAATTAACATACATTGTTGAGAGGCACTCCTTATTTTCAAGTAGGTGGTGGATGGAAGGGTTTCAAGAGCTGTTGGATGTGAAACAGTCATTGAGCGGGTATTGGATCTCTCCCTGTAGCTTTCAGGGTATTTCTTTTTTAGCCTCAAATCCCTGGATTATAGAACTGAGGAGAGACCCAACTTTCCTTATTCCCTGTAAACTCTAATTCACGTCTTAATCTCAGCCATACGCGCCATCATTCCCTTTGATCCACTGACAATAACAGACTTTCCATAATTTGTTTTCTTGGCAATAACCAAACCCTCTTTCTTTCCTGGCTTCAAAAATCTGTCATACCCTTGGCAAAGACTCATCATACCCATGGCTAGCCGGAACTGGAAACTGAAATTGAGCTTGTGTTAACTGGTGGCTCAGGCATTTCTTTAAATGTGTTGTACGCGTTTTTCTGTTGATAACAGGATATCTCTCCTATCGCTCTTTCCCTGCACAATTCCAAGATTCAAAACAAACCAACTGTTCATAAACCTTTTGGAACTTCACTAATACTTCAAACCGTAACATATTTATACCTCGAGAAAACTTGCAATAATATATTCACTCCCTGGCGTAATAGAATCCTCGAATGACTATGGAACAACCATGTTTTTGTCAACTGAAAATCAATTAAGGTTAGAAAATACCATCCCTGCTAAGTTTTGTTCTACACAGTAAGAGAGCATAAAACCACAATAAGTGTGGATGAGTTTCTTCTTCGCCAACAAAAACTACATACTCGCTCACAGATTTGTTACGGTTCCTTCAGCATATTCGGTCACAGCCATTTTTAATAAAGAAGAAAACTAAACGGAGAAGCTAAATAAACCCTATATTGTATGCGAATAAGAATATGTCGGTTAGGTTTAGATTTTCACGGGTGTATTGTACACTTAACTAACGTCCAGTTAAATTTTTCGTATAAACCAAGTGTAACAAATTTATTGGCTGTAAATCCTCACATAAGTGTTGTATACCCACGTTTTCGCTAACGGTGTTACAAACGGCCAGTTAAATACATGGTGTAAACATAGTGTAATCCAAGTTTTCATTTCCCGACCAATAGAGTCTCGCCAAGTGTCCTCTCCAGAATTACTAATGCCCAAAGCTTTTATCTAATTTAATTTGAGGGGGTGTCACATTCACCGTGCGATGTGGGAGCTCATATGACTTAGTGTTTTAAAGGAGGGGAGATACAGATCCTATAGATAGCTGAATCATAATTGGGCTGGGTTGTATTGTATAACAACAAGACATCCATTATTTTAGCCTACTCAAGTTTCCCAGTTCAGTTCCGAGAATAACTTACCTGTTAATGGGTTATACTCCTCCGTACCACCAAGATCATCGCCGCCAAGCGCCAACTTCAAGATGGTCGCTTAAATGCTATGTCATACAATTGTGTGAAAGGCGCTCTAGGCACATGAGTTGCTCTTTGGCACCTAGACAATAAAATTCCCTTGTATACATCTTAGATTAAGAAGGGAAAAAAAATATCTAAAGTTTTACAAATTTCTATTTTCCATGACGTTTTTACAGGGTGATAGTCAAACAAGATTTTTATAGACTTTCATAGATTTTTAATTTGAGCGACTCCCGGAAATTCTCTGAAAATTTAGAGATTTTTAGTGATTCTATGAGAGTATTTTAGAGAGCCTTTGTGAATTATAGAGACAAAAATGAAACTTGTAGAGACAAAAAAATGAGAATTGTAGAAAGTTTATGTGATTTGTAGAGACAAAACTTGAATAATATCCCCTAATTAATTCCAAACATCTACCAATTTTTTTATTATTCACGTTACAGTAATTATAAAAGTACCACAATTACCTAATAAAAAGTGTCTATTGTCAAGATAAATATCATTGTTGTCCTATGCTTAAATTTTCATTCTCTTTATTCCACTCCTCCCACATTTTATTTGCTATGCTATATCACTACTGATTTCCTATGCGGAGAAAAAAAAATGCTTCACTTCCAAAACCAAAAAATCTCCAAATTTCCAAGTCTCCAGAAATATCACCTCTTGAGGAGAGATTTCCACCATGCTTATTTTCAAGAAAAAGTCTCTCGAAATCTCTGAAAATAACAAATCAATGACTTTCAATTCTCATTCGAATAACAGGAGTGTTGGAGTGACTCTTTTAAAATCCTAATCCAATAACATGGAGTTTCAGAGAATTTAAATGACTTATAAAAAGTCTCTAACCAATAACAAGAGACATTAAGAGACTCTCCAAAAATCTTTATGGACTAACAGTAGGTTTGCGAACTCCCCAAGAGTCATTCAAAATCTCATTTAACTACCCCTTGTTAATATATCCTAATCCTATTCCCAATAATTAGACTCACTGAACTAATTTTGATAATACTCATATCTCATAAATAAGGGTATATTCGAGGAAAATCATGTTAGACTTGGAAGTACTCCGTTTACATAGTGTTGGTCAAGCCAAATCAAAACTCCGCCGCTATAATTTGGGGAGTACTATAAACTAGAACGATATGCCATAAGTCTATGCAGCAGTCAGATTTCATTCTAAGTGTGGTTTCGTGTACTTAGTCAGAAGCATTTTATTTTATTTTTATTTTTTAATTATTATTTGATAAGAGTACTATTATAAGAAACTAATTGGAAGCCTAACTAACTAACTTCCAAAAACGTACAACTACATTAAATTTAACATGTTGTCGTGCTAGCCTACCAACGAGCCTCATAAAAAACCCCAAAAAAGCCAAAGCAGATAGGGGCTGAAATTATGTCGCAAGGGGAGTACATACTAGTCGGATACGTAATAGGTCTATGCAGCAGTCAGATTTCATTCTAAATGTGGTTGCAGTTGCATGTACTTAACTAGGAGCATATTTTTTATTTAATTTCTTGTATTTAATATTTTTGTTTTTTGCGGCCAGACGCCGGTTGATGCTAGCAGTTTCCCAGTTTGCAAAGACGAGATGACAAACACATGGCAAGAAAACAAATAGTTTGTTCCACATAACAACAACAAAATACCAAGCTTCTAAGCATTAATATAGTAATATGCAACAAAACTCGGGCATCAAATACTTGTTCAAATATATATATATATATATATATATATATATGCAAAGAAAAGAAAAGATATATCAGTCTCAGTAATAAAAGAAATTTTTAAAAATTATGGAAAACATAGATGTACATGTTATTCAGTCCGAAAGATTATTGTACCCACATTTTTTATGAACTATGTATTTATTAAAGAAACTAGTTGGTGATTGCACGAGTGTATCTAGTACGCATGGAGTTGCTTAAAAAATCTTACTAATAATGACTGAGATTGCCTGGTCACATATTTTTGTTGCAGGATTCCCTGATTGACTTCCATCCGATGCGTGTTTATCTAGGAAGTTTGCTGCTTGTTTTGTTACACCTGTAGTAGTGTTGGATGGCGTTGTGCGGAATCTGATTCATTTGGAGTTCTATTTCATATAAATATCTTAGCAGATACCAAGGAGGTATTGTAGGAGAGGCAACGAAGCACAAAAGATATTCTGAGTCTATCTTGAAGTGATATGTATTGATCTTTGTACCATGATGATTATTATTATAGAGGCAGAATTCAGAGTAATAATGGAAGAAAACTAGAAAACAGAACACACAAGAAACCAAATTTGAAGAAATTATCTTCTCTCGATTATGAAGAAGAAAACTATTTTAATTCTCTCTTTGTTACGCTCACAATATCTCTAGGTAAATAACCTTAAACTATTTTCTAGGCTTGCTTTTACAATAATTAATTGCCTCACAAACTTTTCTTAAGGTGATTTGTATCACAAACCACACTTCATATGTCTTAGCTATGAGCTAAACATATCTATCTATAGCTTTAACAGTTTTCCAAACCTTTTAGGAATCTATATCTTTATCTAGGAATAATTCATTTTCTAGTTATATTACCTTGTCTAGGAATATTCCTTATCTAGGTTACTGCCTTAAATCAGTATTCCAACCAAAAGTACAAGTCTATCCTCAATCCCTTGTGAGGATCACTAGTTCCGAGAGAGAGGAAGATACACTTGTATCATGCGCCCACCCACCCCCCACCCCAAGAACTTGAACTCTTGTGAAAATTATATTTGGTGGTTAGGGAACTCAAAAGTTCCTTCACCCTGCTGAACCATCTATCTTTATTGGAAACTTGACCTTGACATCTAATTTGAAAAGCGTCCATATCTTCCTGTATTTTCTTAGTCACTCTTCGCTCCATAGCGCAATCCCGTTCGAGTGGTTCTTCTTCTTCTTCCTCGTTCTTTTCTTCAAATACACTAGATGAAAACGTATTATTTTTCTTCGTCTTCGGCTTGGGTGTATAAGAATCCATGTCTGTTTTTAGCACAACCACCTTCTCTTCCGTAGTTTTTGGTTCACTTTGCTTAGGATCATCAACTGACTTTCCCATCTTTAGTTCCCTTGTTCTTAAACATCTTCTTGCTTCTCGAGTACCTCACGAAGATTTTTGCAGAGAGATCTAGTGAAGACCATAAACCACAAGAATCTTCCCTAAAAGAAACGAACCTTGCTATGATACCAACTTGATACGTATTGATCTCTGTACCTTGGTGATTATAATTATAGAGGCGGAATTCAAAATAATAATAGACGAAAACTAGAAAAAAGAACACACTAGAAACCAGATTTGAAGAAATTATGTTCTCTAGATTATGAACAAGAAAACTATTACAATTCTGTCTTTGTTACGCTCACAATCTCTCTAGGTAAATAACCTTAAACTATTTTCTAGACTTTCTTTTACAATAATTAATTGCCTCACAAACTTCTCTCATGGTGATTTGTCTCACAAACCGAAAATACCACTAACATGAAAGAATAAATTATTTTCTAATGATTACCTTCGAATGTGTACGAATATATGATGTGAAAATATCAGTCTTAAGGTGTACCCTTACGACAAATATTACAAGGGCGACCTCGTCACAGCGAGACCAAGACTGATATTTTCCTCTCAAATACACCCCTTGGAACACAGGTTTTTTTTTTCTTAATTAATATATGAACTTTCTTCTTTTAATTAAGAAAATAAAAACAAAACACGTGGAATTGTAATGGACGTTGGTGAGAATTTACATTATTTCCCATGCATAATTTTTGAAATTGGAGACATATTGAAGACAAAAAAAAAACTGTACAAAGTGTTACAGGATTGAGACTCAAATGATAAAAAAAAGATCAGGTGAGCAAACGATAGGAGTCTTAGTCTATAGAGACATCACCGTGGTTATCATGAAAATATACTGTCTGAGTTGAAAATCCAATCGCTAAAAGGAGTTATATAATCTGGATTCTAGATCTTAAGCCAAGAGACTACAATTTAATTTATAAGCTATTCGGCTTTTATTGGAGAAAATTTTGTTATTTCGTTTTTTCCACACCTGCCAGAGAGTAGCATGAAGAGGAACCCTCCAAATGATAGCACTATCACATTGTAAACCACCTATCCACCAACTGAGCAAAAGTGCTAGGTAAAGTCCACTGCCACCTTGTGATTTGGGGAATTAAATCATCTAAAATTCCTACCGTAAAACTGCAGATCAAAAGTAGTTAGTCCACGGACTCATGTTCTATATCGCAAATCCCACAAAGACTTGAAGTTATAATTCCCTATTTTCCAGGTTGTGTCTTGTTACGACTCTGTTAAGCAAAGCCTGCCAAAAAAAAAAAAAAAAAAACAACAAATATTTGTAGGAATCTGTGGGAACCAGACAAAAGAGTTAGGAAAAGGAGTATAGCCTCAATCAGAAAATTGTTTTTAAGCAGCCAGCCACAAGTAAAAATCCCTGAAGAAAAAACCCATTGCTAGATCAGTCATTTTTTCCGATGCATAATCGATTATATCACGGGCCCAATACATGAATGGGCCAGTGAAATTTTCCGGTCATGAAAAAATTTGAAAACACGAGTCTGGTAGTAGTTTCCACATTAAAAAAAAGAAGGCTGTTTTTAGGCATACATAAAACTTTCGAGACATACAAAATGATAGTCTCATCTTGGGTGACCTAATAAGGGGTAACCTATGGGTAGCTCAATTACCTATATATCCTTAACACAAAAATCTAAAATCAGCTTCCCTTAACATCTCTTCTTCTTCTTCTTCCTCTTCTAGCCGAACTCTTCCCCTCCCGCGAAAGAAAAACTCTTCACCTTGATTAATTGTCGATTCGTAAAAATTTGATTGTCGATTAAACTGAACTACATAATGTCTCGTACAAAGAAAAGCAGGGACTAGGCAAACCAAATCGTCTTCTAATCCATCAATTGAAGAAGAAGAACCAATTGAAGATGAAGGTGTAGAAACTGAAAATCAACCACCAAGTGAACAAGAAATTGAACCAACTGCATCTCCAACTCCGGAAATGAGGATAAGAAAGTAAATTTTACAAACCCAAACTCCTATTTGTTGTTTTTCATCGATTAAATCACGGTTACGGTGTTGGGTTCGGTTCAAAATTGAGTTGCGTTTTTAGCCGAAATGTTCTTCACAAAAGCTTCCTGTAAATGTATATGAACAGTTCGACTTGATATTTCATGAAATTTCAAGCCGAACCTAGTCATAGAAAGAGATGCATAGGGGTTCGGCATATTCGATAATCATAATATGTGTCGAACTAAGCACATTTACAAGGTTCAGCTATTACGATATTCACAAGATGTGCCGAACTAACACAAAATTATTAACCCAGGAATGTACATGATCAGGTTCGGCTTATATTCTACTCATTCAAATAGCCAAACAATGTGTTTCCAACAGGTTCGGCGCTTACGAATTTCTAAATATAAGTCGAACCCTAAACATTTTTTCTTCCAGACACTTCAGTGTAGGGTTCGGTTTGTTAGGACAATTCGAACCAAGACGAACTCTGGTCTACACGGTAGGTTCGGATATTAATCAACACTTTCAGATAGCCGAACTGTTCATCCATACTCGCCGAACCTTGGTGAAAAAACACAAACTTTTGATGATTTTAACCTACAAAGGTCGAACTTCGGGAACAGCCTAAATGCATACAATTCAAGGGTTTGTTGAAAATATCCAACAAGATAATTGGTATGTGTTAGTTTTTGAGTTTGAGATTGAGCTTGAGTTGTTTGAGTTTGAGATTGAGCTTGAGTTATTTGTGTAATTGGTATGTATTTTCTTAGGTTTTTTAGATGAAGAATTACTCTCCTCATCTATTGAATCAAATACAAGTTACAAGTTTTTTTTCTCACTTTCCCCTTCTCCTTCTAAAAAACGTAACTTTTTTTTTCTTACTCAAATATTTTTATCTACACAAATTTATAACTAAATAATCTTAAAACTAATCACTAATCAGAATGATTTTAACTAATCATTAGTATTAACACTAATCCTAAAATGGAAAATTTGCCATTATCAAAAATATTTGGTTAAAGGGCTTCTGATTTTGCTATTTACACTCCTTTTTTGTCTTTACTTGATATGCCCTAAAAAAATTCCGTATGCCTAAAAACAACCTTCTAAAAAAAAGCAAGTTTGGCTTATCAAGTAAGCCCAACAGGACTTGTTAAGAAAAGCCGGTGATTTATTAAAGAACGTTATTTTGGGGACCCTTGTTTATTTGGGGGGACCATTGATTTTTAAGGCACCCATCCTATATTGATAAGGGTTGTCTTAAAGTCATATGAGTTTAACAAGTTTCCCTTACCCTATTTAACATTATCCCTAATTAATATTAGCCCACCACCGCCGATTACCACCACCACCACCTCCGACTATCACCACCACCAACCACCGATTACCACCACCACCTCCTCCCACCACCGCCGCCGCCCACCACCACCACCTCCTCCGATTATTACCACCACCACCTCCGATTATTGAGTGACTAAGGTGATAAAAGAAGAAGAAGATGGATAAAAGAAAATATTTTGAGATGGGTGAATATGGAGAAAAAAACATCCTCTGGGTACTCAAGTATGCTTGTAACTTAGTGAATGTTGCTATAAACGTCCTAAAATATCTTGAAAATCAAAATTGTAACAAATAAAATTTCAACCATGTCAACAAAGTTCGGTTATATTATATGAAGAACATGTAACCGAACTTTCTGCAAATGCAGTTCGGTTAATAAATCCAAAATCGCAGGCAACCGAACCAGATCTTTAATGGAGTTTTTGTTTGTTCGGCTAGCTGATAAAAAAATCAAATGTAACCGAACTACTATGCTTGAGTTTACAGAGTTTTGTTCGGTTCAGTCGACTACACCACGTTGTAACCGAACTTTAAACAACAGAGTTCGGTAAGTTCGCAGAATTTTGTTTTCTGCGATTAAACCGAACTCAACATTTGGCTATATAGAGAAGAGTTCGGTTTTGAAATTATTTTGTGAGTTAACCGAACTCATTTACCTATGTTCGGTTGGTTCACAAACATCAACGCAATCCATCTCCCAACCGAACTGCAGGTTAAAAGTAACCTAGTGTTAGAAGTTCGGTTGGTTCGCAAACTTCAACATATTTTGCGAATCAACCGAACTGAGCTTGTATATGCACATATGCAATTAGGAAAACATTCGGTTAAAATAAAAACTTAACAATTTTTGCGATCCAACCGAACTGCACTTGCAAATGCATAAATGGAATTAGCCCATAGTTCGGTTAAAAGTATTTTTTGCGAATGAACCGAAGTCTGGGTTCGGTTGAGAAAAAATTAACCCGTGATAACCGAATTCTTAGTTCGGCTAAGACTTTTTTTTGCGATGTAACCGAACATGTCTCTGGAGAGAAAAAAACCTCCATTAAACCTCTCTGCAACTTCCATTTTCAACTCATTTTGATACTTTTCATTTTTTCAACCAAAAACGAATGACAAGCAATGAGTTTGTGAGAATATCTTTGTTAATGATTTAAATTAAGCTACATATATAGAGGTGGTGGTGGTTGGTGGTGGTGGTAATCGTAGGTGGTGGCGGTAATCGGTGGTTGGTGGTGGTGATAATCTGAGGTGGTGGTGGTGGTAATCGGCGGTGGTGGTGGTGGTGGGAGGAGGTGGTGGTGGTGGTGGGAATCGGAGGTGGTGGTGGTGGGTTAATATTATTTTTTACTTAATCATTTCAGTAATGATTTCACTAATTATAACCAAAACATAATCAAAAGGGTAGTTTAGGTATTAAGAAAAAAATTTTGATAAGGGCACCCTACCCTAAAATAGACAATGGTCCCCACAAATATATCATGGTCTCCAAAATAACGTTCTTATTAAAGAAATCAATTCTGGCTTAGTAAAGAAGCCCAACCAGCTTTATTGAAAAAGCCCACCGATTTATTAAAAAACCCATCTCATGCTTATTATAAAATCCTAATTGGGCTTTGATGCATAGATTGCAATTATTGTCGTTGCCTTCATGCAACTTTTGTTGGTCTTTTTTTTTTTGTTGTTGTTGTTGCTGAAATCAATTTACTTTTGATAGCTTCGATGACTTTCACGTTGCCACTTTCCAAACTGTTGGGCGCTCTAGTTGGTGTAACCAATGGATCATCTTTGAAGATGCCTTTTCCTCTGTATCTTCTCGCGAGTTGTCTGAGATGCGTTTGCATCTTTCTCCAAAGTATCCTCTTGTGTAGTTAGATAATATTAGAGACACTCCTCCATTCAGATGATTAAGTACTAAATATTGTAGCTATTGAAACTCTTTTTAATTGTTAAACAGTCAATCATAATGGTTTCGAGCCCACTTTTCACCTGAACATCTTTTTCCCATAGGTTCTTATTTGAAGACCTTCTAACAATATTTATCATGGTTGTTATAGAAACATTTTTTTTTGGGACTACTCAAAAAATGGGGGACTACTCTTAAGTTTTAGGGGTGGATATTAGAAGTAATATTTGGTCACCCCTTATAAAAATATATTTAATACCAATTTTACCCATGATTAAAAACTGATTAGTTATTCTAATGATTAAAAATTGATTGGTTAGTGATTAGTGATTTATAAGTGGGATTGTTTTGTCATAAACATTATTATTGAGAGATATGAAGAAGAAGAAGGTAATAGGAAGAACAAGATGGGTGCACCCAAAAAATATTTTTTTGAGTTTAGTAATTATGATATGAGTGATTCATGTGATACTTCAGAATCAGAAACCCCTTCACCTACTAGTGTATATTTCAATACTTCTAATGATCCGGAAATGAGTTATTTATTAGACGATGAAAGCTTTTTGCCCCAAACTCAAGCTAACCAAAAAAATGATGGATTTTATCAGCCACAACCAGAAGATGAAGCTATTGGCACTCAGGTATGCCTCATATTTAGTTAATGTAGCTTGAATTGTGCAAAAAGTTGGCCAAACTCAAAATTTCTGGAAAAAATTCGGTTAGGTCAACCTAGTTCGGTTACCAAATTTAGGTTGCGAGGTAACCGAACCATTCTTAATGTGTAGTTCGGTTACTAAATTTAGCAGACGCATGTAACCGAACTACATGTTAATGGTGGTTTTCTAGAGTTCGGTTATGTTTTTCCAGAACATGTAACCGAACTATTTTTATGGAGTTTACAGTGCATTGTTCAGTTAAGTCGAGTTTAGTCCTTTTGTAACCGAACTTTTTGTTCGGCAAGATCGCAGAATACATATACACGGCATTGTTAACCGAACCCATATGTTCGGTTTAGTCGAGTTTTTAAATTTCATGGCCGAACTTTTGCATATAAAATTTAAAGATCGAGTTCGGTAAGGCCCTAATTTTTTTCTGGAAACTACATAACCGAACTTTATGTTCGTTAGGGTCGATAAAAAAATTTAGATTGCCGAACTTGTAAGCATTTCTTGTTTATGGTATTGACGTTGTGCTATTACTTGTAGGTTCCATGTGATCCAATAGAACCAATGCAAAACCAATCTTCCCCAGTTGGTATTTTGTACGATGACATATCCTATCACTACATGAATGACTTGGTATTCACAAATCCGGAAGATGCAAAGATTTGGGATAGACAACATGCACAAAAATATATGTGTGTATTAGTATTGAATGGGAGACAAAGCAATACTCGCTTTGAAATGGTTTGTGAGAGAAGCGGTGACCCCGATAAAAGCCATAAGAGGAAGGGTTATGTTTATAAAGGAAATACAAATAGGAAAAACAAAACTTTCTCAAAGAAGATAAAATGCCCATTCAAGCTTGCATTTAGTTACAACGAAGAATTAAAGGGATAGGTTGTCTACAGGGTTATGGAAGTTCGTCATAACCGCCCTCGTCCGGAGCATCTTGAAGGATATTTCATAGCGGCCAAGCTAACTCCTCAAGAGATGGACAAGGTAGCTTATATGAGGAAAATGGCTTTTTTACCTGTTCAAATGCTCCAAATGCTAAAGGAGGATAACAAGGATAACCACTCATCTTTGTCCACCATTTACAATACAATTGAGACAATTAGATAGAAGGAATGAAGAGATAGACAATTGATGCAACAATTGTTTTTTTTGGCCAAAGAGAAAGACTACGTGGTTCAAAAGGATGTGGATTCGGAAGGAGAGATAACACAACTATTCATTGCGCATCCAACGAGTGTTCAATTGGCTCAATTCTTTCATGAAGTTCTAATAATAGATTGTACTTATAAGATGAACAAGTACGAGATTCCATTGTTGAATATTGTTGGCCATACTTCGACGAAGTCACCGTTTACCGTGGAGTTTTGTTTCTTAAGGGACGAGCAAGAACCTAGTTACATTTGGGCACTACAATAACTTAAGGAAATCTTCCGAGGTGATGATATTCCTGGGGTTATAGTGACCGACAATGAAGTCGCATAGATGAATGCAATCGAGGTAGTGTTTGCATTAGCACACAATATGCTTTGCACGTTCCATATATAGTGTAATTTGATGAATAGGTGCAAGCCAATAATTTTTCCACCCAAGAAAAAAGGATATGAAGAGATTAAGATGCTACCAGAACATGAACGAGCGGATGCAAAAGAGGAAGTTGAAAAAAAAAATACAATATAAATTTCGTTAAATGGCTTGCATTTAACGGTGAATGGGAATCATTGTTTTGGTCCCTTACCGAGGAAGAGTATTATCTAAATCTTGCGGAGTTTATCGCCCATTGGGATACTCCCGATTACCCCGATGTTGTATCGTATGTTCTTAGCCAATGGTTGGAACCACACAAAGAAAGGTTAGTTTATGCCTTTACCAACCAATATAAACACTTGGGAAATCAAGCATCAAGTTTAGTAGAGTCGGATCACCACCGGTTGAAGAAGAATCTCTTTAGATGTGTTGATAATTTCGTATCCGTGTGGAACGCTATGGAAAATTGCTTCAAGCGCGACATTGATAGAATTAAAGAGAAGTTACAAAAAGTCTATGGGACTCCCTTGTTCAGGGGAATCCATTACAACGTATCTCGGCAATGTATGAAGTTGTTGATTATAGAAATCGAGTTGATAGATAAATGGGAAACCACGGCGGATGAGGTGTGTGTATGTAACATGAAGAAGTCTATGGGACTCCCTTGTCGCCATATGATATTCAACTACGAGCATGGCATAATCCTTTTAAGCGAAATTGATCCATTTTGGAATCTTCTCAGTTCCATCCCTCCTCCAAAGGGAGAAGAAGCCTAAGAATAGTTTGGTGATAACGAAATGGTTAGAACCGTACTAAAGATGTATCGCGGCATGAACAAGCTCAAAAAACAAATCTTTTGGGATGACATGAGGAAAATCATATATCCAGAAATGCAAGAGAATGTTTATGAACCGGCAAAAGGAAAACTCAAAGGTAGACTAAGCAAAAAAGAAACAAAAAAGCAACTAAGAGAATATGCAAAGGTGTTAACGTAAGAAGAAAAGTCAACAAACAAATACTACAAATCCTTGTGGCCATGAGTATACTGCAGCAATATACTTGGAGAAAACCAAGAAATGGGGTAGGATTATTGCGGATAAAGGTGAAACAAGTGAGTGAGTTTTGAAGAAAAAGGGTCTGATGTGTCCATCACAACCAAGACGACCATCTTCCGGCGACGTGAAGCTTAAGTCTCCAATGTGCCCCATCCAAACATCTTCCCTAGACGTAAAGCTTGAGGCTCCAAATAAAGACTATTTGAATGAGATACCTCTACACATTAGAGATTACGTTATATCCACCGACGACGTTCCTCCAGATGGTAATTATGGTTTTCATGTTTTCAATCAACAACTTGATCCTTTCATCGAAGGTGCCAAGCGAAATAATGGGTGTGCAATCACTCATATAAGGCAAAGGTTGTTGTCAAAACTAAAGGAGAATCCGACATTTTACAAGACAATGTTGTGGGATGGGGAGGATAGTATCAATGAGCAATTTGTTAGGTATTAATGTCGTCTTCTTGAGGGCCAACCAATCACAAGGGATTATTGGATGAGCATGCCTATATGTGGACACTTAATCGCCGAGGCATTCAATTGTGTGGTTCATTGTTTCTCAAAACGTGCTAGTTTCACCTTCACCCCAAAAACAACCCTATGTATCGAACAACTCAAACGAAGGAGATGTGTGATGTCATTGATTAACAACAACCACTTTATAGGCCTCCGGTTAAAACCTGATTGTCCATTGCCTCCAATATGTGCAACCTCTTATTGTCCTGCATTTAATCCGGATAGAATGTTGGGTTGGTATATCATGTATGAGCATAACATGGAGATGTGGAATGCTTTGAAGAAGTCCGAAGAAATTGTACATGAAGGTCAAATTTCAATTGAGGATGATTAAATGACGCATGTAATGGAACTAACTATGCTTATGAATGTAATACTATGTTTTTTGAAGAGTGGTATTAATTATTGAGTAAATGTTAGTATTTTCTGGTGTTTCCAGCTTATATTTCGGTTAGATTCTTAAATATATTAGGTAGCCGAACACTAAGTTCGGTTAGGAAAACGAATATTACCAGGTTGCCGAACTATAGTTCAAAACCTAACATATAAAATTCTGAATTTGACATTGAAGTTCGATTAGGAAATGAAATTACAAGACAAAGCCGAACTGTATGAAACAGAAGTTCGGTTAGGAAACGAAATTACAAGACAACGCCGAACTGTACGATACATGACGCCGAAATTACAAGGCCCAAGAGTAGTTGTTGATGTCATCGAGATCCTCCAAAAGCTGTAGATAATGTGCATCCACCCTATTTCCAGAAGTGTCGGGGAAAATAATAGTTCCTAACTGATATAACCAATAAGCAGTGACATGATTCCTAAGGGTCTCCCTGTCCATCACCAACTTTCCTTTCTGCACCTTCTTTTTTGTCCCTCCAAACGTTGCCTTCAACTTTACCAACTTGAATTTCCTTAGCTTTTTCTTCAATGCTCCATTTGCCTCATATGCATTATACTCATCGCCACGTTTAGGGGAGCTCACAGAACGTCTAAACTCACATTGAGTCTTTCTTGCATCCCATCCAAGACATTTTACAGCCAATTCTTCTAGAGCTTGATAACTCATTAAGGGGTTGTAGCCTTCTCGAAGTCATTTACCTTCCACTGGTAAGCTGGCGATATGGTTGGAATCATCAGAAGTAATTCCCATCTCGCAAAATGGAAGATGCATTGTATATATCTCTGGATAATTCCTCTCGAGAAATTCGGATACGGCAACAACGTCAAATTCCACATGTGCATGCTCAACAGCTCTCCATAACACACATTCTAACCTTCGCTACAAACTCTTCACACTCCAAAGAAAGATCCCACTTGGACGACTTTTGACATTTAATAAGACTAACTGCATCATTATGATCCTACGAAAAGAAAATAACACTATTAATACTTGACGAAACATGTCCCAAAAAATTTAGTTTTGTTGGTAAATAATACCTTTGTCGCATAGATCTTTGCATCCCATGAGTGTTTGTAGCCAAACAATGTTTCCCCTCCATCTTTTGGAGTACCATAAGTTGGGTTCACTGGTGACAAACAAAAATTAGCAGGGGGAATGTGTGAGTATTTAGCACTAGGTGGCTTCGGCTTCTTTTTCTCTTTAACGGGAACAATTTCTTTCTCTCCCTCCTCTGCATCCGCTTTATCCTCTTCCTCCTCTTCCTCCTCTTCATCCTCTTCCTCCTCTTCATTCTCTTCATCCTCTTCCTCCTCTCCCTACTCTACATCCTTTTCACCCTCTCCCTCCTCTTCCTATTCATCCAAGTCTTCCTCTTGTCCTTTTCCTTCTTTTCCCTATCCTACTTCTTTTTCCTTTACATTTTTAACGTGTTCTCTTTGTTGTTCAGCCTTTTCATTTCCTTTCTCTTCTTCATCATCATTCTCTTCCTCAATAAAATTAATATTCCCCAACACTTCTTCGTTGACATCTTGGATCACATTACAAACATTCTCTTGGTTGACTTCCGGTAACGAGCCCTATCCATGTTTAGAATTTTTGGCACCACGGTTTCGGAAATCTAAATGTTTTGCTCCACGAGGGGTGGGAGTTTTCAAATCCTCATCTAGGTGTAGTTTCAATATTTTTCCTTTGTTCCTAAATAACAAAAACCAAAGTACTAGCTATACATAAGAGAATGTTGTGTTATCAAATCAAATAGAACTAAAGAATGAAGTAAACACAACATCTGGAGTTTACAGAAAATAGTTCGGTTACCTGATAAAAATAGACGTAACCGAACTAAATATTTTGAAAGTTCGGTAAGAAAAAAAAACTTATCGACCAAACCAAACTCATTCTTTCAAAGAAAACAATGAGTTCGGTTAGGAAAGTTTTCTTTTCGAGAACACCGAACTCACTAGGTAGTACTTGACTTAACCGAACTGTTCTTATTTTTGGAAGTTCGGTTAGGAAAAACTAGGGTTACAAAAAAATCTCCTAACCAAAATCTACACTGTAACTACCATTTTCAATGAGTTTTCATGATTTCTAGCTAATCGATTTGTTCAACAAATAACGAATTCAAAAGAATGGGTATGAAGGAAATTACCCGCGGATTTGCATTTCACTTGAATCGGACTTGTTGGTTGTTGTTGGATGATTGATTTTGCCTCTGAATGGTGGTTCGAGTTGTTTATGAATTAGCAATTGTTTTGTGAGATTCACTATATGTGGGAGTCCCGGACTCAATCCTGGAAGTCTGGGTGTTTGCTTGGTACGCATTGCTTATAAAGATTGATTAATCGAAGATGAATTTTTTTCAAATCGACGATTAACGTCGATGTCTACGAAGAAGAAGAGGAGGAGGAAAAGAAAAGAAGAAAAAGAAGATGAAGAGGAGGAAAATAAAAAGAAAAAAAAAACTGATTTTAAGTTTTAATTTAGGTTTTAATTAGGTTTTAATTAGTGGGTAGTGAGTTAGGTTAGTGGGTTATTAGGATTAGTTATAACGTTAATTAGAATAAGGGAAGATTAGTCTTCCCTAATCTTTTTTTATCACAAAGTAGTCCCCCATATTTTTTGAGTAGTCCCCAAAAAAATGATTCTTGTTATACACCATCCCCTGTTCTTATGGGGCCCAGTTTTATTTATTCGAAACACCAAATTATATGTAGCCTTCCATATTCCCCTAAATAACCACAAAAAACTCGTGCCAAACTAGGGCCCAACATTAGGCTGTTCTGTCCTTTTATACCAAATTCTATCCAACTATGGAAATTTTCTTAATCATTTAACATGACTATTAGACCATCTAATCCTTTAAACTCCTAAGCCATGCGAGGCCATGCGTCGCGCGGTGAGAATACCCACCGTTGGGTGAGCGTCACCTCCCCCTTGAAAATTCTCCCTTCCACTTTTTCTCTAATTACGTGAATGAAACAACAAATATCTTTTTCGGTGGAAAAAAAACGGCCAAAAAAAGAACGGAAAAAAAAAACATAAAAAAGCTTTCTCTTTCACGGCGAGAAGATAAAACTCCAACAAACTAAAACCCTAAACCAGCAAAACCATAGCATGATGTTTGATCTAGCAAAATAGAAACTTGCAAGGAGCACAAGACTTTCTCTTTTACTGAACAGGAGATTCTATGTGCAGATGAGATGTTACAGGATCCAATCAAAAATTTATACGGGAGAAGAAAAAAAATCCAGGAAAATCAGATAAAGCTAAACCTATACAACCGAAAATACACAGCCCTAACTTTCCATCTTCTCTTTCACTTTCTCCCTCTGCGAATCTCCTTTTGTATTCTTAGTTTTTCGATAAGTTACTTTCAAATCCAGCGACGATGGCTCCATCTACCAAGCAATAATAAATCTCAAAGATTTTCATAGATTCAGTCTTCAAGTTATTTTATCACTTTTGGATCGCAAAACAGGTATTTTGTTGATTTCCCAATGGGTTTCTATGATTTGTTAGTATTTATTATTTATTTATTTATTTTTGATTTCGTATTTCTGAGTATAAACATCAATTTTGATTTTGTAGGCTTGGTTATCAAATCCGATCATATAGAGAATAAGGTTTGCTCTTCTTCTTTTTTAATTCTGATTTTGCTCTCGAATCCATAGATTCACTATATTGTTGTTGAATAAACCCATAAGTGTATTAGTTGTTTTCCAGGAGGGTGGTAATTGAAAATATTTTTACCTTGAGATGTATCAGTATAAAATAAGAAGAATGAGCTGCAATAATTAACACCGTTCAGAAACTGTTTTTTTCTTCAAAATCCCATAATAATATCATAAGTAGGTTTTTGTAATGCTATGTGATTTCTGCTAAGAAAAACATTAAATTTACTAGCATGGTTCTTATTCTTACCCCTTAATGTAGACGCACGCTATTGAATTACACTGCTGGGAAGGTATGGATGCTGACTGTGAAGTCTGATATGAGATTATCTCAACTTGACATAATTTGTTTGGGAATCTGCAAAGGGCACTATCACTAAAGATAAGGATGATGATGAAACAAGGGACTATAAAAATCTGTTTAGAAATTTGAAGTTCTTCTTAAATCATTAAGTAACTTTTCTTACAATATTTTACTTTTGAGGAATAATATTCTTATGATAAATCTATCACCAAACGAACTCTTTGATGTTGGTTTTGTGTTCCATTACTTTTAAACTAATTTGGTGCTCAAGAAAATAATTTGACGCATATATTTCTTCAAATTAGTGTGTGTGCTTTCTTTGTGTTCCCTTAGCTCTTGGTATTTCCTTAACTCTTTGTATTATGCATCAGATACCAAATGAGTCCTTGCTTTTTGTGATTTCAGCTTTTGGTGGTGAAGTTTCTTGGGAGGGAGGTCCATTTAGTGAAGCTGAATCACATATTACGCATCAGGTGAGTATGATTTCAATGTTGCCTTTCCCTTAGAAATATAATGAAGACATTAAAAATACGATTACCTTGGCTAAACATGATGCTTTCTTTTATGGAAGATATGATATTAAATAACTTTGTGCAAAAATACTGAATATTAGTTGATAAAAACGAGCTCAAAATCATTTATGAGCTCAAAATCATTTCCTTGGGACAAGGTATGTTTTTAGCTCACTAATAGAAGAACAAATGTACTGAAAAAGCTGGAACTCAAATTTTGAATTTGTTATTGGTACTGGCTTAGAGTAAGGGGCTTTTTAACTGGATGACTTTCTATGGGTTTAAGTTGTCTAATGATTTTTGTTGTATTTGTTTGTCTAATGAGAACGTCGATTCTTATTAACAAAAATTTCATTATTAGTGTAAGTGACACGCTTTATGGGGTGTATTTAACCTCCGCAATATCAAACTGTTTGCGACGATTGAAACTGAGGAGTCTTAAGATTCAAGAGTCAGCCAGTGCATCGTACGTATACAACTTCGTTCTCTTATATTCTTATCTGCATTAGTTCTTAAATATTTTTTAACTATGATGAGGTTTTGAAATTATCACATTGCAGGTTCATTATTTCCCACAAGCTAGCACAATAGCCTTACCGAGCATATGATATATATACTGGATGCAACAACAATAGGGAAAAACATTCACCTGTATGGAAAAAATATTTGGATAGTGCATGTGGGTGCAATATATGTAATCAACTTTATCGGTGTATGTAGGTACAAAATCCATCTGAAGGTCTTGGATGACACCTCCAATGCAGTCTTCATTTTTAGGGGTAAAGTAGCAAATCATTTCACGAATTACAGGAGTGGATACAAAACTGTGTTGCAGGAGTGGATAAGTCAAGATGTATGAATTAGGGTGTTGATTTATCCCTGCCATCTCAGTCACTGTCGGAAGAACTAATAAACACATGTATAAACCATTTTTTTATATCTGCATACTTTTTCTTATTTTATCATCAATGAAACAA
Source organism: Papaver bracteatum (assembly GCA_023529315.1). NCBI lineage: Eukaryota > Viridiplantae > Streptophyta > Magnoliopsida > Ranunculales > Papaveraceae > Papaver > Papaver bracteatum. The sequence continues at coordinate 247,729 of JAJJWX010003815.1, read as the reverse complement.
TTGTAGTTTTATTTTTATTTTTTAAAGAACCATTTTTGTGACACCCACTTGCAATTTTATTTATTTGTTTGTGCGGCATAGAAGACAAACTAACTGTTGGTATATTGATTTTGAAATTCTACTGTTTTGAAGTTTTATCTTGGGTCAGAAAGAAGTTTTATTTATGTTTTAACTTTCTTGGATCTATCTTACATGCCAGTTTGTGCTATTAGTCAATATCTTATAAGAACAGTCTTCCCTATAAGTAGAAAGGTTTATAGACTATGAGAAGAAGGTTCTTATTAGTTACTAGCCAATTGCTTAAATTAGAACCATGAGAACTTCTTCTGGAATAAACTATAAGTCGCTAATCTGCATCAAATAAGATTTGTGGAAAGTTCTTTTGACATAAAATGAGTGGACATGGGGGAACAAGGAGTACAGTTGTTGGTTTGTTTGTTACTTTGTTTCGTAGGTGGTCATTTCACATTGACATATATGCATGCACTTGCTAGGGTTGACATAGGTAGGATTTACAACTCCTCTGTTGTGCTCTTTACTCTGCTGTTACCTTCATTATACTAACGCACTAATTGGATGGAAGGCTGAACATACCAATTTCGTTACAGGAGTCCGAAAGAGAAGTTAACCATTGTGATACTTTTTACGTTATTTATTTGAAAATCTTCAATTTAAACTCCATTCTCTGTGTGTTTTCCTTCCATTTTTTCATTAATGCATAATAAAAAGGTCATTCTATGTTATGTTATACAGGTGTACATGGGAACACACACAATCATGAGAACAATCGAAAGACAAAGAGAAACATGAGACAAAGAGCGAAAATTAGGATGCAGCAAATGAATCAGTAGGCGGTCTACTAAAAATACATATACCATTGCAATGGCAGAAGGATAAACTGTGAAAGGCTCTCAAGAGGAGGAAAAAAAGTCCAAGCTATTAAAACTTCCACGGTTGGTAGGGCCGGGGTTATCAATTTTTGTGTTTATTGCTACCCGGGATCCTTATGTTTTTTTGGCGGTGATATCGCTTTGATGCAGAAGACAGAAGATGACTTTCAAAAATGCAAATCCATCTTCTGACTTCAGATTACAAAGCTTACTTTATGAAAAATTGTGTATTGAGCAGCTTAGTAAGACTTGAATAGACAACTACAAAATAATATTTGTAAACAAAATACTGCACACATAATTATGAGAACGGTTTGTGAGTGTGCTGCTTCTACTCTTTTCTGTATTTTACCGTCACACCAAATTAAAAACGCAAATAAAAAATCCAAGGCCACACCAAAAAAAAGTATGGTTAAAGACGATGGGGCAGGGAGAAGTCACGTCATACTAAATCAAAAATTCTAAGCGACGGGGCTGGGCGAATCCATGCATGCCACACCAAATCAAAAATTCTAAGCGACGGGACGGCGAAGCCGAGTCACACCAAATCAAAAATCCTAAGCATGCATCGGAACGAGGGAGAGGCGAAGCCGAGCCATACTAAATCAAAAATCCTAAGCATGTAGCGGAACGGGGCGGGGCGAAGCCGAGCCACACCAAATCGAAAATCCTAAGCATGCAGCGGTACGGGACGGGGCGGGGTGAAACCCCACGACACCAAATCAAAAGTGCACGATGGGGCGAGGTGAAGCCACGTGACACCAAACCTAATATATGATTAAAAGAACAAAAACGATGGTGGTGGATTTTGGGTCCGCCCGATGTGTAGCACATGCACAAAATCTTTGCCACATAGTTGTGGTTTTCTTAAGCAAAATATGCACAAGAGCTTTTGCTGTTGTTGGTTGTCTTAGATGAAAGTACATGCATCATATTACTTTCATGAATTTCAATATGGTGGATGGTTTGCGAAGTTGCCCGGTACGTAGCACGGGTCAAAAATCTAGTATCATTTATACCCAGAACAATATTACAGAATTAATAAAAGCAGAGAATATAAAAATTGTGATAAGGTCTTCAGACTCTTCACACATGACATGGGGCATGTCATCTTCACATGGCGTGAGTGGAAACATGTTATCTGGTTAAAAGATACGAGTACACGATTTTGTCATGGTTATTGCCTTATTGGCGATTTGAGGTGACTTTCTATGTCATATTAGCTTGATTTCCAATCCATAAACGATCTTGGACCCACCATATAGAGACTCATGCTACACATGATCAATTTAAAAATGGATCAAATCACAATATAAGTCAAATGTAGGAATGGGTAAGAAATTCAAGAAGTTGTGAGCACATCAGAGTGAGTGAGTGAGAAACTGAGAGATGTCAACACCAACCCCATCTTCAGCACCAGTTCTTCCATGGAAAACAAAGATTTCTACATTTCTCCTCTCAACAGCCATTGATTTCTCACGCCGCAACAACGGCACTGTCAATCGCGGTCTCTTTAATTTCTTCGACACGAAAATCCCATCACAACCAGCCCAAGGACTAAACATCACCGATATCACTGTCGATCCATCTCGTAACCTTTGGTTCCGTCTCTACACACCAACAGCAACATCAGCAGTTACTAACTTAGCCTCCACCACCACCGCAGACGCTGCTCTTCTACCTGTTTTCATCTTCTTTCACGGCGGAGGATTCGCTTTTCTTTCCGCTGCTTCTGTTGGTTACGACGCCGTATGCCGTCGTTTCGCAAGTGAGAATTCTGCGATTGTCGTCTCTGTTAACTACCGTCTCTCTCCGGAGTTCAAGTACCCCTGCCAGTACGACGACGGATTCGATGTGTTGAAGTTCATCGACGGGAAACAATGTAAGGATTTCCCGGCAAATGCAAATCTGTCCCAGTGTTTTCTCGGTGGAGATAGTGCCGGTGCTAATATAGCACATCACGTCGCAGTAAGAGCATCCAGTTACACGTTTCAGGAAATGAAAGTCATCGGATTAATCCAGATTCAACCGTTCTTCGGCGGTGAAGAACGGACTGCGTCGGAAATCCAGTTAAAAGATGTCCCGTTGATATCTCTTCCCCGTACAGATTGGCTATGGAAAGTGTTCGTACCGGAAGGGTGTGATCGGAATCATGAAGCGGTGAATGTATTCGGATCAGTTAACTCAGTTGATAATATGAAAGGGTTGGTTGATTTTCCTCATACTCTGGTGGTAACTGGTGGATTTGATCCATTACAAGATTGGCAAAGGAAATATTACGAAGGTTTAAAGAAAGGTGGCAAAGATGTGGATTTGGTGGAGTATCCAAATGCTATACATGCTTTTTATCTTTTTCCTGAATTGCCTGAGAGTAATTTGTTGTTTAAACAAGTTCAGGATTTCATTGGTCAGAAATGTCACGCGAACTGATTAGTTTCATCGTTTCAAGTTGCTCATAATTTATCAAGAAGTTTTTTTTTTTTTTTTTTCTTTACATGTAAGAGTGGGGAGACGCAAATTTGTGGATTTTTCCGTTCATGATTTTAATAAAAATCTTATTATTGGGGCTTAAAAATGGTGGGTTTTTCGGGGCTTAATGGGATCATGAAATAACAACTAATAGGATCCTTTATTTTATTTTTTATTTTTTTGTAATGTCTAATCTATACTTAATTTGATTAGTGTTAATTAAATTGATTAAGCTAACTAATCAGTCTTAGTGAATTGATTAGACTAATCAAAACATTAATTTTTTGCAAATCATAACTTGATTTTTTTGAGTTTTGAAGAAGTAAAAATGGTGATTTTGGTGAAATGTTTTGAAGAAAAATGATGAAACCATTCATCACAAAACTCAAAATAACCTTATAATCCCTTTTATGACCACTTTTTTATCAAATGAAACCTAACGAAAATTCTCAATTTGATAAAAAGATTTAAGATTTGGTGGGATTTAAAAAACCCTAAATACCCTTATACTTAAAAGTACTTCTTTCAATATCCTCGTCTCTATTTCTTTTTCTTTCCTAAAATTTCACCTCTCACTCCGCCGACGCCGACACCATCGCCAACCAGTACCATCGTCATAACCAGCACCACCAGCCTCCGCCACCAACACCTCTAATCAGTTATTCACCACCACCACCACTCTCCTTCACAACTTCTATTGTCACCACCACAACCGATAACAGAGCCACCACCAAACCACTACCTCCAGCATGAATCGTTTATATCTCTAATTGGAAACCAAGATTCTTTCAAAACTTCTGAAATTGAAACCAAATTATTTTTCACCTTCAACGCCCTCCACAATTTCGAGTGTCACCACCAGCCACCACTACGAATCGTTTTTCATTGACTGGATCTGCAATTGGCTTTAAAATTTAAAGTTTGTTGATCTTGATCAACCAATAATAATATCAAATCTTTGGTATCCAACATCCATATCAATAAGGAATTCTTTGAGAAACCTATTTTTCTCCGTATTTAGTAATCACATACAATTACAGAATTCTTGTAAAGAAAAAAAAAAACAGAAATTACCATGATGATATCAGATTATTATTCTTATACATTCATGAATGGATCTAATTTTTGATATCTAAATGGAAAAATTATCAAACTAAGTTTTTGGTCTTTAGTTGCAGAGAGAGAGAGATGGGAGAGTGGAGGAGACGGAGAGTTGTTACGTATTCACCTAGAAATAAGAATCTTTGCACGGGGATGCACGTGTTTTAGCATACGTGTACTTTTTTAGAAAAGTCAAAATTCTAGATTGACTGTGAATCTTTAGGCTTTCATATGTGACATATTTCACCCTGTTGCTAAATGAAATTTGCATACAACTTTTTTTTTTACGTGGGTTTGCATGCAACTGTTAGATGCAAGTTGTTCGCATGTACCGGAGCTATTCTCCAAAGTTCGAATATTATATCCTGGCGTTTTTAGGGTCCAGGAAAAAGGATTTAGGGGCCAACAATAAAACAAAATAGGGTCACCCAAACCTAAATTGAGTCAACCCTTATCCTATTTTTTTTGTAATGGCAAAATTACCCTTCAATAATCGGTAATTAAACATGAATTCGGTAGTTACTTTACATTTATTATTGTTAGCCAAATTTATTTTTTTTTTCTTCGCGAATTTTAGTTCGACCATAATCGGTAGATAAAAATCTATATTATCTACCGATTATGGATGATGTTCTTGGATTTACACTAGCAGAAACATAATCGGTAGATAACTATCTACTTTATCCATCGATTATGGTTGATGTTCTTCGTTTGTTAAGAATAATTAGCTTCAATATCATACTCCAGCACATGTCATGATTACTGTGTATATGAAACAAACCATCATATATCTCCACTGTGATTAACAGGCTTAATCCTTTGAGCTATTCTCAAAGCCATCACCAATCTGACATACTTTTTACCACCATCATACCCAACATACTCGCTCAGAATATATACCGTGTGAATGCCAATATTACCGTGGTACATGCTTCCGAGATCGGGCACATTCTTGATATTACGTGCAAGCCATCAATAATACTTTTACATAGACTTAAGAACATAAATCTATAACATCTAAATGCATAACTTGAAGCATTCTTTGGACTTGCTTCTAAATGAGACCTCACAGTCTCATCCTTTCTTCAAACTTTGTATCCATTCTTTATAGTGTATGATTACTAACACTCTTCAAGAACTAAATATGTATTCCACCCTAGTCCACTTTATTTTGCATCCCATAATACATGATCATAAAACAAAACGAAGAACATACACTTCTACCAAGTTGAACCCCTAATTTGTAAATCACATCACAAATCCATCTTTGTGTAAACACCGGTTGAAACATTATCTTCAAAACATATTTCTCCACCCGAACAATAACCATCGTTCAATTCCAGGTTCAATCACATAATCCCGTCCTTTCTCTGATACCAATTGTTGGGAAAATTGTCACCCCGAGCGCAGCGGAATCACAGGATCACAAAGGGAAATTGGTGATTTCAACCAAACATGGGAGAAATAATAAGAGAGAGACATAAGATAAAGAAGCACACACAACCACAACACAAGATATACGTGGTTCACCTTTACAGGCTACATCCACGGCCAACACAACCAGAAAAACTTCCATTAAATCAAAGACCATTACATGCTCTTTCCGCAACCCAAGACAAGAACCAAAGAGTTAACAAGTCATACCCGAGAACAACATCGAAGAAACCATAGAAAACAATTCTCTAACCATTCCTCAAACCATCCTCATGTCTTTTATTCTACACTGTCTTCATCGCTGCTAGTAACAGAGGAGAAACATGGAAACACTAGAAACTTGGTTTAGGGCAAAGACCCAAACCCGAAACACTATAACACCAAAATCCTCTCTCTACAAGTTTTTCTCTCACACCAATATTGACCTACACGGTATCACACAACCCTCCCTACCAAAGAGACCAAAATCCTAAGAACAAGGATTTACCACTCTTCTAGGTTGGATTGTCTCATAAACACTACCAAGGACCTCTATTTATACTAGTTCGCTAGCTAGGTCTTTACACATTTTTTTCTTTATTCTTTGGCCGACTAAAACAATTCCTACACATTAGGAATTCATGACCGACTATATTTGAATGTATGAATGCATGAGTGGGAAAGCTAGGAAACTCTTTACATGGTAAACACAAAACCACCGACCAAGATTTTCAAACATGGTAACTTCACCAACCAACATCACACGGTTTTGACCCACCAACCTAGATTACACACGGTTTTAGACTCTTCACATAAACCGTGTTCTACAAACTATCCACCTTCCAACAATTCTCCACCTCGGATCATGCATTCATGCATGAGACGATCAACACGAAATCTCCTTCATCTTCCACTAGAGAATTACTTCTAAAGCTCAGACCTGAACTTCCATCTTCATAGAACCATCTATTTGACCAAAAACACCATGACGTTGATAAAAGTCTTCAAACCATCTTCTTTATGAAGAACACTTGTGAAACTGGCCACGTTTCACAAACACCATGAAAATCTTCAATCACCATCAACGAATCCTTGCACAGACTCCACCATTGATCACCAAGAGAACCATCCAGAAGAATCACCATTAGCTCCACCTAACCAGTAAGCTAATAACATATTGAACTCTAATCCAGAAAGGAATAATTAGCTTCAATATCATACTCCAGCACATGTCATGATTACTGTGTATATGAAACAAACCATCATATCTCCACTGTGATTAACAGGCTTAATCCTTTGAGCGATTCTCAAAGCCATCACCAATATGACATACATTTTACCACCATCATACCCAACATACTCGCTCATAATATATACCGTGTGAATGCCAATATTACCGTGGTACATGCTTCCGAGATCGGGCACATTCTTGATATTACGTGCAAGCCATCAAGAATACTTTTACATAGACTTAAGAACATAAATCTATAACATCTCGTGCATAACTTCGAAGCATTGTTGGACTTGCTTCTAAATGAGACCTCACATTCTCATCCTTTCTTCAAACTTTGTAACCCATTCTTTATAGTGTATGATTACTAACACTCTTCAAGAAGTAAATATGTATTCCACCCCAGTCCACTTTATTTTGCATCCCATACTACATGATCATAAAACAAAACGAAGAACATACACTTCTACCAAGTTGAACCCCTAATTTGTAAATCACATCACAAATCCATCTTTGTTAAACACCGGTTGAAACATTATCTTCAAAACATATTTCTCCACCCGAACAATAACCATCGTTCAATTCCAGGTTCAATCACATAAGCCCGTCCTTTGTCTGATACCAATTGTTGGGAAAATTGTCACCCCGAGCGCAGCGAAATCACAGGATCACAAAGGGAAATTGGTGATTTCAAACAAACATGGGAGAAATAATAAGAGAGAGATATAAGATAAAGAAGCACACACAATCACAACACAAGATATACGTGGTTCACCTTTACAGGCTACATCCACGACCAACACAACCAGAAAAATTTCCATTAAATTAAAGACCATTACATGCTCTTTACGCAACCCAAGACAAGAACCAAAGAGTTAACAAGTCATACCCGAGAACAACATCGAAGAAACCATAGAAAACAATTCTCTAACCATTCCTCAAACCATCCTCATGTCTTTTCTTCTACACTGTCTTCATCGTTGCTAGTAACAGGGGAGAAACATGGAAACACTAGAAACTTTGTTTAGGGCAAAGACCCAAACCCGACACACTAGAACACTAAAATCCTCTCTCTACAAGTTTTTCTCTCACACCAATATTGACCTACAAGGTAGCACACAACCCTCCCTACCAAAGAGACCAAAATCATAAGCACAAGGATTTACCACTCTTCTAGGTTGGATTATCTCATAAACACTACCAAGGACCTCTATTTATACTAGTTAGATAGCTAGGTCTTTACACATTTTTTATTTCTTCGTTGGCCGACTAAAACAAATCCTACACGTTAGGAATTCATGACCGACTATATTTGAATGTATGAATGCATGAGTGGGAAAGCTAGGAAACTCTTTACATGGTAAACACAAAACCACCGACCAAGATTTTCAAACATGGTAACTCCACCAACCAACATCACACGGTTTTGACCCACCAACTAGATTACACACGGTTTTAGACTCTTCACATAAACCATGTTCTACAACTAATACGATCCTTTATCTATTTATTTTTTTGTAATGTCTAATCTACCCTTAATTTGATTAGTGTTAATTAAATTGATTAAGCTAACTAATCAGTCTTAGTGAATTGATTAGACTAATCAAAACATTAATCTTTTGCAAATCAAAAATTGATTTTTTTGAGTTTTGAAGAAGGAAAAATGGTGATTTTGGTGAAATGTTTTGAAGAAAAATGATGAAACAATTCATCACAAAACTCAAGATAACCTTATAATCAGCTCCCAACATCAATTTAATCAATTTAAATCCGTAAAAAATCAGATGTTATTCTGGAATTTTTGTAGTTACGGCTGGATAAATGTGTCGACCCAGCTGACAATCGACCAAATGGTTGGGATATTAGGAACTCCCCGCCGTGAACACATAAAAACGGTTGGGAAGTTAAGAAATTCTGCCCGTTATTCTTCCCATAATAACCTGATTCTGTATTACGGTTGGGTTTACATAAATTTCCCGTCCGTAAATTCAATTTGAAAGTTGAGAATTTTTTTGATTCAACATAAATTCTTGATACGATTGAAAATTACTAATACTTTCATTAACTAAACCACAATAAAACTCATTACATGCTTAATATATCCCCATTACAAAGTTGGTTTTAATAACATCCTCTTCGATGTATCAAGTTGCATATAATTTATCAAGAAGTTTTTTTTTTTTCTCTACATGTAAGAGTGGGGAGACGCAAATTTGTGGATTTTTCCTTTCATCATTTTAATTTTAATAAGAATCCTATTATTGGGGCTTAAAAATGGTGGGTTTTCGGGAGTTTAACGGAGTCATGAAATAATAACCATAGGATCCTTATCTATCCTTTTTTGTAATGTCTAATCTACCCTTAATTTGATTAGTGCTAATTAAATTGATTAAGCTAACTAATCAGTCTTAGTGAATTGATTAGACTAATCAAAACATTAATCTTTTGCAAATCAAAACTTGATTTTTTTGAGTTTTGAAGAAGGAAAAATGGTGATTTTGGTGAAATTTTTTGGAGAAAAATGATGAAACCCTTCATCACAAAACTCAAGATAACCTTATAATCAACTCCCAAAATCAATTTAATCAATTCAAATCCGTAAAAAATCAGAGGTTATTCTGGAATTTTTGTAGTTACGGCTTGGTAAATGTGTCGACCCAGCCGACAATCGACCAAATGGTTGAGATATTAGGAACTCCCAGCCGTGAACACATAAAAACGGTTGGGAAGTTAAGAACTTCTGGCAGTTATTCTTCCTAAAATAACCTGAGTCTGTATTACGGCTGGGTTTACATAAATTTCCCGTCCGTAAATTCAATTTGAAAGTTGAGAATTTTATTGATTCAACATAAATTCTTGATACGATTGAAAATTACTAATACTTTTATTAACTAGACCACAGTAGAACTCATTACATGCTTAATATATCCCCCAATACAAAATTGGTTTTAATAACATCCCTTTCGATGTATCAAGAATTCTTTGATGGTGGTCATTTGAGCTTCGAAGTTCAAATTATAACCTTTCCATTTCCTCCATTCCTTGTTAGCTTGAGCTACTACTTCCTCATTAGTCTCACCTCTAAGTCGAAGTTGCTTTCACATACGGCTGGGCTTGCATATGTCTGAAAATCGAAGATACAATTCAGTCCCATCGCGGTTGTTAGTGTTACCTGTTTCACTACAAAAAATTTCAAAAATCTTACTCCAATAAGATTTACTTGGTACACTAGCATTCCTTCGTTCTTCTCCCTTCTTTGGATAGCATAACACAAAATTTTGGCAAAGAGATAAGTTTTCATCCAAAGTAAAGTTGGGTTTATCCTTTGAGTACATTGCATTGAGTTTGTAGGAGTTTTAGTGGAGATTATTAGTGTAGAAGGTTTTGGAGTGGGTGGTTATATGGAGATGGAGTTATTTCAAGTTTAAATAAGTGTTTGAACAACTAGAACCTTCTATAGATCAGTCTTCAAACGGATCTATTTTTAAAATTCAAAAAAATAGCCGATTTGTTGTGGTACAAAAGGAAATTATAGGCGGTTACGGCTAGGAAATCGCTAGGACGACCAAGCCGTAATTCTGTATAACCTGCAGTGTTTGTGCTATGTCAGATTTACAGCTGGGATTTCCGGTCGTAAAAAGGATTTATTACTATCCTTCAGAATTACGGCTGGCATTCGTTACCGTGAAATTGGATTACGTCCTGGATATGTAGGCGCAAGAAGGAGTCCTTTTTTTTTGGGGTTACCAGAGTACTATATGGATAGGAAAGTTCCAACCATAATGCTTTCGCGGATGGTTTTCCAAACCGTTGCCACAATTACGGTCAGGAACTCAAAAGGTCGACCAAGCCGTAAATAAATTTACGGTTTTCAGTCCTAACAATAATCATTATACACGACTTGGATATATAGCCGTAAACATGACTCATTGTTGTTCAGGGAATCTAGACCCAACAACGACAAGGTTTTTCCCAATGGTGAATACATTACGACAGGGTTTCCAAACCGTTATTATGTTTGCGGCTGGGAGTTTCTAACCGTTTTCTTGTTTACGGCTGTGAATGTTTATTTGACAACAATTATAGGCATTTGCGGCTAGGTTTTGTGAAGCATCGACCTAGCCGAAAGTGAACAAAAAAATTCAATTATGTTGATTTTTTCCTCATTTTCTTAGATTGGACACATTGAAAATCTAACATTAATTCATAAATGAAAAGTTATAAAAATCCATCCATCCAAATCCTTAACCAAACAACGAAAATAGGAAATAAATCAAAGTCTTACATAATAGTAAAATCCTAAAATGCGAGTAAAAAGTCATTCACTTGATTCCTCCTCCTCCTCCTCCGAAGACGTTTGCAAAAATGCATCCAAATCGTCCTCTTTGCCATGTTCAACAACTTGTTCTACAACTCTAGCCAACTGAATAATCAATAAAACGCTTAAATAAAGAGTGGGTATTTCAATTCATACCTTATTGCTGTCATCTCATGAGTCTGGGAGGATGGTGCATCTCCTTCATTCAGTTCCTCTTCATCTTCACCATCTACTTCATTTTTTGAAGTTGGTTTCTCTGCTTTTGGAGGAGGTTGATTCGACGAAAATTGACCTATTTTTTCATTTTCTTTCATGGTTTTGTAGAATGAGTTTAATCAACGGTATTTTTTTTTTTTGAATCGACGATTAATCGTTTGAAACGAAGAATGATAGAAGAAGAAGAAGGAAAAGAAAAAGGGGGAATAAGGGAAGAAGAAGGAAAAGAGGTGGGGAGTAAGGGACGTTTTTTTTCTTCTTTTAATGATTTTTCAGTTTTTTTTCATTTAATGATTTTCATCTTTTTATTTTTTTTGGATTAGATTAATTAGTTAATAAAAAGGTAGAAGTGTAATAATTAAAAATGATTGAGGGTGTTTATGAACTTTTACATAAATATGATCTCCCCTATACCACTTAGTCTTTTAACCCCCAAATTCCCACCCCTTAAAGCCCAATAATAGAGTTCTTTAATATTTCATGATCGGATCTGCGTATCCCATTAAAATACTTGCTACTCACAATAATTCGACTTTAAAAATGGAAGTATTATTTGAATCTAACCATAAAATAATAAATGGTTAATCAATGGTTAACCATTCAAATAATAGAAGTATTATTTGAATCTATTATTATATTACTTTAATAATAGAAGTATTAGTTAATCAATGAAATCATTTTGAATCCGTTGATCTCAAAGAGGGTCAGGTTCAAATTATTGGGTAAACTAATCTTTTTAGAACGGGTTATTTGAATCTGATCATAAAAAAATAAATGTAGATCAAATTTGAGATGAATATCATTGATTAGACAAACAATAAAAATTAAATCAATGATAAAATGAATAATAAAGAAAAACAAATCTACATACCAAAATGAAATAGGAAAGACATGAGACAACGATATTACGTGGTTCGGTCATCTCGACCTACGTCCACGGAGAAATCCATAAGGGTGAATGATATTGACCATCAGAAATTCTAAGATGAAATTACAATTACAATTACAGTTACAGTTACACTCTATTTATAGAGTTGAGAGGGTGAAAATATATTACTACTTAATATTAGAATATGCTTATTTAGGAAACTAAAATATTACATTCAATATTCTATCTTGCAATCTTTAATTATCTTCTCTTCATGACAGTGGAGCCGATGGAAAAATTCCAATTTATGTCCCGACTCTCGTAGAGTTGCGGAATCCGCCACACACAAAAATTCCCCATGTTAGGCTAAGTCTTATGGGCTAGATATCTAGATGCTAGATTGTCCATTCACGTCAGCCTGGGAAACCTCCTAAGTCTTATGGGATGGCGAATCTAGCAGCGAAACGCTGAATAGTTCAGCGTCAAAAGGTGAACGCCGAACCGAACAACGCTCGAAAAGTGGTCCAAATGCTGAACGGTTCAACGTTTTGCGAATATTCCAGCGTTTTGCGTCAAACGCTGAACAGTTCAGCGCTGATGCCCTGGAATATTCCTAAAATGCTGAACCATTCAGCGTTTGGACCACTTTTTGAGCGCTGAATCATTCAACGTTTCAATCTCGCTGCTAGTTGAACTGAGAGCACTTGCTAGGAGAGAATTAGACAGAAGCAGTGTTAACTTTTTCCCCACACTTTTTTCTTGATTTGCAACATTTTTTGGCCAATCTAGCAGTTCAATCTACCCCCTAGTTAGCAATTCGGGGTATGGGTAGTAGTTCGGGACGACATACGTACGGGAATTATAAGGATTCGGGTATATCGGATTAGGTCGAAAATCCGGTCAACGGTTCGTTATTCGGACAGTAGTTCGAAACGGCATACATACGTGCATATTCGTTTTATAAATGTGAGTTTGACACTTAAAATTCGTCTTACATATATGATAAATTGATAAGTATTATGTCCTTATTACGAGACTAATTTTATTTGTATATGATTTATAAGATGGAAAAAAACATTTTAGCGTGATTATTTAACAAGAAATAAACAATTTAATTGCATAAATGTATTAATAAACGAGTTTATAGACTTTAAAAAAAAAACCAACACATAAAACACTGGTTAAACAACTACCGATAAAAAAAATTAACTGAATAATTTATTTAAATATAAAGTATATACTAAATCAAACAAAAACCAATCAACTGAACTTTAGTGAGAGAGTTACCTATATGAGATCTAGTTCGGAAATATCATTCGGATTCGGTCAGTTCGTAAACGTTCGCGAATCATTCGTGAGGTCCATATAATCCAGGAACTAGGTTCGGAGTTCAAATAGTTCGGAAGTATCATTCGGATTCGGTCAGTTCGAATACGTTCGTAAATTATTCGGGAATGATTTGGAGAATTACTAACTAGGATCTACCCATAAGACTTAGCGTTAGCTCCAATAGTGGGGGTCCCGCAACTTTACGAGAGTCCGGATATAAATACATTTTTTTTTTTCGTTGTGTCATCTCATGTGGGTAGACTCAGCCAAATGGGAACAGATTTACACTCGTCAAGTTCAAGATCCAAAACTAACTACAGATTGCTGACGTAGAAAATAGAATTCCACCACCTTCATATATGGAGCTTCTGCATTAAAACAGAGAACCTCGACCTGAGGTCAGGGTGAAAGTCATTGGAGGTGAGAACCTTCAATAGTTGCCGGCAGGTCATGCATAAATACCACGATAAAAATTTAATTTCAAAAGACTTAATTTGAGTTCAGTTTTTGAAACGAATCTCCTCTATCGTAGTTCATTTTATCAGCAGCTTGGGATGGGTTTTCCATCCTCACTTTGGGCACAAACAGTGGGAATCACATAGGCAAAACCTGGGATTGTGATATCCAATTTTTTCATTCAACAGAGAGAGATTCTTAAATTCTACTGCGTGGTGGGAAGAAGAATCAGGCATTGGCTGAAATCCATTAGAAGGCTATCTTCCCCAGATACCACTGTATCGATGATTATTAGTGCACAAAATCTGTTTGAGATATTGTCCAAGTGACTTCAGATTCTATACTGGTGCATGTATTCTTAGGCTATTGAAAGTTGGTACTGCAAGTTAACAAAGATTCCTCCATCTTGCTAACAAGAGGAACAAACAACGACAAGTGAAGAAGAAACAGATTAATCATGTTATTTGATGACAACATGGTCAATGGAATTTGTACACTTTTATTACATTCTGATCCCAAGATACTGATTCTTTATTACCTCTACATAACCAATGACCTCATTCATGCTGATTCGATCCGAAGGCAACTCCGAGGAACATATAACTCCAATCTGAATAATTGAAGCTAAAATTTGTCTTGTGGTATGTCTTGCTCTATTTCTTCTTTCACTTCGTGGCATATTATAACTGTTAGTTTCAGCATTTTCAAGATGTTCATCTTCTAGTTCCAACAACAATCTTGAATCGATAATATTGAAAACTCTCTCTGGCAATGCATGCATCTTAGAGAATTCATGAATGTTTAAACCATCCTTAAACATGTCATCAGTCGGTCTCTTTCCTGTAAACATCTCTAATAAAAGTATCCCATAACTATAAACATCACCTTGTGTAGACGCTGCAGCACCCATTCCATATTCTGTTTAAACCAAAGCAAAGATTTGTCACAAAACCCACATAACGAAATCACTGTAATAAAACTACTTATATAAACACAATAATATCAGCCTTTTCATTTCTTACCAGGAGCGACATAACCCATGGAGCCCTTTATTTCAATTGAACATGCATCTTGTTCATTTAGCTGTCGAGAAGTACTAGAGGGATCTGAAAGGAACTGAGCCAAGCCAAAATCACTCACATGGGCAGTTAAAGCATCATCAAGAAGAACATTGCTCGGCTTCAGATCACGGTGAACAAGGGGCGATTCACAATCATGGTGAAGATAATTTAGGGCGGAAGCAACGTCAACTGCGATGTTCAACCTTCTTTTCAGGTTCAAATTCTTTACTTGTATTTCACTGTTGTTGTTTGTGTCACCTATAGTTGGGTGTAACCAATTCTCTAAACTGCCGTTAGACATGAATTCAAAAACTAGATCTTTGAAATCATTACCATGAGAATCAGTACTCGAGCAACAAGTAACGATCTTGAGCAAGTTGGTATGTCTGGCGTTCCGCTGGGCATCACATTCCGCCATGAAACTCTTTGTTGCACCTCTTTGTTGAAGGTGTAGAACCTTAACTGCAATAGGATTTGATTCATCTTGGCCAAGAATTCCCTTGTATACAGAGCCAAAACTTCCTACCCCAAGCAAATTTGTAGAATCATTAAATCCATTGGTAGCTTTATAGAGCTCATTATAAGAAACTCCTTTGAATCTTATACCCATGTCTAAATCCGTCAAAGGCAGTTTCCTAGTTGACTTTATTCTCCAGTAAAGAGTTAAATAAAATATAATCAGAGTTATAGATAAAACCACCAGAACTACGAAGATGATAATAATTACTTCGACTGACATTGATTTCCTCTGGTTTTGCTTCGTATCTGGGTTAAATGGCATGGGACAACTCTGCAACTTCAAAACAGGTATACCACCACAAAGCTTACTATTCCCATCTACTGAAAATTTACTTGCATTTTGAAACACTCCGTCTTGGGGTACCGCTCCCTCTAAATTATTATACGACAAATCCAATTCAACGAGTGTCATTAGAATCTCAAGGCCTTTTGGAATTATGCCAGACAAATTATTGTGTGAAAGGTTTAAGCTTTCAAGACCTTTTAAGGAAGTAATAGCTGGAGGAATATTTCCTCGGAAGAAGTTGCCTTGTAGATTTAGATATCTTAAGGCTAAACACTGGCCTATGCTACTTGGGATTTCACCAGATATTCGGTTTCTGTGCAGGTACAACTCCCCAAGGTTTCTCAGGTTACCGATTTCCACTGGGATTGAACCACTAAATGAGTTATTACTTAAGTCTAGAATCAATGCTAAAGAGGGAAGTTTGAAAATTTCTTCAGGGATACTGCCACTTAGTCTATTGGAATTTAGATCCAAAACCTGCAAAGAATTACAGTATCCAAGACTTGATGGAACTACACCTGTTAAGTTATTGTCATTTAAACTTAGTTCGATCAGTCGTGTTAAGTTACCAAATGAAGAAGGGATTGAACCATAGAGTTTGTTACTATCCAACTCTAGTATTCCTAAGTTTTGAAGAAGCCCGATACCTGGAGGAACACTTCCTATTAATTGGTTTGATCCCAGAGAGAGTATCGTTAAACCTTGAAGATTCTGAATACCTGGAGGAATACCTCCATATATCTGATTCTCTCTGAAATCTAGGATATGAAGATTTGTTGTGAGATTGGTTACAGAGCTAGGTAAAACTCCTCCAAAATTATTCGCGGATATATTTAACCACCTCAAATATGTACAATTGACTAGAGAATCGAGGAAGTCTAGATCATTAGCTTGTCCGCTTCCAAGCTTATTTTCTCCCAAAAGTATTCTGTCAAGACTTTTCGAGTTACCTAAACTACTAGAAATAGAAATGTAAGGGTAATAATCCTTAATTTACAAAGATAAAACAGTAACAAGTAATACTACTCTAACACTCCCCCTCAAACTGAAGTAGGGAGCAAAGCAAATACATCAGTTTGCCTCAAACTATTGTTGCAAATTCTTCATTCTTCAAATTTCTAACCAGCTTTCTTTGCAACAACAGTTGTAGCCTTATACTTTGTTGGAGCAGCAGTAGATGCTTCCTTGGCTTTTGGAACAACAGCAGCATCAGCTTTAGGTTCTTTCTTTGCTTCATCAGAAAGCTTGAAAGAAGCTCTAACCTTGATCAATTTCTCATTAGCAGTTTTGTTCTTCTTGTGGTGGTTGTTGTTGTTCAACTTTATCCTCCATTGCTTTAACCTTACACTCATTTACATATCCATATACTCCCCCTCAAATTGATGTCCAGTGCCCATACAATGGAATCAATTTGCAAATGGAAAATAAAACAACAAAAAAGTCTTCATTCTTCAAACTTCAAATTTGCCTCAACCGTTATATGAGGAAATTGGTTTCTCTTCAAATGCATAATAGTGTGAGATAGTCGAAATACCTCTTCAAAGTTATAGTTCTGTGTTGGTTAACAGACACAAGTGCTTTTGATGTTCTGTATTGGTTAACAGACACAAATGGTAATGGTTTTGGTATTGATTTGTTTTGATATCATTGTTTAAATGATTTTGAAAGGTGTTTAGAATTGGTTGAAAGTTGGTGCTGGATTAGTTGTGAAACAAAGATGAATCCAGGCATTAAGAAGTTGCAAATTGGTTGTAAGATGTGTTGAGAAATGTTGTTAATAGGTATTGAAAAAATTTCAGAAGATTTAATGGTGGAGATTTTGGTTTCAAAGCTCATCACCAGGTTTTGAGGTGTCTAGGGTTTTAAATGGTGGTGTCTTGGTAACCAGTTTTTAGGAGATTTTAGGAGCTGGTTATGTAATAGGTATTGAGAAGTATTGAAATGTTTTAAGGTGTTAAGATGTTGAAGAATTATTAAAATATTATTGAAAGCAAATCCTCATGTAGACAACTCCTCCCAGAGACCACAGAAGTAAGCATATAGATGTATCATTGGCAAGCTCAGTAGAAGAAACATTTGACTCAAAATTTGCATTCAAACCATAGACACCAGATGTAGTACTTGAAAAATATCAGTTTATAAGTTATCTCAGGAAGTAAAAGTGGTGGTGTTGATAATGGGTTTTTGAATGTTCTTAAAATTGGTTTTAAAGAAGATTATTAAAGTGGGTTTGTTGAAGTTGTGGTTAAAAATTGCTACCCGTTTTGCAAAATAAAAATTACTGAAATCAATTGAGGATAACTAGATTAATCACCTTCTGTAGCTGGTGAAGATGGACCGGTTGCTGTGAAGGTGAGATGGAAGTATACTGGTGTTGGAATGAAGTTGGAGAAGCTCCTCTATGTGGAGTTTGCACGAGCAGATGAGGGGCATCTTCTTAAAGGTGTCGTGTTCAACATCTACAGCTCAAAATCTTCTTGTGTCCACTAACTCCACTTCAAATTATAATTGAGAAAACCACCCAAGTTTTCTATTCTTTCAAAAAACTCTTAATGATCTTCACCATTCATCACACTACGGCAGCAACAACTTTGTATACTGATTTCTCGGATCGAACCCAAATTCCTTCTAAATTTGTTCCAAATTACTCCTCAATTCAGACACGTAACTTCAATCTTTCTATCTCAAAACCCCCAAATTTCAGTACTTTATAATCATTTCTCAATGTTGGATTCTATTGATTTCAAATATCAGCAAACACAAACAACGGAAAGAGCATCTTCTTCGACTGATTTTGCAGTGATAACAATACTTCTTCGCAGAGTTTCATTGATTCTTTAAACAAAAAAATCAGTATAAACAACTCCCATAAAAGTAACATAAATATATATAGTAGTGCAGATTAAACTTCAAACACTTCTGAAATGTTGGATAAAATCCATAGATTGTGTGGAAGAAATTAGTTGATGCTAGAACAAATTGTATAAAAAAGGGTTATCAAAATCTGATTTTAAAGTTGCAAAAGTTGTAGATCTGAACTTTTAGACAAGGGTATCAGTGAATCTTAGGGTTTGAAATGAAATGGTTGTTGAATGAAAAAAAAATAGATGTAAAGATGATTGAAGATTTGGGGGTATTGAATCAACATATGGGTTTTCAGAAACATGGTACTGTTCCAACTAAATTATTGTTATCAAGTTGTATGATTTCGAGTCTAGACGAATTGGAAAATGAAGTTGGAATTACACAGTTCCACCCTCCTGATGAAATTTTACATTGTTATTTGATATAAGTTGTGTCTAAAAGACTTACAAGAAGTTATAGAGATTTGGAAGTTTGATCCTATCCTAAGAAACCTATATCAGAAATAGAATACTAATAATCCCAAAGATAAAACAGAACAAGTTGATTATTCATCAATGAAAAGATTCTAAGTGATGAAATATTATAGAGTGAGGAAGGGACAATACCTGATAACTTATTCAGACCAAGAACAAGATGTTGTAACTTCGTTAATTTACTTAGAGAGTTTGGGATTCTTCCTTCCAAATTATTAGCATTAAAATCAAGGAAAGTAAGAGATGAAAGATTACCTAATGAAGATGGAATCTCACCTGACAGATTATTTCGGATGATATTCAATACTATGAGATTAGACAAATAACCGAGCTCATTTGGAATACGTCCCATAAGATTGTTGCGAGATATATTAAGTTGTATGAGATTCGAGCAGTGAGAAATGTTTTGCGGAATCTCTCCTTCCAAGGAATTGTTTGAAAGACCCAAGCGTTTCAATCGAAAAAGACGACCAATTTGCTGTGGGATTTCTCCGTTTAAACTGTTGTTGTTGAGGATGAGTTCTTCAAGAAAGCTAAGGTTTCCTATGTGAGGAGAAATGGAACCTACCAATTTTTGTGATCGAAGATTAATCTTGGTGACTCTACTGGGATGATGGCGACTACATGTAACACCTCTCCACTCGCAGAAATGAAGAGAATTATTCTTGTCGTTCCAGGAACTCAATATTCCGAGTGGATCTTGAGTGATTCCTTTCTTAAAAGCTATCAGCGCCAGACGGTCACTTGATTTGTTATAATCATCGATTGCAGCAAGACAATTGACATCCATGAAAGAAATGATGAGGGTAAGGCTGCATAATAGTACTAGTATAGCACTGGAGTTTAAAGAATTCTGCGGCTGCGGTAATAACTTCATCTCCAAAACATGTACCGATTTGGAGTTTTAAAAACTGGCAAAGAAACCGAAAAAGATATATACAAATCAGATTCTGATTTAGTTGGGTTATACAGTATAAGCGCGTTCAAACATATGGAGACTTAATTTGAAGTCTTGGTGATTAATTACACTAGGGACACTAACTTGACAATCCGTATAGCCGAAGACTAGATATGTGGCCATGAGGGAAGTGAAGAATTCCATGTTGAATAGCAGGACAGATGGATTGGAGGGAAGTTTTGGACGAGTATATATAATTTTGTGGTTGTGGACCAGAATAAAATCACCAATTATATCTTGATAATGTTTGGGAAGTTTTTATGCCTCTACTTAGGGCAATCTGTGGCCTCTTGTGCCCTGCTTGGTAGGCTAACAAATTTTGTGATAATTGTGTACCGTTTTCTTACACCTTAGGTACATTACATTTCTTCTGTTCACAAAAAGCTCTGTTAATAATGATGGTGATGTTAAAAATATTGGTTAATTTGTGATTAAGTAAATCTAGATTAGTCAAGTAGATTAAGGAAGGGTAAATAATTTGCTAGACAAAGTAAAGTCTAAAGTCTAGAAAGACCTAGGCTAGTCCGTACACCAAGGAAGTTTAGACAAGTCCATAATTCTCTAGAGTCTTCTTCCTCTAGCATATCGGTCATGATCTAGAAAATTCTAGGGTTAATTAGTGTTTGGGTCCTAAATTTTGGTATAGTAGAGAATTTGGGTCCTAAATTTATCCAATTTAGTGTTTGAGTCGTTAACCCGTTAGTCAAACTAAGTCGACTATTAATTTTGGTCAAACCGTTAAATTCAGTTATAACTATTTACAAACTTTATCACTCCGTCAAATATTGTAAATTGTCGAGATTCCCTGAGCTTCATAATAACTACGAAATAAAAAGAGAACACACAATTTGGTGTTAGAGAAAATATCATGAAATTTCAAGTAATTACACCTTTGGATTAATCAATTGCCATATAAACCAGCCATTGGAATGATTAGAGGGACGCATAGACAATGACAATTGCTACTTCCAGCATCATCACCACCAAAACCACTTATACGATCAACACCACCTTGGGCATGATTTTAAAGGAGGACTATAAAAATTATTACTCCGACCACCACAAATAGTGCTAACCACCAGCGCCGTCAGTATGATTGGATGGATGATGATAAGGAAGACAACGGAATTTGGTATTGAGATCACCACCACCAGCGGACAACTAGGTCTGAAATTATTGTTCGGGTTTTTCTTTGGGGTTTAGAAGAAGGAGAGATTCTTCCGTCGTTGAGAGGCTCCTCTTCCGTTTCCATATATCAGAAAGTTCAGGTTTCTATTTGGGACAGCACTCCGCACACATGTCAAAATTCTAAAGCTTTCAATATTTTAAGCACATCACAAACTTTGGTGGCACGGGGGCACATTTGAGACCGTCTAAGTCCTTCGATCCAAATCGTTAAATTTAAAACTGTGGACGCAGTTAGGGAATGGCAAACCTGTTAATAATAAAACTAACGGCAGTTGACAGCTTGACTACATGCCAAGACCTATTCATTTCACAAGACCTACTATAAGAAGGTTATAAGGTACCCGAGTCGGCAGAAACTCTATCGTCATGGACGGATGCAAAGAAAAAGGAATACAAGGACAATAAGGGGTAACCAAATCAATATTTCCTCGAAATTCGGTGGCGAAAACTTCAAAGGAGGCATGGAATATCCTCAAAGTAGCATTCCAAGGATCAGAAAAGGTAATGTCCATTAAACTACAAAATTTATGGCGAGATTTTGATAATTTACTCATGAAAGAAAATAAAACTATCCAAAACTTATTTTCAAGAGTTACTGGAATAGTAAATCAAATCAGTAGTTATGGAGATACCATATAAAATAAAAGAGTTGTGGAAAAGATTTTAAGAAGCTTACCATTCAAATTTGACCATATCGTCGTTCTCATTGAGGAGTCAAAAAACCTATCGATTCTCTCGGTACATGAACTAATGGGTTCACTAGCGGCGCATGACAAAAGAATAAATAGGTTCGTGGAGCAACCGTTGGAGCAGGCATTTGAATCAAAAATAAATTTCAGCGAAAAGAAAAATACGGAAGCCAAAAATATAATCTCCAGAGGGGTATCATCATCAAACTCACCTCACGAGAAAGGATCGACATCAAATCAAGTGCCCAGAAATTTCTATCGCAGACGTGGAAAAGGAGGTTATAGAAACAACACCAAAAGTTATGGAAGTAATTACTCCTCAAATCTCCGTTGCAATGTTTGTAAAAAGTTTGGCCATGCAACTGAAAATTGCAAGTATAAGTGCACCAAGTGTGATAAATTAAATCACATGGAAAAAGATTGTTGGCTTAAAAATAATGAAGCCAACTATTCCGAGAAAAATGATTCTCAAAATCAAGTATTTTATTCCTTCCTCTCCTCGCAACAAGAAGCGCAAGGTATATGGTATGTCGACAGCGGATGCAGCAGCCATATGACAGGAAACAAAAAATATTTTGTGAAGTTGAAAGAACAAGAGATTCCAGCGGTCAAACTCAGAGATGGAAAGTTCCAGAATGTTGAAGGAAGAGGAGTCATATCCGTACGTACAAGGTTAGGTAAAACTCGATACATATCTGATGTTCTTTATGTTCCTGGCCTAGTTCAAAATTTATTCAGTGTTGGAAAAGTTATACGAAAAGGGTACTCACTACATTTTGAAGACGGAGAATGCACAATTTATGATAAAATTAATAAGCAATTGGTGGCAAAAGTAAAATGTCCGATTTTTTTTTTCTTTCCTCTATTTATGCCATCAATTGGAAATTGTGCAATAACATTTGAGATACGGGCATCTCAACTACAGATCCTTGAAGTGTCTAAAATCAAAGAACATGAAAATTGGTCTTCCTAATATCAGAGGTGGAGATAAAGTATGTTAAGGTTTTATTTTTGAAAAGTTTCATAGACTTCCGTTCAAAAACACATCATGGAGAGAAAGAATGCCCCTCGAATTTGTGCACACTGATATATGCGGTCCGACAAGAACCATCTCACTCAATAATAGAAGATATTTTCTCTTGTTCATTGGTGATTATACCAGGATGATGTGGGTGTATATTCTCGAGAAAAAGTTCGAGGCATTCACTAAATTCCTAAAGTTAAAGGCGTTGGCAGAGAATAAAAGTGGTCATCAACTAAAGTTTTTCCGTACAGACCGTGGTGGAGAATTTACTTCAAATGAATTTATCAACTACTGCAAATAAAATGGAATTAAAAAGGATCTTACCGTCCGATACACTCCACAACAAAATGACGTCGTGGAAAGGAAAAATCGAAGAAATGGCTCGCAGCATGTTAAAAACAAGGAAGCTACCCAATAACTACTGGGAAGAAGCAGTCAATACGGCGGTCTACATCCTTAATCGCTCGCCAACAAAAGAAGTTCTCAACAAAACTCCATATGAAGCTTGGCATAAGAAAAAGCCTTAGGTAACTTCTTTCAGAATTTTTGGTTGCGTCACATATTCATACATTCTATCTCAACACAGAGAAAAGTTCGATGAAAAAGGAGAAAAGCTAATATTCATCGGATACAACGAAGAGTCTAAAGCATATAGACTTCTAAAGCCAGACACAAAGGAACTGGTAATTTCAAGAGATGTTATTTTTGATGAATTCAAATCATGTGATTGGAATGATGAACTAGACAATCATGAGTTTCCACTACTCATCGAAGACGAGCCAAATCAGCCACATCAAGAAACTAATACTCCACCAGCAAGCCCGACACAACAAAGTCCAAGTTCATCAAAAGCAAGTGCCCCACCTAGAAAGGTGTGTTCCCTAATAGATATTTATAATATATCTAATTGTGCATTTATAGCACTAGAACCTCAGAAATATGAGGAAGCGGCAAAAAAAGAAAAATGGAAAAACGCCATGGACGAAGAAATGCGAGTAATCGAGAAAAATAAGACATGGGAGTGTTGATGGTGGTTTTTAGATTAGGGTTAAAATGGTAAAACACTAAACCCTAGCAGACAGTGATGTCACAACATTTAGAGCAACAAGCATTTACTAGGCATATTTACTGAAATCTTTAATGTGCCTCTAAAATAATTACCCGGGTATATTTTCAAATTAGGGTTATGACGAGCCAAACCCTAATTCCCACGTGTGCCAAAGGAAAATCATTCCAGCCACACCAACTGCGCCAAGGCATGCCAACCATGCTAGCTGCACCTTTGTGCCAATGGCAAATCATGCCATCCACACCAACCGCGCCAAGGCATGCCAACCATGCTAACCTCACCCATGTGCCAATGGAAAATCATGCCAGCCACACCGACCGGGCCAAGGCATGCCAACCATGCTAGTCGCACCCCTGTGCCAATGGAAAATCATGCCAGCCACACCGACCGCGCCAAGGCATGCCAACCATGCTAACCATGCTAACCGCACCCCTGTGCCAATGGAAAATCATGTCAGCCACACCGACCGCGCCAAGGCATGCCAACCATTCTATCCGCACCTCCGTGCCAATGGCAAATCATGTCAGCCACACCAACCACGCCAAGGCATGCCAACCATGCTAGCCGCACCTCTGTGCCAATGGCAAATCATGCCAGCCACACCGACCGCGCCATGCCAAACACGTCTCGCCATGGCCCCTCATGCCGCGCCACCATGATGGCATTCCCCACACGGCTACCAAAGTGAAGGCATGCAACAATCAACGGTTTCCCTTTAATCCTAGGAGAAAATCCTGGCTGTTCAAAGTCCCCTCACGACCTTTGGCCCAAAACCCTAGCTTGGTCATGCACTTAGCCAAAGCTAGCCACGCCGACAACGCCATGGCCCCTCATGTCGCGCCACCATGCTGGCCTTCCCCATGCGGCTACCTAAGTGAAGGCGTGCAACAATCAACGGTTTCCCTTCAATACCAGGAGCAAATCCTGTCCGTTTAAGGTCCCCTCATGACCTTTGGCCCAAAACCCTAGCTTGGTCATGCACTTAGCCAAAGCTAGCAACGTCGACCGCGCCATGCCAAACACATCTCATCATGGCCCCTCATGTCGCGCCACTATGCTGGCCTTCCCCATGCGGCTACCAAAGTGAAGGCGTGCAACAATCAACGGTTTCCCTTCAACCCCAAGAGAAAATCCTGGCCATCTAAGGTACCCTCATGACCTTTGGCCCAAAACCCTACCTTGGTCACGCACTTAGCCAAAGATAGAAACGCCGACCGCGCCATGCCAAACACGTCTCGCCATGGCCCTTCATACCGCGCCACCATGCTGGCCTTCCCCATGCGGCTACCAAAGTGAAGGCGTGCAATAATCAATGGTTGCCCTTCAATCCTAGGAGCAAATCCTGGCCGTCCAAGGTCCCCTCACGACCTTTGTCCAAAAACCCTAGCTTGGTCACGCACCTATCCAAGCTAGCCACGCCGACCGCGCCATGCCAAACACGTCTCTCCATGGCCCTTCATGCCGCGCCACCATGCTGGCCTTCCCCACGCGGCTACCAAAGTGAAGGCGTGCAACAATCAACGGTTTCCCTTCAGTTCTAGGAGAAAATCATGGCTGTTCAAAGTCCCCTCACGACCTTTGGCCCAAAACCCTAGCTTGGTCATGTGCCTAGCCCAAGCTAGTCAAGCCATGCGCCCATGGATACCCCTTGGCCCCACATGCCAAGCCAAACCAAACCTAGCCAAGCTAGTCGCGCCATGCCAAACGCACTTTGCCTTGGCCCTAGCCATGCTAGTCACGTCATGCAAAGCCAAGCGCCCTCGCCTTGGCCCTATCCATGCCATACGCCCATGGCTACCCCTTGCCCCCACATGCCAAGCCAAACCAAACCTAGCCAAGCAAGCCGCGCCATGCCAAATGCACTTTGCCTTGGCCCTAGCCATGCTAGTCACGTCATGCCAATCCAAGCTCTCTCGCCTTGGCCCTAGCCATGCCAAACTTCCTTGGCGAACCCTTGGTCCCTCATTCCAAGTCTAAAAACACCATAGCCATGCCACCCTGTTGGACCTCACTACGCGGCTACCAAAACGAAGGCGTGCAACGATCAACGGTTTCCCCTCCTCTCAAGATGCAACATCTCGACCGTCGAAGGTCACCAGGCTAGCAAGTTCCCCGAGCTCGACTTGCCCAGGCCACAACAACGTGTTACATGTTCTCCAAAAGCATTCGAGACATCAACTCAAACTAGGGGATCTTTTTTGGGTATTGGTTTGGTGGTCTACTGCGTGCGGCGTACACTATTCCCTTCATAAGGAAGTGTCATAAGGGTGAGGTGCCTAGTAAATACGGGAGTTATGTGGGAAACGTTCATGGGACATAAAGTCGTCACTGCAAGAAAACTTGGCTTTAACAACTATTTTCTTACCAACTACAGTTGATGGTACTCTCCAGCAACAACTTTCGGTAACTAAAACCAACACTGGTCAGTATAAAACTCTATCCACCAGTTTTCTAGCAAAGACAATGGGTACAACTCTTTAGAAAAAACGACTTAACAACCCAAATACCATACTTGTTGTTATTAGCTTCCAACCACCAAGTTTTGGCAACCAAAACGTACCCTAGAAGGTATATATCTTTTGTCACTCGTCTTAGGCACCAGAATAATCTATTAATAGACACCTAAACCGACCATAAATTTATTGGCGTCGCAAGTATCTTTCATTTACGAGTGTGTGGAAACTTTAAAGTAAAATTGAAGGTAAATACTTCTAGCGACTATGTGGAGCCTCCAAGTTAATTTGTCGGTAGACACTTGTAGCAACCCATCAGTTTGTTGGTGTGATTAGTAGCTTTCAGCCACCATAATATGGCAACTATGCAAAGACATTAACATTCAAAAGGTTTCTTCTTTTATAAAAAATATTGGTATTTGCCAGAGTTTATTGCTTGATCATCTAAGTGATCTAAATGCATGATCCATTAACATAAGAGGATTCTTTTTGGAAATATGTATACTGACCAGTCATTTGTGATCCATCTAAGTCAGAACCCTCCCGGAGCTTCTTGGTTCATATTTTGTGTGTCATTATACCGAATTTGAAGTTCAAATCGACACTGAGCTTCATATTTATCGATTTCAATGATGTATGATGCTAAGTTTGAAGTCAGAACCCTCCTGGAGCTTCTTGGTTCATAGTTTGTATGCCATTATACCATATTTGAAGTTTGAATCGACACTGAGCTTCATATTTATTGATTTTAATAATGTATCATGCTAATTTTGAAGTCAGAACCCTCCCGGAGATTCTTGGTTCATAGTTTATATGCCGTTATACCACATTTGAAGTTTGAATTCAGAACCCATTCGGAGTTTCGTGGTCCATCTCTAGTAATCTTATAACCTGAGTCTACCAGTGTGAACTGAAGCTACTTCATGACCTGTATGATTAGTCGAAATTACTTCATGACCTATATGACTAGTCAAAATTCAAACCTAAAGCACACAGAGAAAGCACAAAAGCACAAAGAAAACACACTTTCTTATTTTTTCTGCTTCATTCTCATGTATTTTTCGAATTTTTTTTATAAGTGAAGGTCAATAATAATATCTTAGATTTATCGATATATTTTTTGTATTTTTTTTCAAATTGAAAGTTGATAATAAAGCCGAATACACGAGTTTATACTAGAACAAAGAGAAACACACAAACTTGTCAATCCGTATGAGCCTTCTAAAACGAATCTACACAATCGCATAACTTCTGCAATCCGTATAACCTCCTTATATACGGTCCAAATCTAAGTATTTATCATATTATCTATAATAAAGGAGAGAGAAAACCGCCGCTCATTCTCCCCCTCTCACTTTCTTCTCGCTCTCTTTTGCAGCTCGTGAAACCCTAACCCAAGTTTCGTAAGATTCAATTGATTCAAATCTTCATGACATAACTCAATTCTTCATCTCTATATTTCAGTAAAACCCATCTCTAATCTTCCCTGAAAACTCTCAATTCCACGAATCCCTGATTCACTGATTTCCCAAATCCCTGATTCTCTTTTCCATTTCATACTGAATCCTTATAAGCCCTAGCTTTAGTTCAAGTAGAAACCCATAATTTTATCTCTGATTTCTGTACTTTACTTCATCTTGAATTCATCCCCAAAACCCTAACTTCTATCATCAGATTTACCTTTTCTCTTGAATTCCACCTCTTCTTCGTTCTTATCAAAACATAAGGAAAGTTCATTTCCTAATCAACTAAATGGTGTTCATTTTATCATGAGAAAAGGGGATATGGAATTACTTCAAGTTGACGGCGTCAATTTGATGTGGAGTTTTCTGTTTCCAACAACAGCAGCAAAAAAAAATGTTCTGTGGCTCTTGTTTGATGTGAATCGATTCTGATTTCACAAGAGGTGATAGATCCGTCTGTTTGGTTAAGGTGATAGACTCCTTAACCACTAAAATATGTTTCTGTTACATGACTATCTAGTTTGCAAATTATTCTGAAGGAGTAGTAGATTTAATGTCAACGATCATCTCTAACGTGAAGTTTTAGATTTCTCATCAAAGTTCATCTTTATTTTGAAGGTTCCATGACTCAATGTTGTGAATAAATTATAAAAGATTGATTTACAATTTAGACTAATGATGAAAGCATATAGATTGAAAACTCCATACTATCACCTTGTGTTAAACTGACACTGACAGGTACCTTGAGTATTAGATATTAATCATATTATTCTAGAACTTATTTATCTTGTGCCTGTATTTCCTTGTAAACATGTATGACTTGTATATTCTGATTTTGTCAGTAGCTCCTGACTTATACATTCTTGGTTGTTGTATCCTTGTGTTAAACTGACATGATATGTATACTCTCATCGTATCCTAGTTGTGTTTGAATGATGTGTCTGCTATTGTGAATCTATATCTATCTATCTATCTATCTATCTATCTATCTATCTATATATATATATTTCATTATTATGAATGCATCTTGGTTGTTGTATCCTTCACAAACTTAATAGTCCTTGGGATGCTGCAAAGTATTTGGAGTCTGCTGGTGCAGTAGCAAAGGACCTTGGAAACTGGAGTGAAGTTTATGATTTCTACAGAAGGGTGTCACAATTTTGCACTCAATGCGAAATATCACAATCAGCATCAGATGCAAAGGGTGCTCGGCATGTAGTTATCCCTTTCCAGCATCAGAAAAAGGCTGCATCATTAGCAGCTGGAAAATACCCTTCCACATTGGGTTGTGAGTATGGAATAATTCTCATGAGCAGGTAACAAAGAAATGTATTGCTCTTGACCAGGAGTTTTTTTTTCTTTCTTAAAGTTGATATGCATTTTGTACTTGTGGTCTCAAATTTTGTTATTGCGAACTAGGCGGGTGCAAGTGTATCATCCGAATCTTTTCCAACATGAATGGGCTGCTGCAGTGGAACAAACTTAATGGTGAAGGTGGTTGCATGAGGACAAAGCCTCTTACCTACACTGCAGGATGCATGCAAAAAGCTTCATTTGTTTATTTGGAGATCTCTCATTGCCACACTTAAGCATTTGTGTGGACTCCCGAGCTGGACTAGGTTTGAATGCCTTCTCCTCCCCTCCTAGACCCTGCAAAACACATACATACAGAACAGATGGACTATGAATAGTCCGTAGCTTAGTGAGTACAAACCCAGATCCTGACTTTCAGCTGCAACCAATCCGTCAATAACAACCTATGTCCAGTGTGTCCTTGATGTCTTAGTATTTTGGTCGGTTTTTATTTTTAAAATGTACAATAATTATGGATGTTAGCACACAAGTATATTGTCTTATAAGTTAACCAGAAGAGGTGTTTGATTTTGTAGTTGACTTTGTTGTATTATTTTCACAAAATCCATATTTGTTTTTATATTGTACTCTTGTGAATCACTTTCAAAGTCGTTGGAAGAGGGCCTTCACCAAGTGAACGTCAACAACCGGACCTAATGTTGGTCGAATTTTTTACCAACGTCACACCTAACGCCTTAACCAGCCAATTATTTTTCGGCTAAACTCCTCTACCAACTAAACTTCAGTGGATAAAACCCATGACCTTCAAAATATTGGGTGGTTAAAATCCTTAGCCAACGACATTAAACACCTTCACCAACTGAAATTCAGTAAGTTAAAACCTCTAGCAGTTGGCAACATTGTATAACTGGCAACCTCTACCAATGATGTATTTGTCTTCAGCAACAACTAATTTTGCGAGTGAAGTATTTCAGTAACAAATACTTCTACCAACGACATCCAGTAGTTATTGGAAATTTCAGGCGACCAAAAATTTCGTTGTTTATTGTAGTTGAAAGATATCTCTTCCAGAAGCATGGTTGGTCCAGGTCTTTAGCAAAGAAAGCTTTAGTCACAGAGCGTATCTGTTGCCATATTGGTTGCTACACATCTCCAGTCGCTAAAAACGACCTTCTACCCACTGAATGAGAGTAGTCGCTAAATCCCAATTTTCTTGTAGTGCGTGAGTTAACAACCTTATGGAACATCAATTCCATTACGTTAACAGTTTCATGAAAACCAGTTTCATGCGTTAACCACTTTATGGAACATCAAGTCCATGCATACGGTTACCACCTCCTCCCATTTACTTCCCACTCCTTAATGAGACTAGGGTATGTTTCTACCTCGACTTGTAAAAATAGGTCTTACTAATTTCCATTTGAACAACAAGTTCATTTGGACAAGACAACACTCAGAAATACTTACTTAGCTCTCCTCGTGAGCTCTCCTACCTTTTCTGATAACAAGTCGTAGAAACCCAACTGCTCTTCCAGAATCAACTATTCTGGTCTCACCACTCTCCTTGCTTCCCTCCCCAAAACCAACCCATTATCCTCCTCTTTGTGACCGAAGAAAGTATGGAACGACCATTTCTTGGTTTAGGACGGACTTGTATATATTGATCTCTCGAATCTAAAGTACTCCCTTGCAGTCCATTGTTTAGGGTTTAAATAGTTTCTCACCTTCACACCCGCAATTACCAAAATAAGCAGAAACTATTTTCACCTATAAATAATTGGCGACCACAGCGGGAGGATTGATCTATCGGTTACAATATCAACTCCAACTCCTGATTTCGTTTCCCAAACGTCAATCCCAATATGTTGGAACTCAGGTATGGAGCGGCTGCCGAGAATACCAGCACAGAGCACGTCCCTGATGTTAACGTCTCTCCCAATAATGTCATTACATCACCTACTGACTAAAGTAACTCTGAATGCACCCCCTCAAGCGTGACACCTCCAATCACCAGGGCCAGAGCCACCGCCGCCTCTAATCTCTCTGCACAACCCTCTAATCAAGGCAACGAAAGCACCTCTTCGGGCGTTACACCACCATTCACCAGGGCCAGAGCCGCCGCCGCGGCCCCTAATGTCTCATCTAGAATTTCATCTTCAACCACAACTAAGGTTACAACTACCCCACCGACGGGACGCGAGACCGGAGGGACTAGGGGAAGCCGTCCTTATGTCACCATCGCTGATTTGATGGAAAGAGAGGAAATACTCGCCAGAGCCCAAACGAATATGGTTTCAACACAAATAGAAGTACTCATCTTTCTCAAGGCCCTGACAGAACGGCTACCACGTGAGTCGCGCCCACCAGAGCCATTTAGGAACGTCTCCAACACCCCCGGCGCTAGCACCTCGGCAGAACACGCCTACACAGACGAGGATAGTCACGCTAGAATCCCATCGGAAAGAAATCAATCGTCCAACTTTGTCACATAAGAAGATCTAGAGAAACTTCTCCGAAACCGAGTCATCAACGATAAAATGGACATGCATCAGCACCAACCTCCTTACCCATCCGAGATACAAAGAATCCCTCTGCCAAGGGGGTACTCCTCTCCTCAATTCACCCTGTACGATGGTACCGGGAATACACATGAGCATGTCTCTAGTTTCTTGGAATCCCTAGGTGAACATGAATATAATCACCTTCTTCGTCTAAGGGAGTTCTTAAAATCACTTACCGGAAGGGCGTATACATGGTACAACAACCTCCCGCCGAACAGTATTCTTAACTGGAGTAGCATGGTTACCGCGTTTTACAGTAAGTACTTCTTCGTTTCTGAACAAGTTACTCTCTCAGACCTTGGAAGGATGTACCAGTGGGATAATGAACACCCGAATAATTTTTTCAAAATATTCAGGGTTCAATCATTGAACAGTCATGACCCAAACGTGACCGGGAAACAGCTAGTGAACACGTGCATCAACGGTATGGTTCCTATTTACCACTCCTTGCTAGAAAACTTGTGTTTCCATACATTCTCAGAACTCCATGAAGCCGCCAGACGTTCTGCAACGACAGCACCAGCATTAGTGGATAAGGATAGACTGACTCGAGATGAAGACATGCGCGAAACTCGCGGGAACAGACGTCTCACTAGCAAAAAATTTAATGTTGGCCCCTCCTCTATAAACATAGTAAATTAGAGAGGTAAAAGGAAGCCCCCAGCTGCAGATCATCAACCTAAACGTGAAGCACGGGCACAACGGGCAGCCCCTCCACGGAAGGCCGCCCCTAAGTCTCCCATGCATCATCATGAAACTGAAGGAAATACCTTCAATTTCTCGTTTCTCATCGAGGAGGTGATTGAACTCCTAGAGGCCTGGGTTCAAGACGATGTTTTCAGACTTCCACCTCCCAAACATCCACGAACTGCGGCTGAGATGGAAAAACCCAAGTACTGCCATTACCACAGGTTCGTTCACCACCCGACCAGTGATTGCAAAAGACTAAGAATATTTTCAAATAAAAGATATAAGGGGGAGAGATCCAACTAAGAAACGAGGCAATACATCGAGACCCACTCCCAATAAGAAACCGGGGGTCCTCTGGGGACTCCGTGCACGAGATTGTACAATCCATGATGCAGCATGTATGTGAAATTCTCTATCTTTCCAAGGCGTAGTGCCAAGATATTTTTGCAGCTCTCAATCGCGTTGTATCCGGAAAACAACCTTTTCTCTCCTCGAAAACCGCACCAGAGGCCCAAGCTTTCCATACGGGAAAAATCAAAGGGGAGAACTTGGGACTGTTGACCACGTCATGTTTAAAAGGTATCGAATTCGACAACACGCTCATCGACGTGGCCTCTGACCTCAACATCATTACTTTCAAGACACTAAAGGCTGCAGGATTTACAAAGCAAGACGCTACTCATTCCCTATCTGTGATTAAGAACCCGAGAGGAGAAGCTTTGAATACGCATGGCCACATCAACCTTGAGACCATGATGGGAGACGCTATAACGCATAAAAAATTCCACATTGTCAAATAACTGGGTCACGACATGATATTGGGGCACTTATGGGTACTCGACAACAAAGCGAAATTAGATGTGCACCCTCTAATGACGTCCACGCCCAAAGGAATTTCCAACAAACCATCCCACTGGTTATTGTATCGTCGAGTTATTAATGA
Organism: Papaver bracteatum; assembly: GCA_023529315.1. Lineage (NCBI taxonomy): Eukaryota > Viridiplantae > Streptophyta > Magnoliopsida > Ranunculales > Papaveraceae > Papaver > Papaver bracteatum. Next base: position 213,882 of record JAJJWX010003815.1, on the reverse strand, counting down.
AACCCAGATATATAGAGAAGACATGTTGGCCGAACGATGATCTCTACGACCAGTTATTCCTTCCCTTATTCCGTCATGGGGACTTGGTGCGATTACTGGCACGGATGCTGTCAAGAAATGTGAATAGGGTGTTGTGCCATTTGAACATGCACTTTGAAAAAGGCTTGAAAACTTCCATCGAAACCAATGAAGTCAAGACCCAAACGGTTGCACAACGCCTGAACCCGTTTTCAATCGGAGATATAGCGGTTAAGGTAAATTCGTTTCAAGTTGGGAAGATGACGGCAAAAATGGCAATTTAAATTGATTCTCCCAATGAAAGAGAAGACGAGCCGTATTTGGTGGCAGACACCCTTTTAGGAGGATATTGTAAGCTCATCAACACAGACACACCTGAAGGCGTGATAGTTCACTCGCGATGGATCAAGGCCTCCAATCCCTAAAGTGATGTACTTTTCCAGTCACTCTCACTTTAGCATTTCATTTAACAATTCCTCTCAGTAGTTGTATTCCCCAGGATGAATATACCGTTTGTATTCTTCTCTGGAGTTTCCCTTTCCGTCAAAAAAAAAGCATAAATACATCTCTTTCCAAACAAATTCTCCAGATATCAGAGAAATACATCAGATTAACCCAGAAAACCATCGCAAAGCCATCATACCACAACCAAAAATACCTCAATAAAAAAAAATACATATATATATATAAATAAAGCAAAATGTTGACTGATGAAGAAGAAGGTAAAGATGAGTTTACGAAAAATAAAAAAAAACATTAGGGGAACTAAGCAGGAATAACAAAAAGGGAGGAACTAGCCCTCGAAGGGTGGAGCGCAAACCCCCATGTTCAAGGCTATCTTCAAGCACTTCCCCCAGCAATCCCTCGGGCAACAAAGATTCCATTCAACGGTGTTAGCAGCAGCAACCTCAACATCCAATCCTGAAGCAACCACAGCAGTAGCAGTGCCCGCTCCGACGACCGGTCCAGCATATGCCACCATGACCCCTCCAATATCACCAACGACACCTTTGGCATCGACTTCAAAGGCTAATTCCTTTCTATCAGATACTACCTTGAGGGTTTTCTCATTGACACTCCGAAGAATATTTTTTGATTCATCCGCATCAAAATCGAGAACCGTGGCGCCTTCCTCCAAAAGCTTCACATGCTCGATTTTCCGCTGCTTCGACCTAGGAACAGTTCAATCCTCCCTATAACTGGATCAAGGAAGGGTTTTTCCGCACTAGAACTCCCCAACACGCCATGGATCTTCCTCATTCTCTCGTCCCTCCTCCATGTTCACCGAATCCAAGAAAATCCGAACACGCGCCTGCACTTCATGAAGATAGATGGAAGGGAGGTCCTTGACGATTTCTCCAGCTTCATGGAACAGAGATTCGATTCTAGATAATGCCTCCTCATGTGAAGAAGAGCGGTTTCCGCCAACCCTGAAGTCCTTCTCTGAAGGATCAAAGACATGGCCATCCCCAGAGGGTCTCATCATACACTACAAAGAACAAGGAAAATTGTCAATTTTCATCCTATCTATACACACATAATAAAGAGGATATAAAAAAAAAGGGAAACGCGAGGCGATACCAGTAAAGGGGATGGACGAAGACAAATTACACGAATGTGGAGTTCAAGATCATCTGTTATGTACAGCAAGGTGATGCAACCTCAAAAGGAAAGTTTTTATACTTGCCATGAGTTAAGGCATAATATTCGATCCAAATTAAACCTCATGCCTGGATGTGAGAAATAATTATGGTTAGTGAGAAAGCGTGGAAGAACGTGCTCAAATCCCACTAGATCGTGTGTTCCTTTCCCACCGCCACCGCCAATCTTCGGAAGCAAAGTCGGCAACATAACCAAAGCAGAAAGAGTAACGCTTTTCCTCTTTTGTGGGCGTAACATTTTTTTTTGAAGAGAAAAGAATCTCCTAGTCGAGTCAAATAAGGAAAGAGGAAACCAATCCCTTGAGGATAAATCACCAAGCAGTCTGTGACATGTATCATCCACAACGATACTGGCCATCTGTGCATGCCTCACCCCACCGATCCGCGCCCTGCCATGGCCGAACCAGGCCAAGCCACTTGCTCCACTGACGTGCCCCTATCATCCATGCGCGTTCACCTTACCAAGACCACACAACCTCTTGGACCCCCTCGAGACAAGCTGCCCACTTGTGCCGCCTCTCAAGACTGCACCCCCTTTGGCTTGGAGATGTATGACCAGACCAAGCTGGTAATTTTTACCTCACCAATCCACGGTCTGCATTCCCAGTACAACTTACGCAGGACCGCGAGCCAAAGCTCTCTTTACCACTCAAAAGGGTTAGTCGGATTCTCCTAACCATCTTTGTAATGATTTACGCCTCGATTCCATCCTTTTCTGTCACCATCATATGCTTACCTCGCAACAAGGAACCTATTCCGATCTAAGCAGGGGACTTAATGTTGATGGTGGTTTTTAGCTTAGGGTTAAAATCGTAAAACACTAAACGCTAACAGACAGTGATGTCACAACATTTAAAGCAACAAGCATTTATTAGGCACATTTACTGAAATCTTTAATGTGTCTATAAAAATAATTACCCGGGTGTATTTTTCAAATTAGGGTTATGACGAGCCAAACCCTAATTCCCACGTGTGCCAATGGCAAATCATGCCAGCCACACCGACCACGCTAAGTCATGCCAACTATGCTAGCCGCACCCCTGTGCCAATGGAAAATCATGCCTGCCACACCGACCGCGCCAAGGCATGCCAACCATGCTAGCCGCTCCTATGTGCCAATGTCAAATCATGCAAGCCATACCGACCACGCCAAGGCATGCCAACCATGCTAACCACACCCCTGTGCCAATGAAAAATCATGCCAGCCACACCGACCATGCCAAGGCATGCCAACCATGCAAGTGGCACCCCTGTGCCAATGGAAATTCATGCCAGCCACACCGACCACGCCAAGGCATGCCAACCATGATAACCTCACGCCTGTGTCAATGGAAAATCATGCTAGCCACACCGACCGCGCCAAGGCATTCCACCCATGCTAGCCGCACCTCCGTGCCAATGGCAAATCATGTCAGCCACACCAACCGCGCCAAAGCATGCCAACCATGCTAGCCGTACCTCTGTGCTAATGGAAAATCATGCCAGCCACACCGACCGCGCCATGCCAAACACGTCTCCCCATGGACCCTCATGCCGCGCTACCATGATAGCCTTCCCCATGCGGCTACCAAAGTGAAGGCGTGCAACAATCAACGATTTCCCTTCAATCCTAGGAGCAAATCCTGGTCATTTAAGGTCCCCTCATGACCTTTGGCCCAAAACCCTAGCTTGGTCATGCACTTATCCAAAGCTATCCACGCCGACCACGCCATGCCAAATACATTTATCCATGGCCCCTCATGCCGCACCACCATGATGGCCTTCCCCATGCGGCTAGCAAAGTGAAGGCGTGCAACAATCAACGGTATCCCTTCAAACCCAAGAGCAAATTCTGGCCGTCTAAGGTCCCCTCATGACCTTTGGCCCAAAACCCTAGCTTGGTCATGCACTTAGCCAAAGCTAGCCACTCCGACCGCGCCATGCCAAACACGTCTCGCCATGTCCCCTCATGCCGCGCCACCATGATGGCCTTCCCGATGCGGCTACCAAACACTACACACTACAGGAAAAATATACATCTACAACTGGGGTTTTACAACTCTTTGCTAAATATCGTAGAAAGTCATATATTTTACAACTGATTTCAAAGGAAGAGTTGTCATATATTATCACTTCCAACCCTTAGGACCAAGGGGTTGCGCTAAGAAAACAAACGACAACTCCTTAAGAAAAAGAGTTGTGACGACATTTTGCTATAACAACTCTGTTTTATAAATGTAGTGACTTAGCCTATCACAATTCTCACAAGAGTTGTTGAAGAACAAAAAAATATGATAATGAAAAATATGTTAGAGGGGAGATTCGAACATGAACCTACTACATGGAAGTCTAGCTCATCAACCATGCTTTCAGTTCACAAGTTTTGGTTTTTTTCATTTTTTTAAAATAGAAACCTATAACAACATTAACCATCATTAACCATACTTATAAGTGTTGTTGAAGTAAAAATATATAATGTTGAAACAAATGAGGTTAGGGGGATTCGATCCTGAGCCTCGGGCATAGAAATCTACATCATTAACCATCCTACACTATCACAGGTTTTGTCAAGTTTGTGGTTCTTTAATACACTAACTTTATAACAACCCTTCATAAGTGTTGTAAAAGAAAATTTAATGCTCAAAAAATAATGCTCAGGTGACTGAGCCGCAAACAGGGCGAAGCCTTCTCTGAAAATTACTTATTTCCGATGAGGGTAGTCTGATCATTTTCACAGTCTCCATAATGTTTATTGCACTTATTTCCATCAAGGGTAATATGGTCATTTTCATATTATGAAATATTTACTTTACCTATTTCCGATAAAGGTAGTCTTATCATTTTTCACAGTCTCCATAATATTTATTGCACTTATTTTCATTAAGGGTAATATAGTCATTTTCATATTTTATAATATTTACTTTACCTATTTCCAATAAGGGTAGTCTACTCATTTTCATAGTCTCCATAATATTTATATTGCACTTATTTCCATCAAGGGCAATATGGTCATTTTGAAAGTGTAATATTTACATTACTTATTCCCGATAAGGGTAGTCTGGTCATTATTAAAGTTTCGATAATATTTATTGCACTTATTTTCACTAAGGGTAATATGGTGTTTTTCATAGTCTGTAACATCTTCTTTACTTATTTCCGATAAGGGTAGTCTGGTCATTTTCATAATCTCCATCATATTTATTGCACTTATTTCCATTAAGGGTAATATCGTCATTTTCACAGTCTGTAATATTTACTTTACCTATTTCCGATAAGGGTAGTCTGGTCATTTATCGCAGTCTCCGTAATATTTATTGCACTTATTTCCATTAAGAGTAATATGGTCATTTTGACATTCTGTAATATTTACTTTACCTATTTCCAATAAGGGTAGTCTGGTCATTTCCACAGTCTCCATAATATTTATTGCACCAAATATGATAAATTTCATCTTCGGTTCACCCAAATGAGAAACTCAGGTCCAACTCTAGTAATCTTTGAACCGCTGATGTTCAAATATGATAAATTTCATTTTCGGTTCATCCGAATGAGAAACTCAGGTCCAACTCTAGTAATCTTTGAACCTGTGATGTTCAAATCTGATAAATTTCATCTTCAGTTCATCCGAATTTGAAACTAAGGTCCAATTCTAGTAATCTTTGAACCTGTGATGTTTAACTCTGATAAATTTCATCTTCAGTTCATCCGAATGAGAAACTCAGGTCCAACTCTAGTAATCTTTGAACCCGTGATGTTCAAATCTGATAAATTTCATCTTCAGTTCATCCGAATTTGAAACTCAGGTCCAACTCTAGTAATCATTGAACCTGTGATGTTCAAATCTGATAAGTTTCATCTTCAGTCCATCCGAATGAGAAACTCAGGTCCAACTCTAGTAATCTTTGAACCCGTGATGTTCAAATCTGATAAATTTCATCTTGAGTTCATCCGAATGAGAAACTCAGGTCCAACTCTAGTAATCTTTGAACCCGAGATGTTCAAATCCGATAAATTTCATCTTCAGTTCATCCGAATGAGAAACTCAGGTCCAACTCTAGTAATCTTTGAACCCGTGATATTCAAATATGATAAATTTCATATTCAGTTCATCCGAATGAGAAACTCAGGTCCAACTCTAGTAATCTTTGAACCGAGGATGTTCAAATCTGATAAATTTCATCTTCAGTTCATCCGAATTTGAAACTCACGTCCAACTCTAGTAATCATTGAACCTGTGATGTTCAAATCTGATAAGTTTCATCTTCAGTTCATCCTAAAGAGAAACTCAGGTCCAACTCTAGTAATCTTTGAACCTATGATGTTCAAATCTGATAAATTTCATCTTCAGTTCATCCGAATTTGAAACTCAGATCCAACTCTAGTAATATTCGAACCTGTGATGTCCAAATCTAATAAATTTCATCTTGAGTTCATCCGAATGAGAAACTCAGGTCCAACTCTAGTAATCTTTGAACCTGTGATGTTCAAATCTGATAAATTTCATTTTTCAGTTCATCCGAATGAGAAATTCAGGTCCAACTCTAGTAATCTTTGAACCCGATAATAGAGTTTGTTTAAGGTATGCATACAGTATGCAGAAATAGGTTTTGTTTAAGGTTTCGTAGAATATTCCGAAGGAATCTTACCTGTAAATGGATGGATTCGTCGTTCTTACCAAGTTTCTGACTTAGAGTATTCAACTCGTGGCCAGGTTTCGATCTCGGAGCATGGTTTGCATACAATATGCATAAATAGGGTTTGTTTAAGGTTTCGTACAATATTGCGAAGGAATCTTATCTGTAAATGGATGGAATCGCCGTTCTTACCAAGTTTCTTACTTAGAGTAGTCCACTCCCGTCCAGGTTTCAATCTCGGATCCTGGTATGCATACAACATGCATAAATAGAGTTTGTTTAAGGTTTCGTAGAATATTCTAAAGGAATCTTACATGTAAATGGGTGGATTCATCGTTTTTGCGAACTCTCAAACTTATATAGTAGTCCGCTCCAGGCCAGGTTTCGATCTCGGAGCCAGTTTCTTTCTCGAAGTTGAAGAATTTGTGTGTGTTTAAGGTTTCTGAGAATATTTCCATGGAATCTTGCCAGTAAATGGTTGGATTCATCGTTTTTATGAACTTTTAGACTACTTGGTTCATAGTTTATAAGTCGTTATACCACATTTGAAGTTTGAATCGACACTAAGCTTCATATTCATCAATTTTGATGATGTATCATGCTAAGTTTGAAGTCAGAACCCTCTCAGAGCTTCGTGGTTCATAAATTTTATGCCATTATACCAAGTTTGAAGTTCGAATCGACATCGAGCTTTATACTTATCGATTTTGATGATGTATCATGCTAAGTTTGATGTCAGAACCCTCTCAAAGATTCATGGTTCATAGTTTGTATGTTGTTATACCACATTTGAAGTTCGAATCGACACTAAGCTTCATATTAATAAATTTCGATGATGTATCAAATATGTTCTTATACCACATTTGAAGTTCGAATCGACACTAAGCTTCATATTAATAAATTTCGATGATGTATCAAATATGTTCTTATACCACATTTGAAGTTTGAATCGACACTAAGCTTCATATTCATCAATTTCGATGATGTATCATGCTAAGTTTGAAGTCATAACCCTTTCAAAGCTTTCTGGTTCATAGATTATATGCCAGTATACCAAGTTTGAAGTTTGAATCGACATCGAGCTTCATACTTATCGATTTTGATGATGTATCATGCTAAGTTTGAAGTCAGAACCCTCTCAAATCTTCTTGGATCATAGTTTGTATGTCGTTATACCACATTCGAAGTTCAATTCGACACTTGAGTTTCATATTTGTCGATTTCGATGATGTATCCTTCTAAGTTGGAAGTTACTTCATGACTTGTAGGACTAGTTGAAATTACTTCATGACCTATGTAACTAGTCTAAATTCAAACTAGAAGCACAAAGAGAAAGCACAAAAGCACAAAGAAACACACCAATTATCGAATTCATTTTTCATTTTCCCGATTCATTCTTATGTATTTTTTTGGATTTTTTTATATCAGAATGTCGATAAAAATGTCCTAAATTTATTAATATTTTTTTTGGATTTTTTTCCGTGTTGAATGTTGATAACAAAACCGGATACATGATTTCGTATTAACACAAAGAGAAACACAGTTGCTTCTCAATCCGTATGAGCATCCCAAATACAATATCAACCGTCAAGATCTTTTTCTTGATCCGTATGAGTGGATCAAAAGAAATGTGGTCCGTCGATCATTTTAATTTTCAATTCTTGGTTGTATCCCTCGACCACTCAAACTCTAACTGGTTCTCTCTTTCTTTCTTCCTCTCCTCCGAAAAACACCGTCGGCACTCCATCACCACCGCTGCTCTTCTCTCTATCCATCTTCTTCATCTCCATTTGTTGATTGAATCGACCCATCTTAATTCTCATCTGCAATTTATGGTGAAAATCATCACAATATCAGTCACATAAACTCATCAATCGAATACCTCAGATCCACCTTCTGCAATCTCTAAATCAAACGAAACTCAATTTCAGTTCGTAATCTTCTACTGATTACTTCTTGATATTCATAAAGAGAGACATAGAGATTAAGAAATCAGGGTTTCAATAGATAGATGAAAAATTAGGTTTTTAAAATCTCTGACAAAAATCAGGTGAAGGTTATGCTGCATCAAATCAGAGTTAAAGGGTTAGGTTTTGTAGGAGGTGTAGTACATTAAGATTTGGGGATCTGTTAATTTCTATCAAGAACAGAAAATCAAGGGTTTGTTCTATAAGAAGAGAGGGAGAATTCGATTTATATTTCTGATAAGAAGAGAGTGAGAGGGATTTGATTCTATTGATGGGGATTCAGTCAACAATATTGTTTAATTTTAGTTGTGGAAGGGTTTTTATTTTTAGGCCTGGAATCAAGATAAGAATCGAGATTTAGTTACACGGAGGAAAGTGATGAACATGGAAAGAATGCGGTGAACAATCTCTCATGCAATTTCTCCTTTGGGGATCGATTTAAGGTAATTACCTTAGTTTTGAACCCATAATCCCTTGTTCTTCCCAAATTAGTTAGTTAGGGTTTGTTCGAATCTATAGCTGCTAGTCATGGTTAAAGGGAGTTACAGTTGTGATTTCTCTTTGTATTCCTTGAGAAAGTAATAGTTGATGTTACATATTGTTCAGATCTTAATTTTTATTTCTTATCTTTATGTCAATAATCTTTTCGTATCAAATCCATGGTTTTTTAGGTATGGGATTTGTTTGATTTTTGGATATCTTAAGCGGATTTAATTTTGGGGTTTTAATCGATTTGTTACTGAAGTGCAGGAATGGATTGAATCTGGTGAGGCTGGTGAATGATGTCACTGCAGTTTTGTTCTTGCGGCTACAAATGGATTCAGTGGAGCTGTGCAGACATGAAGACTAGTTTTAGAAGCTAACTGTTGTCATGGGTTATGAGGTGTTATGTGATTTACTATGGTCAGATCTTGGTAGAGATTCTAAGGGGTGGGGGATGAACGGCATAGGAGTTTCGTACACTTTCGGTGCTGATACAGGGGGATGCTAGCATGGTAGTGAATTCTCACTTTCATGGGAAAATTACTTATAGAGCAGGAACTAAGGTATTGTTTTATGCAAGACATAAAGTAATTTAGTGAATATGACTTTTTATGTTTGCATAATATGCTAGAGTTGATGGTCAAGTCTGATTTCCATCTTGTGGTGCTCTTATGTTATCAAATTTGAATAAATGTGTAATTCATTTGGTATTTTATTTGAGCAAGTAATTTGCTGTCTGGAGGGAGCTCGCTATAATTGGCATCCAGTATGAGACACCTTTTGCCGGTAAAACCCATCATTTTTAATGTTTATAATTTTCTTTTCGTGGCCATACAAACACTGAAGTTCGGTCTTAGAAAGATATTAAAAGTAAAATTCCTAAGAAACTAAAGAAATCAATGTTTTTAGGGATTTTTTTCTCTGATTGTGCGGCTTTTTATGGGATCCCATATTATGAAAATGTAGTTTCATATGTAATTAGGGTTTTAGAGGGGTTTTCGTTTGGTAATACTTGTCTGAGGCGTTAAGCATCTCATTTTGATTGTTTGATAAACATTTTGTTCCATGCTTATTATGTGTTTGTTAATATTACTCTGAGAAATAATTATTGTGAAGTGATTTATAGTGTGATTCATTCAGTAACTTGAAGGAAGTTCTTTGATAATATAGTTGGATTATAGTATCCTTTGATAATATGGTTGATTATAGTAGGTCTTTCTCTGTATTGTTAGCATGGGAGATGAGGGTAAAGCTGTTAAAGTTTTGGTGAATTGAATATGGTTTAGTCTTGCATTCGTAGTCACTTATTTATTTTTGCTTCTTTCATAGTGTTTACGTTGGGATGAGCTAGAAGGGGATTATCACAAAGTCTTGGCGAGGTGATCCCTTGCACTATTCTTTGCTAGGTAGAAGTGTTATTGCAATTCTGGAGAGTTGAAATTTAAGTCACTTGACTTCTTACATTTTTTCAATTACCTTGTGTTGGTTTTCTAATTTATGCAAATGGTTAATTGCAGGAACATGTCAAATTAATTCTCAATAGGAATCTGCAACAAATGTTACATTCAGATTTTAGTGCAGCTATCAGACGTTGCTTTGCCTTCGCAAGCTTCTAAAGTGGCAAGTATTCTTTTTAAAAACAATTTTTTTTTCTAACTTTTTTTTTATCTTCAACTTAATCCGACCTTTCCGTTTTGTGATGTACTAATAGGTTTACGAGGTTATTTTAAAGTGGGATGATGATCTAAAATTTGGCTTGTTAAGTCCAGAAGATGTTCTTTACCTGAAAGAGTTTTTTTTGAAATTGGAAAGTATTGTTCTTCCCAGTGTATTGGATAAATGGGTTTCACTTCACCCAACATTTGGTTTTGTCTGCTGGTGTGACGACGAGGAACTAAAAAAGCAATTTAAACACTTTGACAATATCAGATTCTTGCACTTTGGTGAGCTTAGTAACGTTGAGAAATTTCTGGGCTTATGCAAAGTATTGGAGTTCCTGCTCTTTCTGAGGTAATGCCATTTTGCTGAATTTTTATTAAGATAAGGTGCAGGTTGCTTATTAGGACCTCCTCTTCAGGAACCCACCATCTATAGATCTGCTCCTGAATTTTATGCTCCAAATTTTGCGACACCTTATGCTGATGGGTTTTTGAAGCGCAGAGTTTCAATTAGCTGAATAAATGAATTTTAAATTTTCTTCATATACATTCTTAAGGATGGTTACTCCACCTTTGCATGTGTGACTGGCTGAATGCAGTTTGTGCACATATCCTATATATAATCACCATTGTTAGTTTTTTTCTGCTGAAATATATTCCGTCTCATGTATTGCAAGTACTTTATTGTTACTAAGGTTTCATTTTAACCCATTTCCTTCGCTTAGGTCATCACCCGGGAATCAATATTTTATGGCGTGGAAGATAACAAGGATAAGGCTTCATTGGTGGACTGGATTCTTTAGCGTTATATCTCCAAAATGCACCCTGATAAATACTTTCTTCTCAAGCAAGCGGGTTTTGAAAACATGAGTTGCCTACAAGTTATTGTGGTTGATAATCTATTTTATAAATATACCATAAAGGGTGGCAACAGTGCATCCAATAGACGTTCAGAGTGCAGTTGTCTTATTCAGGTATGTCAGCTTCGTACACCCCTTGAGGTATTTGTTCATGCTGACATGTGTAACCTGTTGCCATGCATTAGAATTATAGTTAGCTATGTACATTATCCGCAACCCATCTTTTTAATACCGGAAGCTGGTTGGCTGTTTATTGTTGTTTGTTTTGCGTGGTTCCTTTGCCTTATCCTTTCGATACTTTTACTTGTTCATGCTTGTTCACAAGTAGGAGCATAATCAGTTATTTCTATAATCTGTATAATCTTAAAAACAAGTGTAGTTCATTAGCAGTCTCCAGGGTGATTGCTCTCCATAATTGTACTATCCCTACTAATATTCAAGATTCACGGTATACACGTATTCTGTTTAGTGGTCTGGTTTGTTGTATGGCATGTCCTTTATCCTTAGAACTATCTTGCTGGCTGAACCTTTTACGTTGCAAGTAGTTGTTGAATGGGTGTTCCATCTGTACATGTTTAAGTGGTATCGCGTCATGTGCTACATATAGGAAATAAATATTCTAGTCACTTCCTTCCGAATTCTGTAGGATTTATATAATTCATACATCTTAATTTTGCAGGGTGAAATATTATATGCCAGTGCCTCTACGGTATCATCTACCACTATGTTTCTCATAATCGTCATTTGGTTTACCAATAAGATAGTGCAACAAATCCAGACTACCATACGTGAACGTGTATGTTACTGTCACATTTGTAGGGGTGGCCAATAACTTCGTTTTACGATGTATATGATAGTTTTGGTTCTGTTCAAAGAATGTATCATTTTTTTTTTTCGTTGCGGAACACACTTGTATGATTTGAAGTTAGCTAGGTAATGTTATTGGAGTGGCAGGTTAACTTGAGTGAATGTAAATGGGTTATACTGGCGGGTTAATGTGAAATTGAATTATTTTCTGAAATTCGGGTTCAGCTATAAAAAATTTTTCAAAATAGTTTTATGCACACAACTTGTAACAAATGTTGTAGTTACACATTACTTCAAATATTAAACCCTTAAGGATGTTGTGCTAGAGATTTTGACTACACAAGAAAATGGCTATGACAGAAAGTTCTACTACTCTAGAAAGTGTAGTGACCGTAGTATTCACAACACTAATAAATGTTGTCTTTCATATTTCAACTACACAAACCAGATATTGTGAAATAATATCTTTACAACATAACTATGTGTTGTCCAAGATAGTTCCACAACTCATACAAGTGTGGTGCAAATCTTGTTCATAATACTAATAAGGGTTGTTATATATGTTTCCACGATACACAAACTTTGTTTTTCAAGATAGTCATACAACACAATCAAGAGTTGTGTTAGGATTTCAAAAAAAAATCAAAATAGAATCACAACTTTGGAAAAATATTGCCAAACAATGAATCACATCACCCTTTACAACTCTTAGTCAAGTATTGTAGAAAAGCTTGGACTTTCTACAATACCCCACATACACAATGCATAAAATATCGTTGTCATAGGGGTACTACAACGCTAATAAAGTGTTGTCAATGATGATTTTTCCCGTAGTGACACCAAATCAGCCATTTTGTTACACAAATATGTGTGACATCTTATTTATTATCACACTTATTAGTGTAATAAATATGGTGTTTTTCTTTTGTTACACATTAGTAGTCACACTCATTAGTGTGACTTTAATTAATTTAAATCACACTAAAAAGTATGTCAAATCTCTTACATATATTAGTGTAACAAATAAGGAAGTCATTAAAAAAAAAACGTTTTTATTTTCCCACCCGGTTTTGGATTCATACACCTGCTTTTTCCCGCAACCCACCACATTGTTAGATTTTCTCCCCAAATCCTCAAAAACATGTGCATATATAATTTAATTAATAAAAAAATAATACCCATAGAATTTAATAGAAATTAAATTAATAAAAATAAATTTGTTCAACATCAACTATTATCCTCAATTGACTCTTATAAAATACTAAACAATGAAAACTAACAATAATTATAAATTAAAATATTAAACTCTGCCCAACCAAAGTCTAGTTTGTAAATTGCAGACTAAACAAAGTACAAACTAAATAAATACTCTTAAAGTACTGGTCTGTAACAAGGTTTCAGACTAAACAAAGTCTAGTTTGTAAATTGCAAACGCTTCTTATGCCATACTACCCAACCACCACCAACATAAGAAGATAAACAAAGTCTAGTTTGTAAATTGCAGACGCTTCTTATGCCATACTACCCAACCACCACAAACATAAGAACAAAGCTTATAGTAGTCATCACCTTGAGGAGGGTCTCAGATTGGTGCAGAATCATCGAATACGTATTCTATGCGAACTTTGCTCTTATTCTTTTGGACAATTCTGTGGTGACAGAATTCACCTTCCAAACCGGTCACCACATATCCAGCTGCAACTATGTTTCCATTCATGTCCAACAAATTCACATTCTGATCTGAAGACTCTTCATAACCAAAATTGTCAACAGGTTGTGGCTCTGACATGGGATTTAAATTCTTGGTAAAAGAATGATTTTCGGGAGTGAAGTATGGAGTGAACTCAGGGGTGAAATCAGAGTTAGGGGTACAAGAATCATTCGTCTGTTCGTTTGTTGGATGATCACTGGAAATTTCTTGTGCCATAACCTGTAATGCAATAGTACACATTCAGCATAATGCATCAAGAAGAAACATATAAAGTTGACATACATGATCTGTATTATCACTAATCATTTGAACTTTCAGTTAGACATGTACCAACATCACAATTTTCACTGATAGTACTAAAGCAATCCCTAAGGGAGTTATAAGGTTGGAATTATTGAAGTACAAATTTGATATGGAAGTTATAAGGGTGCAATCATTGAAGTACAAATTGGACTTAACAAGTTGATCTTAGACAGTGATACAAAATATAAGGCAACAATGACAACAAAAGAAATAGGGTTATATCATAAATTACAAGAGTTGGGTTTACCTTTTTTAGACCAATGACAGAAGAGTTTCATTTTTTAACTGTAGGATCGCAAAGAGAAGCAGTGAGGAATGCTTGCTTTGCACGCTTCGCAGAAACACTTGAGGAAAAGCCACGTAAAGACCTTTTACCCTTGTCTGGGCCAAAGACATCAACTAAACCATCAGAACCAAAATCATATGAACAGTTAGTTCCTTTCCATTTTCGCTTCTCATAGGCAGCTTTGAATTGTTCCTGTGTAATATGTGTTGCCAATATCGGTTAGGAAAGTTTAAGTAAAAGTTTGACCTGCTTTTAATTATTGATATACCTACATATTTTTCAACTGCTAATGGATGAACAATCCCATTGCATTTTTCATGACCCTTCATCCAAGCATATTCACGATCCTCTGTAAGCATCCCTTCCTCTTCTGCCTGCTTATTTGAATCCATATTGGTTGTATAACCATGACAAAATTTAATTTCAAAATACTTAATAGAATTGACGAGTGCATAAAACATACAAGGAGATAAAATTTGCTCGCGCAGGTACGCCTCCCAAGAGTATGGGGGATCGTGTATTGCTTTTTGTTCTCTGATTTCTTTTCATGGATTTCTCTGACTCCTTCTTTGAACTCATTCTCGACAAAATTGGTCCAATTACTTGGAGTAATCCCCATCGGAACCTCTACTAGAATCTGCTCTTTGGTTTTACACGCATTTGGATCCAAACCAGCTTGAATAGCTGCTTCAATTTGTGATTTACCTTTTGCTATCTTGAAATAATTCTGTCGAAGCATGTATTTGAATGATCTGAACTTCTTTGAAAAGGCTGCTTCGAGGTTCAGGCGTACCAAGTATGAAGGAGCATTAAACTTAAACTCGCTCTAAGTAACAAATGTAATGGTTAGGGTCATAATTCAACAACAAAATCTAATGTATGATAAAATTATGGACAGACATAACCCTATACAATAATAACACTGCATGCAGTACATAGAACCTTCTGGAAAAATAGAACTGAATACGCAAACAGAAGGGTACCTACCATTAAGCCATTCCAGAAATCCTCCTTGAAGTTTTCCGGGACAATCCTCCAATCTTCATAACGTATTGGGCAATGCATTCGTACAAGTTCCCCTATACGAGAAGCAAGTTTTTCTGCATTTTTCTTTATTTGTCTACAAGATACATCAACTTCAACAAATTTTTTGAATCCTTTCTCAACAGCTGCACCACTCTGCAATGATTGAGTGGTTGTAGTGTTTCCACCATCACCGCCATGTTGATTTGTATCCATGCTACAAAGTTAAAGAAGAGTTAGTAGACAACATATAACAAGAAATGCACATAATGAATCAATCCTTTAATAAAGATAACAAACCATCATATGAAATAAGTTAGTAGACAATCTCATCAGAAAATTGAACAAACCATAGTAGCATAAAAATAGAATGCAACATAATCAACAAAATTTCTAACCAAAAAAATAAATCAGCAAAATTTTATCTATCAGCACTTCATCTACCATCTAATATCTTAAGAACTAATAAATTAACGGCGTAGCTTTAAGAGGTCCTCCAAATGCGGCTCATCAGAGAATATTTCCTGAAACTCATCGGATTTGGGTTTTGAAATGTTATCAACTTGTCTTGTCATCTTCCTTGGCGAATGGATAACAACCCACCAATCAGGGTATTTCAAATCCTTAGAGTAGAACACTTGGCTAGCTTCATAAGCGAGAATTGCAGGCTCATTGAAGTACCTATCGACACTCCGTATCCTACCCAGATTAACTACCACCTGATTAGAGTCGGGGCACATTTTACATCCACTTTCTACCTTCACCCAATCACAATAGAATACAAACTCTACGATTTCCAGATTCGTGTAGTCCACCTCTAGTATTTGCTTGATGATCCCATACCACTTGGTCATTTGAGCAACATGGATTTTATCTCCTTTTTTTCTTCTGTATATGGTGACTGCCTCCATACAAACGTCGTTGTCTTGTGTAACACGACTACTCTCTTGCGATAAAGCAGAAAAGACAAACCCGTTTACACGGTAACTTGAATATTCTTTTGCTCCAGTAGGACCTTTGACATATCGCCTTAATTCTGTGTCTGTCTTTTTTTCTTCCAACAACTAGCCAACAAAAAAATGAACAAAAACAAATAAAGTTGACATAAAATATACTATCTGATCTTGAAAACAGAACTACTTGAAAGAATTAACAAGAGCTTCAACATTTTCTGTTTATCAAATTAACCTGGAAAAACCGAAAAAGAATTCAGAGTTATCCTGCTTTAAGCCCAGCACGATACAATCAGCTTCATATGCATAACTCTGATGAAGAGTATTTCCCAGTCAAGAGAAGTTGGTAGAGTTAAAGCATATGTGAGATCATAACCATTGTTATGCTATGTTTTTCATCTTTTCTTTTGTGTAATATGGACCGAGTAAGTAATTTCAATTTGCCATTTCAGAACTGGATTGCTTATCATGTAGCCAGTCTATAAACTTTGTCTGCCGCTCAATTTCATCCATCTCATCAGACACAGATTTAGGTAGAACATGATCACAATAGTGGCTACAATTATAAATACCAAACAGTCAACTTCTATAAAAATAATAATTAAACAGGTTTCATTTTATTGGAGAAGGTAGAGTACATACGCGTAATAGTCAGCAACACCCTCAATGTCATGTCGAAGGAGTATCCATCTTCGTATTTGCACGAACTGAGCAGGAGTTAGTTTTACCGATTTACCGTCTTCCTTCATGGGACCTTCATCACTGTACTCGAAGTCTTCCCCCAAAAAAGCCTCCCAAGTCGATTGGTGGTTTCCATCCCGTCTATTGGGCATGTCTTCCATTGCATATCTAGCCGACTCTGTTACACGGTACGCCTCTGCAATAGACCCAACAATGTAACGTTTATTGCTTGGTAGGTTTTTGCAATCCTTCATCGCCCTGCTCAAGTAAGTACATGTTAGTCAAATCCCAATAGAAGAGAAATGAAACTACTAATGTAAATAATCTGTAATGTACTGAAACAAACCTTTCGAAAGGATACATCCAACGAAATCTTATAGGCCCGCAATATAACGCTTCGGCGGCTAAATGAACCATTAGGTGAACACTGATATCAAAAAATGCAGGTGGAAATTAATTTTCCAACACGCACATCGCCTCTACAACCATGTATTTTGCTCTTTGTATGTGATCTTTAACCAACACTTTCGCGAACAAAATTCTAAAAAACAAACTAATCTGCTGAAGTGCTCTTCGCAAATCTTTATGGTGTGGAAAAGCATGTTGAAGAAGGACAAGTAGCAAATATTCCATGATGACATGATAGTCATGGGATTTTAAATTACTGAAACGCGGGGGATTAACACTGATATTATTGCTTAAGTTAGAGTAAAACCCAGTTGGGACCTTTAAGTTTTTAAGAGTTTGGAAAAATCTAACCTTCTCGTCTTTGCTCAAGACATATATCGCCACTGGTATGACATCCTTCCCCTATTAGAATATTTCTTAATCCATTGATCGTTGCGAATGTTCAATTCTCTTAAGTCTTCTCGAGCACTAACTGTATATTTAGATTTATTTTTTACATCTAATATTGTATCTAATATATGATCCATTATGTTCTTCTCAGTGTGCATAACATCAACACAGTGGAGAACATAAAGTTCAACCCAATAATCAAAACACCATAAAATAGACTTCTTAGAGAATGCATTAGTCACATCAGCACTACCATCACTTGATTCATCTATCGGTTTATTATCTTCAATTTCAGTATCAATGTGAGCAACAAATGCCCTCTTTCTTTTGGCACTACACTTCCTAGGAACATAATTGACATGGCGTAACTTTTGAAGTATATGACGTCCAGACAACCGATCTGGAGCATTTGAGTGCTCTTTAGTGTTAAAATCCAAATACTTACCCTTTCTAAATGGATGCCTCTTAGGAAGACAACGACGATAATTTGTGTATACATTCTTGCTACTATGTGATATACGAATGCTTTGAGTATCATCAGTACATACTGGACACCCTAAGTAACCATGATACTTACAGCCGGACAGGATTCCATACGCTGGCAAGTCATGAATCCCTACAAATAATGTAGCTTTCAACTGGAAACTCTCTTTCTGCTCCATGTCAAAAGCTGTCACTCCATCATCCCATAGTTGCTTAAGCTCATCAACTAGTGGTTGAAGAAAGACATTAACATCCTGACCTGGAGCCTTAGGTCCAGGTATCAACAATGACATCATCTAAAATTCAGATTTCATGCACAGTGAAGGTGGAAGGTTATATAGAACTAAAATGACAGGCCAAAAACTATGAGACGTAGTCTGAAAACCAAAAGGATTAAACCCGTCTGTAGCAATGCCAAGCCAAACATTTCTTCCCTCGGAAGCAAAATCTGGAAACTTATCTTTGATTAGTTTCCATTGAGGTGAATCAATCGGATGGCGCATATGAGTAGAAGAAACTTCTGCTCGATGGTGCCATGTCATTTGTTTTTCTATCCATGGTATAGTTTACAATCTCTTAAGCCTTTCACCTATGGGAAAATATTTCAACACTTTAACAGGTTCATTTGTCTCTATTATTTCCCCTGATTTTCCTTCTCTTACCTTATACCTTTTAGCTTTACATACATGACAACTTCTTTCCTTCTCATAATCTTTATAATAGAGAATACAGTGATTCTCACAAGCATGAATCGACTTTACAGTCATGCCAAGGTCAGTCAGCATTGTTTTCATAGTGGGGTATTTCTCAGGCAAAGTATTACCTTCAGGAAGACACTGCTTTACCGTTGACAAGATAGAGCTCATGGCATTCCCTGAAATACCATACATCTTTTTTATGTTATGAAGTTCAACAACAGCAGATAGAGTTGTATGGTTACCTTCATGGTTAGGATATAGTTTCTCTTCTGCTAAGACCTTATATTTCTCATACCGTTTTCTTAAATCAGGTTCCGCAACTAAAGATTCTAACTGACCTGCCTCGTCGCTACTAATGTCATCATCTTCCATTTCATGCACTCCAAATGCAACATCAACTAATCTTCTCATTTCAGGCACACCTTCATCCCTGTTTGGTTCGCTATTGTTTTCCTCTTGTACTGAACGGACTGTGCTTCTATTAGTTGATTTCTCACCATGAAAAGACCACATACGGTACCTCTTGTCTAATACCCTTCTCTAACAGATGTTGCCTAACTTTTTCAATTTCTAAGTTATTTCTATTTCGACACTTATTACAAGGGCAGGCACATATCGACTTCGAGTAACCGTATCTTACAGCAAAACTGATAAAGTATCTAACCCCATCTCGATAAACTTTACTAAAAATATCACTTTCATCCATCCAATCTTTTGGAATCACATCTGACATTCTACAAACCATTAAAAAAACTAGGTAACTATACATAACAATTTCATGGAGTTTTAAAATAAGTACAGAGCAAAAGAAATGGGGATTTTGCTTAATCGTAGATACATTTTCAAGTCTTATACTTAAGTATTAGCTATGAGATTACATTTCTTGAAACATTTTGCATAGAGTCCTAGATACACACACTGTTCTCATGGATCTAATCTCCCAACTAACAGTTATATTATAATATGTATAAATTATATCTTATACATTACATTTTAACATATTTCAGCTACAGAAATGCATAAAAGACTTAACATTTCTTAAGAATTTGCTTATAGTAAAGCAACAGATCCACAAAAAAACTAACTTTTCCTAGATTGTAAGCAATCACATTGTTCATATAAGCAAAAATCACAACAACGAATCAAACCCAGTGTTTGCATAACAAGAAAAACACAAGAACTTGTGCACAAACAAGTTAACTAATTGACTAAGTATCATATAAATCATTACCAAAAAGTGAAAGAAAGTAAATTAACACAGGAATCATATTGTTATTTAATACGGACCTGATGTGATTACAAATCAATCTTTCAAATCGTACCAACTGTTTCTTTTAACTTGGAAATAGAAATTAGGGAAAACATCAGTTACAATGGCAGAAAATTTGATAATAGAAACGATCATTAAAAAACGGAAATAACAACATTAATTGTCCTTCAATTGTGATTTCTCATTAATGATTTGCTTAATTTTCATATACAAACTGAAAAAGGATCTGTAATAACAAGTAGTGGGTGAACTAAGACTAAAAAATTTAAAAGACATCTGTAAAAACACTTCATGGTAAAAAAGAGCCGCCTGAACTGGTTATACTAATGGGTTCATGGATTTTTCAGTTATGTACTGGCCTGTTAGTGAACATTTTGGTATGCTAATTATATGTAAGGAGAAGTGACAAAATACTGAGTTCAAAATCATGTTTAATGGCTTCAACTTTGGACAAATGTTGTTCTCAAGCAAATCTTTGGTTTGTCATCCACAAACGTTCTCTACAAAATTAACCAGTAATGCTCGAAAAATAACCAGATAACATAATCCAATTCAAGGAAAGATTAATATGATTCTAGATTGCATAGCGATTATAAAAAGAAACATACAAGTTAGGGGTGAAAAAACCAGGAAAATGCAAAAATAAGAAAACCAAAATATAGTAATTATGTCTTAGAACACACACTAACACAAAGTAAGAAAAGGTTTACTCTCTAATCTCTATAGAATTGTTGTCTGTCAACTGCTTAGTTAGATTACTAAATTTGTTATTTGTCCACCTTAATGTTAGATGGCTGAACTTTCGATAACATCCAGTATTCTATCTGCCTGTAGACCGTTAGATTCATTGTGTTCATGATCTCTGTATAGAGTTCTAAATGATACCTAGTGAACTGAATAGAGTATGCAGTACTTGTTGACAACCATAAAGACAAATAGCAAGGTTATACTACCTTCTCTTTGTCTTTAAATTGAATCTGACTTTTAAAAAATAATTTCAGCAAGTCCTGAATTTATCTTTGTTCTCGTAATCTCCTTCATTCTAGCACAAATCCATGCAACACCAATAAGCTAAGCTAAAGCTAAATCCTACTGGGCTATAATTAATTACTACTTTAATTGCTACCCAAAATGTAATTCCATGACTAACCAACGTTTAAAAGTGAAAACCACGTATGACTCCTCCTCAACTACTTTGATTTTCATTCCCCATAAAATAACGTACTCTTCTTCCACAACAGTGGAAACTGATGGAAGATAAATGAAGACACTGGAACACAAGCAAAGAACGATACAGGAACTGTTACCCATGTTAACTCTTTTCTAAGTAGAATAGAAAGGGCTGCCCCGAAGGATACCATGAGGGTAGCTAGAGAAATGAAGAGAGTTGCAAGACCTATGATCAACTTTCTTGGAAACCGTTTAAGGAAATATACCTCCGCATACCGTGAAGTTAAGATGGATAAAAACATAAGAAGAGAAGTGATGGATGAGAACAGAGATAAAGAATCCGCTATTGCGAACACCATAAATGCATCATTTGAAAGAAAAATTGGGAGGCCTACCATGCTTGGGGATGGGCTGGGGGATCCGTTGTTACCACTTGGACTATCAGCACTATTATTACCACCCCGTACTGTAATGGAGGAAGCAAAAGTTACAGGGGCGATGAGTGTGGTTACAACCATGCACGGATTTGATATATTCTTTCATGCAATTTGTCAAGCAACTTGAGCAAAAACAAGTTAAATTAGTCTGTATCATATAAATCAACACCAAAAAGAGTGAAACTATCAAGAAACTAAGTCGTATGACTCATATTGCTATAATTGATATCAGAAACTCACCTCGATGTGATACTAAACTCCTTGAGGCTGTACCAAATTTCATTAACCTGAAATATAGGCAATGATAAAATTACAGAAATTAGGGCATGAATAAGTAAAATTACACAGGAAAAAGAACAATAAAGGATCTCAATCATGCGATTACGGAAGAAGAGTAATTATAATTAGACAATATAAATCTATAGAAAGCCTAATTAACAATAACTTTCATCTGCAATTAAACGAAAACTCAATCATCTTGAAAACGTATTTGATAAATTAGTATCAAAATGTCGTTATGAAGAAGAAATAAGGACGATATATATCTTATTTTTGAAAGGAATTTTTTTTTTACTGAATCAGAAGCTTCATGACTGTAGATACGAACGATGAAGGTTTTCTTTTCTTTCTCTTTTTAAAAAAACGACGAAGGTTACAAAGAAAATGGAATAGGGATTAAAGATTGATAGACAAACCTCGATCCAAGAGAAATACTATTTGTTTACTTCTTTACTTTCTGTGGTATGGGAGTTCTTTTTGTTTTTATAATACATATATTAGGATAACCGAGCATAAGACATGGTTTACTGGGGATCTAAAATTTTGGAGAAAAATACGCAATGGAGGGAAAACTAAATATTCTGCCAATATTTTGGCGGTATTTCATTTGGTAGTGCGGAAAAATAAATTTTCACTTATTTTTTATTTTTTTTATTGGGTCCTAAATTAGTCACAGTATTTTGTGTGACAAGATTATTTTAAAATAAAATATAATTAAGTAGGGATTTATTGTTACACTTTTTAACGATGTCACACATATTTATGTAACAACTTTTGTCACACCAATTAGTGTAACAATTCAGTGTTACAAAATACTCAATTTGGTGTAGTGAAAGTGAAGGCATGCAACAATCAATGGTTGCCCTTCAATCCCAGGAGCAAATCCAGGGTGTCCAAAGTCCCCTCACGACCTTTGGCCCAAAACCCTAGCTTGATCATGCGCCTAGCCCAAACTAGTCACGCCATGCGCCCATGGCTACCCCTTGGCCCCACATGCCAAGTCAAACCAAACGAAGGCGTGCAATGCCAAACCAAACCTAGCCAAGCTAGCCGCACCATGCCAAACACACTTTTCCTTGGCCCTAGCCATGATAGTCACGTCATGCCAAGCCAAGCGCCATCTCCTTGGCCCTAGCCATGCCAAACTCCAATGGAGAACCTTTGGCCCCTCATGCCAAGTCTAAACACACCCTAGCCGTGCCACCCTGTTGGACCTCACTACGCGGCTACCAAAACGAAGGCGTGCAATGATCAACGGTTTCCCTTCCTCTCAAGATGCAACATCTCGACCGTCGAAGGTCACCAGTCCAGCAAGTTCCCCGAGATCGACTTGGCCAAGCCACAAAAACGTGTTACATGTTCTCCAAAAGCATTCGAGATATCAACACAAACTGGGGGAACTTTTTTGGGTATTGGTTTGGTGGTCTACAACGTGTGGCGTACACTACACCCTTCATAAGGAAGTGTCATAAGGGTGAGGCGCCTAGTAAATACGGGTGTTATGTGGGAACGTTCATGGGACATAAAGTCGTGAGTTAACAACCTTATGGAACATCAATTCCATAACGTTAACAGTTTCATGAAAACCAGTTTCATGTGTTAACCACTTTATGGAACATCAAGTCCATGCATACGGTTACCACCTCCTCCCATTTACTTCCCACTCCTTAATGAGACTAGGGTATGTTTCTACCTCGACTTGTAAAAATAGGTCTTACCTATTTTAATTTGAACAACAAGTTCATTCGGACAAGACAACACTCAGAAATACTTACTTAGCTCTCCTCGTGAGCTCTCCTGCCTTTTCTGATAACAAGTCGTAGAAACCCAACTGCTCTTCCAGAATCAACTATTCTGATCTCACTACTTCCATGCTTCCCTCCCCAAAACCAACCCATTCTCCTCCTCTTTGTGACCGAAGCAAGTCTGGAATGACCATTTCTTGGTTTAGGCCGGACTTGCACATATTTATCTCTCGAATCAAAAGTACTCTCTTGCAGTACATTGTTTAGGGTTTAAATATATAGTTTCTCACCTTCACACCCGCAATTACCAAAATCAGCAGAAACTATTTTTACCTATAAACAATTGGCGACCACAGCGGGAGGATTGATCTATCGGATACAATATCAACTCCAACTTCTGATTTCGTTTCCCGAACGTCAATCCCAATATGGTGGAACTCAGGTCTGGAGCGGCTGCAGAAAATACCAGCACAGAGCACGTCCCTGATGTTAAAGTCTCTCCCAATAATGTCATTACATCACCTAATAACTAAAGTAACTCCGAATGCACCCCCTCAAGCGTGACACCGCCAATCACCAGGTCCAGTGCCACCGCCGCCTCTAATGTCTCTGCACAACGCTATAATCAAGGCAACGAAAGCACCTCTTCGGGCGTTACACCACCAGTCACCAGGGACAGAGCTGCCGCCGTAGCCCCTAATGTTTCATCTAACATTTCACCTCCAACCACAACTAAGGTTCCAACTACCCCACCGACGGGACGAGAGGCCAGAGGGACTAGGGGAAGCCGTCCATATGTCACCATCGCTGATTTGATGGAAAGACAGGAAATACTCGCCAGAGCCCAGAAGGATATTGTTTCAACACAGAAGGAAGTACTCATCTTTCTCCAGGCCCTATAGAGCGGCTTCCACGCGAGTCACGCCCGCTAGAGCCATTTAGGAACGTCTCCAACACCCATGGCACTAGCACCTCAGCATAACACGCCTCCGCAGACAAGGAGATTCATGCTAAAATCCCATCGGAAAGAAATCAACCGTCCAACTTCGTCACACGAGAATATCTGGAGCAACTTCTCCGCAATTGAGTCAAGAATGATAAAATGGACATGCATCAACACCAACCCCCTTACCCATCCGAGATACAAAGAATACCTCTGCCAAGGGGGTACTCCTCTCCTCAATTCACCCTGTACGATGTTACCGGGAATTCACATGAGCATGTCTCCAGTTTCTTGGAATGTTTAGGTGAACATGAATATAATCACGTTCTTCATCTAAGGGATTTCTTAAAATCACTTACCGGTAGGGCGTATACATGGTACAACAACCTCCCGCCGAACAATATTCTTAACTGGAGTAGTATTACGGTGCTTCAAGTGATGCATAATGATGACGTGTTACAGATTTGCAGGCCAAGTCAGAGTTCCGCCGTAATGGCGCATTGAGAAGCCATAATAGCGGTATACTGTATAGACCGTTAAGTGTCGAGAATGACATGACCCTTCATGGCCAGTGAAGCAAAAAGGTAGCTCTAGACTGTAAAGACATTTGGCTAATGAATGAAGCTTATTGACCGACACAATAAGGCTTCATTGAGGAGAAGGTAAGACGAAGCCAAAGTGACAGATGCAACATGCGATGTTGGAATTAAAGCATATCCGTGGAATTGAGTTGGCCCAAACTCAAGGATGATGTAAGAGTGTAGAATAGATCAAGAGCTGGTCTATGGCATTAGTTTAAGGCTGTCCAAAGCTTGAACAATGCAAACAAGTGGGCAATGCAAGAGTTGCATTGCTATTGTCAATCTAATTGTCGAAGTGAATCATATATGACGCATGAGTAACTAGAGTGAGATTAAGGAGCTGGCCTCGATGTTTGAAGCATAAGGATTGTCCGTGCATGAGTTTAGAATGATAAACATGCAGGGACAAGAGGGATGAACGTTGGCGTAAGACAGAATCCAGTATGGCACAATAAGTGGTGCAATAAGGCTCAAGTGACGGTTACTAATTGGTTACGAGCTTCATAAGCATGCCAATGAAGTGAGACAAGGTAGAACGGTTATAAAGAGATTTTATAACCATGTGGAAGGTTCATAACCACCTAGAATAGATGTGGCATCTGTTGGCTTGAAAACACAAAAAGTGGCGGTTGAAAAGCAAGCTGGCGGTTGTCCCATGCGTGTGTAACGGTTATGCACGATTTGGCCAAGAAAAGATACTATATAAATAGTCCTAAGGCATGGGAAATTCGGTATCTAGCCTGTGTGAGAGTTATCCTAACATATGTGAGAGTGAAGTTTGCATATGTGAGTGTATAAGAGAGTTTTTGTAAGACTTAGACTTGGTTCAAGGAGTGAACAAGTCTGTGTAAGTCCCCAAGTGGGAAACTTTTGTATTTCTTCCCTTTGATGCAATAAAATAGTTGATTATGTTATATTCTAAGTGTTCTTGGTTGGTTGATTATTGTTGGTAAAGTATGACATGAATTGGGTGCATTGTGGGGTGCATTTGATGAGTTTAGATAAGTGAAAGAAGGCTGTAAAGACTTCCGTTGTTAACCTGAAGTGTTGGCTGTTTTCAAAGGTGCAAAATTATAAGGCTGAAGTGCAAGTGGGCAAAGCTTTATTCACAGAACCATTGTGCTTTCGGGTTACACTTTCGCAGAAAATTCCTAGGGCATTTGAAGGTGTGACAATTCGGGTATCAGAGATGTGTTTAGTGCACAATTCGAGTGTATTTGTTGGATAACACATTAGTGATTCTTTCCCTCTAAAGCTATTTTGTTGTGAGCAAGTAAGTGGCGCATTATTTTCAAAATATTGCATTAGAAATGAGTTCTAATAGCATGATGATCGTCGAAGAACTATCGGGTACGTTTGATCAACTTGAGGAGTTTGGAAATCTTGGTGATTTGTCCATAGACATGGGCTGTGATAGCCTTGAAAATCCTCTTATTTCTGAAGATAAGGGCAGGCTAGACCTACTTGAAGGAAGAACATCAGATTGGTTTAAAGAATTTGACGAAAGGGTAGGTGCAGTCGAGGACAAGGTGTCTGATGCAACCTTGTTGAATTGTGAAACCAATGCTGAAGTGACTGAATTGAAGGTGCAATTCAGTGACATAAAGACCATACTAACAAGCCATACGAAGCAAATGTCTGAGGAAGTGGCTAGCATTTGCGGGTTAATCAGTAACGACATGTTTTTAGGAGGAAACGTGCATGGAGAAAGCTCAAATCGAGTCTTCGAGCCAAGAATTTACGCAGGTTCCAGAAATGCTAGAGAAATTGAGAATTTCTTGTATGACGTTGAGGCATACTCTAAAGAGAATGGAACTAGGGAAGAACAAAAAGTAACTCTCGCAGGAAATTACCTTGGTGGTGATGCAAAGGTTTGGTGGAGAACTATGCTGCAAGAAGATGAAGCGGATGGTTATGCCAATCCTATGTCATGGGATGACATGAAAGATGGACTGAGATGTCAGTTCTGGCCGATAAATGGTGCTTGGTATGCAAGAGAAAGTTTACGTAGGCTGAAAATGACGAGTACACCACTGGCCTATGATGAAAACTTCCTTGCATTGGTGCAAGAAGTACGTGATATGAGTGAAGAAGATCAGATGTTCCAATTTCTGGCAGGCGCGAGTTCGAGTGTAATTGCTGAACTTAATAGGCACAAATTCCAGAGTATCCAGATGGCTATTCAAGCGGTAAGAGGGCTTACTAGTTGCACAACGACTGAAGATGTGAAAAGTTGTGAAGGTGAAGCCAAAAGGAAGGAAAAATATGTAGGAAGTAAGCGCAAGCATGAACCGAAGGAAGATGAATTATTCCCTTCAGCCCGGAAGTATATGGGATGTTTCATTTGCAAAGGTTTACACTTCGCCAGAAGCTGTCCACCTAAGGCACAACTCAATGCATCAGTTGGGAATGACTATGGGGGTCATTTTAGCAAGACTCATGGAGGCCGAAGTGATGGTTCAAGGAAGGGACCACGCAGCGAAGTTGTCGCTCACTTCGACAAAGAAAGAAACTAAGCTAAGAACAAGAATAAGTGTTGCTGTCTCCATTGGCGACAGTTTGATGCCAAAATGAGAGTGTTTTTGGCCCTATTCTATGAAGCTTTAGTTGTTGGTTGTTGCAAACTCTGTGTGTAGAGTTTGGATGTACAAACTTTTATTTGAGTCTTCAAGTTTGTATATACTTTGCTTTGGTGTAAGCAAGTTGCTTTGTTAATGAAGTTTTAGCTTTCCAGAAGAGATCAGTTGATGATCAATCATGTAATGGTACATGGTCTTGTTATGTAAGAGAAGTAATGAACGAGGGTGTTTTCTTTTATAAAGTCTTGCTTCTTTATTTACGATGTATGCAATTCATGGGGAGATGCTACAAGTAGCATACTTAGCCTAACGTATGCAATAGCAAGACAAGTTGAAAGATAATAAGAAAAGCATAGGACAGGGGTCCTAGTTGATGTAGAAATGATGTTGCTTTTTGGGGATTGCAAAATGGCACGACGACAGATGGGCAGCGACAGTGCAAGCAATGCAACAAGTAAGAAATTATTTTACCAACAAGCATGAGTTGGGTAGAACTCATGGCCTTAAAGAAAGACACACACAATTTCCAGGCAATTATCAATGTAGTTCAAAGAAGTATTTGGAGACATATTGTCTTTGAAGGCATAACATATGGACAACTAAAGGGATAGCTAATGATATGTCCAAGAGATAGTTAGTCACATTTTTAAATGGGTTGTGCAACTCAATAGTTTTGTTGCATGGAAGTTAAGAAAAGAAAACTCACCATTCCAGTTCGATTATGCAAAATGGCATAAGTATAAAGTTTATACTTGGTGGCCACATTCATAGAAATGAGTTCTTGAATGTTGTTTGCATAATCAGAGTTTGGTGAGGCATGAAGTGTTGAATTCGGGTGTCTAATTCAAAGAGAACCCTTATTCACTTTGTGACGTGCTTAATGAGGAGCGTGAAGAACAACAGTTCAACGGCGGGTCATCGACAAAAATGATTGAAAATGAAGCCAAGTCGTTTATAAGTCCCTGTCACGTTAAGTGGAGGCAAAGTCGAAAAGCGATGACAATGATCATGATGATAAAATTGAGAAGAATCACTCAGTGCGTACACTTAGGCGCAAATGATTCATGTGAAATTCAAGTACAATTTAGGGAATTGGCAAAAAGGATTTCGAAGTTGCATTTGGGTGTTGATATACGGTTGTAGTGGGAGTTGAAATGTATGCGCAACGTGAAAACAACATTACAATTTAGTAGGATCAATAGCAAAGCATTAAAGCTAAGTGGTGGCATGTGGTACTAGGCATAAAGTTTTGGCAGGAAGGAATGCTAAATAAGTTTGCTGAATTCTAAGTGGCTCAGAAGTGTACAAGGTCGAAGAACAAGTATGTTGAGTATACTTGGTTGCGTTCAACGAGGGCGTTGAATGGATTAGGTGAGGGAGGTCTATTATGGTGCTGCAAGTGATGCATAATGATGACGCGTTACAGAGTTGCAGGCCAAGTCAGAGTTCCGCCGTAATGGCGCATTGCGAAGCCATAATAGCGGTATACTGTCGAGAATGACATGACCCTGTAGGGCCAGTGAAGCAAAAATGTAGCGCTACATTATAAAGACATTTGGCTAAGGAATGAATCTTATTGACCGACACAATAAGGCTTCATTGAAGAGAAGGCAAGACAAATCCAAAGTGACATATGCAACATGCGATGTTGGCATTAAGGCATATCCGTGGAATTGAGTTGGCCCAAACTCAAGGATAATGCAAGAGTGTAGAATAGATTAAGAGTTGGTCTATGGCATTAGTTTAAGGCTGGCCAAAGCTTGAACAATGCAAACAAGTGGGAAATGCAAGAGTTGCATTGATATTGTCAATCTAATTGGCGAAGTGAAGCATATATGACGCATGAGTAACTAGAGTGAGCTTAAGGAGCTGGCCTCGATGTTTGAAGCATAAGGATTGTTCGTGCATGAGTTTAGAATGATAAGCATGCAGGGCCAAGAGGGCTGAAAGTTGGCGCAAGACAGAATCTAGTATGGCACAACAAGTGGTGCAATACGACTCAAGTGACAGTTACGAGTTGGTTACGAGCTTCATAAGCATGCCAATGAAGTGATACAAGATATAACGGTTATAAAGAGATTTTATATCCATGTGGAAGGTTCATAACCACCTAGAATATATGTGGCATCTGTTGGCTTGACAACACAAAAGGTGGCGGTTGAAAAGCAAGCTGTCGGTTATAGAAACTACCTGATGGGACAGATGGATGTCCCATGCGTGTGTAACGGTTATGCACGGTTTGGCTAATCAAAGCTACTGTATAAATAGTCCTAAGGCATGGGAAATTAGGTATCTAGCCTGTATGAGAGTTAGCCTAACATATGTGAGAGTGAAGTTTGCATATGTGAGTGAATATGAGAGTTTTTGTAAGACTTAGACTTGGTTCAAGGAGTTAACAAGTCTGTGTAAGTCCCCAAGTGGGAAAGTTTTGTATTTTTTCTCTTTGATGCAATAAAATAGTTGATTATATCATATTCTAAGTGTTCTTGGTTGGCTGATTATTGTTGGTAAAGTATGGCATGAATTGGGTGCATTATGGGGTGCATTTGATGAGTTTAGAGAAGTGAAATAAGGATGTAAAGACTTCCGTTGTTAACCTGAAGTGTTTGCTATTTTCAAAGGTGCAAACTTATAAGGCTGAAGTGCAAGTGGGTGAAGCTTTATCCACAAAACCATTGTGCTACCGGGTTACACTTTCGCAGAAAATTCCTAGGGCGTTTGAAGGTGTGACAAGTAGCATGGTTACGACATTTTACAGGAAGTACTTCTTCGTGTCTGAACAAGTTACTCTCTCAGACCTTGGAAGGATGTATCAGTGGGATAACGAACCCTCGAATGATTTTGTCAAAAGATTCAGGGATCAAGCACTAAACAGTCATGACCCAAACGTGACCGAGCAACAACTAGTAAACACGTGCATCAACGGTATGGTTCCTATTTACCGCACCTTGCTAGAAAACTTGCGTTTCCAGACATTCTTAGAACTCCATGAAGCCGCCAGACGTTCTGCAATGACAGCACCAGCATTAATGGATAGGGATAGACCGACTCGAGCAGAAGAAATGGGTGAAACTCGCGGGAACAGACGTCTCACCAGCAAACAATTTAATGCTGTCCCCTCCTCTGTAAACATAGTAAATGAGAGAGGGAAAAGGAAGCCCCCAGCTGCAGATCATCAGCCTAAACGTGAAGCACCGGCAAAACGGGCAACCCCTCCACGGAAGGTCGCCCCTAAGGCTCCCATGCATCAGCATGAAACTGAAGGGAATACCTTCGATTTTTTGTTTCCCATCGAGGAGGTGATTGACCTCCTAGAGGCCTGGGTTCAAGATGATATTGTCAGACTGCCACCTCTCAGCCACACCAATCGCGCCAAGGCATGAAAACCATGCTAACCGCCCCCTGTGTCAATGGAAAATCATGCCAGGCACACCGACTGCGCCACGGCATGCCACCCCTGCTAGACGCACCTCCGTGCCATAGTAAAATCATGTCAGCCACACCGATCGCGCCAAGGCATGCCAACCATGCTAGCCGTACCTCTTTGCCAATGGAAAATCATGCCAGCCACACCGACCGCGCCATGCCAAACAAGTCTCGCCATGGCCCCTCATGCCGCGCCACCATTCTGTCCTTCCCCATGCGGCTACCAAAGTGAAGGCATGCAACAATCAACGGTTTCCCTTCAATCCCAAGAGCAAATCCTGGCTGTCCAAGGTCCCCTCACGACCTTTGGCCCAAAACCCTAGCTTGGTCACGTACCTAGCCACACCGACCGCGCCATGCCAAACACGTCTCTCCATGGCCCCTCATGCAGTGGCACCATGATGGCCTTCCCATTGTGGCTACCAAAGTGAAGGCGTGCAACAATCAACGGTTTCCATTCAATCCCAGGAGAAAATCCTGGTCGTCCAAAGTCCCCTCACGACCTTTGGCCCAAAACCCTAGCTTGATCACGCGCCTAGCCCAAGCTAGTAACGCCATGCGCCCATGGATACCCCTTGGCCCCACATACCAAGCCAAACCAAACCTAGCCAAGCTAGTCGCGCCATGCCAAACACACTTTGCCTTGGCCCTAGCCATGTTAGTCATGTCATGCCAATCCAAGCGCCCTCGCCTTGGACCTATCCATGCCATACGCCCATGGATACCTCTTGGCCCCATATGCCAAGCCAAACCAAACCTGGCCAAGTTAGCCGCGCCATGACAAACGCACTTTGCCTTGGCCCTAGCCATGCTAGTCACGTCATGCCAAGCCAAGCGCCATCGCCTTGGCCCTAGCCATAACAAATGCCCATGGAGAACCCTTGGCCCCTCATGCCAAGTATAAACACACCCTAGCCGTGCCACCCTGTTGGACCTCACAACGCGGCTACCAAAACGAAGGCGTGTAACGATCAACGGTTGCCCCTCCTCTCAAGATGCATCATCTCGATCGTCGAAGGTCACCTGGCTAGCAAGTTCCTCGAGCTCGACTTTCCCAAGCCGCAACAACGTGTTACATGTTCTCCAAAAGCATTCGAGACATCAGCACAAACTGGGGGATCTTTTTTGGGTATTGGTTTGGTGGTCTACAGCGTGCGGCATACACTACGCCCTTCATAAGGAAGTGTCATAAGGGTGAGGCATCTGGTAAATACAGGAGTTATGTGGGAAACGTTCATGGGACATAAAGTCGTGAGTTAACAACCTTATGGAACATCAATTCCATAACGTTAACAGTTTCATGAAAACCAGTTTCATGCGTTAACCACTTTATGGAACATCAAGTCCATGCATACGGTTACCACATCCTCCCATTTACTTCCCACTCCTTAATTAGAAAAGGGTATGTTTCTACCCCGACTTGTAAAAATAGGTCTTACCTATTTCCATTTGAACAACAAGTTCATTCGGACAAGATAACACTCAGAAATACTTACTTAGCTCTCCTCGTGATCTCTCCTGCCTTTTCTGATAACAAGTCGTAGAAACCAAACTGCTCTTCCAGAATCAACTATTCTGGTCTCACCACTCTCCTTGCTTCCTTCCCCAAAACCAACCCATTCTCCTCCTCTTTGTGACCGAAGCAAGTCTGGAACGGCCATTTATTGGTTTAGGCCGGACTTGTACAGATCGATCTCTCGAATCTAAAGTACTCCCTTGCAGTACATTGTTTAGGGTTTAAATAGTTTCTCACCTTCACACCCGTAATTACCAAAATCAGCAGAAACTATTTTCACCTATAAACATGGATCTTGTTAATCATCCAATTGACAAAGAAATAAATGGTCTGAATTGGGTCTAGCTACAAGATTAAATATAATGAACACGGGTCAATTCAAAAGCACAAGGCAAGGCTAGTTGCAAAAGGATATGCCCAGCAACCAGGAATTGATTACAACGAGACATTCGCCCCAGTTTCTCATATGAAAACAATCCGGATGGCGTTAGATTAGGTAGCTCAAATAAAAATGAAAGTCTACCAAATGGACGTAAAGTCGGCGTTCCAAAACGGAGAACTTGAAGAAGAGGTGTATGTGGAACAACCTCAAGGATATGTCCGAAAAGGAAAATAAAAAATGGTTTATCGTCTCCTCAAAACACTATATGGCCTCAAGCAAGCACCGCGTGCATGGAACAGAAAAATCGACAAATACTTCAGAGATAGTGGATTTGAAAAAATTCCAAGTGAGCCATCCCTCTACATAAGAAAACAAGGTATGGATTTCCTAATCGTTTGTCTCTATGTTGATGATTTATTTTATGCCAGCACAAAACAAGAGATGGCATAAAAATTTAAGAAAGAGATTATGAAAGAATATTCATTAACAGACTTAGGACTTATGCGATATTTTCTTGAGGTTCAAGTAAAACAATCTCCAGAAGAAATATTCATTTCCAAAGAAAAAATGCGGAAGACTTACTCAAAAGGTTCAACATGATGGATTGAAAACCAATTGCAACTCAAATGGATACCAATGAGAAATTGGTAAAAAATGTTGGAGCGACAAAGGTCGATCCAACCTTATTCAGAAGTCTTGTCGGTTCAGTAATATACTTAACAAATACAAGGCCAGACATTTTCAATGCAGTCAGTCAACATTATTTCTCGGTTTATGAGCGAGCCAAACAAGATACACTATGCCGTCGCAAAAATAATTCTTCGATATATCAAGGGAACAAAGGATGAACAAAGGATTTTGGCATCAAGTATACAAGGGAAAAATATAATGATTTAATTGGCTTCACATATAGCGATTGGGAAGGTTCTATTGAAGACCGAAAGAGCACATCAGGCTATGTTTTTTGTATTGGAACAAAAGTTATCTCTTGGAATTCTAAAAAGAAAAGTACAGTGGCATCAACAAGTGCAGCATGTGAAGCAGTACGGTTGAGAAGAATAATGACCGACCTACAACAAAGGAAAAAGCAGCCGACAACTATCTACTGTGACAATATGTCTACAATTGCAATGACAAAAAATCCAGTGTTCCACGGACGGACAAAGCATATAGAGATACGACACCACTTCATCAGAGAGTTGGTAGAAAACAAGGAAATCGAGCTCCAATTCTGTCCAACACAAGAATAAAATGCGGACGTTTTCACAAAAACAGTCACGGTGGATAAGTTCAATCATTTTAGAGAAAAGCTTAACATCACAAATTAGGAGGGGGTATTCAAAATATTGGTTAATTTGTGATTAAGTAAATTTAGAAAAATCTAGATTAGTCAAGTAGATTAAGGAAGGGTAAATAATTTTCTAGACAAAGTAAAGTCTAGAAAGATCTAGGCTAGTCCGTACACCAAGGAAGTTTAGACTAGTCCATAATTCTCTGGAGTCTTCTTCCTCTAGCATAGTCGGTCATGGTCTAGAAAATTCTATCTCTAGACTACTCTTTGATTATCGGTCAAATGTTCTCTAGAATGTTTCATTTCTAGAGTTTTCTTTATAGTCGGTTAAGTTAGCCTATAAATAGGCAACGGTTGGTTCATTTGTAAACATCCAAAACTCAAGTGAGTAAGCAAGTAGTAAGAGTGAAAGCTAGTAGAAAGAGCCAAAGAGCCTTTGTATACAGAGAGAGTGAGCCAAAGAGCTACACTAAAAAATCCTTTGTAACATTTTCATTCCAAATTAATCAAAGCCTCACTTTTTCAATTAACCAACCTCTCTTCCCAAATCATTTCCATAAACCCACTACACTTCTGCATTGCGCCAACAGGTGAAGGGAAATTAACTGCTGGACATTATGATTCTGCGCCAGAAATTAGGTTGCATGATCTGTAATGACAGAAGTGATGGTTGCTGAAGCATCATCAAAGAATATAGTGTTTCTTGATATTTAAATAGGCCAGCATATGGCTGCTTGGATTGAATACCACAGATTTTCCCCTAAGAGGTGCACAAGCTTAAACTTCCAGATCCGGATAACCGGATGGATACAACTTTCACTAGACTTGGAAAAAAGAAGGAATTCAGTTGAGAGAAATGTTTTCGTAACTATGAACAATTCGGAGAAAACTAATAAAATGAAAATAAGACGAATTCGTTAGACAAATTATTATGACAGCAGTAGGTCTCCCAAAGTAATCATTTCAAAAGGCTTTGCGAAATCTGCTATGTTGCGATCTGACAATGATAGCTCTACTGTTACTTCTTGCATAGTTGGCCGAGTACATGGATCACCGCGTAAGCATGAAAATCCAACCTTCATGATGTGCACTATTTGTTTCTCCACAATATCTGTTGGTGCTCTGATGCGTTGGTCCAAGATGTCTCCCAACCTTATATTTCTCTCCTCCTTACTCAAAGACGAAGATGAAAGAAAAAATTGTGAGAGCAATGTGATGATATCAGATGGATGCCTTCCCATAAGAACTTCTAATATGATCACCCCAAAGCTATAAACATCGCATTTCTCGGTCACCTTCATTGTATATGCAAGCTCTGTAAATGTACCATAGAAAATGGATGTGAAATTTATTTATTAACATCAGAAAAATGGTTGTACCAATTAATTTATTGAAGTTTCTGTTGGATTATATACCTGGAGCAACATATCCATAGGTTCCTGCAAGTGAAGTCCAATTTGATGAATCCAGCTTCAAAATCCTCGCTGTCCCGAAATCAGAAACTCGAGCATCGTATTCAGAATCCAACAAGATATTGTTGCTAGATATGTCCCTGTGAACTATTGCAGGAATGCAATCATGGTGCATGTAAGCAAGTGCGTTAGCTGTTCCCTTGATGAATCTTAGTCTCTTTATCCAGTCGAACTCCATAGCTTGTTCCCCATCGCGTAAAACATCTTTCAAACTTCCTCTTTCCACGAACTCATAAACAAAAAATGAGATCCTCCTATCAAGACTAAAACATAAACCGAAGAGTTTCACAATATTCCGGTGTCTAAGTTCTGTCAATGCAAGAACTTCACTTTCAAATGACTTTGGATCAGATATCTCAGAATCATCATCTGACGAGTGAAGTTTCTTTACAGCAACAACTTGACCTGTTGACAACTTTGCTTTGTAAACGCTCCCATATCCTCCCGTTCCAATACAATATTTACTGTCAAAATCCTTAGTTGCTTCGATTATGTCTTCAAAAACTATTTTCCCATTGTCATTCCAAATCGAAAATAAATTTCTTCTAGTATAGACAGCTCTAGCTTGATTTGTAGTCGCCACATTTCTTACGGATATTTTTCGAAAGCGGAACCAAATCCCAAAGAGTATGAATAAAAAAAACAACGAACCAAGCAAAAGAAGTAGGATTATGAGCACAAGTTTATTATTATGCATGGCCTGTTTTCTGCCGGTAACAGCCGAGGAATTACACGGTATTAAACCTCTAGAGTTATTCCCACACAACCCTTTGTTTTCTTTCAATGCGTCAAGAGGAGCATCCTTGAAGGCTTTGATATCTGGAATAGGGCCACTCAATTCGTTGTACGAGACATCAACTATGGTTAAGCTGAGCATTTGATCAAATGAAGATGGAATTAAACCGGAAAGCTTGTTGTGGGATAAATTTAACTTTTCAAGTTGGCTTAATTTACCGAGAGCTGGCGGTATCTCTCCACTCAACTCGTTCTGACTAAGATCTAGTAAGATCGACAATGAGTTCAAGTTTCCCAATTGAAATGGAATGCTCCCACTAAAATAGTTTCTGCTCAAATCCAAGTGTAATAAATTTGAACACTCCCCTAGTTCTTTGGGTATTGGTCCGGTAAGCTTATTTGTTGATAAATCAAGATGTTGCAAGTTGGATAATATTCCATTTCCAAAAGACAACGAGCCGGAAAGCTGGTTGTTACTCAGATTTAACTGGATTAGTGAAGGCAATTCCAACAACTCTTTAGGAATATCTCCTACTAAGTTATTTGAATCTAGGGACAGTCCACTTAAAGCTTTTAACTTGCCCATCTCAGTCGGTATTTTACCAGTAATATTATTCCCTGGAATAGAGAAGAGTATCAAATTTTGACAACTCCCCCAGTTTTTGGATAGCTCACCATACAACATATTGTCACGCATAACAAACCAATCTAGATACGGATACACTTGAAACGCCTCCGTTACATTATCTACCAGTTTGTTAAATGCAAGCCCGAGATGCCTAAGGCTGGTGCAATTTCTAAGGCTTCTTGGTATAGGTCCCGTGAAATGGTTATTACTTGCCTCAAATTCTTCAAGTGTTCCGCTTTGACAGACATTTTGAGGTAAGGAACCAGAAAATTTGTTGTCACCCAAATACACCTTTTTCAACCTTGTTAGATTGTTGATTCCTACTGGTAACGAACCGGTTAAATGATTTTCAAAAAGAGATAAATCAGTCAAATTGCTCAAATTACCCACAGAAGCAGGGACTAAACCAGTGAGTTTGTTTTGGTCCATATATAAGCTATCTAAAGACCTTAGTTTACCAATATCTTGAGGTATGTCACCAGTGAGTTGATTTCCGTAAAGTGATAAATATGTGAGGTTTGGCAAGTTGCATATAGAAGTAGGTATCGGACCAATAAAATTGTTTGTGGAAAAGTCTAAGCTTATAAGAGAGCTTAGGTTTCCTATATCTTGAGGAATGATGCCAGAAAGTTGGTTTCCATTTAGGTAAAGAGAGTTTAAACTAGTCAAATTGGATACGGAAGAGGGGATCGAACCACTGAGATTGTTGTCGGACAAAACTAACATGGTAAGAGAACTTAGTCTTCCGATATCCCGAGGAATGGCACCGGAGATTTGATTTTCATGAATTAACAAAAAAGCCAAGTTAGGTAGATTGCATATAGAAGTAGGCAGTGAACCAGTCAGATTGTTTTCCGACAACCCAAGACCAATGAGAAAATATAAATTGCCAATCTCTTGAGGGATGGATCCACTAAATCGATTTTGAGAAAGGTCTAAGTATTCTAGACTTGTGAGAGAGCCTAATTCTATTGGAATATGTCCAGAAAAATTATTCGAGACAAAAATAAGGTCGGTGAGCTTCGAAAGATTACTGATCTGGGACGGAATGGTTCCGAAGAGTTTGTTGTAGCTTATGTTAAGACTAACAAAGTTTGAGAAAGATGAGAAGTTGAAAGTATGGAGTGTACCTTGTAAGCCCAGACCTGTTATACTTAATTTCGAGACGCCTCCCTGCTTGTTACAAGTGATTCCATACCACTTGCATGGACTCGTCGTATTTGCAGTAGAATTTATTTTCCAAGATGGGAGGAACAAATGAGTTTGGTTAACGAGGGTAGATTTCCATTTCAAAAGAGCATCTACTTGTTCTTCAAATTGCAACTGTTTTTTAGGCGTTGGCGAAAAAGAAGAACTCGAAGCAAAGACAACAACTCTGCAAGATGAAGCAAACAATAGTACCAAAACTAACAAAGTAGCAAAGACAACGTTTACTCGCAGCAGCATTTCAGAACTTTTTCTAGAGAATAGATTTCGTGTAATTTGAAGTGATGATCAATCAAGCCCCATAAGGTGTTATATAATGTCAACGTCATTTTGCTTGTTTTTCCTATTAGACGACTTAAGTTGGGATTATTTTAATCGAGATGGCTACTTGATCGTTGAATGCAATTTGGGATCTTATAATAACAGGAGACAAAAGTTTCATGACAACCTGTAAATTTTCGTTTTGTTGACCAGCTGGGATTATCCCCACCAACTAAACATGCACATTATAGAAAAAGAAGGTCAAATATGTCGATCGGTGACTACGACAATTAACCACTCCCCATAGAAAAATAAATATGAATGACTGTTAGAACAATGTGGATTTTGAGGAATCAGTCTAACAACTGAAGATGGAAAAAGTTCACGCAACATTGTTAAACGTTTACCTTAACCTTAGTTAGCAGATAAGACGATAATTAATGAATGGTAGAGCAGCTAAAAATTGATAGCCTCTAGTAATGGATGCAATGCAGAGGAAATATGTTGGCCCCCGAACAAGAAAAGATGAACTTGAAACTGAACTTTGTGAGGTAAATATATTCAGATAGGGAAAGCTGAAGCAGAAATTTCATCTGAGCAAGAAGCTATTCAAGAAAAGCAGACTCAAATCAAACACTACTATGTGAAAAGAAAATATATTTTCTCCTATGAAAAAGAAATGAGTTCATTCACCTACGAATTTTCGAAGTGTTACCGATGATCTTGAATCTGTTCATCTTTCGACGAGATTGAAACGATGCTGTTGGCGTGAGGAATTACGCTTATCATGCGGCAGCCGTTAGCAAGAAGACCATCGAAAAGTGTGTGCACTGTCGAGGTTTTGAGGTCATAACAAAAGAGAGTCGTGCATCCATAACGCAATATAAATTCATCATTCCTTGTAACTGCCAAGGGTTCAACGGATATCAGGTATTTCCAGTACGGCATTTCCCATTCTATACTGAACTCCTTAATCCAACCCCACGAATTCTTGTCGTTGGCATTTTCCCTCTTGTATGCCCAAATATACGTGTAGCCAGGGAGACTTCCGAACGCGGTGTACACCAAATATAACTTATCGCCTCCCAGCAAATTCGGTCTATAATCGCACCTTAAATCTTTCAAATGCGGCAAATCGATAAACTCGAACTTCTCGTCTTCCAAGTGGAAGGCCATGATCATATAACTTTTGTGCGGCTCGTTAATATTTTTATTGAACAGCCAATGAAGATATCCGTTTGCATAGACACCTACTAAAGGAGACCGTGAAGAAATATGGACCGGTGCTGCCTTGCTTCTCCACCTACGACCGCCGCCGATAGTATGAACTAGGAAATGGCACTTATGCCTTTTGTGGTCCGAGTACATTCTAACAATCTTATACTCGTTGGTTGAATTACAATAACCAAACCCACAAACGTTAGTCACATCACGATCTCGCGCTATGGGTTTATTAGGTTTAGGAATATAAACAACTTCTCCCGTGAAGGGATTGCAAATCAAGAAAAACTTTTCCCTATCCTTGTTATCGAGTCCCTGCATACAAACCAAACCATTGCATGACCCGAGGATTTTATCCATGTATCTGTACGACGGATTAGATTTTCCATTGTGCATCTTAAAATCAAGTCTATCGTAAGAGTAATTGTAGTTCATCTTGCCACGAATAGGATCATATTCATCACCATAATAAAGTTTTTTATTCTTTTCCTGAATCTTAATGTATGATTCAACAAAAAGCAAACCTACCTTATCAGTCTTACTACGGAGGAGAATTCTCCATGTCTTGCATACCTGTTTGGCTGGTAGAGCTGCTTCAATTGGTAATCGACAAAGTATGTTGTCCACTATATCTGAGTGAAGCTTCTCCATGGTGTTGTTGGTGTTGGCCGACAGTCCACCGCTTTATACATGAAGAAGATTAAGTTTTAGGGTTAGGTTTTGAATAAAGGGTAACATGGTCATTTACAATATTAAAGCATGATAGAGTTGGTGTTGGCCGGCAGCCCACCGCTTTATGTTTCTCCATGATAGAGTTTCCGAAACTGTACATTCTCAATAAATTGTTCTTCTTATGAATAGCGTAGGAGAGTCAGATTTGTTAATACTCAGAACAATAGATTGACTACAATAATGAAGAATCGTGGGGAAGAAGTCAACAAAAACACGAGGAGGTGGCCAGCAAAAGAAGAGTAGGAGGAGCCTTTCACTGCCTCTTCACCACAAGTACTAGTAACAGAGTTCTTGATCTTGTATTGTAACATTATTGATTATAGAAAAGTAACTTTCATTACAGGTGCAGAATACTGAGCAATCAGTATTTAAGAGATAAGAGAAAGCAATTGCTAATTGATAGCTCATACACATGTGAATAGAATGAAAGAAAACACGTGACAGAGACACGAGTGAACAAAAGAAGAAGTGTTGAACTTATCCTGCACTGCAACTGTGCTTATCCGGCACAACTTCAGTATCTGTGCTAATACTCCCCCGCAAGCTTATGGGTGGTTGCATCACAGTGAGCTTGGATCTATGAGTTGCAAATCGTGGACCATGTAGAGGCTTGGTGAAAATGTCTGCAATATGGTCAAGAGTGTTCACATAGAAAACATCCAAAGCCTTGGATTGAACCAACTCTCTGACAAAATGATAATCCAAGTCACTAGTGGAAAATAGAAGTTCTGCGACCGTCAGGACAGGTCATATACACGAGTTAAACGACCTGTTTTAACGGTCACTGATGGGGTCGCTGATAAAGCGTCTTTTTTTTATACGACCCTTATCCGTGGGTTTTAGAATAACGACCGATTTTAAGGGTTTCGAGTTACAGACCCCCAGCCGTGGGTCGTAGATTTAAATTATAATATAAAAAAAAAATATGGATTCAGATTTGCTGAAATGCGTAAATAGCTGATCTGAAATAATCTGACTGCATCAAATTAAAGTCAAACTAAACTAAACTCAAATTAAAGTCAAGTCAAATGGAACTCAAGTTAAACTCAAAGTTTGACTCAAAATTATCTCAAATTGAGCTCAAATTCAATTTACAAACCAAAATTATTCAAGTTCAAAGTATGGAAACTTGGACATTATTGAACATCAAATTCATTTACATAGCTTCACCTTAAAAGTAGTGGGACCAGTTCACCTTGCAACACCTTCAGTATCCTAAGCAATTAGCCAATTTCCAACATTTTTGGTACTTCCAAAATGTAGTTCACAACTCTATCGTAACTATTGAGTGAACAAATATGAACAAAATAAAAGCACATACCTGCAATTTTTTCATAAAAATTCTTTCATCAAATTGGTGAAACTTCCATCACCAGGAGACAATAAACACCTCTATCTAGGGCTGCCAACGGACACAAATCCGTCGGACTTTTTCCATACCGTAAGGTTAAGGCTAACAAGTAACATTGCATCATCTTCATTCTTCATCAGTAATGTGCACTTGACTCGAGCTTCTTTGCTTCATTCAGTTTTCACACCGCCTAAAAACAGATTTTATTTAATAAAATAAATCACTTGCGCTAAATGTAATTGAAACACCACGTCGAGAAAAATAAGAGGCAGAAAGTCAAAATGGTAACTAGAAGAGGCTGAAAACTGCTCAGGTTTGAACAAGGTTCCCCAGCTTGAGGACCCTTGTCAAAGCTTCTCAGTTGCAAAGTTTTATTGATAGTACACAGCAAGATATGTTTTTTTTTAAAACTTAGACAAGACTTACTTTCATGAAATCTTCGTGAATGACATAATCACGTTCAGCACGGATTGCAAACATCCCAGCTTCAGTGCAGACATACCTTAAATAAGCCCCATTAAAGCCCTGGGAAAGGGTTAAATAGTTTTGAAGGTTAGTTTGGCTACTTCAATGAGATTTGCTAAGAGAAGTTATGATAGAGATCAGACCTCAGCCAGTTTTACAACTGCTTCATAGTCAATTTCGCCATGTTTGGCGATTCCAGCAGCATGGATCTTCAAGATTTCCATCTTAGACTGTTCATTAGGCAATGAGATCTCTATCTTTCTGTCAAGTCGCCCTGGACGAAGAAGTGCAGGATCCAAGACATCAGGTCTGTTCGTCACCATAATCATTTTAACCTATACATCCATTTCAAAAAAAAAAGAGAGGTTGTAATTTACCACCTGCAATCACTTGAGAAATATAGAACTTAAAACTAGTGAAGCCGCCGTAGTAGTATTTCAACTGCTTTCAAAGAAAAAGATCATCGTCTAGGTGCATACCTTCACAAGTTGGTCAAACCCATCAAGCTGATTAAGCAATTCCATCAATGTTCTTTGGATTTCACGATCAGCACTGGTACCCTCGCTGAATCGGCGACCACCAATGGCATTGATTTCATCCATAAATATGATGCAAGGCTTAAAAAGAAAACACCAAATATCAGATGCTCCGGACACTTTTTTGGTCTGGATTGAGGCTAATCAATAATATAATATGACTTGATTAATTCACATAGACCTTGGCCTTACTTGATGATCACGTGCATAGTTAAACATCTCACGAATTAATCTTGCACTTTCACCTATGTATTTATCAATTATAGCACTTGACACAACCAACAGTCAAAAGATTCGTATTAATCAAAGGAAAACATAATAATTTCGGATGCATTATAGGACAACATCAAAACATAACCCAAAAAATAAATGAAAGTAAGGTGTTAACAACAAATTCTATAAACGATAAAGGAACTAAGGTTCTAACGATCATTTCTGCAAGCACCTTGAGCTCCTTAGTGAAAACAAGCATTCAAAATTGCATTTCTCAGTTTTAGCATCACGTGTTCTCATTGTTACCACCGAATGTATATTAGATTGGGTGCACAAACCCTCTCTGACACAAATCACTAATTGATTCTTTAGTTTTCAAATATTAAAAAAAATAGGACATCCATCAAATATTAAAAAAAAAATCATAAACAATCATCTAACCAGTAATACCAATATGGAATCATGAAATTTATATCATTCTATGATGGGGTTAAATCATGAAATTCTTTTACGAATTTCTGGAAAGACTC
This sequence comes from Papaver bracteatum, assembly GCA_023529315.1. Lineage (NCBI taxonomy): Eukaryota > Viridiplantae > Streptophyta > Magnoliopsida > Ranunculales > Papaveraceae > Papaver > Papaver bracteatum. The sequence goes on along the minus strand of JAJJWX010003815.1, from coordinate 169,910 downwards.
AAACAGAAAAAAAAAAAAAAAAAAAAAAATCAAAGTAAAATTAAACTTATGTTCAGAATTAGAGTTAGGGGTTTTGATTCTTACACTAGGAGAAGAAATCTTATACCCCTGGATTAGCTCTCTTGCAAGGAAAAATAGAAAAAGGAATCACCTTACTGCAAAAAAGATAGAACATCAAAATATATCAATAAAGATAGAACATCAAAGTAAAAAGATAGAACATCAAAAGAAATTAAATCATTTACAATATTAAAAATTTATCAATTTATGAAACAATAACAAAATTGATATTACCCTGCTGATTTCAGGTGTAAAATAACTAGATCTAGTGTTACAGAGTTTCCTCTTGATTTTATGATACATGGGTTTTGATTTTGAGATATGGGTTAGGATAAAGCTTTGATTTCTACAGTAACTTTGAATTTGTGAAGTGAGAAACGATGCAGATTTGTATTTTAGGGTTCTTATGGGTTTTGTTGATTTTGAGGAAACGAAATAAATCAGTGGAGAATATGAAGAAGAAGGTGTTGTTGTGGTGATAAAAGTAGTGGTAGTGATTCGTGAATGGTGAGGTGAAGGCCGGAGCGAGCGGAGAGAGAGGACAAGGGTTCTGTGGTGTGAATCGAGAAGATAGAATAATGGATAGGTTTTTGAGATTTTAATATAGATATGGGATATATTAATCCCAACCGTTAGATCAATTTTATTTTCAATCCCCAGACTATGATCAGTGGTCGCTGAATCGGTGGTTCTATGGGATAAGATGGTAAATAAAATTTTCTATTCAGAGACGGTTTATTAGTCTCTCAGATATTTTCCATTTTTTTATCATATCAGAGACAGCTTTGTTTGGTCAACGGTCTGACTACAGTCAACGAGGGTCTCTGATGTGGGTTGCTAAACACCCATTTTCCACTAGTGAGTGGACATGCTTCATTCTAGAATGAAAAACAGGATCAGAAAAAACTGAGATTGAGCTGATATTATCACAGCCAAGTCTAGGTATACCTTGCACTGGAAAATGAAGAGCTTGTAACACATAGCAGATCCATATAATTTCAGCAGCACCGTGGGCCAATGTTCGATACTCTGCTTCAGTGCTTGATTTAGCAACTGTGGATTGCTTCTTTGAAGACCATGAAATAGAATTTGAACCCAGAAAAATACAATATCCATCAGTGGACTTCCGGTCATCTATGTTACCAACCCAGTCTGCATCAGAAAATCCAAAAATAAACGAAGAACCTTTGGTAAAGAGCATTCCATAGTCCAATGTGCCTTTCACATAGCGTAAAATCCTCTTGGCAGCTATTAGATGAGCAACTCTAGGACTTTTCATAAACTGGCATACTAAATTCGCTACAAAAGCCAGCTCAGGTCTCGACCAAGTAAGATAATGAAGTCCACCAACTAAGGATCTGTATTCAGTGGGATTCTCCAAAAGTTCACGTTCATCTTTACTAGACTTTGTTGAAGCCGAAATAAGAGTCTGACAAGACTTAGCACCTTCCATATGATGTTTTTGAAAAATATCCACAGCATATTTTGTTTGAGAGAGAAAAATAGAATCAGTTGTTCGCTTAACTTGTAAACCCAGAAAGTAATGTAGCTGCCCCAAGTCCTTGATTGGAAACTGACTTTGCAAGTGAGCAATAATGTGAGTAATAAAAGCCTTGGAAGATCCAGTAAGTAGGATATCATCAACATATATGAGTATTATTGTGATTTACTGACCAGATTTATGCACAAATAAAGAAGGATCTGCAACATAATTCTCAAATTTTAATGACAGAAGAACAACACTTAACTTGTCATACCAGGCTTTGGGTGCCTGTTTCAACCCATAGATGGATTTATGCAATAAGAAGACATGATTAGGCCTAGCAGGATCAACAAAACCTGGAGGTTGTGTCATGTAAACTTCCTCCTTCAAGTCACCATGCAGAAAGGCATTGCTGACATCTAATTGATGAATAGACCAGTTATACTGCACCACCATTGACAAAATAATTCTAATAGTAGTTTTCTTTGTTACTGGGCTAAAAGTCTCTTCAAAGTCAATACCAGGTTTTTGATGAAAGCCCTTAACCACCAGTCTAGCTTTGTGTGTATCAATTGTCCCATCAGGTTTATATTTAATCCGAAACACCACTTACAACCCACAGATTTTGAGATGAATGTGGTTTAACCAGTGACCATGTACAAGCATTTTCCAAAGATGTAAATTCTTTGGCCGAAGCAAATCTCTAAACCTCCTCTTTATGAGCAGCTAAAATGCATGTTGGTATAGTAGTCTTGTGACTGAGAAGTGCAAGAGGCATTTTATGCTATGTTTCATAGTAAGATTTTGGTACCCTGATTCCATTCTTACTCCTAGTTACCATATTATGATCATTCTTAGGAATAGACACTGAAGCTGAAGAAGAAGAAGAAGAAGTAACAGTGGATGAAGCACTAGCAGAAGAATAAGAGGTAGAGAAAGGCACTGCAACTGTAGATGTGGATATAGTAGGAGGAACAATAGCAGATGATTGAGACACAGTAGATGGTGTAGATTCTACATATGAAACAGATGAGACTGATGATTTAAAAGGGAAATGAGTTTCATCAAATGAAACATGTCTTGAAATATAAATGGTTCCAGTAAGGGGATAAAGAAATCGATAGCCTTTATGAGATTGACTATATCCTAAAAACACACATTGTTTTCTTCTAGGTTCTAACTTATTAGAAGTGTACGTCTTTAACCAAGGAAAATGATGAGCAGCCAAAAACTTTGAGGAAATTATATTCTGGAGATTTGTGAAACAATTTTTCAAAAGGACTAGAGAACTGAATGGCTCTAGTTGGAAGTATGTTGATAAGATGATTTGCAGTAAGGAGAGCTTCTACCCAAAAAGAGAATGGTAGTCCTGACTGAAAAATAAGTGTTTTGGTTACGGCTAAGAGATGTTTGTGCTTTGTATCATCAACACCATTTTGTTCAGGTGTATGAGGACAACACATCTCATGGGTAATGCCTTTTTGAGCTGTAAAATCAGCTAGAAAGTTATTTAGAAATTCAACTCCATTGTCTGTTCTAATAGTGATGACAGATGTAGATAAAAGATATTCTATTCTAGTAACAAAAGAACAGAAAGCATGTTTAAAATCAGATTTGGATGTTAAAGGTAAAAACCAACAGTATTTGGTGAAGTCATCAACTATATTAGCATAGTATAGAGAGCCTGATACAGAAGATTCATGACAAGGACCCCAAAGATCCATGTGCAACAACTCTAGAGGTTGTTTTGCACTATTACATGACAACTGAAATGGAAGTTTATGACTATTACAGACTTTGCAGTCAATACAAGTAAAAGGCTTATTTGAGACATTCTTTAAATTGAGATGACTACATATTTTTTGAAAAGTTTGAAATGAAGGATGATCCAGTCTTTTATGAAGGATTGATGAATCATTTATTGTAGGTGAAAGAGCATAAGATGTTGAGTTGAAGTGAATAGGATATAGGCCATTCATGTGTGGACCTTGGAAAAGAGTCTTCCCAGAAGGTAGGTCCTTCACAGAAAAACCATTAGAATCAAGTGTGAGGGAACAATTGTTATCAGAGGTGAATTTATGAATTGAGAGTAAATTATGAGAAGATTTTGGTACCACAAGAATATCATTAAGATGGAAAGAATGATCATTAATATGTTTACTAGAGGAGCTTGTGTGGGTAATCAACATACCTTCACCAGTAGCAGTATTGACAGCATCAGCACCATCATAGTGAGTGAGTTCTTGTAGAACATCAACATCAGAAGTAATATGAGAGTTAGCTCCACTATCTGCTATCCATTCTTCATTATCAAATATATTTGCTGCAGCCAACATAGAATTCAAGTTTGTTGGTGGCTTCCTTCCTTGGTAAGAGAAATTCAATTTTTGAGGAAAATTTGGAGCAAAATGAGTATCACTCAGACATAATTGACAAGGTTGTGTTGCAGTAGAAATAAAACCTCTCCCAAAAGCATTTCTAGGAAATATAGTTGGATTGGGAAATCTACTACCATAGCCTCTACCTCGAAAAGAACCTCTGTGATTATATGAAACTCTATAACTACCTCTAGAAGAGCTTGCCATAAATGCCTTTAATTCAGTTTCAGTTTTAACAAGTTGAATTCTTTCACCAATAACTGCTTCTTCACTCAGAAGATTGTTGTGTAATATAGTGCAAGTAACAGGAGGATTTCTATGTCTCATATAGGTTGCAAAAGGAATGTGATATGAATTTAGTGCTTTGAGAGTGACTACTACAAGTTCTTTGTCAAAAATGAACTCACCAACAACAACAAGTTGATCTGAAAGGGTTTTGATCTCATTGACTAGTTCAGGAATTGATTTTGCACCTTGTGTAAGAGAGAGTAGTTTGGTACGCAGCTGTATTGAATGAGTGGAAGATGCTCTTGAAAATAAATCTTCAATACTATTCCACAATTCATGTGAAGTAGTAGATCTTGAAAAATAGGAAATTACAGATGCAGAGATAGTTGAATGAAGCCACATGATAATAGAAGCGTCTTCATCTTTCCAATCAGTGTAAGATGGATTCTCAATTCCATTTTCTTGATTTCTTCTGTTGGTAAAACGCTCAGGACAAGGATGAGAACCATCTAAAAACTTCAATAACTTGTACCTTTGAATAACTGAACTTAGTAAATTCTTCCAAGTAATGAAATTGTCCTCTTTGAGCTTGAGATTAACAAAATGAGTGAGGTGATTTAAAGGAACTTTAGAGAAGGAATTTGAAGTCGGATTTTCCATTAGTAGAAAAGTAAATCACGAATTTAAGATCAAATTTGAGAATAATGATGAAAAACAAATTGCAGAGAATCAAAAGATTCAGGTGAAAGAATTGAAAACTACTTGGAAGTAGAAATCAGAGAAAATGAGGAACGATGAAGATTGTTCTGTAGGTTTGATACAAGACAAGGAAACAAATCTAAAAAATGAATACAAGATCAAGATTTATAGAAAATTACCTTTCAATCAACAAATATCAGGAAATTTGTATTGAAGATCACCTTCAGAAAGCAATGAATCAAGAGAATGAAGATGAAAAATTACAGGATCGAAGAAACGAGTTGAACCTCTATCCTATCTGATACCATAGTAACAGAGTTCTTGATCTTGTATTGTAATATTATTCATTATAAAAAGTAACTTTCATTAGAGGTGCAGAATACTGAGCAATCAGTACTTAAGAGATAAGAGAAAGCAATTGCTAATTGACCGCTCATACACATGTGAATAGAATGAAAGAAAACATGTGACAGAGACACGAGTGAACAAAAGAAGAAGTGTAGAACTTATCCTGCACTGCAACTGTGCTTATCCGGCACAACTTCAGTATCTGTGCTAATAAGTACTAGAGAGCTTCTTCATGGTAAATATAAGAAGATGGTTCATGATTAATGAGTATGATTCCAAGAACTGTTTTGGTTCTGTTTAATTGTTTGAGTAGTTTCGGTTCCAACTATTTCAAATAATGGCACTTTTTCTACTCTGTCTTGTGCTTGATTTTATTTTCCTCACAAAACTTTAGGACTACATATGGAATTGTTGATTTTGATTCTTGTTTTGGCCTCCTTGTCCACTAATATCATAGCCTAAACTTTTTGACTTTTGGCACTAAGATGACAAAACCCAAGTCAATGTTCTTTGTTTCCCTGTTACTATGCTCATTTGAGTGTTTTTTGTTGACTGTCTATACCCTTCAATGGCTAAGAGTGTCATACAATTAATATGGCTTTTTTCTTGTCCAATTTCTCCTTGCTTCAAGTGAATCAGATTTAATTGTTTCATATGATATATTTGCAACACAGAATTAATAGTTTGTCCGGAAAATGGGTTATTTGTCCAAATATGTTTAAAATATGATTTTAATGGACGAGTAAAAATTAGTATGGACGAAGTGGACAAAAAAAATAGCAACCTGGCTTAAACTTAAAAAATAGCGAGGATGAAACTGGATGCATCCTGATGTAAATTGAAAATAAAAAAAAATATTTGAAAATGGTAGGATGAAACTGGTTACATCCTGGCTATTTTTTGTCCATTTAAACAGTATCAAAATTTAGATGTCTTTTTCACCCAGGAATTATTGATTTTAGTCTTTTTAACCAATTTTGTGTTTTTTTTTTTTGTATCAATTTTGTGTTGTTTGTCTGAATTAGCACTTGGATTTTGCACTATATGGGAGTTCAATTATAAAAAGCTAAGTGGATTTCCTCTTGAACTTGCATAGTTATATAGTAAAAACTCCATATATTAATAGACTTGGTACTTCACAAAATTATTAATATATGGAGTTTATTAATATAGGGAGATATACAACGAAAAAAATTGCTCGACAAGAAGCTTTAAACATGCTTGACAATTTGGAAATATTTTATCTTCAACAAGAAGGTGCACATAGTAACGTGGTCTTACGCATATGCAAATCAAAAGACACGATAACAATCTAAAAAATTACATCATTTTTCTCAAACAACTATAGATACATATTTTTCTTTGTCTTAAATATTGATGTAACATGATCTATATATTTCCAATTATGTCTATTATATTAATATATGGGGGTAAATTCCTTATGGTGGGACTAGAAAAATCAATTAATATTAAAATGTAGAGTTTATCACTATTTATAACTGGCCCAAATTGGGACCATGATTTTTTATTAATATATAGAGTTTATTAATATATGGAGTATCAATATATAGAGTTTTTACTGTATGATCTGTAAGTGTTATTTGAATCATTCTTTTTTTTTCTCTTTAGATATTGTTTTGAGGAGACCCACTTCTGTTTTTGAAAATCTTCCGTACCAATAATAAAATCAGATTTCCTCCGACATCACATATTTTCTTGGTTCTTCCAACATAATTTTTTCCTTTGCTCTGGAGAATTAAAATCATTTTCTATTTCGCTTCATCGGAAAGAATCAAGTTTTACTTTTTCGTTTTCGCAAGATTAATATTATATTTGTATTTCTCAATGTTACGACAATAGTACGATAGCTAAGTTCAATATGTTCTTAATTCATCATCAAGTTAATTGATTTCATAGACGATCAAGGATCCTTTATTTTTATGAGGTGATTTGAGGTTAAAAGTTAACTACCACTTCCAAAGATTAAAGAATTTCTCCTTATAAAGGATCCTTATTAATCAAGAATAACTAACAAATTAACACATTGATTATCTTCTTTTTATATAAAACCTAAAACAAACCATAGCTAATTGAAGTGATTAATTTCTTTTCTATCCACAAACCGTTGAGATCTTGGTTTGAGGTTAAGTGATTTTTTTTTCCGAGAGGAACAGATAGTTGTTTCTGCGGCAAGAAACTTAGAAATAGGTAGAACTATAACTAATAACTAGCACAAGCCACAAGGGGGTGAGGAATTGATTTTCATTTTCTATCCTTATTTGGTAAGGACATGAAATATGGAAAGATTACAGAGTCGGTAAGTCCTAATATGGTATGAAAAATGCCAATGCAGAAATATTATTGGCAAGCACAGACATCACAACTTGTTAACGGCACAGAAGATCTGGACCCAAGAAATATATTTCCGCATTTTTGGAAGCATTTTTGGAAAAAGGATCTTCCACAATTTAAAAAAGGTTTTAGTTGGTAACCGAGCAACAGCACTTTTTGAATAGAAATGCTTAAAACTACCGAGACCATGATTGTCTAAACAATTCTTGGAGACGTTGAAAAACTAGGCATAAATTATCAAGATTTATTTGTTTACAGAGAATTGATGGGTCACCATCACCAAGAAAGGAAATGTCCTCCACAAAAATTAAGCACTTTTTGTGCTTACATGATTGTCTAGTGCTAATGAAACCATGTCCTCAGTGTCGAAGTGCTAATGAAACTGTGAATCACTTATTCTCAGAATGTCATATATCTAAGAGATTACTGACTGCTTTAAACCCAAATTTTGCAGGTATAAATGATGGGGACCATGTTAAGGACTGGATTGCTAGTTGGTTTACTAGCAATAGTAACTTTTTCCCAAGTCGACGGAAGTTTATAAGACTAGCTATTTTTGCCTTTTGGCACATATGGAAGCTTAGATGTGCAATTGTTTTTGACAATGTTGTTGTTAATGTCATGAATTTTACTAGACTAGTGACTAAAGATGTAGCTGAATGGGAAAACAATCTGGCTAAACAACAGAGTCAAGCAGAAAGAAATAGAATTATTAGGACTCATACTTCTTGGAGTCTTCCAGATACTGGTTACCCGAAAATTAACTTTGATGCCTCTTTTCTGAAAGGAAATAATACTATGGGTGTTGGACTAATTTGCTTTTCTCATACAGGAGCATGTGGAGGGGCAGTCTCAAAAGCTAGATTAGCGCAAGATGAAGAGCAGGCTCAAGCTTTAGCATCTTTGGAGGCGATCAAAATGGCAAAAACTGCTGCAATTCAGAGCCTACATATTGAAGGATATTGTCCGAATGTAGTAGATGCAATAAATGGTAGAATTGGGTTTGTTAGATGGACAAATAACAATATTATAAATGATTGTAGGGTACTTTTATCAAGTTTTCAGTCATGGAAATGCACTTTTGTGCACAGAGAGTCTAATGAGGTTGCTAACTGTTTAGCAAAGAGAGCTAGAACAACAAGCTTAAGTGAGTCATGGTCATCAGATCTCCCAATCTGGTTAAAATCTCTCATTAGAGAGGAATTTAATGTACTGGTTTAATTTCTTTTAATGTACTGGTTTTATTTTTCATAGATTAGGTGTTGCGATTCAAAGAGGTGTTGGAGCTCAGCTTGTTGCTAGGCTACCAACCAAAGACAGTGTTTGATCTTCATTTTAATGATGTAATATATTACATTAAATGATTAATATGAAAGATATTAAATTTTTAGTATTCTTAAAAAAAAAAAAAACTTTTCACCACGCTTTAAATTAAGGATACTTTATTACTCTGTAGTCTGTATGCATGAACTCGAAGGAAAGTTACCCCATCGGAGTACTTGAGAGTGAGAGAATCATTCCAATATTTTAGACTACTGGAGATCTCATATATACCTTCTATATATTATATACTTCCAAAAAAAAATATACTTCCAAAAAATGAAAGAAAATATTCCCTATATATAAGCCTTGGTTACAAGGAGTTCGATTCTATATGTATGTGTTGCAATTTGTCTTCCTGTTTCATATATACTTTCGGTACTGCATGTGCTCATAATGAAGAGCCCTAAACCAACTTTGCTTCTTCATAAGGTATTTGTCTTTCTTATTATCTCCCTACTAGCCATATTGCCTAACCCAATTTTATCTAAAAAACAACTGCAACCTTTATCCTTAAAACATCTAGAGGGGTGTCGTAAAGGTCAGACCGTAAAAGGTTTGGAAGAAGTAAAATACTATCTCAAGAAATTTGGGTATACTAACGTGGTGGCTAATATCAATGACTATCACGAAGACGACGATAAGTTCGATGACGTTTTAGAGTCAGAGATCAAGGCTTATCAACTGAATTATAACCTTGACGTCACTGGGAAGTTAGACACTAGAACTCTAGAACAGATGATGTTTCCTAGATGTGGAGTGCCAGATATCGATAACAACGGTGAAAGTTCAATGAGATGGAATAACTATTATGGAGGACGCATGCGTTTAAACTTCAAGTTTTTTGATGGAAAACCTAAATGGCCACCTTCCAAATACAATCTAACTTACAAATTCACCCTTGATGGCGCTGAAACTGAAATAGATGCTCAGACCCTAAGTTCTGTATGTGCGCGAGCTTTCGCAACATGGGCAGCTGTGAGTCATTTTCAGTTTAGGGAGGTGGGTGAAGGTGAACATGCTGATATCTTTATAGGCTTTCGTAGAGGTGCTCATGGTGATGGTCATCCTTTTGATGGTGCTGGAGGGAAAATCGTTGCTCATGCTTTTCATCCAACAGATGGAAGACTTCATTATGATGCGGATGAGAATTGGGGCACTGATCCAGCATCAGATGAGATGGATTTAGAATCAGTTACTCTTCATGAAATTGGACATATTTTAGGGTTAGGACATACTTCTGATGGGGAGGCTGTCATGTTTCCGTCTATTGGACATGGTAAGACGAAGAGGCAACTAGCTTCCGACGATATTAATGGTGTTCAAACATTGTATGCCTAAACTGAATTTAAAGCAATTTAAAGAAAACCAATGGAAAAAGAATAGCCTACGAATATTGTTTCCTAGAAATACTATATATTTTCATTCAATCTACTACGTCTTTCCCTTCATATCCTGACAGCTCAGTGACATAATTGCTGTACAAATTTAATCCCTGCTTCTTTCTTGAAACTCCATCTTAATCCCGAGTCCAATTTTGTGCACACTCCTTTAAAGAGTGTGCACAAAACAAATCAATCTTATTGGTCGTTCAAACACAACCGTTAACTATTTATTAAAATAATTTTTTTATTTTTTTATTTTAAATTTAGGGATATTTTGACTTTGAGTCGTAAAAAAGTGACTAAAGATGTGTTTGGGACACCAAAAAATTTTAATTAGAGTTTGTTCAAACACAACCGTTAACTATTTATTAAAATAATTTTTTTATTTTTTTATTTTAAATTTAGGGATATTTTGACTTTGAGTCGTAAAAAAGTGACTAAAGATGTGTTTGGGACACCAAAAAATTTTAATTAGAGTTTGGGTCATAATGATTCTTGTTTACCGTCTTGACAGTTACCATTAACCACGTGAGTCGCACGCAATAATCAACTCAAAACAACTATTTACACGCCATTATACAATCAATTTTAAAGTTCAGTTAATTCAAGCAGCGAATCCCCAAATCTCCTCACGGTCTAGAACCCGATCCCCAAATAACTGTGGGTGAAATCGATACCCTATTATCAATTCCTCGTTGATTCACACAACCTGCTTCAGCTGCCGCACCGATGTTGTTGTATTCTCAACTGGAATTTACGGGTTTTAGGTACAGTCACTTATGAATTCACATCAAAGCATCCTACTGTAGCAGGAATTGGTCCTGACGACGGTGTAAATTAAAGAAGAAATTTGTGATTTCATGTGTTGTGTTGTTGTCGTCTGATTGAATCTAATCAATTCTCAAAGGGTTCACAAATCTGTTTTATTAGACTGGGCTAAATCTGCAATTTAATGATGAGCATTTTTGACAAATTCATTGGGTAGTGATGGGTGGGGGACAGTGGGTTCATTCAATCTTGAGTTCGGGGATTACAGAGAAGTGATTCATATTTGGGTTTGTGGGAGTTGAAAGAAGAAGAAGAAGAAGAAGAAGAAGAAGGGAGGAAGGGGGTAAGGTTAAATAATCCATCACCTTTCACGTGTCTGACAGATGGTTAAATGGCAAACTTAGTAATTAAATTTAAATTTAATATTTAGAAGGTCATTTCCTTGTTTAAACTGAATTCTTAAATGTCAAGACGGTCAACCAAGGTCTTGTGACCCAAACTCTAATTAAAATTGTATGATGACCCAAACACAAATCTGGTCATTTTTATGTGACCCAAAATCAAAATATCCCTTAAATTTATTTGAAATCTAACGGGGGTTTACTCAATAAATACATTTGTAGATTTGTAGAGATTTAAAAAGAGTCATGAAAATTAATAACTTTGCGAAAATTATACAGAATTGAGCAAACTTTTGCGGAGTTATGCAGAGTTGTCTAATGTCTTGCAGACATTTGTAGAGTCTTGAAGAGTTGTATAATGATGGGTTTGGATGTAGAATTTTAAAGGTGGAATTTATGGGTCCAGGGGATTTGGTGGAATTACGTTTTCCTCGGTACATTTGGTTGCCCGAATCCTTGGAATCACGTTTCCTACGGGAATCAGTTTTCCAGCAAATCCTCCATATGGAGTCCGACCCCTCCCCCCTAAGATTTGCTGGGAAACTTATCAAGGGATTTATGGACCCACTATTTTTCAATTCTTAAACCCATATATATGAAATTTTAAGATTTGGAGGTAATGACAAACGGTACAAAGGCTTTTAAACAGTAAAACCCAATAAATCCTAGGAATTTTAACTAGGTTACCAAACACACAAGGGATTTATATGAATCCAAAAATTTGTAATCCCATAAGATTATGAATTCTTGGAAACGTGAATTCTGCAAACAAACCCACCATAAGCAAATTTTATATGGAAATATGTATGATAGACATAAATATAAAATTTATTATAGTAACTTCAACTAAATTAAAATAAATTATTATTATTTTATATATATAACTTATTTCTTTGGTTCAATGAAATATAATAATAACAATAAATTAAAATAATTATTATTGTACATTTGTACATAATAATTAAAATAAAAAAAATGTTTAATCATATAATATAATTTATACTCATCTATAATAGGAGTTTTATAGATTGTGTATTCATGAAAAAAAATAAGATAGAGTAAAAAAACATCTTTATAAAACAATTGGAAGTCTTCCAAAATCTTACATATTTTCCAAGACTTTAATCAAGGCAAATATATACCTGACACTTTTAGGGGTGACCAATTTGTAATTAGGGGCGACACAAAACGACAAAATAGCAAATAATCGGTAGGTTATTTCACAATCGGAAGGTTATTTCCGAGGCATTTTTTTAATGTCCAAACTACCCTTTACAATCGGTAGATAACTATACAATCGGTAGGTAATCAACAATCGGGAGTAAATTTAGTTTGTATGACTTCCGATTATACAATGATTCTCTTTGCAAATATCCTACCATAATCGGTAGTCAAGAAAGTTCATATAACTACCGAATATAGAGTAGTCCCAAATTCAGATTTTGCAAAAATACTTTTTTTTTTTGAATTTTGGTTGAGCCTATAATCGGTAAGATATGAAGAGTTATCATGACTTCCGATTATATGGTGGCTCTCTTTGCTAATATCCTACCATAATCGGTAGTCAATATACTTCGTATAACTACCGAATATTTAGTAGTCCCAAATTCAGATTTTGCAAAATTCCTCTATTTTCTGAATTTTGGTTGAGCCTATAATCGGTAAGATATGAAGAGTTATCATGACTTCTGATTATACAATGGATCTCTTTGCACATATCCTACCATATTCGGTAGTCAAGATAGTTCATATGACTACCGAATATAGAGTTTCCCCAAAATCAAATTTTGCAAAAATCCTCTTTTTTTCTCAATTTTGGTTGAGCCTATAATCGGTAGTAAATGTAGTGTTACCTGACTTCCGATTATCTCGGCTCTCTTTGCAAATATCCAACCAATAGTGTCTCTTGAAGAAACCCTATGGGAACAGACATGTCGAACACAGCCGGGAGGGGCTACGCCCTCCCGGACCCCCCGGATAGAGGCAAACAATCTTGAAAATATCCAACACATATAACCACCGAATATAGAGTTGCCCCAAAATCCTCTATTTTTCGAATTTGGTTGAGCCTATAATCGGTAGTAAATTAAGTTACCATGACTTCCGATTATACAGTATAATCTTTGGAGAAATCTACCATAATCGGTAGTCAAGATAGTTCATATGACTACCGAATATAGAGTTTCCCTAAAATCAAATTTTGTCAAAATCCTCTATTTTTCGAATTTGGTTGAGCCTATAATCGGTAGTAAATGAAGTTACCATGACTTCCGATTATACAGTATAATCTTTGGCGAAATCTACGATAATCGGTAGTCAAAATAGTTCATATAACTACCAAATATAGAGTTGCCCCAAACTACCGATTATGGATTAACCTCTCGATTATGAAGGGACATATAAGTATTTTCAATCTATTTTGTCTTTTGTGTCGCCCCTAATTACAAATTGGTCGCCCCTAAAAGTGCCAGGAATATATACCCAAAAGTCACTCAAAGTCTTTGAATTTTCAAGTTTACAACGAGTAACACAAACTTTAGAAGACCTTTTGACAATCTACAACGAGTAACATAAACTTTGAAAGAGATCTTAAAAGTATACAACCAATAACACAATACTTTGTAAATCCATTAAACTCTTTGGAAATCGATAAAAGTATTTATTGAGTAAACCCCTGTAAAATAGGTTGGAAATATATAACATACCTTATCTATAGCGTTTTCAAAAAAGGAAATGGCTAATGAACTTCCGTCTCCATTTTTGAATCACCCGGTCCTCTTTGTGTTAGAATTATATATTCATAATCCATTTTCCCATGGATCATTTTATGTAATTTTTGCATCAATGATTTTGTACATATAAAAATTTATTTCTACTTTGAACTGCTAATTTAGCATTTTACCTTATCGTTCATGCATCTGTTCAAATAATATTGAGGAGGTAGGCTCTTGAATCATAGTACTTTCAATCCATGTGAGAGAAAAAATACCGAGAAACTTTACAACTACATGAAACAGATCATTTCTCAATTGGATCATATACGCAGTGTGCCATTTTCTCTTCGAATCTTGCTGTTGTTAGTTCTCAATCGGAACTAATAGGGTCGATGAATTGTTGGTACTAATTCTTATGTTGGACGGTGGCTTGGACGGTGGAGTGTTTATAAGACACGGTTTTGTTGGAGAGTTCAAAACCATGTTAAATTCCAAAACCGTGTGATATAGGTAGGTGGGAAAACCATGTCATGTTAAGTAGGTGGTTTTGTTCCCTAGCCTTCCCTTTCCCACTTGTTCATTCATGTATGTAAACATGGTAGGTCATTAAATTCTAGTTTGTAGGATAAGGAAGTAGAACTCAATTTGGAGATGGTCACTTGGAGGCTAAGCAATATTCCCTAGCTAACTAGTATAAATAGGCTATTAGAGAAAGCAAATGAACACACCAAAAATTCTTCTTTCTCTCTTAGAGTTAATATGTATTCTCCCTTGCGATAATATATGAATCTCTTCATTTTCTCGAGGATTCAACCTCGTTAAAATTCTCGTCTCTTTTCTTCTTTAGTTTGTGTTCTTGGCAATATTTTGAGTACCGTTTGTAGCTGTGCAAAATCGCTTCCACAAGGTTTTAGCGTAACATCTTATCCATCATCATGGGTTTTGTCTAAACAAAATTTTACAACGAGTATTCCGGCCAGTTGAATTTGATAACAATCTTATCTCACCATGCTAGTTTGATTCTCGGTTTTTATTAAACGAATTTTTTTAATTAAAACTCAAAAGTTAGAACTAGTCATCCATTTCCATTTTTTAAAATACTATATTTTAGGCTTGATTAGATATGAAATATATAGAGCTCAAATATATACATCTTCCTTTTTATAGATTTTATATTTAAATAAAATTTAAGAAAAAACAATTTTAATAAATGTTTAACGGTTGAATTTGAACAACCAATAGGATTGATTTGTTTTGTGCACACTCTTTTAAAGAGTGTGCACAAAATTGGACTCCTTAATCCCTGCTGCTTTCTTAAAGCTCAATTTTATTCTTTTTGTTGTGATTTCGTCAGTGTTTGTACCCTATTCGAATAGTGTACGTGCAGATGGTACGAGGCTTATGATGGAAGCCTAAATACGGTTTATTATGGAAACCGGTCGGTTTATTATGGAAACCCACATGGCTTATTATGGAAGTCTGGATTTCGTTTATTAGGGAAACCAGTAGGTTTATTATGGAAACCCACTAGGCTTATTATTGAAGCCCAAAAGTCTTGAATAATTATTTATTTATTATTATTAATATTATTTAAGATAAATGCAGGATCCTAAATAAAAGAGGATAATTATCTTAAATATTTATAATTATTATTCAAGATAATTATTATTTAAGATAAATAAGAATTATGATAAGCATTAGAAAGGATAACAAATTTTATCATGAATCTGGTTGTTATTTGGAATTTATACAGATGTGGTTGTTATTTGGATAACTATTGGAATCCTAAAGCTACATCTATTTTCTGCCTATATATAGAGGCTAGATTTCAACCCAAAAGGTACTGAATTCTATTCCTTTCACCACAACATACGTGTATAGAGGATCCGATGATTTTAGCATCGGGGTGTTTTTGCAGTTACTCGCACCTCTTTTCATCAACTTTTTGGGAATTATTCATCAACGGTAGTGACCGGATCAACTTTAGTGCATCACGAAGATTGTTGGATTGATTAATTTTTGCTCCAACATCTTTTGGCGTCAGCTAAGGGGACAACGAGAAAAGATCGTGTTCTCCAAGTAATTGAAGTTGTTCCCAAGCGATTTTTGAAACTAGGGTTTCAAAATCATTGTGAACAGAAAATTCGCAGAAAGATCACAACTTTTCTGAAAGTCGCAGAAAGATCACAACTTTTCAGAAAGTTGCAAAAAATACACAACCCTTCAGAAAGTTGCAGAAAAGCTTCACTAAGTTTCCAAAAGAAAAGTTGCAGTTCAGAAAGTCTCTGAAAATCCGGCCAAAGTTGTTAACAAAAAAGGTCAAAAGGAAAGTGAAAGAGATGAATACATCGGTAGTAAATCAGTCGGAGATGGATGTAGATATGCAAACCAGAAACGGGTCGAATCACAAAGCAAACCCTCGAACTCTTAGAAGTGTTGTAGTTCAAGGAAACTATGATGAAAGGGACGGGAGAGAGACTTTGATGTCGTCATCGGAATCTGATTCTCGATCTCGATCTTAGAGATCTTTTCCAAGGTTCAGAGGAAGCAACGTTCGTAGATCACCACCTCCTGGCACGAGTATAAGCTTCCATCTTCAAGAAAGTGCACAAAGACAACACCTGAGCATTCGTGAACAACGACAGAATGATATTATTCACGGAGGAGTACGTTCTCGGGTTAACGATCTGCCGGTTGGGCCCGTTAATGTCCGGTCTACTTCACATGCTAACGTTCCGCCAACGGTACAAGCCAATGATCCACCTGCGACACAAGTTAATAACCCATGGGTTACACAGATTAACACCCAGCAGGTAATACCTATTTACTTAACAGTACAGGAGCAATTGCAATAACTCGAAAGAGAGAACAAAAGACTCAGGGTCGCGCTGTAGAAAAGGAAGGAAGAAGCAGAAGCATCCATCCCTCATTCGGAAAATGGAAGAAAGTACCGTCACCAAGAGCAAACCAGCCCATACAGGTGGAATTAAACTCGTGATGATCGTTGAAACAACCGAAGTAATGAGAGGAGAAATGTGAATGCCAGGGATGATTATCGGAGTCGAGATCACCATGACGATAGCTATTATGATCGTTATACCTCTAATAATGATCATCACTATGCAATCTATAGGAGAAGACAAAAGGGTACTAGCCATGAGAAGTATAAACAGAGAGTCGAGCACAACAATGGTCGTCACTCAAAAAGGTCTAGGCATGAAAAGGAGCGTTCAAAGAAGAGGACGGATCCTGTTAGGAATGAACGAATTCGTAGAGAAACTCAAGATGATTCATAGGAGGATGAAGAGTTCAGCGAGGAAAATCTTAGTGCCATGATTGATGTGTTACTTACACAGAAACAGTCAAGAGATGAAGAGAAGCAAATTATATCCATGAAAAAATCGATGAATTCTCCATTTGTTGCAAAGATTAAACGATTTCGTCCACCTTTAAATTTTAATCAACCTCAGTTCAAAGATTTGTTTGATGGCAAATATGGAGATCCGGTGGAGCATGTCCAACATTTTAAAGCCTCGATGAGCTTGTGGGGGTACAATGACGAGCTACTTTGCAGAACATTCCCAACGATTTTGATGGGTAAGGATCTAACCTGGTTCTCTCATTTAGAGTCTAATTCGATCAATAATTTTGAAATGTTGTGGGATGCATTCTTCGAGAAATACAAGATTAACCTCGGAAGAAAAAAAGGGAGAAGTCACTTATTCCTCTTGCATCAAGAGCCTGTTGAAAGTCTAAGTGATTTCAATAGGAGGTTCCGTCAAGAAGTTGGTGAAGTCGGAAAATTTTATGAGAATTTTATAATAGAAGCATACAAAAATGCAATGGATTACGATGAGTTTGGAATTTAAAACTCACTTACAATTCAGCCAGTTGGAATCCTCGGAGAATTGTATGACAGGGCTGATAGTTATGCAAAGGCGGAAAGAGAAAAGAAGGCAAAGTTGTCATGGAAAACAAAAAGGCCCGCAAATGAGGGACATGCAAAACCAAAGCAACAATTCGAAGGAACTAAAAACAAGAGTTATGAAGTAAATACCAGGAAAGTGAAAGACGAAGAAGACTCTCATAGGCCTCAAGAAAAGCAAAAAATAAAGTTTCCCAAGTTGAACATTGGACTTGGAGAACTTTTTAAAAAGATTAAAGATTCGTTACCCATTCCAGAGCCACTACCAGTGGAAACAAATGATAAGAGGGATAAGAATAAAAATTGCGCTCATCACAAAGATCATGGGCACAATACGGATACTTGTCGTGCACTTGCAGCGGAGGTCCAAAGGATGATCGAAGAAGGGAAGTTGCAGCAATACGTGAAGAAGAATCCAGCACAGGTTAACACACTGGCCAATACTCTGGATTTACGGGAGATTAGAGTAAGTCATGCAAGATTTAATTCAACTTCGAGAAAAGCTCAGGAGAACGCTACACGATTGAAGTTGCGTCATATAAACGATTGGCGAATATCGAACAAGGTCGACTATGCCAGTCTGATTGGTACATAGACTCTGGAAGAAGGGAAGACTAAGATATCCTTTTCTAACACTGATCTTGTTGGAGTATATCAACTACATAATGATGAAATCGTGATTCTATCTCTTATTGGAATGTACAAGATACGTCGAGTTCTAGTCGATACTGGAAGTTCAATCAGTGTCATTTTCTCGGGAGCATATTCTTCAATGATCTTGAGCGAGAACCAAGTTGAAGCATATGATAACCCTATCATCGGATTTAGTGAGGAAACGATGACAACAACGGGAAGAATTAATCTACCTACGATGGTGGGATGAAGGACGGTTATGCAATATTTCTCGTTGCTAGATTGTCGTGCACCCTACAATGATATCTTAGGACGCGATTGGATTCACTCAATGGAGGTGGTAACTTCCACTATGCTTGAAATTCATTACTCCATCCAGAGTAATGAAAATCAGAACCGACCAGGTGGCATGTCATAAATGTCACGAAAGCGCAATGGAGGAGTACAAGAAGCTTGAATTAAAAGGCTCAGAGATACTCCGATTTGAAAACAAGTTGTAGAAATCATAGTGCTTCCCGACCTCTTATCAAGGAAGAGGGAAGGAAGGACCACCAACTATCGAAGAGTTGGTGGAAGTACAAATTGGGGACCAAAAGGGGCAAACAACGTTTATCGAAGTGGAATTACCGTTAGGAGAAAGTGAAAGATTGATCACCCTGTTGAAAAATAATAAAGATGTCTTCGCGTGGAGTCTGAGGGACATGCAGGGTATTGATCCTAGAATTACGTGCCATCGGTTAAATATCGGTGAAGGATTTAAACCAGTTAGGCAAAATCCACGAAAGATGTCTCCTGAACGGAAGGCAAAGGTAGTCGAAGATATTGACAGGATGCTAGAAGCAACAATAATAAAACCTGTCAATTATCCAAAGTGGTTGGAAAATATTGTAGAAGTTCCGAAGAACAACGGGAAAATTCGGGTATGTATAGATTTTACGAATTTAAATAAATAATTCCCAAGTGATCCTTACCCAATGCCCAGGATTGTAGAGTTAGTAGATGCTACTTCAGGTTTTGGAAGATTGTCATTCATGGACGGGTTCTATGGCTATAGTCAAATTCCATTGTATGAGGAAGATCAAGAACATACTACATTCATAACAGACAAAGGGATATATTGTTACCGTGTCATGCCATTTGGTTTGAAAAATGAGGGAGCAACTTATCATCGTCTTGTGGATGAAATGTTCAAGGATATGATCGGGAAGACCATGGAGGTCTATATCGATGATATGGTTGTCAAATCCAAAAATAAGGAATCTCATGTTATGGATTTAAAAAGAACTTTCGATCATCTCCTGCAATTAGGGATGAAGTTAAACCCAGCGAAATGTTCCTTTGGACTCACATATAGAAAGTTTCTTGGGTATATGATGACGCAAAGAGGGATTGAAGCCAATCCAGAGAAGATTATGGCAATCTTGGAGATGCCACCGCCAAGAAACAAAAGAAAAACACAAAGACTCACTGGGAGGTTGGCTGCGTTAAGCAGGTTCATTTCTCGAGCTTCAGACAAATGTAAGCCCTTTTTCCTAGCTCTAAAGAAGGCCTAAAAATTTGGTTGGAATGAGGAATGTAAGGATGCATTTAATGAGATAAAAAGGTATTTAACTTCACCACTAGTCCTTACAAGTCCAAAGACTGGCCAAAAGGTCTACATCTATTTGGCTGCAAGTGATTATGATGTCAGTGCAGTATTGTTTGTTCAAGAACCGGAGGAGAGACTGGTTTATTTTGTTAGCAAGTCACTAACAGACTCTGAGACTAGGTACTCCAAAATAGAGAAGATGGCATTAGCTCTTATGCACGCAGCAAGGCGTTTAAAACCATACTTCGAGGGTCGACGACTCATCGTATATACTGAGTACCCTTTAAAAAATGTATTAGGAAGAATCGATGACTCTAGCAGGTTAGATATGTGGGATACTTACCTAGGCGCATATACCATCGATTACGAACCAAGGACGGCTGAGAAAGGGCATTCGATATCGTCGTTAATGGCAGATTTTCCAGTAGATGATATTGTTGTTTCTGAGTCCATTATAGAGGAGGAGATCTTGAACGAAACGAAAAATGTATTACCTATTCCGTTACCATGGGAGCAGGTGTACGTCAGTAAAAAACTTAGGAAAAGATGGACGTGCAAACAGGGAGCAAGAGCTCGATAATAGTACCTGAATGTAGTGACGGGATATAGAAGATTTACATGGATGGATCCGCAAATACCGACGGAGCAGGTGTTGAATGTGTACTGGTTTCCCCCGAAGGACTACGGATTGAAAAGGATATTCGTTTGGGGTTTACAGCTTCAAACAGCCAAGCTGAATATGAGGCCGTAATTTTAGGCTTAAGGACTGCTCTTCACTTGGGGACGCGAAAAGTTAGGCTGATGACCAATTCAAGACTAATAGCCAACCATTACACAGGCGCGTATAAGGCCAGAAACGAAAGGTTAACATCGTACTTGGAATATATCCATGAACTAACAAAGGAATATGAAGTGTTCGATATTGAACAGAAGCCGAGGCTTGAAAATAGGCACGTAGATGCCTTGGCCTATCTGTCGGCTGCCATTGTATTAGACACAACACAGTATATTGTTGTCGATTTCCAAGAATTTGCTAGTATTCACAATACTATCGATGCTACACGCAAGATTTATGTTGTTGAGAATAATTCGACCTCGTCTGAAAACCAGAGTGATTTTATGGATATAGATGAGGTTAACAACGATCAGCCTAATGATTGGAGGCATCCTTATGTTTGTTACTTACGAACGCAAGAGCTGCCGCATGATAAGAACCTGGCTGAAAAAATAACAAAGACTACTTTGAGATATGCTCTAATTGAAGGGGAGCTTTACCAAAGGCCAATATTAATGGAGACATTCATGCGATGTGTAACCTGAGAGATTGGAAAACAATTATTGTCTCAAGGATATTTTTGGCCCTATATGCAAAATGACGCGAAGGAATACATTAAGAAATGCATGGCGTGTCAGTTGCATGGACCCCTAATAAAGATACCTGCAAACGAACTACATCCGGTCATGAGCCCGTGGCCGTTTAGCAAATGGATATTGGATATCGTAGGTCCATTTCCCGCGGCATCTGGGGCGTCAAATATTTATTAGTTGCCACTGATTATTTCACAAAATGGGTGGAAGCAGTGGCACTAGTGAGAACTGAGGCGGTTCATGTTCGTAAATTCATATGGGAAAATATCATTTGTAGGTTTGGCGTGCCAGCAATGATAATTTACGATAATGGGAAGCAGTTTGTTTGCGAAACGATCAAATCATTGTGCGAAGGTTTGCATATTAAACATAATTTTTCGACTCCATATTATGCCCAAAGCAATGGTCAGGCCAAGGTAACTAATAGGGTTATCTTAGAAAACTTAAAGAAAACCTTGGATAAGGCAAAGAGAAGGTGGACGGAGTTCTTACCTGGGGTTCTGTGGGCATATCGAACAACACCAAGACGGTCGACTGGATTTTCTCCGTTTTCACTAGCATATGCCAGGTTTGAATGTAGAGATTCATTCAAGAGATAAGGAGTTGCTGGAAGAGGTTCGTGAAGAAGCTTCAAGGAGGTTGGCAATATATTAGCAATCTATGAAGCAACAGTACAATAAGAAGGTACGTGAACGAACATTTCTTCATGGAGAGCAGGTTTTAAGAAGGACAAGACCCAAATCCTTAGATGGAAGCGGTGGAAAATTGGGAGAGAACTGGGAAGGGCCTTACTTAGTGGATAGACCTGCTAGCGGCGATGCATATTGCTTAAGAAACCTGAGTGGGAAAGAAGAGCCCAGGCCATGGAGTTCTTTCAATCTTAAGAAATATTTTCATTAATGTAGATCGTGTTCCTTCAATAAATTCGTTTTCTACAACTAAAGAAAGTCTTAATCAGTAGACCAAAATGAGTCGGGCAGTTGACATGGTTGGATGATCACAAGATGTGCCTTCTTTCAGTCAAGGAAAAGAACAAAAAAAAAGAATTAAATGGAGAATGTTTGATAAAGGAATTGATATTATTCTTTTACCTATTAGAATTTGAGCAATGAAAAGAATGTCTAAAAAAAATAAAATAAATAAATAAATATACGGAGAATGATTTGATAAAGATATTTCCAACGAAATTGCAAGTCCATACCGAAGGGAAAAGAAATTACCTTCTTTCAGTCAAGGAATAATTCTTTGAAAAGAACAAAAAAATTAAATGGAGAATGTTTGATAAAGGAATTGCAAGTCCATACCGAAGGGAAAAGAAATTACTGAGAAATGAATGTCTACTGAAGAATAAATAAAATAAATAAATAAATATACGACTACGATATATCCAAGTGGATACCTAGATTCTAAAACTAGCCTAAGATGAATGGCAAGATATTTCCGGAAATGTAAGAACAGCTATCCTCCATGATATTATTCCTCCTCTGGTTCGTAGGGCACGTCATCAACGGTGACTTTTTCAGCATGAGAAGGAGTAGAAGTGTAACCGCCACGATCACTAGCTTCACAGGAGGTACGAGAGATGTTGTTGATCAATTTGAAGTATGACTTCATCCAACAAGTCAGTTACTCACAAAACTGCACCGAGAGATGCTGTTGATGCTTGCCAGAAATCAAGAGCTCGAGGGGATGATCAGAAACCAAGAGCTCGGAAACGTCCGTCGGTTTTCAAAGATTTCCCTCTCAATTTCCACGGAGCTGGGATGGATAAAGTTGGCTCTTCCAACCCTAATGCAGACATGAAAGAATGCATGAGATAAACCCTCGCCTATTGTACCTATAAGTGATGATGAAAACGGATGCATCAATGCACCTACTAAAAATCTTTGTTTGTCAGCAGAATATACTCCTGCCACGCCTCCACCCAAACCACCGGTTCAACATCATCTACCCTTTGAAGACGATGCCTTTCGTCCGGCCTTGTACAAATCGACTGGCTCCATGGTGACCATCGGTGATTCGGCTATCAAAGACACTGCCGTCGTGCGCGGTATCATGCTTTCCAGTATGCTTCCAGTAGATCGCCATTTCTACGATCGTATGACCGATATTCCACAAGTCCTCGACCGGGCAGCACAGCTTCATTATGCTGTACGTGTTTAATGCTCAATTTATTCCTCTTACTCTTTTACTAATCTCAATTAAGTTGAGATATAAATTGAGCATTAAACACGTACAACATAATGAAGCTGTGCTTCCCGGTCGAGGACTTGTGGAATATTCGTCATACGATCGTAGAAATGGCGATCTACTGGCAACATAGATACTGGAAAGCATGATACCGCGCGCGACGATAGTGTCTTTGATAGCCGAATCACCGATGGTCACCACGGAGCCAATCGATTTGTACAAGGACGGACGAAAGGCATCGTCTTCAAAGGGTAGACGATGTTGAACTGGTGGTTTGGGTGGAGGCGTGCAAGGAGTATATTCGGCTGACAAACAAAGATTTTTAGTAGGTGCATTAATGCTTCCATTTTCATCATCGCTTATAGCTACAATGGGCAAGGGTTTATCTCCCGCATTCATGTCTGCATTAGGGTTGGAAGAGCCAACTTTATCCATCCCGGCTCGGTGGAAATTGAGAGGGAAATCTCTGATAGCCGACCTACGTTTGCGAGCTCTTGATTTCTGGCAAGCATCAACAGCATATCTCGGTGCAGTTTTGTGAGTAACTGACTTGTTGGATGAAGTCATACTTCAAATTTTGAGCAAGAGCCGATGCTGGTTATTGAATGAATGAAGACGCGGCATAAAAAGATCAGTTAGCCATCTTAGATTCGAAAAACAATATAAGAGGAACATCAAAAGAGGCTAATGATAATTCTTCAATGTCTAAGCAATAAAGGAAATAAAAATAGTCCTACATGGCTAGAATACAAGCATGCAGAGATGAAGGAAGAAAATATACACTCACCGTACAAGATAGCAAGGCTGGATCGATACCTGCAGATGTGATGTTACACGGGTAGATGCTCGTATTTATATTAGGAAGAAGGTTTGGCAGGCAAGCAACTGATCGCTGGAGTTTGATGAGTCTGGAGTTTTAAAACAGATCAAACTCTAAACTCCCGTAGGATTGGACTTCTGCTAGCGGTAACAACACGGCATAAAGAGGTTGAGCATGAGTAATCGTAGGAAAACACCGGTTGAGATCTTTGAGAACCAGTTTCCTATTTTCGCAAGGAGTCAATTCATAGTTTATACGATGTTAAACTCTTGATATGCAATGGCGGTCAATGGATGAGAACGATGGGATTTCACCCCTACAAAGGAGGAAAAACGAAAGAAGAGGTATGCAGCAAGGAGTAAGCATCGATATCCGAGACCTGAAAGATCACCTACTAGTGCCATCACAGTCCTTAAAAAGAAGGGCAAAGACACGTACCAACATGTATGGGCTGCATGTTTGGATGGGCTATGTAAGTCGGGCTTATGGATTCCTTATGAGGGGTTATAAGAACGTTATTTTGGGGACCATGGTTATTTTGGGGACCATGAATTTTTTTTCTCAGCAACATGTTCGGTTGGGAAATATTTTTTGCGACGTAACCGAACTAAGGTTCGGTTGGGAAATATTTTTTGCAACCAACCGAACTATTTGGTTAATGTTTTTTGCAACTAACCGAACTATTGTTCGGTTGGTAAATGTTTATTGCAACTAACCGAACATAAGTTCGGTTGGTAAATGGTTTTTGCAACTAAACCGAACTTATGTTCGGTTGGGAAAAATATTTTTTGCAACTAACCGAACTTATGCCAAAAAAACCATGGTCCCCCCAAAAAAACCATGGTCCCTAAAATAACGTTCGGGTTATAACACCGAATGACTATTGGAGATCCGTATTAAGCCGACTATGGACGAATATACGTTTGGCGAGTTGCAGGCTTAAGAAAAAGAATTTCAGGTATGAACCAAATTATAGGAATTGTGAGCTAACATAAGAATATTTTCACACGGAAAAACCATGTCTGGTATGCACTCGAATGTGTCATGATTCGTTTGGGTAATTGTGAACATGCCGCCGTCAAATGCCGCCGTCAAATGTAGCCTTCGACAAGTCGAGAGTTGAGATGGGGCGATGTTTGTACCCTATTCAAATAGTGTACGTCAGATAGTACGAGGCTTATGATGTAAGCTTAAATCCGGTTTATTATGGAAACCGTGGGTTTAATATGGAAACCCACATGGATTATTATGGAAGCCTAGATTTGTTTTATTAGGGAAACTAGTGGGTTTATATTAGACGTAATACTTGGAGTGTGCGGCAGGCAGACGACATCAACACAGGAAGCTAAATCCACATGAAACTAAGTCCAAGTCTTTCAGTTGTATTTTGTTATAAAAGTCCTATTCTCCTGCTATTCTCCTATTGTAACTTAGTCCTGTAAAACTTCCTAGTCTTATGTATAGTCTTCCCTGTAAACTCGTACAAACAGTTCTAGGTTAATTGTTTACTTCTTATGTAACTTCTAGGTTAATTGTTTACTTCTTATGTAACTAGTATAACTATGAGATCAATATACAATTCTGTCTACACAGTTGTGAGACATTAAAATTAATAACCTAGAATCTTTGATGGTATTAGAGCGATCCATCCTAGGACCTATCTTTATCCTTTCCGCTCAACTATCTAACCCTAATCTCTCTTACAATGGTTGACACTTCAGATCAATCTCCTCCAAGTCCAACTTCCGATCAATCTCCTCCCATTCCAACTCATTCTAATCATGAAACCCAAGCCAATTCTTCAGGGAATATCAGAACCCTAGACCCTTACGTTATCCACCCAAGTGACAATCCGGCCACAGTTCTATCTTCTCCTCTTTTACAGGGAGACAACTGTGGTTCTTGGGTGAGTGGAATCACCAAAGATTTAAACGCGAAAGGAAAGCTTGGCTTCGTAGATGGTTCACTGCCTCCTCCAAAAGATGCACTGCAATATCAGTTTTGGAAAAGATGTGACAATCTCTTCGGAAGCTGGTTACTGAATTCATGCCAACCTGATATTCGTGCTAGCTTCCTTTATGCTCCGTCCTCACATGCCATCTGGAAAGACCTCCAGCTGAGATTCTGTATCTCTAATGCACCGATTCTTTTTCTCCTAAAGTATACTATAGTTTCTATTAGGCAAGAATCGATGTCTGTCTCTCTGTATTACACAAAAATTAAAACTTTGTGGGATCAATACGACTCTCTTGTGGATTCCACCGAAGTTTGTATATGTGGTGCTTGCAAATCTCTTCTTGAGAGGTTCGAACGTGAAAGAGCCATGGAGTTTCTTCAGGGATTACACGACCGCTTCTCCAACCTCAGAAGTCAAATTCTAATGATGGAACCTTTCCCGACTGCTCTCCGCATATTCAACATGGTGCAGCAGGAGGAATAATAGCATAATATTACTGCAAGTCCACTCCCCAGCATCGAGTCGGCTGCACTCAATATGAATCGCTTTTCTGCATCGTCTTCTGCTAATCTTCCTGCTGCCACTCACAACAAAAGGCCCAGACCCCATTGCGATTATTGTAATCGCCATGGAGATGTTCGAGACCGCTGCTATCGCCTTCACGGTTTCCCTTCTTCATCTTCCTCACAGCATGTTGCTGTTAATTCCATTGCTGCTGATTCCCAGCCTGCGCATCAACCTGCACTGCTTGCTCTTTCTGCTGAGAAGTACTCTCATCTGTTAGCACTGATAAGTCCTCCATATGAGGACACTCCAATGGAGCCAAGGGTGAACTTTTCCGGTAAGCTGTTTAATACCTTTTTCTTTGAACCTTGGTCTGTGGATAGTGGTGCTACTCACCATATTTGTAACTCATTATCGTATTTCACTTCCTACTCACCGGTTACGTCTTTGATTCAAATGCAACTCCCTGATGGTACTTTATCTACTGTCAAACATATTGGTGAAGTAGTTTTCTCACCAACTTTGAAATTGTCTAATGTCCATCATATCCCAAATTTTAAATTTAATCTATTATCCTTGAGCCAATTAACTCGCTCTCTGAATTGTGTTGTTGTTCTTACACATAATTCTTTCACTTTTCAGGACCCTCTAACGACCAAAGTGATTGGTCAAGGTGAACTTACTTCTGGTCTTTATCAGCTACGGGCCTCTACATCTCAATCAGCATCTCCTAAAGTTTTGTTTAATAATAAGATGTCCTTCGACGTTTGGCATTGTCGACTAGGACACCCTAGTTTAGATAGTTTTCGCTATTTATGTAAGTCCCATGACTATATTCAGTCTAGTTTTTCTAATTCCTTCGATATATGCCCAATGGCCAAGCAAACTCGTTTATCATTTAATAAAAATCGTATTTCTTCTACTCGTTGTTTTGAGCTTATTCATTGTGACATATGGGGACCATTTTCCACCCCTTCTATAACTGGTGCAAAGTATTTTCTAACTATTGTAGATGACTTTTCAAGATGGACCTGGGTGTATCTTATGCATACCAAGCGTGAAACATGCAAATTTCTCAAGTTTTTTGCTCGTCATGTTGTGACTCAGTACTCTAAGCAACTTCATATCATTTCTACAGGTAATTCTTTACTTATTTTGCCAATCTTACAACGCCTTCAATTAGACAATGGCACTGAATTTTTATCTCGAGAATTTCAGGCATGGATTCATGAAAATGGTATCCATCATCAGCGCAGTTGTGTTTATACTCCACAACAAAATGGAGTGGTGGAGAGAAAACATCGTCACCTACTGACTGTCGCTAGGGCTCTTCGTTTCCAGGAAAATTTGCCAATCACCTACTAGGGTGAATGCATTTTAACAGCAACTTACCTTATCAATAAAATGTCAACTCCGGTGCTTTCTAAACGCTCTCCTCATGAGGTCTTGTTAGGTACGAAACAAAACTATCGCAATCTTCGCATTTTTGGTTGTTTATGCTATGCTCGTAATACTAAGCTAACCAATAAATTTGATCCGCGCGCTGTGCCGGGAGTGTTTCTTGGTTATCCATATAACCATAAAGGTTATATTGTCCTCGATCTTTCCACAAAAACTACATTTGTATCTCGTGATGTTATATTTCATGAACATCTCTTTCCCTTTAAGGATGCACAGATTCCTACTAATGATATTTTTCAACCTGCTGTTTTGGATGATTTTGTTTATGACGATTCGCCTGCTTGTCCAGACTTGCAATCGTCACATGCTAATCCTATTTCTCATTTGGAGTATTCTCCCCAGATGACTTATCAGTCTTCACGTAATTCACCAGTACACTCTACTAGTGATTCGTTGTACGACACTACTTCTCCTGAACCTTTTCTGCCAAGTGCAGACTCTATTTTTATTCCAGCAACAACCTATTCTCCTGCTGTTGCTGCGCCTGAAACTATCTTACGCCGTTCGACAAGAGAACATCATCGGCCTTCCCATTTAAAGGATTATATTTGTTCTGTTAAACAATATAAGTCGACTACTCCTTATCCTATTACCGATTATCTATCACTTTCTCAATTCACTCCACAACATCGTGCTTTCATCTCGTCAGTACTCACTAATTCATCGTTGGTTTAACACAAGAGGAAGTTCCAGATGTTTTGCTATTGAGAGAGATAATTTCGAAGAAAACGAGGCTTGTGGTAGTCCACCACATGTCGAACGTTCTTGGCTCGATTCTTCCTATTGAGGATATCACAGCGTGGGCACATAGATTCGGAGCAAAGGTGTTGGTAGACGCCTGTCAAAGTGTTCCTCACATGGTGGTTGATGTGCAGAGCTTGAATGCTGATTTTCTTGTTGCGTCTTCGCATAAGATGTGTGGGCCTACAGGCATTGGATTCTTGTATGGCAAAAGCGAGCTCCTGTCGGCCATGCCTCCTTTCTCTTAAAGATCGAACAAGAGAGAGAAGAACATAAACGCGGAAGCGTAAAAGACTACATTGATATTATCTTGGTGGAATACAATCTATTTGATATTGTTGATTGATTCTTACTTGTTGCTTGCTTACAAATGAATACAACATGCCTATTTATAGGCTACAAAAAGAAGAAGAGAACTATGTCTATGGAGGCTAACAACTATGCCTATGGAGGCTAACAACTATGCATATGGAGGCTAACAACTATGCCTATGGAGGCTTCCACCAAACCAACTACTAGACAATCTAGTATTCTTATTTGATTTGTCTAACTCTAGAACACTCATTTTACACATGTTAATTGTCTAACATTGACTCTAGACATCCTAGATATTTCTAGGTTAATTTAGATAGATGTGAACACTTGACTAAGTTGGTGTTGAATATTCAACACTCCCCCTCAACACCTACTTTCCAACTTCTCTTTATCGTAGACGTTTCGGTCCCCTTCATAGTTTAAGGATGTTTCGGTCCTCTTCATAGTTTAAGGACGTTTCAGTACTCTTCGGAAGTTTAGGGACATTTCGGTCCTCTTCGGAAGTTTAGGGACATTTCGGTCCTCTTCGTAGTTTTAGAACATACGGGTTCCATCGTAGTTTAGGGACATTGCGGTCCTCTTCGTAGTTTTAGAACATACGGGTTCCATAGTAGTTTAGGGACATTGCGGTCCTCTTCGTATCAGTAAAATTCTTCTTGTACTCTTTAGACAACTCATAGGATTTTCACCCACTTTTGTTGTTCTCTATCTCATCACCACTTGGTGATTGCTTCCGTTTCTTCACAACATTTTTGTTGTTTCTTCTTCTATTCATCTTTGTTCCAGTCATGCTTTTGTTCGAAAACTGTAACACTTCTTTGGTTATCCAGATTCTCTCACAATCTTTCATTTCGTCAAGCTTCTGCCACAAGCTCTGACTATTCTTATTCTTGTTATATTGTTGTTACAATTTTGTCACGCTATCCAGATTTGCCACATTTCTGAATTCGTAATAGATTTGCAACGCTGTGACAATTATTGTCACACTTATGTTTCCATGATCATCCTTGCATTTAAACAAACATCTTGTCTGCATCTTCTCTATTTTCTTTGAGGCTTTCAGCCCCTCTAAATCACCTTCAACTTCTTCTTTGTTTCGAATTTTTTTTTTTTTTTTGTCTGCCGGTGAGATGGACGTTTAGTGTGTCGGTCACACCATGAAAAGAGAGTTGAATGGCACTTTCTCACTGGCACTCTCTTTTTTTTTTTTTTTTTTTTTTGCTTTCTGCTGCATGCGCGACTATCGATCTCCAACTCCATAGACCACCGTGTATCATCATGGAAACATTCTGTTTCTCTCGACACAACATCATGTTCTTCTTCCTTCAACGGTTAACTCATCACTTGTTCGAATCTCCATCGGTGGAAGAATTCATTACAGCAGCAACACCTCAATCCACTCTTATTGCTCAACCCATTTTATTCCTTCATCTGTTGGCAGCAGCATCATCATTGCTGGGAGCAGCAACAGCAGTCTCCGTCTCGTCGTCCTTCATGTATGCAGTCTCATCACAGCCCGTGTTCTCTCCACTTTTGCTTTCCGCCTTTGCTTTCCGTTTTTTCTTTCCTTTGTGCGGCGTGTTAGGTGTGTCGGTATCACACGTTTTCTCTACATCTCGAGCTTCGATCAATAATGGCAAAAATGCCACTGCTTTTCCCTTCGTTCACTCTTCATCACTTCTCCTCGAACAACAACCAAGTGCTCACGTCGAACTCTCCATGAAACACTGCCATCTTTATCACCAAAGCAACTCCGATCACCAAAACCATCGCCACCTTCCATTGCCAAAGCTCTACCATGTCGTCTCCCAACTTGGTTCATCTCGAGCTTCACTTCTCTACTCGTTCATCACTGTCCCGGCATTACTGACATGCATGCAATACCGTTACCATCACCGGATAACAACATCATTCCATCTCTAGCAATCTCCACGTTCATCTTATCATCCGTCAATGTATGCAAATATCTCGCCGAGCTCCTTCGTTCACCCTTCATCTCTGAGCTCGATTCACTTCCATTTCTATGCTGTTAATGGCTGCAACCCGAGAAGCAACACCATTGCTTGCCAAGCTCAACCATGGGCTTCATTATCGGCTGCCGATAGTGGCAGCAGCTCCATTCCGTCGGAAAACCACCATTGTTCTTCTCGCTGTCCATAGTCATCTCTTCATGACAGCACCCTCCTGAGAAGCACCAACGAGCTACATGTCTCATCACCAGAAGCAAGCATTATCATCATCACCGGTTGGAGCTCTCATGGAAATGGCAGCAAAATACCAATCTCGACACATGACAGCACCTTCCTACGATGTTTTCTAGGCTAAAGCTTGTCATCTTTGTTACTACGCCAATGGCAGCAAAGAAACAATCATATTTTCTTCCTTGTGCTCATTATCAGCAGGCTCGTTTTGTTTTGGAAAACTTGTCTTAATAATCTTCCTTTATCTTGGCTCAAGAAACGAGTTCATAACCCTCAGCTCAAAACCAAACAACCTCGAACTTTTTTTTTCTTCTTCTTCTTCTTCTTCTTCTTCTTCTTCAAGATCACGAGCATGGCTTTAAAACCACAAGCGACGGAGCTGCAAGATAGCAATAATCCTTACGCCTTCACCAGCTAAGCATAAACCATTTTTTTTTCGATTTCTTTGGAGCAGCGACGCCGTCACAAACAAACCCTAAACAGCTCAAGCTTGGACTTTATGACCATCTTTGATTCTTCTCATCAAAAACATCGGTAACATTTTTTTTTTCGGCACTAGTATCTCGACTGCCATGTTTTCTCGGCATCAAGAACATGCCCTAAGCTCGATTTTCACCGTGAATTCAAACGACATCAAACTTCTCCTTCACCTGACTTCTAGCTTCAAACTTGTCACAATAACCATCAGAATATTGCGCAACTATTTTTTTATTTTTTTTAGTTTTCTTTCTCCTTCTTATTGCAACTTTAGAAACTCTTTAGGAAAACATATAACTTCTCTTCCTCTCCTCTCTCCCTCTCACCTTGCTCTGATACCATCTTAAAGATCGAACAAGAGAGAGGAGAACATAAACGCGGAAGCGTAAAAGACTACATTGATATTATCTTGGTGGAATACAATCTATTTGATATTGTTGATTGATTCTTACTTGTTGCTTGCTTACAAATGAATACAACATGCCTATTTATAGGCTACAAAAAGAAGAAGAGAACTATGTCTATGGAGGCTAACAACTATGCCTATGGAAGCTAACAACTATGCATATGGAGGCTAACAACTATGCCTATGGAGGCTTCCACCAAACCAACTACTAGACAATCTAGTATTCTTATTTGATTTGTCTAACTCTAGAACACTCATTTTACACATGTTAATTGTCTAACATTGACTCTAGACATCCTAGATATTTCTAGGTTAATTTAGATAGATGTGAACACTTGACTAAGTTGGTGTTGAATATTCAACACTTTCTTAGGTGGTGGCGAAATGATTGCCGATGTATTTTTAGACAGCTCTACTTAAGCAGAACCTCCTTCCAGGTTTGAGGCTGGATCCCCCGCAATTGGAGAAGCCATAGGTCTTGGAGCAGCAGTGGATTACTTATCAGGAATTGGCATGCAAAAAATCCATGATTATGAGATAGAGTTGGATGATTATCTATATAAAAGACTTAGTTCCATTCCCAATATCCGCATATATGGCCCTGCTCCTTCCCGAACTGTTCGTCGAGCTGCTCTTTGTGCATTCAACGTTGATTTTTCTGCATTCGACATTCATGCCAACGCAAACAGATATTTCCATTTACCTTGATAGCCAACACGGTGTGGCTATCCAACCAGGTAATCATTGTTCTCAACCTCTACACCGCCATCTAGATGTAAATTCAAGTGTACGTGTAAATACTTCATAGAGGCATTGAAAGATACTATTAACTTTTTTCAAGCAAGGGGGAAGCAATGGAGCTAAAAGAGTTCCAATAGTCTCTAGATAATGGATGCTATTTCTACAACACCAAAGAAGATATTGATACCTTCATAGAGGCATTGAAAGATACTATTAACTTTTTTCAAGCAAGGGGGGAAGCAATGGAGCTAAAAGAGTTCCAATAGCATCTCTAGACTGTGAGCAAGTTGAAGCAAAACTTTTATGGATGCAGTGATGTAATAGGCCCAAAGAAAAGGAATCTAGAATCTTCAAATTAAATTCTATTCCTACTTCAAGACATAGAGGATATTTCTGACACATAGAAGATATCGAACCTTCAAGAAAGAGACAAGCTTGGTCCAGACTTTATAACATATCTTGTAGAAGGTGATAAGAATCTTCTAATATTACCAAATATGTTGCATAAAAACTTATCTTAGGCTATTAGTTCCAAATATGCTAGTTTTTGAAAGGGCTATCAATGATGAAAAAGATTCCGTCTTACTAATGGTACTTGGATATATTGTTAAGTATTGGAATAAATGGGTTTGGAAATTGCTGGTACAAAAAGGTAAGTTTAAAGCAAGATTGGTTACTTTGGCTGGTTATAAAGACACAATTGATTACTTTGATACCCTCATCTATTCGTTGTTTAATTGAATAGTATTCATCAAATGGATGTCAAACCGCCTTCCTAAATGGAGATTTGGAAGAAGAGATATATATGGAACAACCTGAAGGTTTCATATTGCCAGGCCAAGAAAAGAAGGTTTGCAAGTTGGTTAAACTAAGCAAGCTCCCATGCAATGGCAATTTGAAAGTGATTTTGTCTATCTCTATAGTAAGTAAGCATGATAGTTCCTGGATGTGTGATTCTCTTATATGTTGATGATATGTTATTTTTGGATCGACATATCTACGCGGAAGAAACAAAGAAGTTTCTGGCTCTAACTTTGATATGAAGGATTTAGGAGAGGTCTTGGGAATTAATATCCTAAGAAAGGGGAATGAGCAACCCAATCTCATTATATTGAGAAATTTCTCAAAAGGTATGATCACTTTGATGACGATCCAAAGACCTACTCCTTTAGACCATACTATCAAGTTAAAGAAGAACACCGGTCGTACTCATGCACAACTTGAGTATTCCGGTGCATTGGGAGTCTTATGTATGCTATGCATTGCACAAGACCGACATAGCCATGTGGGGTGTTATGAAGTAATCCACAGTTCTGAACACTGGAAAGCGGTTTCCAGAGTTATGGCTTGGAACAATTGATTTTGGTTTGTATTACTGAGTAAATTGAAGGTTTGGAACTTGGAGGGAGACTGCAAGAATGTTGTTATTTTATGTTTGAATGAAAATTTTGATGTTGTTAAGTAAATTGTTTGGAACTTAATGATTACTAATAGTTTCCATCTTCTAGGTTGAATAGTATATCTAAGTTGTCGAACGCTTAGGCTAAGCCAGGAATTAAGCTATCTCCTGTAATGTGGAGTTGATGAAAACGCATAATAGTTGCTCGTCACATTCTCGATATAAAGCAAGAATGTTTCCACCATGGTGCTTGCTCTAAACCTAAAGATTAACTAGATGCTTATATCTCATAAAAATATGATAATTTCACTATTTGCACAAATTTTAACAAATTTAATTATTAGAAAGGATAATTTTAAAATGGTCCATTCACTGCACAGTAAAGAATTGCTCGCTTGGCGACAAGAGAAAAGTTGTAATTTTTAGAACTCCATTTTTCACCATTATGTCTTCGAGGGAAAAATGTCATTCATTTTTCTCTTCCATCAGCACGTAGAATACTTTATTAAAAAAGTAGAAAAATGCCAATGTCACTGTACTACAATGAGCTCATTGGGTGATGCACATAAAGGATAAACCTGTACTTAGTAACCAAACTGCAAAGATGCGAAAAATTCTCTAGCCCATCTCAATACTTTGTAGGGTAAGTTCTAAAATTGCCTCAAAACTGTCGCAAATAGCATGCTCTGATACTATGTTAGAATACGGGCATCCAACTCAAAACTAATTGGCAATGAGTGAAGAGGCCCTAAGGATTATAAACCGCAGGATCTTAGATTGCCCAATAATGTGGGACTAATAATCTCAACACCCATCGGTTGTGTGACATGTGATTTTTTGATTTAATTCATCTGCAAAGGTTGTATTCTCTTTGTGTTATCTCTTCCTCCTATGGTTGAACACATAGCATATGTCGCACAGTATTTAGTGTTGCTTTATCTGAACAATTAGATAAAGATCACGGTTAGGGTTAGGGTTATGGACCCGTATGAGCCTGAAAAAAGGGAAAATAAGCAAAATGCCCCAAAATCGGAGGTCACCTTGTCAAAATGCCTCGGCTTATTAAAAATAAGATTTGGTACTTAAAATATGGATAATTTTCAGTTTGTATAACATATAACATCATCCGCTGTTCTCCAGGAAATATGAGAATCTTGTATGATTACAGTGATCATCGCAGTTTGCTTTCAGTTGTCTAACATAGTAGCATTCATTGATGATTAACATTCATGTCAAAAAAAAAACATTGGTCAATAAATCTTCCTTTTTTTTTTGAAGCATAATTTTATTAAACTACTAAGAGATTGTTACATAAGGGCATATAATACCCAAAGATTCATCAAATACAATTTGAAATGTAAGCCATGAATCAATAGCAACGTGATATTGAAGCATATTAGCAGTCTTCGGGTCGAAATTGCATCGGTGGCGGATGTTGGAGTCGAAGATCATTAGGCCTTCGGTCAATGCTTTCCACAAGAAAAGATGTACTTTTGATGGACACACAAGTGTCCACAAGAATTTAGATGGTAGTAGAGGTGTTCGATGCAATTGATTGAAGTCGCTAGTCAGACCTTTGTATCTTGATGTTGTGAGCTGCCTGATTGTTATCCTTACACTTCTTTTTCTTTTGGCTTGATCCATGACTTTGAAATTGAGTCTTCAGTTTGATCGAGTCTTGTTGTAGAATACAATCTCTGGTCTTGTAGGATTAGAGCTACTACTTGCTATTACAAATATTACTAAAGACTGAAAAAAGATATACTAGGAAATACAGACTTCGCCGAAATAAACAAGGTAAAGAAAACTAGAAAAAGAAAATACAATTCGCTTTAAGATTAATAAACAAGAGATTGAAAAAACTAGATAATTAAACTAGTCGAGTTCACCGGCCCTATCATATATCAGATAAGATATAAGATATTGCTTGCTGCTTTCCTATATCAGATAGGATATTGCTTGTTGCTGAGGAGAGGGATAATCGAAGCTGTGAAATCTTATGTTTTTAGAACTCTTGGAATCCAACCGCTCGCTTCTGGTTGTACCACCACTGCATTGAGGAAGGTGTATGGCAAAGCATGATAAACATGTCCAGTGAAAAGCTGATGAATAAATGCTAGTCCATCGGAGTTTGGGTACTGAAGAACCTTGGATGGGTACAGAGAATTTGGTGCAGACCAGAGATTGTGCTGAGAAAGCAATTGACTATGCTATTTGTCTTGATTGCTCAGGTTACTCAAAATAGTATGAAAAACGATTAAGATGGACTCACCCAAAACCGGAATAGCCTCAGATAGGAGCTAATCCATGATCAAATAAAAACAAATCTAAGGGAAAAACAGCTTCCTTGAACACAAATCTAACTGCAAAGAAAAGAGAAAAGGAACCCTAGCAATGAAATCCAAGAAAAAGCTTCTGAAAGAAAAACAAAGAACACTGCAATAACTGCATCATTAACCATGGGACAAACAGGCATAGGAGAGAAAACAAAACGGAACACAACACCACCAACAATACTAAACCTGGTTTCGAGCTAAAACCAAACTGGTGGTTAACGATAAATGCCTTCAATTTAAACAAACACAACAAAACAAAAACTAAGAAGCACCATAGGATTCAGAATCAGAAAAAACAAGGAAGCAAACTTCACCTTAAGGCAATCAATTGCAGAAGGGGGCTTTACAGATCAAGGTTAACCGGATTTAGAAAAACTATTTTTGTGTTTTATGTGAGCTAGATATAGCAGTCAAAGGGGTTCTCAGGTATTAAGGATGAAAAATCTGGATTCAACATACTCTTGTGAAAGATTACCTCAATTAAGACTGAGGTGGTAGTTGCGGCTGGATTCATGCCGGAAAATGTAGCCGAAGAAGATCAGATCCCAGATAAAAAATTGAGAACCAACTTCCCAGCAGCAGCAAAACGATGGAAAAACCAAGGCATCTCCATGATGAAAGGACAAAGAAGAAGCAGCAATTGATTTGACTGAATACGAAGGGCCGGTGAAACTAATTTAGCCGATTAGATCGACAAGAACCATGGCTGTTGATTTAGGGGTGAGGTTAAGATTTCTTTTTTGGGAGATTTGAGACAAGTACTGCTCAGATCTATTAAGATCTGAGCAGTTAAGGAATCCTGAATATTTTGTGTTTCCGCCGGAAATCGCATTTTTCTTCTCTGGTTATCAGGAGATGGAAACTCCAGATATTCGCCTGAATATCTGAGCAGTCAATAAATCTTCCTGATGATCTTATTATAAAACCAGACTAAATTTTCCATTGACTTCTCTGTATGTAACCCCAAATACATTGGAGTGTTCAGGTTAAGGATGATGAAGAAGTTAAGTTTTGTTCACTCACATCAATAAAGTCTATGATAATTTCAAAGGGTTGTATTTAACTTTAGAGTGGGTTGTATTTAGTCACTCCCTTAAAAAAAGTGTTAAAAAGTAGAGCTATTTTGTACCCAGTTTTTGGGTCTCAAATTTGTCCGTCGATGCGGTTGGGTAGTCCTTATTTGCTCCCATTAGGTTTCCTTATTTACGAGTACTCCCATTAGGTTTCCTTATTAAACATGGTTTCCTTAATGATCATGGTTATAGTTTTCCCAAACTCTATATAAATACCACGCAGAACCATGATCTTCGTACCCAAAGTTTCTTTGGCTACACAAAAACTAGCTAGGGTTTTTCATAAAAAGATTTTCTCGTCTCGTTAAGCTTTTAGAGAGAAAAAAAATGGGTGTTTTCACTTTTGTTTGCAAAAGTAAAGATGGAGTGTGGAGCGCAAAGCAATACAACGGTGGTATTGAAGCCTCTGCTGATTCTACTTATGATTTAGAGAGGAAATTGGTTAAAGAAGCATTGTCTCTTGATTCTTCTGGTTCTGTTCAATCTTACTTCTCTTTGGTTAGCCCAACTTCTGGTGTTTTTGAGGTTTGAATCACTGCCCTATGCTTTCAAATAGTTCATAATATGTTAGTTTTTATAGGATTTAGGGTTTACTTGAGTTTCATGAAAGTGCCGTTCACATTGGTATAGAATATTTCATGTCTTCGAATACATATATAAAATATCGTATATGGTATATATTGACGGTTAAGGATCTTGATGTTTAGTTATGGATATAACAATGCATATATAAAATATCGGTTAAGTGCTGTTCACAATGTTACGCAATATTTCATATATGTATATGCTTATTGAGGGTTAAGGATCTTGATGTCTAGTTATGGATATAACAATGCATATAAAATATAGGTTTACCATCGTTGATGCAGAACGGCATATAACAACACTAGGATGCAATACGAGATAATGCAACCACACATGTAATATACTATCTGGAGCAAAGATTAACGGATTTGGAAAACAGCTGTGCTGTGATTTATTTTACTTCTTGATATTAATTTGGGTTTTTTCAGGTAAAAATCGGTGGTGGTTCTTTGGTTGCAAGTGGTGGAGGTGCTGTTGCAGCAGCAAGTTCTGGAAGTACAGCAGCTTCTGAAGCTCCTGCAGCAGAGGCAAAGAAGGAAGAGAAGGACGAAGAGAGTGACGATGAAGTAATTGGGGGTTTCTTCGATGATATGTTTGGTTAGATTGCTGGCGCTGTTTAATTCATACTCTCATTCTCAGTTTCAGTTTCAAAAAGTTAGGTTGATGAAGGATATTTATAAGGTTTTTATTTTGTCTGGAATATACTGTGTTCGTTAACTGGAAAACTAGAGTTTCATTATTTACTTCTCGTTTTATTTTGCTTTAAATCTATGTTTTTTCCCTCGTCTTTCTCGAAGGATGTTCTGGAAATTGAAAGTATAGATTAAGCAAATTGACATTTAGCAAATTGACATTTTCCCAGTCAGGTTAATTCGTCTTTGATTGCTCACTGGTGCTCTATTAAGCT
This sequence comes from Papaver bracteatum, assembly GCA_023529315.1. Classification (NCBI taxonomy): domain Eukaryota; kingdom Viridiplantae; phylum Streptophyta; class Magnoliopsida; order Ranunculales; family Papaveraceae; genus Papaver; species Papaver bracteatum. The sequence continues at coordinate 130,147 of JAJJWX010003815.1, read as the reverse complement.
ATGATCGCAGTTCAAATTCAAAGAAACATCTTCTTAATTTGTCTTTTTGGTAGAAGAATAGGAAGAGAAGAATTGTTGATTTATTTTGATAGAAATCTGATACCCGACCAGCGCGGGTCGATCGATAATGAAGGGTGCTACAAAGACGCACATTAACAAGTAGATTAAAAAGAATAATACCAGACAGTGACTTTCAAATTTAACTTAACTTTACTGGGAATCAAACTTCATCATTTGAGTTTTGAGTGAGTAGCACGGGTCCTATCAAGATTGAACCAAAAATAGAGAGATTCATTGATTGAGTGTTTAGATAACAAGAATACAATGTTTTTGATATTTTTGGATGATTACAAATGATACTACTCATGCCTATTTATAGATTACAAAAGAAGAAGAGAACTATGCCTATGGAGGCTAACAACTAACAACTATTAATATGGAGGCTTACCTACCATGGATCAACAACTAACAACATGTGTAAAAAGTCTTCTAAAATGGCCACCTCCATCTCCTTGTGGTAGGTGATAAATAAAATTCAACACTCCCCCTCAAGCTGGTGCATATATGTCGCTCATGCCTAGCTTGCCAACAAACTTCAGAAATACCTTACTTGGAACTGCTTTAGTTAAAATATCAGCTACCTGATCTTCCGATCTAATTCTAGGTAACTCCACGATCTCATTATCCAACTTCTCTTTAATGAAGAACCTATCTATATCCACATGTTTTGTGCGATCATGATGAACTGGATTGTGTGCAATATCACACGCCGCTTTGTTATCACAAAGATAAACGAATTGGTTTCCTGGGAGGATACCCCAATTCGGATAGCGACGTTTTAACCACATCACTTCGCAGATACCCATCGCCATACCTCGCCATTCACCTCTTGCACTTGATCGTGAAACAACTCCTTGCTTTTTGCTTCTCCATGTAACAAGATTACCCCCAACGAAGGTAAAATATCCTGAAGTAGACCTCATATCATCGCATGACCCACCATAGTCAGAATCAGTATATGCCTCCATACTTTTGAAGTCTTGACCTTTCTTAAACAAGATCCCTTTTCCTGGAGAAGACTTCAGGTATCTTAGGATTCGCATTACCGCATTCATATGTGTTTCTCCAGGATTATGCATTAATTGACTAACAATACTCAATGCATATGCAAGATCGGGTCTTGTATGTGCCAAGTACATTAGTCTACCCACGAGCCTTTGGTATCTTCCTTTATCAACAGGTACTTGATTGCCATCCGAACATAATTTCAAACCTGGCTCTACTGGTGTATCTACAGGTTGACATGCTGTCATACCTATTTCCTCCAACAAATCAAGGGAATATTTTCTTTGTGACAAGAATATTCCTTCTGTTGATCGAGATACTTCAATTCCAAGGAAGTATTTTAAAGAAGCAAGATCCTTCATCTGAAATTCACTTGATAGATAATTTTGGAGAGCCTTTCTTTCTTCTGGATCATCTCCTGTAACTATCATGTCATCTACATATATGATTAAAGCTGTAATCTTACCTCGATTTCTCTTTAAGAATAAAGTATGATCTGAATTTGCCTGGCGATAACCAAATGCTCTCATAGACTTGGTAAATCCTCCAAACCATGCTCTCGGAGATTGTTTCAGACCATACAATGACTTGTTTAACCTGCAAACTTTTCCGTTATGCAACTCTGACTCCATCATTCCTGTTGGAAGATGCATATACACTTCTTCGGACAAATCTCCATGTAAAAAGGCATTCTTGACATCAAACTGTTGCAATGGCCAACCCAAATTTGCAGCAAGAGACAACAAGACTCGTACTGTATTCATTTTAGCTACAGGTGTGAATGTCTCATTATAATCTACACCATAAGTATGGATATACCCTTTAGCAACCAATCTTGCCTTAAAGCGTTCAATTTCACCATTTTCCTTGTATTTGACTGTAAAAACCCAACGACATCCCACGACTTTCTTTCCTTCTGGACATTCAACCATGTCCCAAGTATTATTTTCTCGTAAGGATTTCATCTCATCGATCATAGCTTCCCTCCATTTCGGATCAGATAATGCTTCCTGCACGATGTTAGGAATAACTATAGTAGATAATTGAATCACAAATGACTTATTTGATTCGGTCAGACGGTGATTAGAGACATAATTACTCATGGTATATTTAACTTTTGATGAAATATCAGGTTCATACATAGTTTTAGGGATACCTCTATTCCAACGTTCTGGCAATTGTTTCTTTGCAGGTTCAAGAACATCTTCAGCGAACGGTTGGATTGGGGTTGGTGATCTATCATTATCTTCTTCAATTTCATCTGTATTATCTTCTGATCCATCTGTATTATCTTCTTCAACTTCATTTATAGCTTCAATTTCACCATCTGTGTTAATTTCTTCCCCACTAACTTTCTGTTCTTTTGGAATTTCAAGAACAACATCTTCTATGATTATGTCTTCTTCATAGTCAAGAGTCTGAATTTCTTTTTCATACTCCCCCTGAAGTTCAAATTTCGAGTAATACATCACGTGTTCGTGAAACTTAACATCCAATGTGATGTACATTTGTTTAGTTGGAGGATGGTAGCATCTATATCCTTTATGACTTGCAGCATATCCCACGAAGACACATTTTAAAGCTCGGGGAGATAACTTGCTCCGTTGGTTCTTGTGTAAGTGCACAAATTCTACACAACCAAATTTGCGTGGAGGCAAGTTTGGAACTGTTGGTGAAACTGTTGCCTCAGTGAGAGATTCAAATGGTGTCTGAAAAATGATAGTGTTGGAAGGTGTGCGGTTGATCACATATGCTGCAGAGGTAAGAGCTTCACCCCAATAAGTTAACGGCATATGAGCTGATATTAATGAAGCACGCACAACTTCAAGCAAGTGACGGTTTTTTCTTTCAGCTACCCCATTCTGTTGAGGAGTATTAGGAAAAGTTATCTGATGAACACTACCACATTCTCTTAAATAATGTTGAAAATCAGTACTTAAATATTCGCCTCCGTTCTCACTTCGAAGAACTTGAATCTTTGTGTTGTATTGTGTGTTGACTAATTTGTGAAACCTCTGAAATAAATTATTCACTTCATCTTTTGATTTCATCAAGCAAACCCATGTCATCCTAGTGCAATCATCAATAAAGGTGACGAACCATCGCGCGCTTCCAAGAGTGTTAACTTTAGACGGCCCCCAAACATCAGAATGAATAATTATGAATGGAATAGGACTTTTGTTTAAACTTGATGGAAACAAAGTACGATGGCTTTTAGCTAGTTCACATTCTTCACATTGAAAACTAAAAACATCAACCTTTGAAAATAGACTAGGAAATATCCTTTTTAAGTAGCCAAAAGAAGCATGCCCTAACCGTCTACGCCATAACCAAATTTGTGATTTCTCCTTCTCCCCCTGAGTACCATTCTCAACTAAAGCATTAGATAATCTTTCTGAAATTTTTGACGCCAAATCTAGATAGTAGAGCTTTCCTCTTCTAACCCCAGATCCAATCGTCCGTCGTGTTCGGATGTCCTTAAACACACAAGAATTAGGCCAAAAAATAACAACACAATGTAAGACTTTAGTAATTTGGGAAACTGATAATAGATTATAACTTAGAGAGGGAACGACTAAAACCGAATCTAGACTCAATGTATCAGTAAGATTTAATGATTGTTCTCCAATTCTGGAGCCAAAGATCCATCGATGTGCAAACGGAGTTGTGTATGGATATTTTAAGAGGAGAAACCATGCGGAATCAAAAGTCATATGGTCTGTGCAACCCGAATCAATTATCCATGAGTTATTAGGAACAACTTGCGAAACATTAAAAACCTTACCATTGGTTTTTTCCATAGCGGAGGTTAGATTGCTAACCACATGTGCTGCTGCAGCGGAATTCTTTTTCTTAGGATAGAGATTATCCCACCAATCTGGATACCCGACAATCTCAAAGCAGTTGTCTTTCTTATGACCACGTTTATTACAATGAGTGCAAGTGGCAGACTTATCTTTAATGTTGTATTGACGACGGGTTGCCATTGCAGAAGTTTCAACACTAGATACAAGGATCCTTCTCCTTGCTCTGATACCATATCAAGATTGAACCAAAAATAGAGAGATTCATTGATTGAGTGTTTAGATAACAAGAATACAATGTTTTTTATATTTTTGGATGATTACAAATGATACTACTCATGCCTATTTATAGATTACAAAAGAAGAAGAGAACTATGCCTATGGAGGCTAACAGCTAACAACTATTAATATGGAGGCTTACCTCCCATGGATCAACAACTAACAACATGTGTAAAAAGTCTTCTAAAATGGCCACCTCCATCTCCTTGTGGTAGGTGATAAATAGAATTCAATAGGTCCATCAAATTATGAACCAGGAAAAAAAGAATGTAGCTTTTGAACTAGTAGTATAATTTAGATATGATTTTTCTCTCAAAAGAGTAAATTTTATATTATTGAAAAGAATTTTAAAATATTTAACACGAATATAAATATGAGTATTAAATGATATAAAATCAACTATTAATAAGACAAAATCTAAAAACAAATATGTCAACTAATAGTGAGACGGAGGGAGTAGTATCCTACACGAAACCAGTATTATTTAGGCAAACTGAAAAGATATTAAACAAGCTCAACCTTAATTTAAAAGGCAAGACAGTCATGTCATAATAGATGAAGGGGAGGTCCAAAACATAGTACAAGAGTTTTTCATAGAGAACATGCATGCGGCTGTTTCAACTTGAGCAATATGAATTCAATGCAGCTCCTGTACATCTGCAGTACGAACATTCCGCACATTAGTAGCTACGGGATTAGTTAAAGATGGAATCACTTTATTCTTATTAAGGGCTAATGTTTTTGCCAGGTTTTAAAACTGGTTTGTCCCGAACTGCTTATTAATGGAAAACTCTAGAACTCAAACAATTAACATGAGACGGATATAGGACAATCAATCTAGACCTTTTATCATTCCCATCTTCACCCCACTAGTAATCACAATGTTAGAATCATTTCCTTCTTCACCATTATGATTGTGACACGTCATGTCCCAAATCTGGACAAGGCCCTGCTGTCCCGGCTGTATAGACTTTTCAGTCCTGAAATCTTAGTTTGAATGCAAGAATCTTGACATGATCAGTTCCAAGTTCAGTGCTTAGAGGCTGTGACAATTAGGTCATGTAAATGGAATCTTGACTTTCCAGGTGTTCATAAAATCTCTTTAAAATATCAAGGACCCAATGAATAAGACTTTTCAATTATACTTTTCTTCCACTAAGCCAAAATCACAACCTTCATGCCTCATTTAGTCAATTAGGTGGTTTAGTCATTTTCATGTTGCTTTTTAAAAGGAAATACAATTGTTTACAACTAGTAATTCAAACAACCAAATTAACACCAGTTCACATTGTCCATTTTAGAGATTGTTTGCAAAATAAAGTTTGTTTTCATCTACTAGTTTGAAAGATCAATTTGTTCATAAATTACTCGCTGACTTTTTAAACTGGTAGCTCTCAAATTTAATTTTAGTGACTGATAATTTTTATGAACTTGTACCTAACAATAAAAATTTAATTATTGGTGTACCATCCCTTGAACAATATAAAAACTGCACCCTTCATAACCTAATACTTCTTTTGTGGTTTTCATCCACTAGTTTGAAAGATCAAATTTTTTTTTTTGTGTGTGGATGTTATAGGTTCATAGCATTTGGATGAGACTCACCTTTCCCCACTGCCCAAAAATACAATACTTTTATTTTTTTTGGTATATGGTTTGAAAGATACTCACGATCTATAAAGGCCGAATATTAATTCAAAAGAAAAAAAATAATAAAAAATTCTGTTAACCTTTATACCTTCGGATAGAAACTTTTTTTTTTTTTTAATCAATACAACAGCACAAATATATATATAAGTAAAATGAGGTTACATAGTATAGTTCCTTTGGATAGAAACTGATAAATCATATTGTGACCTATCATGATTTACATTTGGTACTTTGAACTGATTTTGAGAATGGCCATTCCGATCTTATCTGGCAGATAAACCTTCCACGACAAAACTTTTTTTTTTCGTTGATGCATGCTCGAATCATATATACGTACGGCCAGCACAAGACAAAGATTACTCCTTTTTTTGGTCATGCATGCTCGAACATGCGGCTGTTCATGCAGCTCCTATACATCTGCAGTATGGACATTCGATGCACTTTATTCTAATTAAGGGTTAATGCTTTCGCGAGGTTTTAAATAGGACTGTACAAAACTGTACATTTATAAACTATTCAGTCATGAAATCTTAGTTTCGAAGCAAGAATCTTGACATGATCAGTTGAAATAGAGGTGTAAAATATGTCGGCCCGGCACACGAAATTTTGTGGTTCACGTGTTATGTGCGATGCTATGATGTACCAACGATTTAAACATATTGTGCCGTGCTGTGCTTTACAAGTCAAAAGCTAGGCACATCACAGCCCACGGGCACAATACACGAATAAACGTGTTGTGTCGTGTTGTGCCGTGCTGGCACACAAGCTATAAACAATTTGAAATATTTTAATGGACTACATATCATTTGAAATTATTTCGAGTAAAATTAACAAATTTATTCAATGGACCCATCAAATATAAAAATGGATCATTGTCATGTAAAGTAAATGTTCTAACCAAATATAGATAACGACATTATAACAACATTATTGAAATATATTTTCCAACTTAGGTATTATATGTGTTGTTATAAAATTAAGCCCACATAACAATGATAAAATGTCAAAACTAACTAGAATAAAGATTCTTTTGTGAAATATACACAAAATGTAATGTATTGTGCCTTGTTATATGGTGTACTTGTGCATATTATGGTGTGCTTTTTTAACTTGTTGTGCTGGACTGGATCACGTGCTTATTCGTGTCGCGTGCTGTGCTACTATGCCGATTAGGCTAACCCAACACAGCCCATGAAATTAACGTGCTGGGTTGTGTTGTCCTAAATCACATGCTGGGCTAGGCTATGCTCGTGCTGATACAGCCCAATTTATACATCTTCAAGTAGAAAGTTCATTGGTTAGAGAGGTTAGGAAAAAATTAGGTCATCCAAATCAAATCTTTGACTTTCTAAGTGCTCATAAACTCTATACAAAGTATTAAAGACATAATGAATAAGACTTTTCAACTATAACCAGCCTTTCATGGACTTTTCTTTTCTCCGGTTAAGCCAAAATCACAACCTTCATGCCTCGTATTGTTGGGTACATGGTCATTTTCGTGTTGCTTTCTGAAAGGAAGGATTGTTCAGAAATAGTGTAATTCATACACCCAAACACCACTTCAGGCTCAAATTGAGCCTAACTACATTGGGGCCAGTGGGGTCACTGGCCCCCCCTAAATTTTTGGAAGAAAAAGGATTCCATATAATTTTCAGCTAAAATGATGTTGTGCCCCCTTAGTATTTACACCAAAACGTGTTTAAGATATAGTTTCAAAACTAATTTCCACCTTGTTGGCATAAAACCAGTTCCACATACCCCAAAATCAAAATGATTTCTTAGGTTTGAAGTACATATATGATTCAAATGAACGGCCAAGGACTAATCAGTTTCCATGTAAGGGTTTTTACTCCTACCTCCTAAGTACTTTATTTTTGGATTTTTTTCTTCTTCAATCACTTAACTTTTTATTTTTCTTCTTTCATTGATGCAATTTGGTTTATCGTGATGGTGGCTTTTGGATTTTTGTTTCAAATTCTAAGAAACTGATAAATTTTGAGCAGAAAAGTGTACTTGCAATGTCTCATGCCTTGATAATCATGATATGGTGTCTTAGCTAGATCAAGACTACATTGCATATTACTTTCGGATTCTATTTGGTGATATTAGTAGATCAAACTTTCTTAATATTCTATATAAGTTTTGTAGGTACGATTTGAATGAATCTTGTGGTATTTAGTTTCCCTCTATATTGATGTATGAGATTTTCTTCTGTCACAATTTTAGCAATGTTTCTTAAGAATAAAGTGTGCCCCCACTGATTTTTTGATCTAGATTCGCCGCTGGGCTCAATGCTTGCGAATTGGGTTTATTTTCATCTGCCAGTTTGAAAAATCAACGTGTTCACCAGTATCTAATTATTAATTACACTCGACAAAAAAATGAAAAATAAATAAAATAAAGAGGTGTGTTTGCCTGAAAGTGTTCGAAGAGAAAAAGTATATATGGACCATATGGTCCCCCCTAAATCCCTCCCAAAGTCCAAACATGTCTTTATCTTTTTTTACTTGTTTTTGCTGTCCAGAAAGAGCAGTCAGTGGATATGACCAGCAGCCCTACCTTCCAAATACCAGCAACACCTTCTAGGAAGTGAGAAATATAATCCAAAAATATACGTGCTTGACGAATGCTGCCAACGTGCTCTCTGGAAGATTAATCTTTGTCTTTCCAGTGACTTGATCCATATGAATTAAACAATGCACATTGTCGAATCCCCTGGATTAGTCCTAAAATTTGGTATTTTTGTAGCAATAATGAAAATTTTCATCTAATGACTTGAGAACTTTTTTTGGGAGGCTAAATCAAATAATCAGCATCCTAAAAAGTACAAATATGAGTTAAAGTATTAGAGTACAACATCTACTCCCTCCATTTTTAAATAATAGGCTGATTTCATGTACAAATTACAAATGAAACCAGCCTATTATTCAAGAAGAACGCGCAATTGGAGGATATGAGAATTAATTGGGGGATATAGCTATAAGAAAAAATAGGGATCCAAATATCAAATCTGGGTCACCCCTTATGTAATTATATTTTTAAATCCTAATCTACCCCTCACTAATCAGGTTTAGTGGTTAATAATAATTAGTAAAAATCTTAAGTATTTGTTAATGATTAGTGTGTATTTGTATTTGTATTTGGGTGAATGAGATGAGAGTAAAAAGATGGAAAAAAAATTTGAGAGAGAATTTTTTTTGGTGAAAGTGGAGGATAATTGTGAAGAGGGAACTGTTGCTAAGAGGTTGAAAGTTTGATTTTTTTTTTCTTTGAATCCACCATTGTTGCAGCTGAAAAAAGCTCGGTGCCGACATGGTATTCAACCGAAAAAACCATGCCGGCATTTGTTGGAAACTTTCATAAACGGAGACTTAGTCTCGTTACAAAATTTTCTGGTTTTGATCTTCAAAACCTTTTTGTTGTTGTTTCAATCAGTCCACTGCCGGCACAGTCAGTTGATTCTCGATCATGCCGGTACCTATGTCGACATAGTATGTTGCTTAAATTTCAATGCCGGCACATGATGAAAAGTATCCAGAAAGTTGATTTTTTTTTCACTTGACTACCGGCATTGATAGGAAGTTCTCGAGCATTCCGACACAATTTTCCGGCATATGGTCTTCATCAATTCCGGTATGGTCTTCATCACTTCCGGTGATGTAAAAAAATAAAATCCGTTTTGAATTTTTTCTGGTTTTAATCAGTCCACTGCCGGCACAGTGAGTTAATTCTCGGGCATGCCGGCACTTGACTACCGGCATAGTATGTTGCTTTAATTTCTATGTCGGCACCGTTTTCCGGCATGGTCTTCATCAATTCCGGCATGGTTTTCATCACTTTCAGCATGATCTTTATCACTTCCGAATTAAGAAAAAAAAAATCGTTTCCAAAGTGAGGAGCCGACAAAGATGGAGAAGAGAATTTGATAGGGAGTGGGGAGAGTTTAGAATTTGAAAGGGAATGGGGTATATTTGATTTTCAAAGCTTTAACCCTAAAAGAGATTAATAAGAAGTGGAGATGGAAATAGAGGATATGATTTTGTTTTTTGATTTTAAATTTTTGATTTTTATTTTGAGGGAAGGGTATTTTAGTATTTTCGTAACCAAAAATCACCCCTTAGCACACACCATGGGGTGAGGGGAGTAATTCATATCCCCCAATTAATTCCCATATCCCCAATTGCGCGTTCTTTAAGAACGAAGGGAGTATTAGGTAATTAAAGTAGAACGGTGGAACCGTCATAACGCTCAATTTTCTCCAGAAAAAAGAATCCTCTGAGCTGCGTAGTGGTTTTATAATACAAATTATTAAAACATAAGGGAGTCAAGATCGAGCTCTCCATCACTCTCAAATTTCTTCGGAAGATGAATCTTCTGAGGTACGTAGTGGTTCCTAAATAAAAATTATTACTCCCTCCATCCTTATTATATAGGAGGAATTTTGACTTTTGCTTGTCCCATTATATAAGCGGATTACTATTTCCAAGATAAATATTTCTACACATGCCCTTATAAATTGTGCATAGATAATTGCGTTACTAACATATCTAGGGGTAAAATATGAAAAAAAACATAAAAAATTATAAATCCAATGCACTTTTATTGATCTACGAGAATTGTATCACTACGCCTACATATGTGATAAGAATCTTCTTAGCTGCATAGTGGTTCTATACTTCCATAATACAAATTATTAATGCAGAAAAGGGTTAGGGCCAAGCTCGCCATCATTCTCAACCTTCTTAAAAAAGTAGAGATAAGAATCTTCAAAATTAGTGAATAAAACTAATAAACGATCTACCAAATTCTACCTATAATAGAAAATCTACAAATTTGTTTTTATAAAATCCTCAAAATAAAATATCCAAATTGACAAAAACAAGAAATTGTTGATTGGCTAGGTTTAAGCCGCGCCTTTCAAAAAACAAACGGTCCTGATTCTCTGAAATCTGTAAATCTAAAGGATCCGATTCCTCACCGCGTGACCAAATTAAAACCGCTTTTATCTTCACAAACAGACAAACTAGATTCTACTTAAAATCGCAAAGAGGGAATTTTTCCCCATTTCCTCTCGATTTCACTCCCAGAGACTTCTCTCACCTCAAAAACCCTAGATTTCTACCCTGGGGGTTCTATTATTCATATACAATTCGGTCAATTTTTGTTTCATTTTCAAGGATTGGACTTCATTGGTCAATTTAGGTTGCAGTTTCAAGAATCGGACTTCAAATTAAGGTAAAATTTTGCCAATTCTTGTGTAAATTTGATGAAATTAGGGCAGTTTTGGTAATGGGTTTTCTTCTTTCTGGGGGATTGTTAAGATTTTTCTGTTAGTTTGCCATGTTTCATTGTTGTTTTTTTTTTTCTCAAATTTAAGAATTCTTTCTTGTTTTTGTGGATAATTCTTAAAGTTATGTTAGTGGCTAATTGTATTGAGAATTGAAGCTTTTGGGTTTACTAGATTATGCAATTACTGATTATATTCATGTTGATTACATTAATTTCAGGGAGTAGTGGGAATTGAATATCTGTTACTTACAAAAGGTCTTTGCAGCAAAGACCAGCAGCTTAAGAATCTTTTGCGTTGCTCATTTGTAACCTGATAACATCTGATGGGATGGGGAAACATCTACAAAAGGCGCATGAAAGTGTTTACGGTTGCCGTCATAATTTACCTGGACTATAAGGTGAGTTTGTGTTCCCTGGTTGACTGTCATTATTTACTAACTGAAGGTTGAAGAGAATCTAATGTCCGGATTTGTTTTTTTACTACTGAAGACGTTGCAGCAAAGAGAGAGATGGAGTAGCAAAACTAAAAGAGCTGCTCTGTGGGAAAAAACGCATGAGCGTAATGCGAAGCGGCTTCTTAGTTTGATTGTAGAGTTGGAAGGGTTGTGGGTGAAGCTGGGTCAGTACTTGTCCACACGTGCTGATGTACTTCCTCAGGCTTATATTGTTCTCCTCAAGCAGTTGCAAGATTCTCTTCCTCCGCGTCCAGTGAAAGAGGTGAACTTATGTGGATTATTAGATACAATGTGTTTTCGTATCTCGATTAAACATTTAAGTAGTGTTTTTCAAGTTCTAATCTCTTAAAGAATAAGATAATTAGTAAGAAAGAGGTAAAAAGGCAGCTTCTGGTTCCTATCTTTGAAAAATACGTATTAAAGGGTCCACTAAACACTTTGTTGATTCATCTTCTTGTACTGTTATTGTTTTCTTACCTGAAGTTTCTGTTACAATAGGTCCGCCGAACTATACAAAAAGAGTTGGGAAAATCTGTGGATGATCTTTTCTCAGAATTCGTTGAAACGCCTCTTGCAACAGCGTCGGTAAGATTCTGAGCTCAAACTAATTATTTTGTTAGATCCTTAGAAACCTGCTAGACACTACTTGAATGTTTAGATGGACTAAATGCAGTCATATCAGAAATTTAGAATCAATGCTGGATGGACATCTGTAGGATGCTCTAAATGAAATAGTTATGATATCATCCTAGCACTAAATCATGTTATTATGCTCATCTAGCAAGGAGAAAGTAATTTCTGAAATAAGGGCTAAAAATTGTGGAATAGTTATTGTTGAAAAAAGAAAGTAGCTGGTGAAGATGTCATGGTTTTCTCGGAAATGAACAGTTTTTAATGTAATGCGGCTAATGGCTGTATAATCTTCTCTTGATGTTTTTCTTATCCAAAATGTAGATAGCACAAGTTCATCGAGCAACTCTAAACGATGGGAGGAATGTGGTTGTTAAAGTTCAGCATGAGGGTATCAAGACAGTCATACTAGAGGTTATAGATTTCCTTAACTTCTAACTTGTTTCTAATGATGAATAAAATAAATGAAGTAGTCAATTTGTGAGTGTTAAGCATTCCATTCCCTTGCAGGACTTGAAGAATGCAAAGTCAATAGTTGATTGGATAGCATGGGCAGAACCACAATATGACTTCAACCCGATGATCGATGAGTGGTGCAAAGAAGCACCTAAAGAACTGGACTTTAATCATGAAGCCGGTAATAGTTTCCCCTGATTTAATCAACATTGAAATGATTTCAGTATATCTAAAATGAAATGAAGGATATTTTCTGGTTTTTAATGTGTTCCAGGCACAATATTTATTTACATTGGATAGTTTCTGCATTTAGTTTTAATTTTTAACCCACGTTAAGATGCAATCTGTGGTTGTGTAATGTGCACACATACAGAGAACACAAGAACTGTCTCAAAGAACCTAAACTACAAAGGCAAGCGGGATAATGCTGCCCCTGGGAATGCGGTCGATGTCTTGATTCCAGAAGTGATTCAGGTATAATTCTTCGACATGATGGTTATCATGTGAAAGCATTGCAAAGACATGGTAGTAAGCCAATAGTCGAATCTTTCCAGAGACTTTCTATCAACATTACTCCGTAAAGATAAACTAAGTATTCGTTTGTATATTGCAGTCATCAGAGAAGTGCCTTGTTTTAGAATACATGGATGGAATTCGTTTGAATGACACAGAATCATTGGATGCTTTTGGTGTTGACAAACAAAAGCTCCTTGAAGAAATTACCCGTGCTTATGCCCACCAAATATATGTGGATGGATTTTTTAATGGTGATCCTCATCCTGGTATGCTCTTCACCTTTGTAAACTTATACTTATATATGCCTGGGAGTGGATTAAAGACTGTGACAACATTTATTTAGTTGTAATTCATGTTAATGATGTTAAAAGGTGTTCACATTTGGTTGATGCTGATAGCACTTGCTTGCTATTTTTTCTCTTCCTCCTCTCTCGTTATAGGTAATTTTCTTGTCAGCAAGGAACCCCCACATCGTCCAATTTTGCTAGATTTTGGGCTTACAAAGAGAGTGTCAACCTCTATGAAACAAGGACTTGCCAAGATGTTCCTGGCATGTTGTGAGGTTCGTAGATCTTTTTTAGAATTTCGCATTATGTTAATGAAAATATATCATTCAATCAATATTTTGACTGAAACAGCTGAGTAATGTTTCCCCTTTTATGCGTTAATTTCTTATTTCTTGATAACATTTTTATGTGATTCTGTCACAGGGGGATCATGTGGCACTTTTGTCTGCTTTTGCTGAGATGGGACTTAGGTTGCGGGTAGACCTTCCTGAGCAGGCTATGGAGGTAACAAATGTGTTCTTCCGTGCATCTACACCAGCAAGTCAAGCCCTTGTAAGTGTACATAGATGATATCTTTATTTGTGAACTCAACATCAATTAAATGGATTTTGTACTTACCCTTTTCTTTTTCTCCTTTTCAGGAAACCATAAAATCTATGTCAGACCAAAGAGCAAAAGGTATGAAGGTCGTCCAGGAGAAGATGAAACTCAACAAGAAGGAAGCATCACACTTCAACCCTGTATGGCCACGTCCATTGCTCTTTTTTACGAGTCATTTTTTCATAACAATCTGTTGTTTTTAGTATAGTTGTCCTATCATGATAGCTGTTCCAGCAACCAGTTGTGATTTCGTTTCATTCATAACGGAAAGCATTTGAACTTTACATTCCAGGTTGATGCTTTTCCAGGTGACGCTGTGATATTTATGCGGGTTCTAAATCTTCTTCGAGGTCTGCGCTAACCACTTACCTTGGCAACAAATACATCTTTCCCCTATCTTAATTTGTTTATTAACATGTTATGCTTTACAGGGCTTTCATCAATAATGGATGCTCGCATTGTGTACTTAGATATGATGAGGCCTTTTGCGGAATCTGTTCTTCAAGGGTTAGTCTAGTTTCATATTTCCGTGCTTGTTTTATTTCTTGTTCGTCATTCACTGTACACTATTCACTTTGATCTTGCTAACCTCCGACTTTCAACATTCCATTTATGGACTACAGAACTATTAGTAGAGGGCCAGCAACAAATGCAGAGTGGATCCATGACACACCTGTTCTCTCTGATGTCGAAGGCAAGCTGAGGCAGCTCCTCATTAAGCTAGGGCACGAGGATAAAATACTTGGAATTCAGGTACTGATGAGTAAAACTCCTGGTATTCGGTCACAAAAATCCGTACCCGGAAATTGGGTGCTGGTTAACATGGTGGGTATTTTTTTTCGTTTTAGGTGTGTGCCTACAAAGATGGGAAAGTTATTATAGATACTGCTGCTGGCATGCTTGGGAAGTACGATCCTCGTCCTGTTCAGCCTGATAGCCTGTTTCCAGTTTTCTCGGTAACAAAAGGGATCACGGCGGGATTGGTCCACTCACTCGTTGATAGCGGGTATTCTAGAATTTCATATTCACATACAATTTCATGAATCCTCTGCAATCTTTCAATTTTGTTTAGTACGCTTGTGATTCTCTGGAGTAAGGGTTTCTTTTCTGATCCGCAGAAAGCTTAAGCTCGAAGAAAATATTTCAACTATTTGGCCAGCATTTGGAGCAAATGGGAAAGACGACATCAAGGTTTGGAATGGGACTCTTGTACTCTTTATTTCCGTATTAAATATTGTGAAAGATTGTTTTTCTTCAATTTCCCATTTTCTTGTGTTTTCCGTGTCAGGTTCATCACGTGCTCAACCACACCTCTGGCCTGCACAATGCATTGGCTAACATTATGCAAGAGAATCCTCTATTACTTTGCGAATGGGACGAATGTTTGAGTCGTATGGCCATGTCGGTTCCCGAGACTGAACCCGGTCAACAACAGCTGTATCATTATTTATCCTTCGGCTGGCTTTGTGGTGGAATTATCGAGGTATTTATTGACTTATGGATTATTAACTCATAATATGGAATTTTTAAACTCATGCACACAATTAAAAATCAAAACCATGGCATCTGTACTCTTTTGATGTGGGCAATTTCTTGCATCTCATTATGGGATTATAAATATGCAGCATGCATCTGGGATGAAATTACAAGAAGTTTTGGAAGAAAAGCTGGTACATCCACTGAACATTGAAGGGGAGCTGTATATTGGTGTTCCTCCAGGCAAGCTTTTCAGTCCGAGATCCTCCTCAATACTTACAGTTGACTTGATATTGATGAATGTCGTATTATTCGCATTGCTTAATAACATCCTGCAAGGTATTTTCAGGTGTGGAATCCCGACTAGCAACCCTGACGGTTGATTTGGAAGATCTTAAATCTTTGTCAGATATCGGCAATCGACCTGACTTGCCGTCAAGTTTCCAGCTACAGAACCTGTCTCAGCTGGTTACAGCCCTTCCAATGTTATTCAACTCACTCAACATTCGTCGTGCCATCATCCCTGCAGCCAATGGGCATTGCTCCGCCAGAGCGTTGGCACGTTATTATGCAACACTTGCAGATGGTGGCATGGTACCGCCACCACACTCGGCTTCATTCAAAAATTCACTGGGCAGTCACCCGCATATACCCAAATTCCCTACAGCAAAAAAACCGAAAAAGAAAATTACCCAGTTTAGAGAGGTATTATTTTTGAAAAGCCTGACTAAGAGAACAGATCAAACCCGTAGCTCTAGTGACGGTAGCAGTAGCAGTCGTAAAAGCAGCGAGACTTCCAAAGATGATCTCGAAACTACATCTAAAGTTGACAGAATATTCAGTAACCCAAAAGTTCTCGATGCATTCTTAGGTGTGGGAGATTATAGCAATATGGTTATACCCAACGGGAAGTTCGGATTGGGGTTTAGGAGGTTCGATTCAACAGACGGTTCCATCAGCAGTTTTGGTCATTCAGGTATTGGTGGATCTACAGGTTTTTGTGATAACAAACACAATTTTGCTATAGCTGTTACCCTAAACAAGATGTCACTTGGGAGTGTGACTAGAAACATAATTCAGCTGGTTTGTTCAGAGCTGAATTTGCCTGTGCCTGAAGAGTATTTAAAACGCGATGAGAAAGGACCGAATATGCAGACTCCAATGATAAATTAGATGCTACATTTCCGATTTTCGCATTGATATATATGTATATGTACTCTGAAAAACTCAGTAGATTGAATGATACACAGTTTATACAAATAGAAAAGATAAACAAATGAAGTATACTATGCACCAGGGTTGCAGAAATATCACCACTGGGAACCTGTTGGTGCAATGCGGAAGTATGGTGGGTTTATGAAAATAGTTTAGGAAATGAATTTAAGAAAAAAAGTTGGTTTAAGGAAAGAGGAGGCTTTGATTATTTTTGGAAATGAAAATGTTTACAAAGGCTCTTTGATTTTTTCTATAACTCTCACTCTTTACTACTTGGTTGCTCACTTGGTTTTTGGACGGTTTGCAAGTGAACCATCGTTGCCTATTTATAGGCTCACTAGGCTCACTTACTTCTCTAGATAGTTCTATTTAAACTCTTCTTTACACTCTCAATACATTCTTACTTTGACCGACATTTCTAGAGAACAAATTCTCTAGATAATTTAACATGTGACTAAAAAAAACTCACATTTAGGGGCAACCAAAACCGATTTAGGGGCGACACAAAACGACAAAATAGCAAATAATCAGTAGGTTATTTCACAATCGGAATGTTATTTCCGGGGCGTTTTTTTTTTAATGGCCAAACTACCCTTTACAATCGGTAGGTAATCAACAATCGGGAGTAAATTTAGTTTGTATGACTTCCGATTATACAGTATCCCCAAAATAAAATCCTAAATCTTTTGAATTTTGATTATCCTATAATCGGTAGTAAATAAAGTTATATTGACTCCCGATTATACTAGTAAACCTTTGGCAAAAATACTACCATAATCGGTAGGGAATTTAGGTTATTTAACTTCCGAATATAGAGTAGCCCCAAAATCAGATTTTGCAAAAATCTTTTTTTTTTTTTGGAATTTTGGTTGAGCCTATAATCGGTAAGAAAGGAAGAGTTATCATGACTTCCGATTATACAGTGGCTCTCTTTGAAAATATCTTACCATAATCGGTAGTCAATATACTTCGTATAACTATCGAATATAGAGTAGCCCCAAAATCAGATTTTGCAAAAATCCTCTTTTTTTTGGAATTTTGGTTGAGCCTATAATCGGTAAGAAAGGAAGAGTTATCATGACTTCCGATTATACAGTGGCTCTCTTTGCAAATATCCTAACATAATCGGTAGTCAATATACTTCGTATAAATACCGAATATAGAGTAGCCCCAAAATCAAATTTTGCAAAAATCCTCTTTTTTTTGGAATTTTGGTTGAGCCTATAATCGGTAAGAAAGGAAGAGTTATCATGACTTACGATTATACAGTGGCTCTCTTTGCAAATATCCTAACATAATCGGTAGTCAATATACTTCGTATAACTACCGAATATAGAGTAGCCCCAAAATCAGATTTTGCAAAAATCCTCTTTTTTTGGAATTTTGGTTGAGCCTATAATCGGTAAGAAAGGAAGAGTTATCATGACTTCCGATTATACAGTGGCTCTCTTTGCATATATCCTACCATAATCGGTAGTCAATATACTTCGTATAACTACCGAATATAGAGTAGCCCCAAAATCAGATTTTGCAAAAATCCTCTTTTTTTTGGAATTTTGGTTGAGCCTATAATCGGTAAGAAAGGAAGAGTTATCATGACTTCCGATTATACATTGGATCTCTTTGCAAATATCCTACCATAATCGGTAGTCAATATAATTCGTATAACTACCGAATATAGAGTAGCCCCAAAATCAGATTTTGCAAAAATCCTCTTTTTTTTTTGAATATTGGTTGAGCCTATAATCGGTAAGAAAGGAAGAGTTATCATGACTTCCGATTATACAGTGGCTCTCTTTGAAAATATCCTACCATAATCGGTAGTCAATATACTTCGTATAACTACCGAATATAGAGTAGCCCCAGGTCGAACACAACAGGGAAGGGCTACCCCGGACCCCCCCCCCCCCGGACATCGACAAACAATCTTGAAAATATACAACACATATAGCTACCGAATATAGAGTAGTCCCATAATCAGATTTTGCAAAATTTCTTTCTTTTTTGAATTTTGGTTGAGCCTATAATCGGTAGTAAATGAAGTTATCATGACTTCCGATTATACAGTATAATATTTGTCGATATCTTACCATAATAGGTAGTCAAAATAGTTCATATAACTACCGAATATAGAGTTGCCACAAACTACCGATTATGGATTAGCCTCCCGATTATAAAGGGGCATATAAGTATTTTTAACCTATTTTGTCTTTTGTGTCTCCCCTAATTATGTTTGGGTCGCCCCTAATTATGAAGAATTAATTGGGGGATATGGAAACTAATTGGGGGATATAGCTACAGGACAAAAACGGTATCCCAATAGCAATTCTAGGTGACCCCCTATGTAATTTTTTTTTTAATTCCTAATCTAGCCCTCACTAATCATGTTTAGTAGTTAATAATAATTAGTGTATTCTTAAGTATTTGGGGGATAGTTTAGTGTGTGTTTTGATTTTAATTTGTGTGAGTGAGGAGTAGAAGGAGAGGAAAAAAAAAATAAGTGGAATTTTTTTTTTGAAAATGGAAGATGATTGTGATGAGAGAATTGTTTGCTAAGAGGTTGAAAATTTGATTTGTTTCCTTTGAATCCACCATTGTTTCAGCTGAAAAAGCTCGGTGACGGCATGGTATTCAACCAAAAAACCATGCCGCCATTTGTCGGAAATTTTCAAAAATTGTTTGCCACTATCCAGGGGGGGTTCGGGACGATTTTTTTTCTGGTTTTGATCTTCATAATGTTGATTTTTTTCTGGGTTTGAACAGGTACCGGCATGGTAATCTAGTTTTCGAGCATACCGGTACTGCTCCTAAGATAGTATTTTGCTTACATTTCTATGCCGGAACAGGATCAAAAGTATCCAGAATGTTCATTTTTTTTTTCACTTGAATACCGGCATTGATAGGAAATTCTCGAGCATGACCATGCCGGTATTATTTTCCGGCATAGAAAATAAAGCAACATGCTATGCCGGAAAACAATACCGGCATGGTCTTCATATCAACTGACCATGCCGGCAGTGGAGTGATTAAAACCAGAAAAAATTCAAAACGGAAGTGATGAAGACCATGCCGGAATTGATGAAGACAATATGCCGGAACATGATACCGGCATGCTCGAGAATCAATTCCGGCATGGTCATCATCACTTTCAGCATGATCTTCATCACTTCCGAATAAAAAAAAAAAATCGTTTCCAAAGTTAGGAGAAGAGAATTTGATGTAGAGTGGGGAGAGTTTAGAATTTGAAAGGGAATGGGGAATATTTGAGTTTCTAAGCTCTACCCCTAAATAAGATTAATAAGAAGTGGAGATGGAAATGGGGGATATGATTTTGTTTTTTGGTTTTAAGTTTTTGATTTTTATTTTGTGGGAAGGGTATTTTAGTATTTTCATAACAAATAATCACCCCTTAGCACACACCATGGGTTGGGGGAAGTAATTCATATCCCCCAATTAGTTTCCATATCCCCCAATTAAATATTCCTAATTATGCTAGGTAAAAAAACTAGCTAAAAGAAAAAAATCTAGAGAGAATACTCTAGAGTACACCATCCGGATAGGCATGGAGGAGTTTATCCTTCACATGTCTATTTTGACTAATCTAGATAATTCTAGATTTAACATCACAAATTACTAATTTTTTTAACACCCCCTCTTAATTTGTGATGTTAAGACGGTCTCTAAAATAATTGAACTTATCCACCGTGGATGCTTTTGTGAAAATGTAGGCATTTTGCTCATTTGTTGGACAGAATTGGAGTTGAATTTCCTTGTTTTCGACCAACTCTCTGATGAAGTGGTGTCGTAGCTCTATGTGCTTCGTCCGTCCATGGAAGACTGGATTTTTTGTCATTGCAATTGTAGACATATTGTCACAGTAGATAGTTGTCGGCTGCTTTTGCTTTTGTTGTAGGTCGGTCATTTATTCTTCTTATCCATACTGCTTCACATGCTGCACTTTTTGCTTCTATGTACTCTGCTTCGGCTGAAGATAGTGCCACCATACTTGAGCTCCAAGAGATAACATTTGTTCCCATACAGAAAACATATCCTGATGTGCTCTTTCGTTCTTCAATAGAGCTTGCCCAATCGCTATCTGTGAAGCCAATTAAATCATTATCTTTTTCTTTTGTATACTTGATGCCAAAATTCTTTGTTCCCTAGATATACCGAAGAATTCTTTTTGCAGCGGCATAATGTAACTTGCTTGGCTCGCTCATAAACCGAGAAACAATGCTAACTGCATTGACGATATCTGGCCTTGTTTTTGTTAAGTAGATCAGCGAGCCGACTATACTTATGAATAAGGTTGGATCGACCTTTGTTGCTCCATCATTTTTTACCAATTTTTCAATGGCACCCATTGGAGTTGCAATTGGTTTGCAATCCATCATGTTGAACCTTTTTAGTATGTCTTCTGTATATTTTTCTTTGGAAATGAATATTTCTTCTGGAGATTGTTTTACTTGAATCCCAAGAAAAAATCGCATATGTCCTAAGTCTGTCATCTCATATTCTTTCATCATCTCCTTCTTAAATTTTTCTGCCATCTCTTGTTTTGTGCTGGCATAAATTAAATCATCAACATAGAGACAGACGATTAGGAAGTCCGTACCTTGTTTTCTTATGTAGAGGGATGTCTCACTTGGACTTTTCTCAAATCCATTATCTCGGAAATACTTGTCAATTTTGCTATTCCATGCACGTGGTGCTTGCTTCAGGCAATATAGTGCTTTGCGGAGACGATAAACCATTTTTTATTTTCCTTTTCGGACATATCCTTGAGGTTGTTCAACGTACACCGCTTCTTCAAGTTCTCCGTTTAGGAACGCCGACTTTACGTCCAATTGGTAGACCTTCATTTTTAGTTGAGCTGCCAAGGCTAACAACATCCGGATTGTTTCCATGCGAGCGACTGGGGCGAACATCTCGTTGTAGTCAATTCCTGGTTGCTGGGAATATCCTTTTGCAACAAGCCTTTCCTTGTGCTTTTGAATTGACCCATCTTCATTATATTTTGGCTTGTAGACCCACTTCAGACCAATTATTTCTTTGTCTGTTGTCCGATTTACAAGCTCCCATGTCTTATTTTTTTCAATTACTCGCATTTCTTCATTCATGGCATGTCTCCATTTTTCTTCTTTTGCCACTTCCTCATATTTTTGAGGTTCTAGTGCTATAAATGCACAATTAAATGTTTTATAAATATCTATTAGGGAACGCACCTTTCTAGGTGTGGCACTTGCTTCAGATGAACTTGGAGGTGTGGCACTTGCTTCCGATGAACTTGGACTTTGTTGTGTTGGACTTGGAGATCTCGGGCTAGCTGGTGGATTACTTTCCTCCTGACGCGGCTGATCTGGCTCGTCTTCAATGAGTAGTGGAAACTCGTGGTTGTCTGGTTCGTCATTCCAATCCCATGATTTTAATTCATCAAAGATAACATCTCTTGAAATTACCAGTTCCTTTGTGTTTGGATTTATAAGTCTATATGCTTTAGACTCTTTGCTGTATCCGATGAATATTAACTTTTCTCCTTTTGCATCGAACTTTTCTCTATGTTGGGATGGAATATATGAGTATGCTACGCAACCAAAAATTCTGAAAGAAGTTACCTCGGGATTTTTTTTATACCAAGCTTCATATGGAGTTTTGTTGAGAACTGCTTTTGTTGGCGAGCGATTGAGGATGTAAACTGCCGTGTTGACTGCTTCATCCCAGTAAGTGTTTGGTAGCTTCCTTGCTTTTAGCATGCTGTGAGCCATTTTTACGATCGTACGATTTTTCCTTTCCGCCACGCCGTTTTTCTGTGGAGTGTATCGAACTGTAAGCTCCTTCTTAATTCCATTTTCTTTGTAGTAGTTGATAAATTTAGTTGAAGTAAATTCTCCACCACGATCTGTATGGAAAACCTTCAATTGATGGCCACTTTGCTTCTCTGCCAATGCCTTGAACTCTAGGAATTTAGTGAATGCCTCGGAATTTTTCTCGAGAATATACACCCACATCATCCTGGTATAGTCGTCCACAAATAAGAGAAAATATCTCATGTTGTTGAGTGAGGTTGTTCTTGTTGGACCGCATATATCGGCGTGCACCAATTCGAGGGGCCTTCTTGCTCTCCAAGATATTTTGGTAAATGGAAGTCTATGAAACTTCCCAAGAATACAACCTTCACATACTTTATCTCCACCTCTGATATTAGGAAGACCGATTACCATGTTCTTTGATTTTAGAACCTTCAAGGATCTGTAGTTGAGATGCACGTATCTCAAATGCCATAACTTGCATTCATCGATATGATTGGTACTCATTGCACAATTTCCAATTGATGACATAGATAGGGGAAAGACAAAATTTTCTGTCATTTTTACGTTTGCCACCAATTGCTTATTAATTTTATCATAAATTGTGCATTCTCAGTCTTCGAAATATAGTGAGTACCCTTTTCTAATAAGTTGTCCAACGCTTAATAAATTTTGAGCTAGGCCAGGAACATAAATATCATCATATATGTTTCGATTTTTACCTGACCTTGTACGTACAGATATGACTCCTCTTCCTTCAACATTCTGATACTTTCCATCTCCGAGTTTGACTGGTGGAATCTCTTGCTCCTCCAACTTCACGAAATATTCTCTATTTCCTGTTATATGGCTACTTCATCCACTGTCGACGCACCATATACCTTGCGCATCTTGTTGCGAGGTGAGGCAGGAATAAAATACTTGATTTTGAGAATCTTTTTTCTCGGAATAGTTGGATTCATTATTTTTAAACCAACAATCCTTTTCCATGTGATTTAATTTAGGGATAATTGGTGCTTGGTACTTGGGTTTAGACCAACACTAGTGTTTGGTCTAACATTTTTCCAACGTTAGGGGTTGGTACCTGGACCTAACGCTGACCATGGTTGACCAGTTAAGTCTTGACGTGTCCTATATTCCGTCGAATAATTAAACAATTACTAAAATAAATTAAACTTTCCTAACAATGACAAACCAAGTCCCTAACAGAAAAACTTATCTAGCACGTGTAATGATTTGTACGTGTTCTGCAGATGAATGGTTACGATTAAACATAACCTAAATATATAAACCTAAACTATTTTGCCCTAATTCATTTATTTCTCTTCCGCCTCTATCTATCCATCAAACTAAATCTGAGAAAAATATGGAGTGTTTTTAGAGACAGTGAAGTCTGAGATCGAGATTTACTAGAATATGAAGAGATTATTTAGGTGTTGTTAGGGTTATTAGCAGTATAAGGTGTTGATTAACTATTTAATCGCGATTTAAATGGTAAGTGGTTCGATTTCTTTACCTTTTTTTTTCTGGTCTGCATTAGATTCATTATTTATGATATGAGTAGTATTGTAAGATTACTATAAGTGTTTGGTTTTGTTGAATCTCTGAAATATTTTCATTTAAAAAAAATTAAACAATTTAGGGTTTATAAAAAAATTGGGAATTTTCGATTTGGGTGTTTTAAAATGATTGAAAAGGGGAAATAGAACGTGGGTTTGTCGACTTTTGTTTGATTCCCTTTTTTTATTTTTTTTCAGAATTGTATCCTTTATGCAGTGAAGTTGTTCCCTTTTGATTAAAGTATACACTGTTTTCTAACTTGTAGTGTGATGTTGAAATGCAGAAATGGTTGGTTCTGAGTTGCCTAAGTTTTACCCCACTAAAGATGGTTTTCTGGTAGGGATAAGTAGGGCTAAGAAGGATACTTCTAAAAATGTGAAAAGGGTGGATTGTTTGTTGGAAGAGGAATTAGATTGGTTTTCTATGTTACACAAGTATGATAAGCCGACTGGTACTGCAGGTAATCAAGATGGAACTGTTTCAAGTCAGGGGGGTGTTGTAAATGTGGATGACAATGTTAATGTGAATGCAGATGGTGGGTCTAATACAGGTGGGTCTAGTACTGTGTTAAATGAAGTTAGAAAAGGTGTAGAAAATATTTCTTTTGGTAGTACAAGTAAAGTTATGGAAGGTGTTAAAGTGGTGGTTGGTGGTAGTCCCGGTAAATATAAAGGAAAGAAGTTAGCCAGGAAGTCAGTAAAGAAATGTGTTAACATAGTTGGGTCTGGTAGTGTTGTAAATGATTTAGTTGGAGATGGTGGTACATGTGCTCAAGTAGAACCAGCAGTAAATGTTGATGTAGATGTTACCCCAGTTGAGTCAGTTACACAAGAACAAATAGCAAATGTGCAACCACCTCAGAAAAAAGTAGTAAGCATTCATGATTATGGACCTGAAGAGCTATATTTATCTGCTGGTGAGTCAGACCAAGAAGAGATTATAGAAGTTCCAAAGGAGGACCCCAAGGATAAAGAATATGACCTAACTGAGAAATTGGAAAGTGTCATTAAGAAGAGTGCAGAGTTTAAAGACTATGTCAATGATACATGCAGAGTTTATGAAGTGGAAGAGTTGAAGACTTGGAAAAGTACCACAACTATATTGGAAAAGATGTTTGTGGGGCAGGAATGGGGTACATATAAAGAATGCAGGGATTACATCGAGGATCAGAACATCTTTCAGAATTTTGACATTACCCAAGTGAATAACACCCAGATTCAACAACACTATGAATGTAAAAGCAAACCACACTGCAAATGGAGTGTATACTGCTCCAGGATTTTGGATAAAGTGACATTTAGGTGCAAAAATGGAACTTTTGAGCACACATGTGTCGGCAAACATGGAATTCACTATCCCTTAGCTAAAGCAAGGTGTGTAATGTGAAAGTTTTATAAGTTATGTAATACCATATATGTATATATACAACACTGTTATTCTAACTTGGTTGTGTTATTTTATAGGTGGGTGTTCATAGTTATGTTAGAAACTTTCATGGCTCATCCAAATTATAAAGTTAAGGATTTCCAGGCTGAAGTGAAGAGGATTCATCATGTGGAGATATCTTACTGGACATCTTGGCATGCTTGGCATATGTGTATGGAGAGAGTATTTGGTAACTATGAAGAAAGCTATGCAATGAGCCCTGAGTGTTGCAGCCAGATACTAAATAGGAATCCAGGTAGCATTTCTAGTGTTGCAATAGATGAAAGTGGTAAGTTCAAGCACCTATGTGTAGCTTATAAGTGTTCATTGGATGGTTTTAAGAATGGTTGTAGGCCCATTCTAGGTTTAGATGGGTGTTTCCTTAAAGGTAAATATGGTGGTGTGTGTTTGTCTATCATGTCATTAGATGGAAACAATGGATTGTTTCCCATTGCTATTTTCTTGTGTAGAAAAGAAAACAAGGAGAATTGGACTGAGTTTCTAAGGATTATGGACCCATATTTGAAACAACATCCTAGAGCCCTTACATTCATCAGTGATAGGGAGAAAGGTCTTATATCAGCTGTTGAAACAAACTTTTGTGATGTCAACCATCATCATAGGTATTGTTTTCGACATATGTATAAGAACTTCAAGAGATATCACTCAGGCAAGCATCTAGAGGCACTTGCATGGAATGCAGCTAGGTCTTATGTGAAGGAATACCATGATATTGAAATCAATAATATGAGGGATTTAAGACCAGAAGCAGTGACTTATCTAAATAAAGAAGATTCAGCACAGTGGGCAAGAGTTTTTTTTGATACTTCATCAAGTTGTGAGCATATAACTTCAAACTTCTGTGAAGCCTTTAATGCTTGGATTTTGGATATAAGAGGATTTCCAGTATGCAAGTTTCTTGAGAAATATCACCTTATGGTGACAAGGTTAATGTTTGATAGGAAATTACAAGGTGAGGTTTATCAAGATAGAGGTGAAGTTCCTAGGGCAGAAGAGATTTACAAGATGAATAGAGAAAAAGCAACTGCATTTGAAAGAGTTCCTACTAGCAAGGATGTGTGGACAATCCTTGATCACAGAAATGGGCAGTCTTGTGTGGTAACACTATCCAAGCATACATGCTCCTGCAGGTTTTGGGATGTCACTAGGATACCTTGTGAACATGCAATCAATGCCTTTTTCTTTAACAGGAATGCAGACTGGAAAGAGTAAGTGTTTTACATATACCTTCTATTGTTTAATACCACTTTTGTTGAACACCAGTATTATTTAATAACACTTTTGATTTAAACCACAATTGTTTGATATGGTAGTGTTGCAGGTTGCTTGATGAATACCACTTTGTGGCCAAGTATAGAGAAACTTATGAATGAATGGTTGGTCCAATGGATAATGAATCAAAGTGGAAGAAAAAGGAAGACATAGAACACAAGGTTTCACCACCTCCATTTGAACCTCAAAAGGGAAGACCCAGAACTGAGAGGAGAAGAGATGCAGCTGAGGCTAGGGGTGAAAATTTGCAAAGGAAACAATGTAAACTATGTAAGGAGTATGGGCACAACCAAAGAGGTTGTCCTAGAAAGGCAGAATTTTCCCAACAAGGTGACATACTTTATCACTTTTTGCTTTATCTTTTAGTCATTGTTAATTTATTGCTTTTGTCTTGTTAGCAGATGCTGAACCACATGAGATAAGGAATCCATCTAGGGATTTTGAAGAATATCAAAGTCAACAGCATCGCAATCTCCAAAATGGGAGAGGTGGTAGGAGAGGTGGAAGGAGAGGTGGGGGTAGAGGTGGCAGGAGAGGTGTAGTGGCAGGTGATGTGGCAGCTGATATGGAAGGTGATGTGGCAGGTGATGTTGTTGCTGATGTGGCAGGTGATGTTTCTCCTGATGTGGAAGGTGATATTGCAGGTGATGTGGAAGGTGGTTGTCCAAGTGAAAGGGGTGGTCCAACAAATAGGGCTGGGCCAAGAACTAGAGGTGGTGGTCCAAGAACTAGAGGTGGAGGAAATGGGACCAGGAGGAGGGGATCTGAGTACTTGTTGTTTGGGGATAATGTGAAAGAACCAGCTCCATCAGTTCCATTAGAAACAACAGCTCCAGTTCCATCAGCAACAACAGCTCCACCAGTTTGGGTGCCTCCTGGTAGAGGTAATTGGACTCCAGGTACTAGAGGTGGAGGTAGAGGTGGAAGGAGAGGTGGGTCAATCACTCAGTACAGGAAAAAATGAAAAATTATTGGTGTTGGGATTCCAGGATTTGATATAGGAGTAAGAAGACCTTCAACATCTACTGCCAGACCTCAGGTAAAAGTTATTGACATTTGCTTTACTAAATTATATTAATCCCCCACAATTACTTACATTTTTATTCCCCTTCAACATGTTCTTCTAGATTATTATGCAAGAGTCGGCTCCAACTGCAGTTCCTGTCAGACCTATAGGTGGTTTGGATGGTTGCTATATAAGAGGCAACTATACTGGTCCAAAAACAAGAGGTGGTGGTGCTGGTCAACATAAGAGAAAAAGAGTCATTGAAGCTGCAGAACATCCTGAACCTCCACATGTAGAATTTCCTGAACCTGTATCTGCAGAACTGTCTGAACAAGAAGAACTGCCTGAACCTGTCCTAGCTTCAGCACCCAGGAGGAGCATAAGAATTCAAAGGGCCGTAGGTAATGCCCTTAATGGAATTACTATTGACCTAATTGGAGAATGATTTTCTTTACTTTGGGTTGCTTTAAGGTAGTGTTAAGTTATTATCTTTTGGACCACTGCAGTTGATTTAAATTACAAGTTAGATGGTTGTGAACAACATATGCAATTTCTAAGTTATTTCCTACTTATGACAATGTGGCAGTATGGTAGTTGTCATCTTTATGAACAACTTAATGACAATCTGTTTTTATGTTATCTTGTTATCTTCTTTTTATATTTTATTTACTTGTGTGAATGAATTGTTGAATGTCTAGCTAACAATAGTTCTCAGGAAGAACATACTAGAACATCATTACTAGATTCATTAGATTTTAGAACAACCTTTCATTAGAACTTACTAGCTTCATTAAAACTTAGGATAACTTACTAGATTCATTAGAACTTACTAGGTTCATACATCTTCTGAAATTATAGAAAATTATAGAAACTTGACCTTCTTACATGTTTGACACAAGTAGTATTTGTTTCCAATGGATTATGGTTTTCTAGAAGTCAGCAGCTTCATCTTACCATCACAGCATGGATCTGTGCATGGTAAGAGGTTGATCTTGCAGTTTGAAGCCATATGATCACCTTTCCCACATGAGTAGCAGTAGAACTGTTTGTCCTTCACCATTTGTCTTCATCATTCAGAGGGGTTGGAATTGGTGGTGGAATACCTTAGTGTGTAGCTACATAGGCATCCAACCAGATGAAAACTCCACAATAGTTGCACTTAACATAGGGTTGGAAACCATTTTTTCCTTTTACTTATTTTCTAAGAAATAGGTACCCCTTGCAGTTGGTTAGATTGCATTTTGTCCCTTCCCATGGACAATCTCTACTAACATGACCTCTAACAAGACATAAGTGACACTTCATTTGAGGTGTTAAGCATGAACTCTCCATTATGTATGTTTCTCTGTGACAAATTGGCAGCAATTGAAATGTGAAAGATGAGAAAAATTTTCAGGTGATTGTGGTGGAAAATGAAAAAACAACAGGTGCTTTTGAAGGAAAAAGTTCCTCCAACGGTCATTTTTTTTTTTTTTTTGAAAACCGACCGTTGAATCTAAATAATCTGGGTCGTACGATTAAATGGAAGACATGTGCGTTTTTAGATTCTCACGTGCTAACGGGTCTGTTAACGACGTTAACTATTTTTTATTTTTTTTAATTTACTAAACAGAAGTCAAGACTTAACTGGTCAACCATGGTCAGCGTTAGGTCCAGGTACCAACCCCTAACGTTGGACAAATGTTAGACCAAACACTAGTGTTGGTCTAAACCCAAGTACCAAGCACCAATTATCCCTTTAATTTATCACACTTTGTGCACTTGTACTTGCAATTTTCAGTTGGATGGCCGAACTTTCTGCAAACATTGCATCGGAGATTTGAGGAGTAATTTTTCCCGTACCTTTGATTGTTGTTTCTATAACCTCCTTTCCCCCTCCCACGTATGCGGTAGTAATTTATGGGTCCTTGATTTGATGATGATCCCCCTCTGGAGCTTTCTTTACTGGCTTCCGTATTTTTCTTTTCACTAAAATTTATTTTTGATTGAAACGCCTGTTCCAACGGTTGCTCCACGAACCTATTTATTCTTTTTTCATGCGCCTCAAGTGAACCCATTAGTTCGTGTACTGAGAGAGTCGATAAATTTTTTGACTCCTCAATGGCAGCGACAATATGATCGAATTTGAAAGGTAAGCTTCTTAAAATCTTTTCTACAATTCTTTTGTTTTCTATGATATCTCCATAACTACTAATTTGATTTACTATTCCAGTAACCCTTGAAAAGAAGTTATGGATAGTTTCATTTTCTTTCATGAGTAAATTATCAAAATCTCGCCATAAATTTTGTAGTTTAATGGAGATTACCTTTTCTGAACCTTGGAATGCAACATTGAGAATATTCCAGGCCTCCTTCGAAGTTTTCGCCACCGAAATTCGAGGAAAAATAGCTTTGCTTACCCCTTGTTGTATGAACAGTAGTGCTTTAGCATCTTTCTTCTTATTTTCTGTGTAATCCTTTTTCTGTGCATCAGTCCATGATGCCAGAATTGATGCCGACTCGGGTACCACATAACCTTCTTCTACAAGATCCCATAGGTCTTGTGAGATGAATAGTATCTTCATTTGTAAACTCCAATAATCATAACTCTCACAATCAAAAATTGGAATTACACTTTGGGCATAATTGAAACCTTGGTTAATTGCCATGGGTGGAGTTTTAAGATTACCGGGTTAAGGTTGGCTCTGATACCAAATTTGTTGGCGCAATGCGGAAGTATGGTGGGTTTATGAAAATGGTTTAGGAAACGAATTTAAGAAATATGAAAATGGTTTAGGAAATGAATTTAAGAAAAGAAGTTGGTTTAAGAAAAGAGGAGGCTTTGATTATTTTTGGAAATGAAAATGTTTACAAAGGCTCTTTGATTTTTTCTATAACTCTCACTCTTTACTACTTGGTTTTTGGATGGTTTGCAAGTGAACCATCGTTGCCTATTTATAGGCTCACTAGGCTCACTTACTTCTCCAAATAGTTATATCTAGACTCTTCTTTACATTCTCAATACACTCTTACTTTGACCGATATTTCTAGAGAACAAATTCTCTAGATAATTTAACATGTGACTAAAAAAACTAGCTAAAAGAAAAAAATCTAGAGAGAATACTCCAGAGTACACCAACCGGATAGGCATGGAGGAGTTTATCCTTCACATGTCTATTTTGACTAATCTAGATAATTCTAGATTTAACATCACAAATTACTAATTTTTTAACAAAACCTACCGGAGCCGTTGCGTAGACTCTTGATTCGGACTTTTATGTACATTGCTCTGGGACATTCTTCAATCACTGTCATGGCCTTTGGATTTCTTAAACTCTTACCAATAATCTCCACATGAACATATACCATCCTTGAAGAAATGAAACCGACACGAATCTCTGACTACGATATCTCTATTCTCAACGTTAGAAGTAAATTTCATCCAGTTATGGCAATCCCCACAAATTCTAAGATTTTTTATAACCCTAATCACACCATGTTTGCTGCCATTTCCGTTCTGTAAAAGCGCAAACGAAACGGCCAGCTTCTCACTGTGACAACCTACAATGGCTTCTTTCTGCAAATCATCTACATCATGAAGCACGTATTCCGTCATTGGGACATAACCTGTTTTTCTACACCTTCTGTTAACGTCCTCTAGTTTCATGTAGATTTCTTTCCTCTGTGGATGAGAAACATCTCCTGCAACGAACAAATGTCTTCTACTTTCAGATTCTAACCAGCTGCATCCGGTGTCCTTCTTCAGTCCTTTCTCCCTCATCAAGCTCCGGACTCTTATGGCGTCTTCCCACATTCCTTTAGCCGAATACAAGTTTGATAAAAGAATATGAGTTGTTTCATCTTCGGGTTCCAGCTCTAGAATTTTCATTGCTGCAATGACACCAAGCTCAAGTTGTTGATGAGCATGGCAAGCCCCAAGTAACACCCTCCATAAACTCAAGCATCCACCAGTTACTGAATCAAACCGAGTGGACCCAGACCTTACGAATTCAAGGGCTTGTTTGAAATGACCTGCTCGACCAAATAGATCCACCATGCATGCATAATGTTCAATGCTTGGATTCAGATTATGTTCACGGTTCATGGAGCTAAAATAATGTTGTCCTTCTTCAAGTAGACCAGCATGAGAACAGGCTGTTAGTAAACCAAGAAATGTTATAGAATTCGGCTTTACGCCACCTTGTTTCATCCTGTCAAAGAACTCAAGTGATTCATAAGCCATTCCATGGTGGGCATAACCAGTGATCATCGCTGTCCACGAAAACACATCTCTTCTTCTCATTCTTGAAAACACTAGAGCT
Organism: Papaver bracteatum; assembly: GCA_023529315.1. NCBI lineage: Eukaryota > Viridiplantae > Streptophyta > Magnoliopsida > Ranunculales > Papaveraceae > Papaver > Papaver bracteatum. Next base: position 98,033 of record JAJJWX010003815.1, on the reverse strand, counting down.
GCATCACTAATGCTTCCACATTTTGAGTACATGGAAATCAAAGAGTTGTCAATGGACAGCAAATGATTTGGGTGAACCTTACCACAACCGTTGATGCTCTTAACGGTAAGAGCATGAAATTGCTTACCAAGATTGAAAGAAACCAATCTGCCGCAAGCTGTAAGAATAATTGAAAAGGTTAAATAATCAAACGGCAAGTTTTTCTCGTGTTTATCTAGAAAGATTTTTATACTGTCTTCGGGACGGCCATTCATAGAATACCCATCCATCATGGCGTTCCAGGAGTAGTTATCTTTCTCACTCATTCCTTTGAAAACTTTCTCTGCATTTTCAATCCGATTGCTCTTAGCATACATTGTAAGTACGGCATTAGATGTAAAAGTAGTCACTCCATTTAGTACAGCCCTCCTCAATATATAGCCATGTATTTCCTTCCCCAGTTTTACATACCTTAACTCAGATGGCAAGGATGAAACTGCAGCAAGAATAGCAGTGTAAGTATGATCATCAGGCATAATTCCTAGTAACAGCATGTTCTTGAAGAGCCCGAGACATCTTTCTGGTTGCTCATTTTGATCAAACCCTGTGATCATTGAATTCCAAGTGACCATGTCCTTGAAAGGCAACCTATCGAAAACAAGACTTGCTTTTCCCACTTCTTTGCATTTAGAGTACATGGTGATCAAGGAATTAGATATGCTTGTTTCTGGTTCAAGAAAAGATTTGATCAAACGAGCATGTATTTCTTTCCCACGGTTTAAAGCTGACACCTTAGAAACAGAACTAAGTACACTAAGGAAGGTAATACGATTCGGTTGTAAAGAATGTCCTAATTCGATCATCCTATGGAATAAATCAATTGCAGCCTCTTCTTCCCCATTCTGCTCGTTCCCTGCAATGATTGAATTCCAAGAAACGACACTCTTCGTACGTATCCTCTCGAAAACTCTATTTGCATCCTGTAACACCCCACATTTGGCATAGAATGTAACTAGAGAATTACCCATCATTGTGTCATCATATTCGCCATCTTTGATCACCATTCCATGAACTATCTTCCCGAACATCTCCTCTTTCGCTTTAGTACAAGCACTAATCATACTAGCATAAGTAAACTTCGTGGGTGCAACACTTCCAGCCGAAACCATACGGCTAAACAATTCAAATGCCTCAACATAACACTCATGAAGCACATAAGCAGCTATAATCGAATTCCACAAAGGACCATCATTTAAACAAGAAACAGAAACCCCATCAAAAACACGTCGAGCATCAGATAAACACCCAACATTCGCATACATTGTTACCAGCGAAGTCTCCACATAAACATCAAATGCATACCCACTACGTATCCACCACCCATGCAACTGCCTGCCTATACAAATATCCTTCAAACCCGAACTCGCCTTAATGAGACTCCCCATTGCAAATTCATTAGGTCTCAAACCTTCCTCCCACATCTCTTCTAACAAATCAAATGCTTTCCAGTAATCTCCAGACCGAGTATAACCAGATATAATCGTAGCCCAAGAAACCTCATTTCTGTGAGGCATTTCATCGAACACCCCATGTGCTTCTTCCAATCTTCCATTTTTCACAAATGAACTCAAAAGACTGTTATATCTAAATATATCAACTGGTGAATGTGATAACTCAATCCCACCTGGTTCAACAACTAATGTCCCAATGCCTGTTTTTTGAATTGCTGAAACTGGTTTTTGAAGATAATGCTTTGATGGTAGTTGGTTAATGCCTGGAGAAGATATTACTAAACTTAGAGTTAGAGTTCCCATAGATAAGTGTTAGTTCTTCAGTTCAGTTCCAAGGAATGGGAATTTCTTCCATGGTTAAAGATTTTGAGTGAAATTGTTACATTTTGGATGTTGAAATAACAGACGTATGGATATGGCATGGTCAAACACCACAAAAACGTTATCAATAGAAATTTACCACAGTGAGTATAACAAAAAAAGAAAACGCCTCATGAATTTTTCACTATCACCCGTCAGATCTGTGAAGTACCGACACGTCAGACGCGTGTTGGGCAAAAGATGCGTGTCCTGTTGGACAAAAGATGCGTGTCCTGTTGGTCCGGACCAGAAGCTCTAGAATTCAAGCTTTTGGCCTAACTTTCAATAAGAGCATCTCCAATAGAGGGTGGATCTATTTATTTTTAGTGACACATAGGATTTTACACCCTCGTTTGGCATAAATCCATCTCCAACAGTAGGGTGCTACAAGTTAGGAGGGACCAATTAGCAAATATGAAGGTGTTCAAAAAAGTGTTATCTACACCTCCGGTTGCACCTCCACGTCATGTTTTTAACCAATTTTCTTTTAATTATAAGAGTTAAATTTCTCACTGTTGGAGATTGTTTTTTAGATATGAGGTCCTATATTTACTCTATGTATAGACTCCAAAAATAAAAGGTCTAAATAAAAAATCCACGTAGGATTTTTTCCACCTTCTGTTGGAGATGCTCTAAGAGGCCAGCAATACTCAAATTATATATACGATGTAGAAATCTTTACTCCATTTTACTAGTTGGATAATTTAGCCTAGCAGTTTTTGGAGTCACTTAAAAGGATTTAGGGTCCAACAATAAAATAAAATAGGATCACCCAAACCTAAATTGAGTTCACCCCTTATCCTTTTTTTCCGTAATGGCAAAATTGCCCTTAAATAATCCGAAATTAAATATGAATTCGGTAGTTACTTTACATTTAGTTATTGTTAGCAAAATTATTTGATTATTTTTTTTGGTTCTACCATAATCAGTAGATAAAAATCTATTTTACCTACCGATTATGGATGATGTTCTTGGATTTACACTAGCAGAAACATAATCGGTAGATAATAATCTACTTTACTTACCGATTATGGTTGATGTTCTTCGTTTCTTAAGAACATCAACCATAATCGGTAGGTAAATTGATCGATATCTACCGATTATTCTTGATTCAAAAAATTTAATTTCTCTGTAATAAAAATTATGCACAATCAGTAGATAATGAACACCGTTAACTACCAATTGTGAACGTAGAAAATTCTGAAATTTTATTAAGTTTTGAAATTTTGAATTTGGAGCCATGAACACAACCGGTAGATAATAAGCCACTACACTAAATCCTGGATTTTGTCACAGGGTATATCTGTCACTAAAAAAATTTGTAACACATATACGCCATTAGAGAAACGCTGTGATATTAATTGTTATCTTTTTTTTAACAGTTTTCTCCGTGACAAAATTTGGTTACAGTCACATTTATATATTGTTACATTATTTAATAGTAACGGTTAACCTAATTTTAGAATATTGACACGTGGCTAATTTGTCACAGTAATTATAACAGATTTAATTGTTATTTTCACTTTGCAACAATTCAGTGATGACACGTGTCTTACACCACCACGTAGGAAACCATTTAGTTTTGACATGTGCCACTTTTTATTACGATTAAAATAACACATATAAGTGTTGCATATTTTTTGCAACAAATTCATTATGGACACCTGTCATCTTTTTGTCACTATTATTGTAACGTTTAAACAGTTACTCTCATTTATAGCATCATTAAGATGATGACACCTGTTGTTTTTCTTCACAATTTTTGTCAAAGATTTATCTGTGACAATTCTTTCAATTACAATTTAAAAAAATGGATAATCCAGGTCCTTCTCATGGACCTGACCTTCCAGTTTATAGGCCTGCACAATTATACCTGAAACACAGGCCTGCAATCTTGTATTTTTCAATCTGTCCAACATTATCAATTTGCAAACTACAAACTATCCGCAAACTACAATTCATAAATACACATTTACAAAAAAATCATTATATTCATTATGAGCAAAATAAACAAATATGATTGCAAAACAAACTTCCTAGGCACCAACAAATAAATGTCTGAACAAACTAATAGACGCCAAATTTCTTGCCATCAGCACCTGCAAAAATGTGGACAGTTACAAAGAATTTGAACAAAATAAGAAAATGGTAGCAACATAACAATCCAACGATGCAAGCCAAATGAAAACAGATTTTCACCTGACTCCTGAGGAGTTTGTATTTAAACATTTTTATCCAAGTCTCTTATTTCCCTGTAAGAAACACAAAGTTGTAGCTGGTAAGCAGTGGCAAATAAAGAGAACTCTTACTCAAGATAATCATTGAAGTACTAAAAACAACGACATTGTGAAAAAAGACCGTTCATTAAAATATAACTAAAGAGTAGTAATTATACACTGTCCTAGTGTAGGATTCAGCCTTGGAGCAAGCAGATTTTGGCAACTGAAATGAGTTGGTACATGTAAGATGAATGCCAGTCACTAACTAGCTAGCACCTAATCTAGACTCCGTGTAAGATGACCAAGTAATGGCTGGCGCATGCAGGAAATAGATAACTAATAAGCTTATATATATTGACCACATCATATAATGGCAGAATAAATAAATTTTAGAAATCAGCAACAGTCAAAATTAGAATGCACCGCTAATCCATGAAAGATACATTTGAGTCGGGCGAATACTCTGGTAAAAACTTCTCCAACTTTCCAAACCATCACCAAGTGACTGTCTTCTCCTCAAGTTGGGGGAATAGAATGAACAACCAACAGGGGCATACCTATTATAACCAACAGAAATAAATGTAAATCTCAGAACTATAATATACAAAACTGAAAGCCAAAATGTGATAATACAAGACATATACCTTGAAGTTGGAAGCTCGCGAAGAATAATGTCGAGAACCTAAAGAGCTTCCTGAGGTGCATCTGCCTGTTTTCCCTGCAAAAACATTCTTAAGTTGTGGAGATCCGCTCGAGCAGCATATTTTATAGCAACTTTGAACACCCTCTCTCTCTTGCATCAAAAAACAAATGGAAACATAAGCTTACTGCACATACATGCAAGTGAACATAAAGGAAATGGAAGGCATCAAAGCAATAACCTAGCAGCTCCAGTGCCATCATCCTCGTCAATCAAGGTATTTGAGAAATCCTTGTTAGAAAAATGTAATGGTCCAGCGGTATAAAGACTCTTCCTTCCATCATAAGCAGGAAGGTGTCCTCCAAGAATAAAATGAACCAATAAAGTTTTAAGACATCAGTAAAAAGATCATATTGGTGTAAATCCTTTCTTCATTTGAAACCATCGGGTAACTCATAAAATAGGCAAAAAAAAAACGAGTGGTTTGATTTCACTTAGTTTACAAACATAAATTACTTTTTACATTTCTCTCAAACTTTGTAGTTTCGATTTATGTTTTTGTTATCATTATTTGGTCGCTTCTAAGGGTTCTCTCTCTGTGTATGGTAACGAGTTGTATCCGGAGGTAATTTGTTAATTGTTATAGCATCTCGGAGGAGTAGAATATTACCTTTAGCTCTCGTATCTCATACGTGCCTCTACTAAGTTTTAAATACTATCATCTGTGCATCTCCTAGTATAACAATAACACATCGCTCATGTTTCTTGAGTTGTTTGTTACTATTATCGTGTAATCAAAGTATTATTTCTCCTTGCATACGAAATTGTAACTTATTTCCAACAATCTAAAGGTAATAGCTTGCTGATTGTAATATTGTAATATTGTGATATTGTAATTGTTCATGGGAAAAAAATACCGTAGAAAACCACCAAAGTTCAAAGGTAAGGACTTTAAGAGATGGCTCTAAAATGCTATTCTTCCTAAATGACCAAAGGTTAGATGGATATGCTTTAAAACCATCGAGAAAACTTCATCGCCGTGGTAATGAAGATAAATTGAGTGGAATAGAAGAATTATTTGTGCAAGAATCATATTCTTAATTGTCTTGATGATTCCTTGTATGACTTCTATAATGCAAAAGAAGATTTTAATGCTTTTGATTTATGGGAAGCTCTAGAAGAAAAATATCATGTCAAGCTAAGAAATTCTTGATGGCTAAGTTCTTAGAATACAAGATGACTGACTGAGAATGGTTCGTTGAACTTCAACCCCTCATCGGGAGATTCTTGCTGAAGGCATGACTTTTGATGAAGCTCTACAAGTATCGGCTGTGATTGAAAAGCTTCCACCCTCATGGAGCGAATACAAGAGGAGGTCGCGACACAAGACTCGTGAAATCACCATGGTGGAGCTTGGAAAAAAGATCCAGGTTGAGGAGCTTATGTGCAAGGACAAGACAAGAGCATGTTGTCGAGCAAAAACATGACCTACAAAGCTCATGTTTTGGATGATAAAGCTGCTTCAAAGAAAACTCCCTAGAATCCAGCAAAATTGGTAATAGACGTAACCGTCGAAAACCCAAGAGGTAACAATTTTAAGCCTAAGGCAGTGTCACTAAGCACACCATCAAAGGCGACTGTTTTAAGACTCTTCCTTCCATCATAAGCAGGAAGGTGTCCTCCAAGATGGGACTATATAATTTCACTAGCTCACACCCCTTGATGTACCTTCAGGAGTGATGGAAACCTGGCAACACAAGTGGATGATTAATGAACCAATAAAGTTTTAATTGTTCAGTAAAAAGTAAATAGATTAAAAGAGACCCTTACATCATATTGGTGTAAATCCTTGTCGGGTAACTCGGCAAAAAAATGGTTTGATTTCACTACACATTTGATTGCAGTACCCTTTCCAGGTCGAAGAGGAAATCACATGAATTTTCTTGACGCATGTGTGGCAGGCTGGCTCGGTTCTAAAGATAAATCTTGAGCTTGCTGGGTTACTTCAGCCAAACTCTGGCCCTTGGACTAAGAGAAAGATCCAGCAGGAATTGTTGATCAACCACTTGTAGGTGCTGCTTGAACTGGAACCTGGGTAGCTTGATGCCGGTCGGGAAGTGGTTCCGTAGAAGGACCACTAAACAAAGGGCCAACACGACCACCATCACCAAGGTTTTGTTGAGGTTGTTGAGTTAATAATAGTACTAAGGATTAACAAGATACAAGCTCATACATCATTAAGATTCGGAAAAAATAAAATGAAAACAAAGAAACAAGGACTATAAAATCTTACCATGCATGACGACACCTAGCAGCTTCTTGACGAACTACCTTCTTGGATCATCAAAAGCACTTGTAATTTGCTTGCATTACCTGAACAAAATTTCTTTGTATTATACATTTTGGGCGATATAAAATCACTATATTACAAGTCTTAAGCAGTGATCATATCAACCTGTGGTCTCATGGGATAAATCCTTGTGTGGGAGAACCCTAACATGGCAACAAGACACTGAATTGTTGTCTCCCTGACAAGCTGGAACATGACCAAGAGTGTAGAGCAGAGAGTAGTTAGATTTGTCTAAAAATAAAATAGGAAAAATGCAGGATATTGTAGAGAAGAAAAATGCAAAAAGAAAGACTACTCTGAAAATATAGGTATGTGTTTGAATTATAGATCCATAGCAAGTTATACCATCATAAGGAGGAATGTAATTAGTCCAATAAGGTGATTTATAATGATGGAAGCATTCTCTGATACAGCTTCCCTTTGTGAAGAAAAATAAGAACAAAAAATGCACTTATCATTATGCAAAATTCACATAAGCTGATTGAAATACTTACAAAATTCTACAACCGATTATCAATCAAGACACGCATGATATACACACGGATGATACAATAATCTCACCAATTTCATCCATTATATTCCCTGATAAGACAAGTAAGAAGTTGTACATCAGATCTTTATCTCGCTCATCCCAGCTCAACAAGGACAAACAATCCAATAATACAGAAATGACCTGCACTGAAAAAGAAAATGACAAGTTCAGAATGATTATAAAGAACACAATGCCTACAATTCAGACACTTTATACCATCAACACCATGGATTTGATTTGGAGAAACTTTTCAAGACAACATAAATTTGTTAGAACTATATAAAGCCATACAATAATAATCAAAATCAATATAAATTGGTTACTAAAACATAAATAAATAAAGGTAAAAAAACACAAAATTTACGCTCGGATTATGATGTGGTCGGGCCACATATAATTTGTATGTGGCCCCTCTTAATATTTTGACACGTACTCAAAATAAAAACCAATCCCCTCTAAATCCCCATAATTGTTTTATCTTTATGAGAAAAAGTAGGAAGTTAAGACAAAAAGTTAGGTAATGAAACTGTTTTGGAGAAAAAAAAAAATCTAAGTGTTACTTTTTAAATATGGGCCACATACTTGAATGATGTGGCCCGACCACATCGTAGCCGCACCGCAAAATTTATTAGTTCAGACCTGCAGTTATTTAGATCTATGAGTCCAACATTCCCAAAATAAAAAATACTACTTCACCACTATCTAATCCTCAGAAAATCTATACTCCTCCTTCAGATTTATATATAACCTTCGCAACAACCTTCAAAAGTAAACCCCCATCAGATAACACTCTATTACTAATAACAAAAAATCAAATCAATAAGCCAAATCAAATTGTAAAAAAAAAGGGTTTTGAGAAAACATTACCTGAGTTGAAAGATTGACTTCGCCAAGAAAAACGAAGAAGAACTCATTTTGATTCGAAACTTATAGGCTAGGATTTGTTCTCTTCTTGCTGATAAATTTAGGGTTTTTCCTCTACTCATTCTCCTTCGGAAAAAACCTAATAAATCACACAGAAAAATAAGATTAGAAATATGTCATCAAAAATAATTCATAATCTATCAAACATAAAACTATTGAAACTAACATTAGAGTTCAGAGATTCACTTAGCTGTTGTTCAAAATAAGTATAAATAGAAATAGAAAAACAAAATTTCTTCTTCTTCGATCAGACCGCGTTTCGATTTATTGTAGAAACATTAGAAGATGTAAGATAGACAAAAAACTGATATGAGTTAGGGTTACATGTTCACAGAGAAAATGGAGAGAGTGAGAGGCGGAGGAAAATGAAAAAGAGATAAGGTCGACTGGTTTTCTCTCTCTTCTATAATAACTTTATATAAGAAAACCCTAATAGTTTCATCGAGTAACAAATGATGAATATATAGGGACACGATTGTTCGCTTGCGTATTTCACACATGTACTATAACTCAGCTAAAGTATGGTAGAAGCTAGACGATCATTCCCTATGACACCAATTTAATTGGTCCATACAATTATCTGATGGTTAGCTTATTGCCATTTGTCAAAGAAGAAAATTATTGAACGGTTCGAATGGTTAGGTCGCATTTTATGACTTTGTGAACACAGTTTGATAGAGATGGACCTGAGTTTCTCATTCAAATGGACTGAAGATGGATTATTTAAAGCCATATAAGTATATTTATATCCATATAAGTGGTGGAGAAGATTTCGATTCACATTGACAGATTTTGAGTTGTTTCTTTGATTTCCGATTTGTCACATAGGTTATGAAGCATCATTGAGTTTACGCTGGTAAATTAAGAGTCCGGGTTAAACTAATCCCTAAGGTAGTGAAGTATATTTGGTTCACAAAGTAATTGAAATAGTGGGAGATCATGAAGTATATTATAATTAACATTTAGAGATTCATAATAAATTTTGATTAGTCGAGGGTCGGGAGGAATATTCTAGTTAACATTTAGAGATCCATAACAGGTTTTGATTAGTCGGATATCATCATGAATTAGATTTTAGTTAACATTAAGATACATGGAATAGATTTCGATAAGTCAGAGATGACATGAAGTAGATTATAGTTAACATTTTGAGACTTAGAATCGATCTCAATTAGTTGAAGATGTCATGCAGTATATATTCTAGTTAACTTGTAGAGATTCATTAAAACTGGTTTCAACATCCCAGGTTCAAAGATTACTAGAGTTACACCTAAGTTTTTCTTTAGGATGAATTGAAGATGAAATTTATCTGATTTGGACATCCCAGGTTCGAAGATTACTAGAGTTAGACCCGAGTTTCTCTTTTGGATAAACTAAAGATGAAATTTATCAGATTTGAACATCCTAGTTTCGAAGATTACTAGAGTTAGACCTGAGTTTCTCTTTCGGATGAACTAGACACAAAATATATCATAATTGAACATCACAGGTTCAAATATTACTGGAGTTAGACCTGAGTTTCTCTTTCAGATGAACTACGGATGAAATATATCAGAATTGAACATCACATGTTCAAAGATTACTAGAGTTAGAATGAGTTTCTCTTTCGGAGGAACTGAAGATGAAATATACCAGAATTGAACATCTCAAGTTCTAAGATTACTAGAGTTAGACCTAATTTTCTCATTCATGTGAAATCAAGATGAAATATATCAGATTTGAACATCACAGGTTTATAGATTACTAGAGTTTGACCTGAGTTTCTATTTCGGGTGAACTGAAGATAAAATATAACAGAATTGAACAACACATGTTCAAAGATTACTAGAGTTAGACCTGAGTTTCTATTCCGGATGAACTGGAGATGAAATATATCAGAATTGAACATCACAAGTTCAAAGGTTACTAGAGATAGATCTGAGTTTCTCTTCCGGATTAACTGGAGATGAAACATATCAGAATTGAACATCACAGGTTCAAAGATTACGAGAGTTGGACCTGAGTTTCTCTTTCGGGTGAACTGAAGATAAAATATATCATAATTGAACATCACCGGCTCAAAGATTATCAGAGTTAGACCCGAGTTTATATTTCGGCTGAACTGGAGACGAAATATATCGAAATTGAACATCACCGGTTCAAAGATTACCAGAGTTAGACCTGAGTTTCTATTTCAGATAAACTGTGGATGAAATATATCAGAATTGAACATCACAGGTTCAAAGATTACCAGAGTTAGACCTGAGTTTCTATTTCGGATAAACTGTGGACGAAATATATCAGAATTGAACATCACTGGTTCAAAGATTACCAGAGATAGACCTGAGTTTCTCTTCCGGAAGAACTAGAGAAGAAATATATCAGAATTGAACATAACAGGTTCAAAGATTACTAGAGTTGGATCTGAGTTTCTCTTCCGGATGAACTGGAGACGAAACATATCGGAATTGAACATCACAGGTTCATAGATTACCAGATTTAGACCTGAGTTTCTGTTCCGGATGAACTGGAGACGAAATATATATCAGAATTGAACATCACATGTTGAAAGATTACTAGAGTTAAACTTGAGTTTCTCTTCCGGATGAACTGGAGACGAAATATATCATAATTGAACATCACCGGTTCAAAGATTACTGGAGTTAGACCTGAGTTTCTCTTTCGGACAAAATATATCAGAATTGAACATCATATGTTTAAATATTACTATAGTTAGACCTGAGTTTCTCTTTCGGAGGAACTGGAGATGAAATATACCAGAATTGAACATCTCAGGTTCTAAGATTACTAGAGTTAGACCTGAGTTTCTCATTCGGGTGAACTCCAGATGAAATTTATCAGATTTGAACATCACATGTTCAAAGATTACTAGAGTTTGACCTTAGTTTCTCTTTCGGGTGAACTGAAGATAAAATATATATCAGAATTGAATAACACATGTTCACAGATTACTAGAGTTAGATATGAGTTTATCTTCCGGATGAACTGGAGATGAAACATATCGGAATTGAACATCACAGGTTCAAAGATTATCAGATTTAGACCTGGGTATCTCTTCCGGATGAACTGGAGACGAAATATATCAGAATTGAACATCACATGTTCAAAGATTACCAAAGATAGATCTGATTTTCTCTTCCGGATGATATGGAGACGAAACATATCGGAATTAAACATCATAGGTTCAAAGATTACCAGATTTAGGCTTGATTTTTCTTCCTAATGAACTGGAGACGAAATATATCTGAATTGAACATCACTTGTTCAAAGATTACTAGAGTTAGACCTGAGTTTCTCTTTCGGATGAACTGGACACAAAATATATCAGAATTTAACATCACAGGTTCAAAGATTACTGGAGTTAGACCTGAGTTTCTCTTTCAGATGAACTACGGACGAAATATATCAGAATTGAACATCACATGTTCAAAGATTACTAGAGTTAGAATGAGTTTCTCTTTCGGATGAACTGAGGACGAAATATATCATAATTGAACATCACAGGTTCAAAGATTACCAGAGTTAGACTTGAGTTTTTCTTCCGGATGAACTGGAGAAGAAATATATCAGAATTGAATATCACAGGTTCAAAGATTACTAGAGTTGGACCTGAGTTTCTCTTTCGGGTGAACTGAAGATGAAATATATCAGAATTGAACATTTCAGGTTCAAAGCTTACTAGAGTTAGACCTGAGTTTCTTTTACGGATGAACTGAAGACCAAAATATCAGAATTGAACATCTCGGGTTCAAAGATCACTAGAGTAAGACCTGAGTTTCTGATTCGGGTGAATTGAAGATGAAATATATTAGAATTGAACATCCCGGTTTCAAATATTACTAGAGTTGGACCTGAGTTTCTCGTCCGGATGAACTGAAGACGAAATATATCAGAATTGAACATCACGGGTTCAAAGATTACTAGAGTTCGACCCCAGTTTCTCGTTCGGATGATCTGAAGACGAAATATAGCATAATTGAACATCCCAGGTTCAAAGATTACTAGAGTTGAAATAAGTAAAGTAAACGTTACAGACTGTGAAAATGACCACATTACCCTTATTAAGAAAAGTGCTATAAATATTATGGAGACTGTGAAAATGACCATACTACCCTTATCGGAAATAAGTAAAGTAATTCTTACAGACTGCGAAAATAACCATGTTACCCTTTGGAAAAAAGAGCAATAAGTATTATGGAGACTGTAAAAATGACCATACTACCCTTATCGGAAATTAGTAGAGTAATTCTTACAGACTGTAAAAATGACCATATTACCCTTATTAGAAAAAAGTGCAATAAATATTATGGAGACTGTGAAAATGACCAAACTACCCTTATCGAAAATAAGTAAAGAAAATACTTTGAAAATGACCATATTACCCTTATTGGAAAAAAGTGCAGTAAATATTACGGAGACTATGAAAATGACCATACTACCCTTATCAAAAATAAGTAAAGTAAATACTTTGAAAAGGACCATATTACCCTTATTGAAAAAAGTGCAATAAATATTATGAAGAATGTGAAAATGACCATACTACCCTTATCGGAAATAAGTAAAGTAATTCTTACGGACTGTGAAAATGACCATACTGCCATTATTGGAAAAAAGTGCAATAAATTTTATGGAGACTATGAAAATGACCATACTACCCTTATCGAAAATAAGTAAAATAAATACTTTGAAAATGGCCATATTACCTTTATTGGAAAAAAGTGCAATAAATATTATGGAGACTGTGAAAATGACCATATTACCCTTATTAGAAATAAGTAAAGTAATTCTTAAAGACTGTGAAAATGACCATATTATCCTTATTGGAAAAAGTATAATAAATATTATGGAGACTGTGAAAATGACCATAATACCCTTATCGGAAATAAGTAAAGTAATTCTTACTGACTGTGAAAATGAACATGTTACCCTTATTGGAAAAAAGTGAAATAAGTATTATGGAGATTGTGAAAATGACCAGTCAGAATAATATGGTCATTTTTACAGTCTGTAATATTTACTTTACTTATTTCCGATAAGGGTAGTATGGTCATTTTCACAGTCTCCATAATATTTATTGCAGTTTTTTTCCAATAAGGGCTATATGGTCATTTTCACAATCTGTAACATTTAGTTTACTTATTTTCGATAAGGGTAGTATGGTCATTTTCATAGTCTCCATAATATTTATTGCACTTTTTTCCAATAAGGGTAATATGGTCATTTTCACAGTCTGTAAGAATTACTTTACTTATTTTTGATAAGGGTAGTATGGTCATTTTCACAGTCTCCATAATATTTATTGCATTTTTTTTCAATAAGGGTAATATGATCATTTTCAAAGTATTTACTTTACTTATTTTTGATAAGGGTAGTTTGGTCATATTCATAGTCTCCATAACATTTATTGCACTTTTTCTAATAAGGGTAATATGGTCATTTTTACAGTCTGTAAGAATTACTTTACATATTTCTGATAAGGATAGTATGGTCAATTTCACAGTCTCCATAATACTTATTGCACTTTTTTCCAAAGGGTAACATGGTCATTTTCACAGTTTGTAAGAGTTACTTTACTTAATTCCGATAAAGTTTGTATGGTCATTTTCACAGTCTCCATAATATTTATTGCACTTTTTTCAATAAGGGTAATATGGTCATTTTCACAGTCTGTAAGAATTACTTTACTTATTTCCGGTAAGGGTAGTATGGTCATTTTTACAGTCTCCATAACAATTATTGCACTTTCTTCCAATAAGGGTAATATGGTCATTTTCAAAGTATTTACTTTACTTATTTTCGATAAGGGTAGTATGGTTATTTTCATAGTCTCCATAATATTTATTGCACTTTTTCTAATAAGGGCAATATGGTCATTTTCAAAGTCTGTAACATTTACTTAATTATTTTCATTAAGGGTAGTATGGTCATTTTCACAGTCTCCATAATATGTATTGCACTTTTTTCCAATAAGGGTAATATGGTCATTTTCAAAGTATTTAGTTTTACTTATTTTCGATAAGGGTAGTCTGGTCATTTTCGCAGTCTCCATAATATTTATTGCACTTTTTTCCAATAAGGGTAATATGGTCATTTTCACAGTCCGTAATATTTACTCTACTGATTTTTAATAAGGGTAAGCTGGTCATTTTCACAGTCTCCATAATATATATTGCACTTATGTCCAATAAGGGTAATATGGTCATTTTTGCAGTCTTCGAAATTCTTATTTCACTTATTCCGATAAGGGTAGTTTGGTCATTTTCACAGTCTTCGGAAGAAGCAGATATTTTTGTTGTGGTTTTGTCGAGAAAATCGAGAGAAAAGGTTGGTATTGTCCAAGTCAAATGTCCTACAAAGTCATGGATTGTTGACTAGGTCTTGATCCCTTTTTCTAATATTAATAAAATTAAAAAATAAAATAAAAATTAATTTTGATATTTAGAAATTAATTTTTTTTTTTTTTTTTTTACTCCATAATTCAAAACCTTTTATTATTATAGAAGAGAAGTTACATAGTAGGCAAGCGAGCAACAAGCTGTGCCGCTAGCCCTTTTTGAATAGCAAAACATATCCTATTAAAAATAAAATCTCGTGAACCAGGAGTCATGACATTGATGTGCATGACTTTCTGGAAGCTCTTGAGTAGTCCAACTGCTTCTGGAGCCAAATAACCAAAAGTATCAAAAGCGAAGGGGACGAAAGCATGCCCATTGTCAACACACGCTTTCTCCTGCTTCGATATCTTACCTGAGACAGCCTTTAGCGCCGCTTGCCCGACTGTAAAGGTGCCATGTCCAATGCCTACCAAAGGAGATACCCCAGTGAGGTCGACACATGTGTGTTTCCCATTAGCCCATCCAAAAATAAGAACATTTGCTGGTCTTAGTGTCGATCTCACTTCAAGTGGTTTGTCAGGAAATTCACATGTGCTTCTTTCTTTGCCGAAATGCCAGCCCTCCATAGTATATCATACAAGATATCCCGCACATGATCATGTCTATATTTAAAACCAGGGTCTACTTTACAATGAACTGCATGTTCACCGTACGAGTCCAAGCATCCAGTGATGCAAGAAGGGCAACGAGAATCAGTGGGATAAAGCGGGATCATTAACCTGTATAACCGTTATACAGGGCAGCGAGAAATTAAATAAAATTGATATTTTGTATAACCGTTGCGAAAGTAGTGACAACCAAAATTGTAAGAGTGATTAATTCGGGGTTGTTTTAGATGTGGTGGAATTTTTGGGTGGAAACATCATTTCAGATTATAAAAGTGATTGTCTAGATAATTGTCAACAAATATAATTGTGACTAGTAAAAAAGTTAAATATTCAGATTCATTACCACTATTACAAAATTTAGCAACAGTTATAATTGTTGCAGGACTTAGCACAAGTATATCAGTGACTGAAAAATAAACTGTGACAGGTTACACTGTGAGAAAATCCTGGTTTTGGTGTAGTGAGCATCACTTATTAACACAGTTTACTACCGATTATGGTAGTACAAAAATTCGAAAATTGAGTACATTCAGAGGTTAAAGTAACACACTTTAAGGCCGATTATGGTAGTACAAAAGTTCGAAAATTTTAGGATTTTGGGGCCAATATACATTCGGAAGTTAAATTTACTACCGATTATGGTGGTGCTAAAATCCGAAAATTGAGTATATTCGGAGGTTAAAGTAACACACTTTACTACTGATTATGGTATTACCAAGGTCCAATTTTTTTTGGATTTTGGCAAAATCTCATTTTGGGGCCAATATACATTCGGAAGTTAAATTTACTACCGAATGTATGTTGCCTAACCTTCTAAAATGGCCCTTGGAACCACCTAGAGCCATGGCATGGTAGGTTCTACCACAATAATATTCGGAAGATATGTCATGAATAAACTCCCGAATATACGGTGGCCCAAAAATCATAAAAACTCTAGGATTTTACCTGGCGTCATTAGGGGCCACTCAAAAGGATTTAGGGGACAACACTACATTCGGACGCATGCTTCTTATTTTGTCTATCGAATGCATTCGGAGGATAAAAATAATATATTATCTACCTATTATGTAAGGGCAATTTTGCCATTAAGAAATATGCGAGATAAGGGTTAACTCACTTTAGGGTTGGATGACCCTATTTTTGTTTTATTGTTGGCCTCTAAATCCTTTTGAGTGGCCCCTAATGACGCCAGGTAATTTAATGTGTTATAAAAATTAGTATAGTAATTAATTTTTCTACACGTGGGCTAACCGAACTCTAAAAACTGAAGTTTTTTCATGTATTTGATATATATATATATTTGATATGTCAAATAGAAGTTTCATTAAAAAAAGACACTTAAGGGGGTACGTTAACCCAATGATTACAACCGAACAAAAAAGGGGAACCGAAAGGGGTATCAAATATATCATGTATTTGATATATTATAACATTATGATCTTAATATATAAAAATTATTTAATTAATATATAGATATATATATAAACGTGTCTTCTTTCTGATGATTTTGAATTTCGCTGCTCCTATATCTGCATCGTGTCGTGTCTCGTGTCCATGTCAGTGTCAGTGCTTCCCAACGTCAGATACATTTTTCCAGTTGTAATGCTTATAAAAGTTCTTATATATGGCATGGTAGATTTTTCGAAACGTGCTTCCGTTAGGAACTTTTATATATGTTTGTTGACTCAAATAACTTTTTTTTTTTTGCTACGAAAAGAAATTTTACTAAACAAAAAAGATATTACAATCGGTTGATGAAAAGAGGCTAGGGTTGTCAATGAATAGAGGCTAGGTTAAGCGCTATCGGATATTCGATATCCGATAATATCATGTACGATATAAAAATCAGATATCGATTCTGATAGGCTAAGCTATCGCATATCGGATATTTATCCGATAGTATCCGGTTTCTGATAAAAAAAATGTTAAAAATCTTGTAAAACATGGTCATAATTGAAATTTAAGTTCAATCTCTAAAACATTTCATATCGGATATCAGATATTTTTCCTTACTCTTCTATTCGACTCTAATATGGTTAGGGAAAATCACAAATAAGTTCTTGGTCTATCGGATATCGGATATTAACAATTCGGATGGAGTCTAATCCGATTCCGATATATTAAGGAAGAAATATCCGATAGGTTAAAAAAAAAAGACCTGGAAGAGCATGGGTGCTATGCACGAACCTTTTCTAACCTCAAGGGTCAAATTAAATTGCGCCATAACAAGTTAAAATAAATAAAGAAATAAAGAAACAAGAACATTTTTATGGTTTTACTATCAATTGTTGTGAATACAACATATTATTCTAATCGCAATAGAATCAATAAATTTCCAATACCTAAACCACCGCTCTTTTTTAAGAAGCATAACAAAGAACAAACCCCAAAATCCAACTCCAAACCCCATAGCCATAATACCGTAAACCAATAATCTATCGTTCGCATCCTCTTGATCATCTTCTTCGACTTCCAATATAAAAGTGCCACCAACACTAATATTAAGGTCACCCTTGCAAACTTTATCCGTTGGCAATCCACATAACAAATCATTCCCAAAAAAAGCTAAACCATCCCAGCTTAATGTCTCAAAGTGAGTTCCTCTTGGTATCCTACCACTCAACTTATTGTAAGATAAGTTTAGAAATGCAAGAGAGTCTATTGTTGTCAAAGATTGTGGGATATACCCAACCAACCTATTGCAACTTAGATCGAAAGACTCTAAGCTTGACATGTTTCCGATGTTTGTAGGGATACTACCTGAGAAATGATTGTGGGACAAATTAAGCGTATAAAGTCCCTTTAACAAACTTATCTCTTTTGGAATATTTCCATCAAAACTGTTGCACGATAGATCGATTCCTGAGGTATAGGTGGATAATATTGAAATCTCCATGTCGATTCCTTTTATCACCATCTTCACTTGTACATACCCAACTTTAATGTCGATCGAGAATTTATTATTAAGTCTACTTACTAACATATCCAGGCTCCCTATGCTACTAGGGATTACACCGGTGAGATTGTTTTGTGATAAATCCAAAATACGGAGTTGACGCAAATGATTAATCTCTTTGGGGATTGAACCATTGAACTTGTTGGACTTTAAAGAAAGGATATGTAGGTCACGTAGTGAACAAAACTCCGTAGGTATATTTCCTTCAAACTTGTTATTTGACAAGTCGAGAACTTTCAAATATTGAAGCTTACCGATGGATTCAGGAGGAGTACCACTGAGATTGTTTTCATTTAATAAAAGATATACCAATTTGCCAGCTGTTTCAATCTCATTTGGAATTTTTCCAATGAGATTGTTACTTCCAAGATTTAGATAGGTTAGATTCCTGCAATGCCATATAGTAGTAGGTATAATCCCAGAAAGAGAGTTATTTTCCAATGCTAGTAGTTCCAAATGGGTTAGCTTGTTCAACTCTGTTGGTAAGAACCCAGTAAAATGGTTGTTAAAAATACTTAACACCCTTAAACTGCTCAAATTAGTCATAGAAGCAGGGATTGAACCAGTTAGTTGGTTCATGGACAAATATAAGATAGTTAAAGACTTTAAGTTTCCTATATCTTGTGGGATGGCACCAGAGAGTTGGTTTCCATAAATCGATAAAAAGATCAAGTTATCCAAGTTGCATATAGAAGCTGGGATGGAACCAGTGAAATTGTTTTTCCACAAGCAAATTTTTTTAAGAGAACCTAGCTTTCCAATATCTTGAGGAATGACGCCAGAAAGTTGGTTTCGATATAGGTAAAGAGTTTCCAGGCTAGTTAAACTGGATAAAGAAGCAGGGATTGAACCACTGAGATTATTTACGCTCAAACTAAGAATAATAAGAGACCTTAATTTTCCAATGTCTTGTGGGATAACACCAGTAAGCTGGTTTCCTTGAACTGATAGATAAGTGAGGTTCGCCAAGTGGCATATTGAAGTTGGGATTGAACCAGTGAAATTGTTTGAGGACAAATCAAAACGTACAATAGAGCGTAGCCTTCCTATATCTTGAGGAATGACACCAGAAAGCTGGTTTTCATATAGGTAAAGAGTGTTCAGGTTAGTCAAATTGGTTAAAGAAGCAGGTATTGAACCAGTGAGATTATTGCTATGCATTAATAAGATGGCAAGAGACCTCATCTTTCCTACATTTATAGGTATGGTGCCAGAAAGGTAATTTTGATCTATGCCAAAAATGATTAAGTTGGTCAAATTGCATAAAGAAATAGGGATTGAACCACTTATTTGATTTTGGGAAAGCCATAAAAACCGCAGACCTCTGAGAAAACCTATTTCGAGTGGAATACGTCCAAAAATTCTATTGGAAGAAAGATCAAGGAAAGTGAGTTTTGGAAGATAAATAATTTTGGATGGAATATTTCCGAAGAGTCTGTTGTCGCTCAAGTCAAGACTAACAATGTTTGAGAAGGAGGAAAAATTGAAGTTATGAAGCGTACCTTGTATACCCAAACCTGATATGTTCAATTTATTTAAGCTTCCTTCATTATTACAAGTGATTCCGTACCACTTGCATGGACCAATAGTATTAGCAGTATAATTTCTATTCCAAGAAGGGAGGAACAAATGAGTATTGTTAATGAGTGTTGATTTCCATTTCAAAAGAGCATCTACTTCTTCTTCAACTACTACTTGTAACTGTTTTTTATGAGTTAAAGAAAAGGAAGATCGTGAAGCAGAGACAACAACATGGTAAGACGAAACCAACAGAAAGAGAGCAACTGATAAAGTAATAGTTAGTCGTAGCAACATTCTAAATATTACCAAAGAATTGTCTTAGCGATTTCAAGTGAGGATTAACAAAGCCTCAGAAAGGTATTATATAACATCGTTTGTATTTTGTTTTTCTTGTCACTAAAACACTAGTTTGATCCAATGGTCTTTCCACACATGGGAAGGAAGTTTCCCATTTCTTTCGTTGCTCCCTTCCCTCAAATATCTTGTGGTCGAGTGCAATAACAGGAGGCAAAAGTTTCGCTCAAATATCTTGTGGACGTACTAGTTGCTGCCACCACATACGCATGAAGTGCACCGATCGAACGTACATATTTAATTTAATTAATGGGTCAAATCATGTAGATAGATAACGTGTATATTTCTAAGGGAAATCTTTCACGGTCCTGACTGTGAAAGAAATATATAAAGCTGGTTGGCAATAGCGTGTATTCCGAGTCCAACGTCATTAATAGTTATTTTTATTGTTAGTATTACGACGGTTAAAAAATTAATTCTTAGTACAAATACTGCACATATGTTTCAATAAACGTTGTTAAAACTTTTAATATCTAGTACATGAAATGTTACTACATAAAACACACTCTACGCATGGCTGGAATTCTCCAACACTTGTGCCTTTGCAACATATTGCGGAATTTGCTTGAGCTGTATGAGCTCCCTAATGAACTGTTAACATTTGCGTAATCCCTCACGAAAGGGGTGTTGTGGGTGTTAATATGTACGTAGTGGATATTGTAAGTGTTAAGGATACGTGAAGATAGTTTAACCAAATCAGATATTTTGCAACACAGATTCTCATTTATTATTTATGTTCGTTCCAAAGTTGCATTGTTAAATTTTTGGATGAGTAGTTCCTCCTTTCAAAATGAACGTCGGTTGTATGAGGATGGGTGTTGATTCATATTTGTTGGCTCAAAAATGAACTTCCTTTATGTTATGCGATTCATGAAAGAAATTATTGAACGACAACTAAAACTGAATAGTACAGTAATAGTAAGTACACTTTTGGAGTGTTCTTATTTCCTTCATATTTCCATCTTCCTAATTATTCTTTGTGGATTTTTGGACTTTCATGTGTTTTCCAAGGCTTGTATGCGCATTTTTTAAATATAAAATCAAATTTTCCTTTTGCCAGAACTTGATATGATTGATATATTTCAAATGCAATATCGAAAATTCCCTGGTTGATTTATTGTGAAAATGGAGCCCGTCTCCTGCACTTGATGCGTTTTAGTTTACTGTGGTGAGTCAGTACCGCTGGTGGTGGGTTCAAGAGTTGGTGCAGGTGGTGTGTTGGTTGTGAGTGAGTGGTGGTTTTGAGTGCTTGGCGGAGGTGGTGGTGGTTATTTAGTGATGGGTGTTGGTTTCTCCTTGATATGTCTCCCATCTAATTAAACCTTCCATCGGGAAATGATGAACTCTCAGAGGCTCACGGTGGGTTTTGGCTGAGCAGCCATGAACTAGTAGTGTACCTAAGCGAGGCGTCATGGAAGAAAAAACTTAAGGCCAATTCTGGGGTCATTTAGCATTTTATTGTTTTTGGTGAGTGAGTAGTTGTGGTGGTGAGGGAGTGGTTGTTGGAATATTCTGACAGGTCAGGTCGTGGGGGTCCAGGGGAGACCGCCCCTGGTGGGGGTCTAGGGGGCAACAACGCCCCCGGAAGAATTTTTTGCGGGAACGTAACTGTTTTGACAGTTCCAAACATATCCAGAAAATTCAAATCCAACACTTCAATGGCGTCTGTTGATGAAGAGACTCTTCACGAAACCTGTTGGTGAAAAGATGTCTTTTCCCAACAGATGCAAAACCCTCTATAAATAGCTTCTCCCTAAACTTGTTTCAATTACATCAATCAAAACTTCTTTCTCTTTAAGCATCTTCAGAAACAATAAACTGTGTGTTCTTGGTTGAGTCAAGGGAGTACAACTCTTGAATTCAACAACGTTGTTTGGGCTTCATTCTATCCTGAAGGAAATATTTCACTGACCAATTGTACTCGCCAATTCTTTGGGAAGGGTAGAAATAATTGCTGAAAAGAATCGTAAGGGCTTGAAGCTTGTGTTACAACATTCTTTTCAATCTTTGTTTTCATCCTCTATTACCCTGTATTTTCCAATAGTGGTGCTATGGAGCTAGGATGTGATGAAGCAAGTATTATACTTTCTGACTTATGGAGCTTTAGTTTTGAGCTTATGTTGATGAAGTGAGTAGTTTCTGACTTTTAGCGTTTCCAAGGGAGAATAAATGAAGTATCTGGAGGTACTATATAGCATCGTTTATTTTTGTTTGTGTTGGTCACTAGAAGACTTATGCCATGTTTGTTTACTCCTGACTCATCTGAGTCTTCTGGATCTGAGTCATTTGGATCTGAGTGAAATCACCTGACTCATCTGGATATGACTCGATATGTTTGTTTGAGTCAGATCTGACTCATTTTACTCAAAAATATGTGAGTCAGTGGTTTGGTTCCATGAGTCAGGAGTATTTTGTTACCTGATTCAAATGGATCCGAGTCAAGGGTTATGTCTGAGTCAGAGGTCGAGTCATATCTAACTCAAAATGCAAAACAAACGGTCTGTTGACTCAGCTCGAGTTAGGGGTTGGCTCAAATCCAGATACCGAGTCAGCTGCAAACAAACAAGGTGTTAGTTAGGTGTCGGTTCAATTTTTTTTTTTTTTTTAATATTGACTCTTATCACAACGGGGGAATGCAGCTTCCCAGTAAAAGCTCAAATAATCCTTCACGGTCCTAATCCTAAACGCGATAGAGATATCTAAAGTATTGGAAATAAAAAAATGTATCTAGAAAAATAAAAACTCAACTTTGACACCGAAAATTGACCAATGTAACTATTAGTACTGAAAATCGACCAATAGAATTATATGAGTGAAAGATATTTGCACTAAATTGTGCACAAAAAAGCAACGAATCTACTTTGAAGCCAAATGATTTTTTAAAATGGTTACAAGAAGCTCTTCATCTTAAACTTTGATGCTTGACAAGACTTATTATATTTATATTATAATGTCAATTATTCTTATGTGGAGGTATGTTACTTAAGACGGGACCGGAAAAATTTATGACTTATTCCAATATGGAGTTTATTCCTATACGGAGTATTCTTTCGGAAAGGTTTTACTGTATTAAATTTATTGAATTTCTTGGCAAACATACTAACTTATATTAGTACAAAAATTACGAACCTACCCATATTTTTCTTAGTACCAAGCTGAAAATTCATTGATTTTGGTGAATGAGATGTATAAGCGATAACGGGTATTTCATGTTCCACCTCGTTAAAAGTTCTTTTCAATCTAGTTCTCGGTTAAAAACAAAATCAAATCCTGCTTTGATATGAATTTTCCAAATCTCGTTAGTTTAAAAGGGACCAAAAGAAAAATCAAACTAAACAAAATAACTTAATATCAAACTCCAATAAATGAGTTAAATAACAATGAAATAGAGCTATATAAAGTTGATTAATGATGATGTGTATTTCTTTTCCAATTTTATTAAAAATTATATTCAATCTGGCTCTCAGTTGAAAACAAAATTAGGTCCCGCGTTGGCTCTAGTTTCAAAATCTCATTAATTTTAAAGGGATAGGAGAAAAATCAAACTAGAAAAAACAATATAACATCAAATTCAAAAAATGAGTCGACTAATTGAATTTCTCGACAAACATATTGAAAACTTATATCTTAGTGTAAAGCAGAGCTGAAATCTTTCACGGTCTTAAAAGAGACATTAAGATGATTAGACAAAATAACTACAAAAGACATATATATGTTGATTAGTTATAATGTGTATTTCTCGTTCAACCTCATTAAAAGTTATTTTCAATCTGGCTCTCAATTGTAAACAAAGTTGGGTCCTGGGTAGGCCCTAATTTTCCAAAACTCATTCATTTGAAAGGGATCAAAAGAAAAATCAAACTTGACAAAATAATTTAACATCAAATTCCAAAAATGAGTCAAATAATTGAATTTTTCCACAAACGTTTTTTTTTTTTTTTTTGTAGTTAAGAAAAGAAAGAAAAAACCTAACTTGGGGAGTTAGTAACCCTTACATCCGAAAGAGTAGAGCCATCTAGTACCGGGCATAAAGGAGTTACCCTGGCATTAGATTTATCTACTACAAAAGCGTACTGAATACAAGGAGGAGGATTTATACTCCAGTCAAAAGAAGTTCTAAAGAACCTAGCCTCCTTTGCTAATGTGTCTGCTACATTGTTTGTAGTTCTAGGTATAAACTGGAAACCTTTAAAGTTGTTACAAAAAGATAATTCTTGCTTCACTTCTTCCATGACTGATTGATTCTGCCATGTGATTTGCGATGTCTCTCCATTCAAATAATCAAAAAGATTCTTGCAATCTCCCTCCATGCTGAAGTCAGAAAGGTTCATTTCCCTTGCCCATTTAGCCGCCTGCAGACATCCTAAATCTTCCGCTTCTTCTGGTGTTGCTGCTGAGATTGGACCTGCTCTTCCTTTGGTGAAGTCACCTGCAGCATTTCTGAAAATTATAGCATATCCTGCTGGAATACTACTTGAGATCCAAGCAGCGTCCACATTTAGTTTATTATGAAGCATTTATGGGAAGTTCCAATTATTGTTTCCTTTTGGTTCTACGGCCAAATCTTTTTCCTTAATAAGATACTTTTCTTTGTGCCAAAAAGCTAAATGCCTCTGAATTTCTAAAGCTACATGCTGATAAGATTGATGTTGATTATCGAAAGCTCTGTTACATCTTTCCTTCCAAATGAACCATATTTTTGTCATTATAATTTCTATTGAGATTGCAGAGTTGTTATTCTCTAGCCACTCTTTAAAAATATTTATAAAGGATACATTACAGTTGAAGTTTATGTTCACAGGGCAGGGGTCTATTTTCCATACAGATTTAGCAAACTTGCAGTGAAGAAACAAATGTTCAATCGTTTCCGCCTCCTTACAGTCGAAAGAGCGAGCAGGGGAGATGTCTCTTTTAAACCTTCCCAGTTTGTAATTAGTAGATATTGCGTTCTGCAGACATTTCCACGCAAAGATTTTAACTCTTTGAGAAGTTTTTGTTGCCCAAAGCTTCTTCCAAAAGATATCGGACTGCCGAATATTATAATTGTTTATAGTTTTTTCGTTTAGCTTATTGTACATTGACTTGACCGTAAACTTCCCAGATTTCTTGAGAAGCCATCTCAGAGTATCTCCACTTGCTAATCTAATAGCACAAATTTTTTATGCTATATGGCTAGGAAATACCGAATTGATTAAGTGTCCATTCCATCTTTTTGTGTTGGTATCTATTAAGTCTCTGACTATAACTAAAGAAGAGTTATTAGTTGTTTGGTATTTTTTCAAGTTTTCATTCATCTCCGGTATCCAGTTATCTTCTCAGATATTAACTTTCACTCCATCTCCAATTTCCCAAATGCTATTCTGTTCCACTAGTTTTATTCCTTTGTAAATGCACTTCCATATCCAAGAACTAGTGGATGGAATATTTGCTCTAAAAGCCGAAGTCTTTCTGAAGTATCTTGGTTTCAGCTGAGAAACCCAAAGAGCTTTAGGTTCATTTAAGATCCTCTAGGCCAGCTTTGCTATAAGCGCTAAGTTTAACTTACGGGCATTCCTAAAACCTATCCCTCCTTTGGTTAAAGGCTTACACAGGCAAGAGTAGGATTTTGGGTAGTAACCTTTATAGTTGGTTTCTTTCCCCCACCAGATTCTTTGCAAAGCATCAATTTTGTTAGTAATTTTTTTTTGGTAGTATGAAGCAGCTCATCTGATAACTAGCTAAGTTTTCTAAAGTATCCTTATTAAGAATCATCTTACTTGATTGAGCTAAGAGTTTCCCTATCCATCCATGGATTTTGTGTTCCATTTTTTCTATGACTCCTCCAAACAGTTTTATTTTGTTTTTATCTACAAATAGAGGTGTTCCTAGGTAAGAGTCTTTCAGATCTATGTGTTTTATCTTTAGTATTTTACTGAGCATCCTTTTATGTTTTGGATGAACCTTTTTACTAAAGAAAATTCCAGATTTTTCGAAATTAATAAGTTGTCCCTAGGCTTTACTAAAGTTATCTATTATATTAAGGATGGTGTGACACTCTTTCAAGTCGGCTCTAATAAACAGAAGACAATCATCTACAAAAAAAAGATGCGATATAGGGATATTCTTAGGAGTTATCTTGATTCCATGGATTTCACCCTTCTCCTCTGCCTCCAGTAGGCTCCTAGAGAATATTTCCATACAGATTATGAAAAGATAGGGAGAAAGTGGGTCTCCCAGTCGGAGGCTCCTAGTAGGCTTGAAATAATCCCCCGGGCTACCATTTAATAGAACTGCAATAGAAGTTGTTGAAATACAGGTGTGAATTAGGTTACAGGAGGCTTGATCAAAGCCAAATGCCTTGAGACATTTTTGAAGAAATTTCGAATGAACTCTGTCAAAGGCCTTTGACATGTCAATTTTGATCCCCATACCAGCATGTTTTATTTTCTTTTTCTTGAAGGAATGCATTATTTCCTGAGAAATTATGATGTTGTCTGAGATTTTCCTATTGGTTAGGAATGCAGCTTGGAAGGGAGAGATAATAGAATTCAAGAGGGGTTTAATTCTATTTGTTAGAAGTTTGGCAATTATCTTATAAATAGTGTTACATAACCCTATTGGTCTAAATTGGATGGGGTCTTTAGGGTGCCTGATTTTAGGGATTAGAAAAAGAAATATTTTATTGAATTCCGAGTTTAACTCTCCCGTTTTGAAAAAATCTTGGATTGTGTTGATTACCTGCTCCCCTACAATATCCCATTTCATTTTAAAGAAATTCGCAGGAAAACCATCCGGTCCTGGAGATTTATTGGTTTCAAATTTTTCAGGACAGTTACAATTTCATCAGCTGTTGGAATCGCATTTAGACTCAAATTTTCCTATTTAGTGATAGTCGATTTAATGTTAGCAAAAAATTTACTATCATCTATAGAGAAACTGTTATCCTCTTTGAAAAGCTTAAAGTAGAAGTCCTTTAAAGTGTTCTTGATCTCTTCTCTTTTACAAGTTGACTCTCCATTACTCATTTTAATACACTCAATGTTGTTCCATTTCCTTCTTTTTATAGTTTTTGTATGGAAGTATTTTGTATTTTGTTCTCCTAGTTGCACCATGTTGTCTCTCGATTTTTGTTTTTCCATTGACTCCTGTGTGTCGTACAATTTTTCTAGAATGAAAAGTTTATCTTTTATTTTATCTTCTTTCTTATAAACATGACTGGATTTGTTCAAATTGTCTATCTGATTTAAGACTCTCCTGATTTCTTTTGTGGGTTTGCCAAAAATATTTTTCTTCCAGTACTCTAGGTTGTATTGTAACTCCTGAATATTTGATAGCAGGGCAGTAGATTGGTTATTTTGATTCACCGAATGTTTCCATGTGTCCTTAATGGTTTGAATACATGACTGTTCTTTTTGCCATGTATCATAATATTTAAAACTAAATTTGTGTTTCGTAACTGCAGAGTCCAGATGCAAGGAAATTGGGCTATGATCTGATCCTACTGCTACTAGGTGTGATAGTTTAGCATTTTGAAATTGGTTGTTACATTCATTGTTTGCTACTGCTTTATCTAATCTTTCTTGTATGTTTGATGCCCCCTCTCTATGGTTATTCCATGTGTAGTCAAAACCAGTAAAGCCTATATCTAGTAATCCAGCATTGTTAAGTATGTTTAGATAATACTCACTATCTGATTTTTTGTATGGGAGCCCTCCTTGTTTATCAGCTTGACTAAATATCATATTCATATTCCCTAGTAGGATCCATGGTATGGAATTTTTATCTACTTGTTCGGATATTTCTGTTATAAAATCCCATGCTACATGTCTGTTGCTAGGGTAAGGACTACCATAGAAACATGTTAATAGCCACTTCTTTGATTCATGGTTAGTCTTAAATAATATATTTATCATATTTGTGTTCCATTGTACGATTTCAAAAGCAAAGCCATCCACCCAAGCAAGAGCTAGGCCTCCAGCTTTACCTATTGGATCCACTATGTGAATATTAGGATAGTCTTTTAGAATGGTTCTAACCAACTTATTTTGAGACTTAGTTTCTGAAAGAAATAATATTTCAGGTCTCTCAACATCTATTATTTGTTTTAGATGATTTTTTGTGAAGGGGTTTCCACACCCCTGCACATTCCAAGCTATGATTTTTATAAATTTTATAAAAAATCTTATTACTTTAGTAAAAGTAGAATTCAAATCACTTAGCATTTCCTAAGAAATTATAATTTTAATTATAAAAGACGAAAGAAGAGATTATATAATTAATAGCAGTATTATACTAGATTGATTAAAGCAAGCTCCTAAATATCAGAAGTTAGCAGAATTGTAGATTAACAAGATATGATTAAGGAAAAATACTTGTGGCTCCTCTTGTTGTTGGGGAATTAATTTCGGGAAGGGAATTGGTTGATAATTATTCAAACTTGACTGATGATTATCCAAATTGGACCCGTATTGATGAAATTCTAAGACCTTGCCGTCAATTGAACAATTTGAGCGATGGTGCTCAGATGATGAAGATGAAGGATATTCAGAAACAGAAATCTTAAAAGCCGACTTTGGCTGTGTCGATGGGGTATGTAACGGTGCTAAAATGCAATATGATTGATGAATGCAGTCCTGAGAAGCTGAATCATAATTCACGGGGAATGAAGGAGAAATTAGGGATTCCAAAGAGTCCCCCAAAGCAGATGAAGAAAAAGATAATCTTCTAACAATTGAACTAGACTGACTCGACCCACTAGGTGAACCAAAATTCGGAACTGGGATAGCAAAATCCGGTTCCGAAAAGTCCTTAAGGATAGCAATAGCACCCGGTTCCGATTCAGCCATAACACAAAACGCTTCCGAGTTCGCGGATCGGAACGATTCGTCAGAAGACGGGATCAGAATAAAGTTCTCAGGTAAGTTATATGGAAAAGTTCTTTTTCCAAGCACCGATGATGAAGCCAATGGGATATCCTCATCAGAAGCAGAAGATGAAGATTCAGTTATCATAAACGGTCCTAAAATATCGTAGGAATTAGAAGGAGGAAGATTAGAAGGCGGCGTAGCATCTTGGTGAACAGTATGCAGATTCTCATGGATGTCATTAAACAATGTTGGTTCTTCAGCCACATAAGTTCGAAAGATGTCATGAAAGGTATCCCTAACTCCTGGTTGATTAAGATACTCTTGAACCGGTACCGGCACTCCCGTATGATCGAAGTTATCCTTTGGGTTCCAAACTTGAACCAAAACATCATTCAACCAGTTCATGTCATCACTAGGGTAAGGAGGGTTAATAGATATATCATAAATGTCTTCAAAAGGTTTTCCTAACAAACCAGCGCATTCTCCCACTTTGTGTCCTAACCTCAGACAATGCGAACAGAATTTAGAAGGAAGTTTGATATTGTTGAAGTAAATGGAAGTAACAGGATATCTCCCAACCTTAACCAGCAGGTGGTTGATAAGTGGCTTTTCAATATTAACCCAAAGAACTACCCTTGGTACGTAGTCCGGCGAATCTCTTGCTACCTTCCCTACTTTTCCTGCAATCAAGCCTATCATTTCCTCCGCTCTATGCTCAAATTTTTAATTTAATATAGTAGCCCATATTTGGATCTCTTTAACTAGATCAGTTGATATTTTGATTCCTTGATAATCAGTTGAAGATGCCAACACATTACCAAAAGGGTACCATGGACCATTTGCACCTATCCAGTGAAGGTCATCCTTTTTGTGAAAAGTTATAACGAAAAGGTTTGGGTCGACTTCCCTAATTTGAAAGGTTGTTTGGCTCCCCCAAAAATTGTTTAGTGCTCCTCTTACTTCCCACTGGTGAAGACTAACAGTAGAGAAAACCCTAGCAAGAATACTATACTCTTTGATACCATAATCTCGGATGAAGGAAGGAGGTGTTGGTAGAAGACCAGAGTTACTATGATTATCCATCCTCTGATCCAAAGAGATCCCACTAAGATGTTTATACAAGTTTGAGATATCACCCATTTTAGATTAAGAAGAAGTTAGAAAACTAGAACCTAATATCAGATTGTTATGCATCTTATAAAACTCGAAGCCATATAAAGGAAAAAAGCAAGAAGGAGTTACAACGAGCCCCAAATCAGAAAAGCAGTTCCACATCAGGATGAAAGATAAAACCCCCCCAAACTTGTACCAATCGCAATTCGACAGATAGCCAAGCAAAGGATTTGAGAGATACTATTTTTTTGTAAATAAGATATTTCAAGATTTGTGAGGTAGTAAGTACGAGAAACCATACATATCTATTTTCTCGACAAAGTAGGGGATTTACTAAGATTTCATTTTTAATTTATAAAGAAATAGTTTTTCAAGTACTAAGGAATCAGAATGTATACTTAGTCCATCGGGTATTAGCCTATATTATTTCAGTCACATCGAACAAAGGGGCAAGAGGTATAGTTTGAGATTTAAAATATAGAAGAAGGATAGCTATCTCCCTATTGTGTCTGCCACCAAACAAGAAGTTTAATTAGAGCAAGAAGATAAGGCAAGAGAAATATATAAAGGGTGTGTCAAGAGTCTAATCTTACACGGCCTGAATAGGGTCATTAAGGCTAATAAAGCATTGAAAAATGAAAAGCCTAGCCGCGGCCATAATCAGAGAAAAAAAGAAAGAAGCATGCCAGCTTGCACTTGCCATTTAATGCCGATACATACGAGAGAGGATAAAGCAAGTAACAATCAGGGAAGAAGAAGAGATCGATAGATACGCCTAGAATCTAAATTACTATATAAGATGAACATACTATGTTCAGAAATTACACCTCCATTAACGTTTTCTAAAGAAACAAAAACGAACGCAAGGAAAAAGTTATTCTCTAAATGGCTTGCAACCATGCTACCTTTCTAGAAGGGGTTCTTGTGTCAACTACAATGGTTATGCGCTGTAGAGAAGGCCATCTCCACCGGTTACATTACTATTTCTATTATTTATGTGGTATTGACTTGTTTCTTCATACTCAGCAAGCTACATGGTTAGCATATTGCAATCTAAGCCCTGATATCAAAGAAGGCTTGGGAGAAGCTGTAAGAGCCAACGTCGTGAGCCGAATTGCTCGCGGACAACCAGTTGCTGCTACTATATTGTTTAGTGAAATGCCTCCTGGGTTTGAGTATGGATATGTCTTGAAGATGGAGGAAAGGTACCTTTGGAGAAGGGGTAAGGGTAATTTCGTTGATGCCGAGGCTAGAGGCGAGATATCCTAGAGCTCCACAAGCTAAGTTTTATTTGCACCACCGTGCAAAGATTGGAAGAAGACTACTTATGTTATCTATATTTATGTTTATGTTTTTTGTTGTTGTTTTTTTTTTTTTACCCTATGAATTCTGCCTCATGTTCACCTTCAGGTATTCCTAAATATACTGAAGTTTCTAAATTATATGATTAACCGATTCCTTAAGATTTCTATTCTCATCGGAATCTTGAGATTCACCGCCGGTAGAAAAAAGATTACAAGAAACATTAAAAAAACCAGTGGTTCAGGCTTTTTGAAAACCTTTACCCCCACAATCCAAACCAAAAGAGCACCAAGAATAGTATGGAGATTAGCATAATAGGTATTTTAATTCCCGGCCAAAACCGACCGAGATAGAAAAAAAACCATCTAAAGAAGAAATACTAGTGTTAGAGCAGTAGATGCTTTAAGCTTTCCTGCACATGTATTTCAAAGAGACAGAAACAAGTAGTAATTTCTTGCTTCCTACCGATTCCACATTAGCCAACATTATCGATAAGAAGATAAACTAAACAGATAGACTCCTTCATGATGCAGACTCAGTTTAATTATGATGCAGCAATGTGGTATTGAGATGCAAAACAAAAGATGCTGAAATCATAAGATGCAGTAATGATACTATGATGCGGAAAAGAAGAAATCCGTATTACTATAACCCCAAAAAGACCCAGCCGAAAGATTTCAAATCACACGAACAAATGCAAAGAAAAACCTGAATATCCATAGGCAAGACCTCATCAGTTCACGGGTTTACCACTCAATCAGACCCTTACCATCGTTAATTCCCCTTAGCCTGAGGAGACCACAAGCAACAGGAACTACTCACAGTGCATTTGTTGAACTTTTTACGAAACACTGATATTTGAAGATGAAGAAAAGGAGCCGTTACTAAAAAAGAGCAGAGCATAGTAGAGGAGAGGAGAGAGAAAAGGATTTTTATGAATTTAAGCCGTTAGATTATCAAAATTAGTACCTCTAGCACAAAGATACATCTTGTATTAAAGTTAATTATTAACAGGTCCTCCAAATTTTATAAAAACAAATCATCTTTATACTAATAAATATCTCCTGGACTTTATTTCATCTAGTTTGTTAATCTATTTCATGTTTGTATCAACCCTGCAAATCAGATTAGATTGTTTGTTTACATATGAAACAAATATCCTTTAGTTTTAAAAGGGCTTTATCATTCCCTTTTTTATGCTCGTTCTTACTGAATGTGGTTTAGTTAAACTGAAAGGTATTACATTTGATATTGAAGATGGGGCTAGTGGCTTGCTAATGATATTGGATTTTGGTCATGCTCTTCCTTGAATCTCTTGACAACATCATTGAAAAATCTTAAAGATAATTTTGAAAAGAATAAGGCTTCCGGAGCTGCGGTGGCGGATAATACTTCATTTACCATGAATCAACTAAAGGAATTTTTCCAACAGCTGGGTAGTAAATCAGATCAAAAGTCCACTCATGCTGCAGGTAATTTACAATCTTTTCTCACCTCGACTATTTCCAAATTTTGTACTTGGATTATTGACTCAGGAGCAACAGATCATATGGCTAATGATTCTTCGTCGGTTCATCATTTTATTCCTAATTCTCATAAAGATGTTTTTGTTGCTAATGGAACTACTGTTCCCGTGCTAGGAAGTGGGCAAGTTAACTTTTTCTTCATTGTACACCTTCTGATGCGCTTGTTTCTGTCGGGAAAATCATTAATTATCTGAATTTTTATGTTATATTTACCCCTATTTTGGTCATCTTTCAGGATCAAAAGACGAAGCAGACGACTGGTAAAGGCATTTATTCTCATGGACTCTACCTGTTAAGTTCCAATGACAAGGCGTGTTTAACCAAAAGCTCTCATCAGAGATACATTTTTTATAAATGGCTGGGACATCCTTCCGGTCGTATTTTGTCTAGGATTTTTCCTTTAATTTCTGTTCAGTCGCAAGTTTGTGATGTTTGTCAATTTTTTAAACAATCTCTCTTACCATTTCCTAATTCCGTGTCTCGATCTACAATGGAATTTGAATTAATTCATTCAGACTTATGGGGTCATGCTCCAATTGATTCATATATAATGGTCTTTATGGGAGAAAGTCGCTTCTGCCGAATTTGGTAAATTCGATGGTGGAGAGACTGGTTTAAACCCTTAAAAAAATGTGCTACACGTGAGCACTTTTGATTCGAGATATCAATATGGATAATTCTGGCCTAAACCAAGAAAATGGTCATTCTAGATTTGCTTCGTTTACAAAGTGGAGGAGAAGGGTTGATTTGGGAGGATATCGAAGAAGGGTAATGAGACCAGAGAGTTCTGGCTAGTTAATATCTCGACTTGTATCAAAAGTGTAGAAGCTTGCGGAAGCTTGGTAGTGATGGAAGCTTTTAAGAGAGCTTGCAAAGTTGCTATCTGATAGTGTTGTATTTTTCATGACCAAGACTTGTGTGTTTTGGCAGAATAGGTGAAACCTATTTATACAAGTGAGATTGAACGTATTTTGGCCTCATTAAGGTATTGAGTAAATGTGTCAATTAAAACATAGGAGGTGGAAACCGTTGGCTTTATGGTGAAAAATGTTTTCACCATAAATTTCCTTATTTAATTGACCGTATTCATTCCTTGCACGCCTTGTTTTGTTGCGAGCATAGTGTACGCTGCATGCTGTGACCGCCAAACCAAAACCCCAAGAAATCATCCCCTAGTTTGTGTTGATGTCTCGAGAGTTTGGCGCAAGTGGCAATGCTAAAGTTGCTAGTGAAGCGTTGCGGCATGTGCGAGATGTCTCGAACGCAAGTTGTACTTTGAGTGCAGAAGGCAATGCCAAAGTCGCTTGGTGGAGCATTTGGCATGTGTCAATGGAATGTGCAGAATGCCTTGGCCGTGAGTTGCACTTTGAGTGCGAATGGCAATGCCAAAGTCGCTAGTGGAGCATTTGTGGCATGTGACAATAGCATGTGCGGAATGCCTTGGAAATTGGCTAGCAGGTTGGGGATAAAAGTGGCTAGTGGATGCATGTTGGCATGTGCCAATGGCATGCACGGCCACTTTGGCCAAGTCGCGGGCGCTACAATGGTATATCGGCTTTTGAATGGGAATTGGCTAGTGGTTGCGTGTTGGCATATGCCAATGGAACGCACGACCACTTTGGCCAAGTCGTGGGCGCTACAATGGTATAGTGGATTGAAAATAGAAATTGGCTAGTGATGCGTGTTGGCATGTGCCAATGGCACGCACGGCTATTGGGTCAAGTCGTGGGCGCTAGCTGGGCATAGCGGATTAAAAATAGAAATTGGCTAGTGATGCGTGTTGGCACGGTTTGCAAGCCTAGGGCGCTATTTTGGGCATGTGCCAAACGGTATAGCGGCTTAGAAATTGGATAGTGGTGCGTGTTGGCTTGTGCCAATGGCACGCACGGCCAAGTTGACCTAGTTTCACGGTTTGCAAGCCTAGGGCGCTATTTTTTCCATGTGCCAAATGGTATAGCGGCTTAGTTTGGCATGGTTGCCTATGGGTGCAGTATGTGGTTTAGTTTTTGCGTCGCTGCCATGGTGCGTAGTATGCAACTTGGTTTTGGCGTTGTTGCCATGGTGCGCAGTATGCGGATTGGTTTTGGCGTTGTTTCCATGGTGCGCAGTATGCGGCTTGGTTTTGGCGTCGTTGCCATGATGCGCAGTATGTGGCTTGGTTTTGGCGTCGTTGCCATGGTGCGCAATATGCAGCTTGGTTTTGGCGTCGTTGCCATGGTGCGCAGTATGCGGCTTGGTTTTGGCATCGTTGCCATGGTGCGCAGTATGCATCTTTGTTTTAGCATCGTTGCCATGGTGCGCAGTATGCGTCTTGGTTTTGACGTCGTTGCCATGGTGCGCAGTATGCGGCTTGGTTTTGGCGTCGTTTCCATGGTGTGCAGTATGCGGCTTGGTTTTGGAATTAGGGTTCTGTGTCGAAAACCTTAATCTAGTATTTTGAAAAAATACCGCCATTAATTATTGACATCTGAATTAAATGCTCTTAGTTAATGTGTTGCTGGTAACACTAGGGCATGGGGTTTTACGATTTTACCCCTTATCTAAAATCCACCATTGATAAATGGATACAAATATTTTGTCATATTTATTGATGACTGGTCACGTGCTACATGAATATGTTTACTCAAATCAAAAAAATGAAGTTTCATGTGTTTTTCAAGATTTTCATCATATGATAAGAAATCAGTTTGATGCTAATGTCAAAACTTTTAGATCAGATAATGGTAACGAGTTTTTCAAGGATTTTTTACTAGGATATCTTCGCAGTCATGGAATTGTTCACTAAAAAAGTTGTGTAGATACATCACAGCAAAATAGTGTTACAGAACGCAAACTTCGCCATATGCTGGAAACAACTCGTGCTCTTATGATTCAAATGAATGTTCCTAAAAAATATTGGTTGCATGGGTCCTTGATAGCCACATACTTGATCAATTGCCTTCATAGTCGCGTTCTGGATTTTTAGTCTTCGAATATTCAGATGCGTATGTTATGTGCACTTATAAGCAAAAGATCGTGACAAACTTCACTCACTAGCTGTTAAACTCCTCGACTAAAAAAGGATACATCTATTACAATCCAGCTACTCGAAAAATTACAATTTCTCGTGATGTTTTGTTTGCTGAAACTACGACTTATTTTAAAGGTGCATCATGAATTCGTGCCCAAGGGGAGTCCTTCAGTGATTTGGCACCACTTCCAATTTTTGGTAATGACTTACCTACTGTAAAAGATACCCAAAGAGATAACTTTGCATTTGTGGAATTTTTGGCTCCACAAGATGAAGTAATTCATAATATAGCTTCAGATAATAATGTTGTTGATCATGATTTGGTTACAGAAAGTTTGCCGGGACAACCTGAATCTACAGTAGTCAAATCGACAAAAGAAAGCTCCTAAAAAAATTAAGGATTTTGTCACATATTATGCCGCTGCTAAACATATGCATAAATAATTAACCTATGATCATATAGGTCCTTATCATTCTACATTTTTAAGTGCTATATCCATTACTCAATAGCCTAGAAATTATAATGAATCCAAATCGAATCCGGTATGGAACACAGAAATTAAAACCAAACTACAAGCCTTAGATGAAAATGATACATTCAGTATTGTCAAGTTGCTACCAGGAAAGAAGACTGTCGGATGTTGGTGGGTGATTAAAATCAAGCACAAAAGTGACGGAACTGTGGAGCATTATAAGGCTATATTAGTAGCTAGAGGATGCACTCAAACATATGGGGAAGACTATAAGGAAACATTTTCACTAATTTCAAAGATGAATACTTTCCGTGTTCTTGTGTCTTTCACAGTAAATAAAGATTGGAAGCTTTTTCAAATGGATGTGAAGAATGCTTTCTTGCATGGAGATCTTGAAAAAGAGGTGTGTATGACTATGCCACCTGGAAATCCACAAAAAAATAACATCAATTTGGTTTGTAAACTAAAGAAGGCGATATACGGGCTAAAGCAATCACAACGTGCGTGGTATGCAAATTTGAGCTCAGTTCTTGTTAAAAGCGGGCTTAAGAGAAGCTCCGTTGATTCCTCCTTGTTTATAAAAAAAAAGGTAACCTTGGAACCACTATTGTTTTAGTTTATGTTGACGATCTTGTCATAACCGGAGATAATAAACAAGAAATTCAAAATCTCAAAGCAATGCTTCATTCTAAGTTTTCTATCAAGGATTTAGGGATACTAAAGTACTTCTTGGGTCTAGAAGTGGCTTATTCAAAGAAGGGAATTTTTCTTAATCAATGAAAATATGTTCTGGACTTGTTACGGGAAACAGGAAAAATAGGAGTAAAACCTTGCGATACTCCTATCGAAAGTGGTAATAAGCTTGATAATGACGGTGATTTGCTAGAAGATACAAGTTCAGACCAAAGATAAGTTGGAAAACTAATTTATCTTAACATTACTAGACCCGATATGTCATATACAGTAAAGATTATTTAGTCGTTATATGCATGCTCCAAGGGTTTAACACATGAATACGATAACCAGGATCTTACAGTACTTAAAAGGGTCACCGGGTAGGGGAGTTCTGATGAGTAAAATTGGAAATGATTCAGGGTCCAGTTACTGTGTAACAGCCTACTCGGATGCTAGCTATGCAGGATATCCAGTTGATCGCAAATCAATAACTAGGTACTGCATTTTTTTTGGTGGTAACCTGGTGTTTATAGGTGAATATAGTTTCTGCTGATTTTGGTAATTGTAGGTGTGAAAGTGAGAAACAATTTAAACCCTAAATAATTTACCGCAAGGGAGTACTTTTAGATTCGAGAGATCAATCTGTACAAGTCTGACCTAAACCAAGAAATGGCCGTTCCATAATTTCTCCGGTCACAAAGTGAAGGAGAAGGGTTGGTTTAGGGAGGGAAGCGAAGAGAGTGTTGAGGCCAGAATAATTCTGGAAGAGCAGTGCTTGACTTGTATCAGAAGGTGAGAGTTTTGAGAAAGCTAACAAGAATTTCCTTTATGAGTGTGGTATTTTCCCTAACCAGGAATTCGTTTCTCTGGTGGAAATAGGTAAGCCTACTTATACAAGTCCAAAAAGAAACGTACTCTGGCCTCTTAAGAAAAGAAAACAGATGAGCTAAATGGGAAGAGGTGGTAACGCCTGATATTGATGGGATTTGATGGAATCGATATCCCATAATGAAGGAGCGTTTCACTATTGCTTCTTGGATTTACTAACCGCCTTATTATTATGACACTATCTTGAAACGGGCATTTGTGTATGCCGCACGCTATAGACTACCAAACCAAAACCCTAATGAGCGTCCCCCAGTTTGTGTTGATGTCTCGAATGTTTTTGGAAAACATAGAGCATGTTGTTGTGGCTTGGAAAGTCAAGCTAGGAAGACTTGCTAGCCTGGTTACCTTCGACGGTCGATATTTTGCATCTTGAGAGGAGGGGCAACCATTGATCGTTGCGCGCCTTTGTTTTTGGTAGCCGCATAGTGGTGGTGCGACTAGGTTGGCATGCCGTTGGCATCGCATAGTTTGGCGTGGCTAAACTTAGGTTTTTGGGCCAAAGGTTACCATGTGTCGTCTGGTAACCTTGAATGACTAGGATTTTCCCATGGGATTGAAGGGAAACCGTTGATTATTGCACGCCTTCGTTTTGGTATCCGGGTAGTGAGGGCCAACAGGGTGGCGCAGCTAGGGTGTGTTTAGGATTGGCGTGTGGGGCCAAGGGTTCTCCTTGGGCGTGTCTAGCTTTGGCTAGGTACGATATTGGCTTGGACAGTGGGGCCAAGGGTTTGCATGGGCATATGGCGTGGTCAGGGCCAAGGCAAGGGCGATTGGCTTGGCATTACGTGACTAGCATATCTAGGGCCAAGGCAGAGTGCGTTTGGCATGGCTCGGCTAGCTTGGATAGGTTTGGTTTGGCTTGGCATGTGGGGCCAAGGGTTTTCCATGGATGTATTGTATGCCTAGGGCTAAGGTAAGGGCGTTTTGGCTTGGCATGACGTGACTAGCATAGCTAGGGCCAAGGCAGGGTGCATTTGGCATGATGCTGCTAGCTTGGCTAGGTTTGGTTTGGTTTGGCATGTGGGGCCAAGGGTTTTCCATGGACGTATGGCATGGATAGGGCCACGGTAAGGGAATTTTGGCTTGAGATGACGTGACTAGCATAGCTAGGGCCAAGGCAGAGTACGTTTGGCATGGTGCGGCTAGCTTGGATAGGTTTGGTTTGGCTTGGCATGTGGGGACAAGGGTTTTCCATGGACGTATGGCGTGGCTAGATTTGGCTAGGTGCGTGACCAAGCTAGAGTTTTGGGCCAAAGGTCGTGAGATGACCTTAGACGGCCAGGATTTGTTCATGGGATTGAAGGGCGACCGTTGATTATCGCACGCCTTCATTATGTTGGTTGCGTAGTGAGTGCCAACAAAGTGGCGCGACTATGGGGGCCATGGGGAGATGTGTTTGGCATGGCGCGGTAGGTGTGGCTGGCATGATTTTCCATTGGCACATAGGTATGGCTAGCATGGTTGGCATTCTTTGGCGCGGTCAGTGTGGCTGGCATGATTTGCCATCGGCACATAGGTGCGTCTAGCATGGTTAGCATGCCTTGGCGCGATCGGTGTGGATGACATGATTTTCCATTGAACAGTGGTGCGGCTAGCATGGTTGGCATTCCTTGGCGCGGTTGGTGTGGATGGCATGATTTTCCATTGGCACAAAGGTGCGGCTAGCATGGTTGGCATGCCTTGGCGTAGTCGGTGTGGCTGGCATGATTTTCCATTGGCACACGTGGGAATTTGGGTTTGGCTTGTCGTAACCCTAATTTGAAAAATATACCCCGGTAATTATTTTAGAGACACATTAAAGGTTTCAGTAAATGTGTCTAGTAAATGCTTGTTGCTTTAAATGTTGTGACATCACTGTCTGCTAGGGTTTAGTGTTTTACGATTTTAACCCTAAACTAAAATCCACCATCAACATTAAGTCCCCTGCTTAGATCGGAACAGGTGCCTTGTTGCGAGGTAAGCATATGACGGTGACATACAAGGACGGAATCGAGGTGTAAATTATTGCAAAGATGGTCAGGAGAATCCGACTAACCTTTTTGAGTGGTGAGGAGAGTTTTGGCTTCTGGTGTTGGAGGCTCTACGTAAGTTGTAGTTGGAATGCATACCGTAGAGTGGTGAGATGAAAGTTACCGGCTTGGTCTGGTCGTACATCTCCAAGGCAAAGGGGCGAGGTCTTGGAAGGCAAAACAAGTGGATGATAGGGTTGCGTCAGTGGAACATCTGGCTTGGCCTGGCGCGGCCATGGCAGGGAACGGCTCGGTGGGGTGAGGTGTGCACAGATAGATAGGCGTGGTGGGGCCGCGGAAATGGAGCGGTCGGCTTTTCCTGGTGCGTCCATGGCAGGGGCGCGACTCGGTTGGGTGAGGCGCGCACAGATGGCCAGTAACGGTGAGGATGAGACATGGCACAGACTGCTTGGTGATTTATCTTCAAGGGCTTGGTTGCCTCTTTCCTTATTTGACTCGACCAGGAAGTTCTTTTTCTCTTCAACCTAAAACATTACGCCCATAAAAGAGGAAAAGCATTACACTTTATGCTTTGGTTATGTTGCCGATTTTTCTTCCGAAGCTTGGCGTTGGCGGTGGGAAAGGATCACACGATCTAATGGTCCTCGAGCACGTTCTTCCACGCTTTCTTACCAACCATAATTATTTCTCACAGCCAGGCATGAGGTTTAATTAGGATCGGATATCATGCCTTAACTCACGGCCGGTATAAAAACTTTCCCTTTTGAGGTTGCATCACCTTCACTAGTCCAAAAGGGGTTATAAATGACGAATAAAGTCTGTTATAAAACATGATTTATCACGGTTATCATTTGTTATTCGAACCGTTATTTATTTGGTGTGACTTTTTATAAATGACAAGTAGAATACGTTATTAAGTATGACGAATGAAAAAGGTGACTTTAAATCACGAGCGAAATATGTTGATTTAGAACCACGGTTTTTGTATGTTAAATATAATAACGGATGATATCTGTAATAATAGAGTCGCTTAGTATCACGGTTATTGGTTGTTAAATACAATAACGGGCATTTTCTAATTAAGACGAGAATGTTGCGTCATATTTATGCTACTAATTCAGATTTTGTGAATCTGAAATTCATTCAGATTTAGATTTGATCTAAAATTGTTTTGGTTACTAAATCTGGACATAAACAAAATTCTGATTTCAACTGAATATAAAAAACGAAAAATGTTTGAAATTAGATTTATATTACCTAACCAAAATGGCATTCTAGAATTAAATCTATGAATACAAATCGCAAGATATATTCCAGCTAAAATTGAATTCAAACACTAATTTGGACGCCCTCCTACAGGAGTTACACAAGCTTTTGGCCACTTAATCATCTCACCTCTTGAAAAAATTTCATGTACTTAATCTCTATTGCATATACATCACACTTGCATCTATAATATCTTGAATCACGCAATCATAATCTCCATATTACTGTGTGGTTGTCACATAATGCCATGAGAGTAATATGTATGCAAGTTCAACTGATAAGGTTCTCCAGTTCTATTTCTCTGTCTTTCCGCATCCAATTGTGATTTTAAAGCTTCTTTTTTCTGCCTGTCTTCCTGCACCTTGTTCTTATCTTCCAGCAACTTGGCATGCATTGCTTATGAACAAAGAATTCTACCAAGTCTTTCGCCATTATCATCACTTATGTTTCATAGTGCGTGACTGCGTGACTTCCTAATAGATGTCCCTCCCATGTTTTCCCAATATAATATGGAAGAGAAAAAACAAGGAAAGGTATACCATAAGATAAAGCACAACACACACGATACACAAGATCTAAGTTAATATAAATGTGCAGAAACAACAGTTTAAAGAGTAGAATTTCATATTTCAGAAAATTTATTTATCACTTGACAACACCAGGTCGTAATCCCTTAAGAATGGACACCCGTGAGACACCCACAAGTTGCAGGATGCTATTTAATCGAATTTTCTATACTGATAACTTCCAGAAGCAGATTATTATAGGTATAGGCAACCAAAACAACAAGCAACTGATCAGAAGATATTATTTACAATAAGAAAGATGAGTAGCAATACCTACTAAGCGACGGGTAAAAGCACTACCATCACCTTTTCAAAGAGAAAAATCATCTTAACATGACGTCCAATGTTCATTACTGGAATTAAAGTTGTGGCAAACCAGTAAAAGAGAATTGTGAAAGTTCATACCTTGTCCGCAAATTCCTCAATATTTGACTTCTGATTCTCAGTAGGTGTTTGACTTCTGATTTCCCATTGCTGGTGTTGGATATCACCACACTTGGTGTCAGATATATATAGGGTACTACTAACCATTATCAATTTGAACTCAACAGTAAAGCGTGATGACAAACTTTGTTTCCGTTTAAAGGATGATAGAAAATAAATTTCTTGCATTGGATAATATAACCTACTCACAAATCCATGTATCAAGTGTGGCATATCTCACATGTAGAACATTTTTATAAATATTAGATGGATAACAATTGTTTAACAATAATAGTGGCACTCATGTTGAACAACGGACAAGATGTCAGACAAAGTGAGTTAGGACTTGCCGAAAAATGAACACGCTAGCATGCAAACAACATTAACCTTGTGTGTGTGATACGTTGGAGACAACATCCAAAAATGAGTTCAAGTAGTGTTGGAAACAGAGTGTCGACAAGGAAAATATATTGAAGGACTTACCTTGTTCCGTATGATACTGTAGTACATATACTTGAGGAATCAATACCTAAGGACTTACCTTATTCCGTAGGTTTCTTCTTTCTTTTTTTATTTTGAGTTCGACACTAGGAGTAGTATATACATTACATATCATACCTCAAATTTCAAAAGTCCTTCAAGAACATCTAACAGCAAAAGAAAACTATTCTCATTCATGTTCAAATTAATACAAGGAGACAAATTCAATGTCATAAAAGAATTCAAGCTTGAATTGCATGCTTTATAAGAATGTATTGTAACATTCATACTCATAGAGCAGGAACCTGAATTTTTTGGTAATCTAAGTCAACAATAAAACCACTATTCTTGATCTACTTTAATGAATAAAGAATTCCCCCACAAACATATCATACTCTACTGATACTAGCACATACAATAGTGAACATACAAAGTTGAACATTAAATTTGATTATTATGACAAGTCATCACATTTATTGGCAGAACGAGTGAACGATTATGTCGTTACAGGATACACTCCTACCCATGTTTCACCACAAACTTTTAGGACAAATTTCTTGGAAC
This sequence comes from Papaver bracteatum, assembly GCA_023529315.1. NCBI lineage: Eukaryota > Viridiplantae > Streptophyta > Magnoliopsida > Ranunculales > Papaveraceae > Papaver > Papaver bracteatum. Next base: position 54,582 of record JAJJWX010003815.1, on the reverse strand, counting down.
ACTTTAAATTTTTACGGAAATAAACAAGTTTTTATGTAAGCAAATCAAAAACATGATTCACCAATATAATATATATATCCCAAAAGCAACTCAGACATAGCTCAAAATAAATTAAACATTCAAAACAACCGGCATTGAAAAAGCAATAATATGAAAAGTATATACCAGCAACACGTTCCATACATCCTCTTTCAAGATCTTTGGATTTTGCTTCCAATCCAACTATGACACCGGAGAATATACCCGGAAAAGTTCGCCAGCACCATTAGCATATTGCGCTGCATCAGGACGCCTAAGTCTTCCAATTACACCCATCAGTTTGAGTAATGTGAGCATTTTCTGCAGTTTCAACGAAGACATTCGTAGGTCTACTATTGGAGATTGCAAGTATTTCCATCTGCAATACAACAAAAGACATGACGAATAAGAAACCCCTGACAAGCCAAAAATTTACAGCACAACAACTATGTACCACTCAATGGACATATGACAGTGATATCACCACCAGTTCATAACAAAATATAAGAAACCTATCACCAGTTCTGAGAACCAACAAACTCAATCCAACAAACCTATCACCAGTTCAACAAAAAAAAAAAAAAAAACTAACAAGAAATCAAAATCTTCAAAATAAAATGAAAATAGAAGAAACATCTTTATAAGGAATAGGTAAGCCAAAAAATTACCAAAGCACACCAACTATGAACAACAAAAGCAAAAAAGAACTGGTTTTATATCCTGGTTTCTTCATACAACTGATTTTTTTTCAACATCCAACTATTCTATAAACCAATTAGTTTGAATCTATTGACAAATATAAAAACCAAATATCCATTTTTCAAACAACAAACCCTTATAAATAAACCCTAAATAAGAAATCTAAAACGAATTAAAGGTTTCATGAACTCACCTTCGCAATAAACAATCTCTAGCAGCAAGAGAAGATGCGAGTAGCTGTGAATAGAATAGATAGGAGAGGAAGAACCCGAGACAGATGCAGGAAGAACCCCTCCTCAGCAGAGAGAATAAAAACCATTCTTGATGTTGTTGGAGGCCTTTGTTATAGTGTAGATCGAAGAGAAATTGGAAGTTAAGAGATTCGAAAACATTCGAAAACTTTAAGAGATTTGGAGCGAAAAGTGAGAGGGAACAAAAAGATTTGGTGAAAATTCGGAAATGGTAGATAGAAAACGAGGGGGGATTTTGGAGCTCGATTTTAAGTTAAGTTTTCAACCTAATTTGAGACTTTGGTTAAATTTTAGCCTTAAATCAAGCCATAGTCATCGGTGGCTAACCATTTTCAGGTTTAATATAAACATGGCACTGTAAGTGGCTAGTTATTTTTGGGCATCCAATAGAAAATTAGTGATGGGTGTATAAAAACTAAAATATTTGTCGGATTTATTCTGTTATTTAATGATTCATCGTTAAGTCACACACCTACTGAATTATCACGTTTGAGAATAACGGTTTTTTTTTGTGTTAAATGATAGGTCCCACTATTTTCATGTTAAATAACGGAATTTGTTTGTAATATTTTATTCACGTAATTAATCTGTCATTTAAAAACGTGATTAATAGCCCTTTATGGACTAGTGTTGATTACATAAAAGATGATCTTGAACTCTGCATTCGCGTAGTTTGTCTTCGTCCATCCTCTTTACAGGTATCGCCTCGGTTTTTTTTTTTTTAATGTTATCTTCCTTATGTATATAAATAGGATGGAACTTGACCACTTTCCTTGTTATTTGCAGTGTATGATGGGGGACTCCAGGGATAGCCATGTCTTTAATTCTTCGGAGAAGGACTTCAGAATTAGAGGAAACCAATCTTCTTCTCATGAGGAGGCATTAGCCAGAATTGAATCTCTGTTCCATGAAGCTGGTGAAATAATCAAGGACCTCCCTTACATCTTTCTCCATGAAGTGAAGGCGCGTGTTTGGACTTTCTTGGGTTCGGTGAACATGGAGGAGGGGTGAGAAAATGAGGAATAACGTTGGCGTGTCGAGAAGTTCCAGTGCAGAAAAACCTTTCCTCGTTACAGTTATAGGGAGGATCGAACTATTTCTAGGTCGAAGCAACGAAAAATCAAGCATGTGAAGCTTTCGGAGAAAAGTGCCATGGTTCTCGGTTTCAATGCGGATGAATCAAAAAATCTTCTTCGAAGGGTCAATGAGAAAACCTTCGAGGGAGCGTATGACGGAAAGAAAATAGTCTTTGGAGTTGACGCCATAGGTGTCCTTGGTGATACTGGATGAGTCATGGCGGCGTATGCCAACCCGGTCGTTCAAGCGAACACTGTTGCTGTTGTGGTTGCTTCGGGATGGGATGTTGAGGTTGCTGCTACTAATACCGTTGAATGGAATCTTTGTTTCCCGAGGGATTGTTGGGGGAAGTGCTTGAAGATAGCCTTGACCAAGGAGACTCGTGTTCCATCCTTCAAGGGCTAGTTCCTCCCTTTTTGTTATTCTTGTTCGATGCTTAGTTCTCCCGATATTTTTCGTAAACTTATCTTTACCCTCTTCTTCATCCGTCAACATTTTGCTTTATATATATAATTTTTTGAATAACTGAGTGAAGTATTTCTGCCTGTGGTATGACGGCTTTGCAATGGTTTTCTTGGTTAATTTGATGTATTTCTCTGATATTTGGAGAATTTGTTTGGAAAAAAAATCCATTTATGCTCTTTTTTTTTTACGGAAAGGGAAACTCCAGGGAAGAATACAAACGGTGTATTCATCCTGGGAGAATACAACTACTAAGAGGAATTGTTAAAGGGAATACTAAAGGGAGAGTGACTGGAAAAGTACAACATTTTAGGGAATAGAGGCCTTGAGCCATCGCGAGTGAACTATCACGCCTTCAGGTGTGTCTGTGTTGATGAGCTTGCAATATCCTCCTAAAAGGGTGTCTGCCACCAAATACGGCTCCTCTTCTCTTTCATTAGGCGAATCAATTTGAATAACCATTTTTACCGTCATCTTCCCAACTTGAAATGAATTTACCTTAACCACTATATCTCCGATTGAAAACGGGTTCTGGAGTTGTGCAACCATTTGAGTCTTGGCTTCATTGGTTTCGATGGAAGTTTCCAAGCCTTTTTCAAAGTGTTCAAATGGCACAACACCCCATTCACATTTCTTGACAGCGTCAGTGCCAGTATTCGCGCCGAGTCCCCATGACGGAATAAGGGAAGGAATGACTGGTTGTAAAGATGGTCGTTCGGCCAACAGGTCTTCTCCAGATGTATGGGTTTCATTGACGACTCATCGATGCAATAACCAGTGGGATGATGTTTTGGAAATTCCTTCAGGCGTGGACGTCATCAAAGGGTGATCATATAATTTCGCTTTGTTGTCGAGTACCCATAAGTGCCCCAATATCATGTCGTGACCCAGTTCTTTGACAATGTGGAATTTACTACGCGTTATAGCGTCTCCCATCTTGATCTCGAGGTTGATGTATCCATGCGCGTTCAAAGATTCTCCTCTCGGGTTCTTAATCACAGACGGGGAATGGGTAGCGTCTTGTTTTGTAAATCCCGCAGCCTTTAGTGTCTTGAAAGTAATGATGTTGAGGTCATAGGCCGCGTCGATGAGCGTATTGTCAAATTTGATACCTCTTAAACGGGACGTGGTCAGCATTCTTCAGTTCTTCCTTTTGATTCCGCCCGTTTGGAAAGCTTGGGCCCCTGGTGTGGTTTCCGGGGAGAAAAAAAGTCGTTTTCCGGATACAACGCGATTGAGAGCTGCGAAAATATCTTGGCGCTGCACCTTGGAAAGATAGAGAATTTCGCATACATGCTGCATCATGGATTGTATGGTCTCGTGCACGGAGTCCCCAGAGAAACCACAGTTTCTTATTGGTAGTGGTTCTCGATGTACTCCCTCTTCTCCTAGTTGGAGCTCTCCTGCTTCTATATTTTATTTGAAGATATGTTTTAGTCTGTTGCAATCACTGGTTGGGTGGTGAACAAATCCGTGATAGTGACAGTACTTTGGGTTTTCCATCTCGGCCTCAGTCGGTGGGCATCTGGGAGGTGGAAGTCTGATAACATAGTCTTGAATCCATGCTTCTATGATATCAATCACCTCCTCGATGGGAAACGGGAAATCTTGGGCACTACCTTAAGTTTCGTGTCGACGCATGGGAGCTTTAGGGGCGGGGTTGTTCGTTGTGCCGGTGTTTCACGTTAAAGCTGATGATCTACGGCCGGGCCCTTCCTTTTCCCTCTCTCATTTACTATGTTTACAAAGGAGGGGCCATCGTTAAATTTTTTGTTGGTGCGACGTCTGTTCACGCGAGTTTCGCGCATGTTTTCGGCTCGAGTCGGTCTAGCCCTATCCAGTAATGCTGGTGCTGTCGTTGCAGAACGTATGGCGGCTTTATGGAGTTCTGAGAATTTCTGGAAACGCGAGTTTTCTAGAAAGGCGCGGTAAATATGAACCATACCGTTGATGTACGCGTTCACCAGCTGTTACTCGGTCACGTTTGGGTCATGACAGTCCAGTGCTAAAACCCTAAATCTTTTGACAAAATCATTCGGGTGTTCGTTATCCCACTAGTACATCCTTCCGAGGTCTGAGAGAGTAACTTGTTCAGACACTAAAAAGTACTTCCTGTAAAACGCGGTAACCATGCTACTCCAGTTGGGAATACTGTTCGGCGGGAGGTTGTTGTACCATGTATATGCTCTTCCGATAAGTGATTTTGAGAACTCCCTTAGACGAAGAACATGATTATATTCATGTTCACCTATGGATTCCAAGAAACGGGAGATATGCTCATGTGTATTTCCGGTGCCATCATACAGGGTGAATTGAGGAGAGTAGTATCCCCTTGGAAGATGGATTCTTTGTATCTCGGATGGGTAGGGGGGTTGGTGTTGATGCATGTCCATTTCATCATTCTTGACTCGGTTGCGGAGAAGTTGCTCCAAATCTTCTCGTGTGACGAAGTTGTATGGTTGATTTCTTTCCGATGGGGTTCTAGCCTGAATGTCCTCGTCTTCGGAGGCGTGTTCTGCCAAGGTGCTAGCGCTGGGGGTGTTGGAGACGTTTCTAAACGGCTCTGACGGGCGTGACTCATGTGGTAGCCGCTCTGTCAGGGCCTTGAGAAAGACGAGTACTTCTTTTTGTGTCGAAACCATATATGTTTGAGCTCTGGCGAGCATTTCCTGTTGTTCCATCAAATTAGCGATGGTGACATAAGGAAGGCTTCCTATGGTCCCTCCGGTCTCTCATCCCATTGGTGGGGTAGTTGGAACCTTAGTTGTGGTCGGGGGTGCCATGCTAGATAAGGCATTAGGAGATGCAGTGGCATCTCTGGCTCTGGTGACTGGTGGCGTAGCGCCCGAAGAGGTGTTCTCGTTGTCGGGATTAGAGGGTTGTGCAGAGACATTAGAGGCGGAGGCGGCTCTGGCCCTTGTGATTGGAGGCGTTACGCGCGAGGGAGTGCATTCGGAGTTATCGCAGTCAGTAGGTGATGTAACGACGTTATTGGGAGAGACATTAACATCGGGTCCGTGCTCCATGCTGGTATTCTTTGCAGTCGCTGTAAACCTGAGTTCCACCATATTGGGAGTGACGTTCGGAAAATGAAATCAGGAGTTGGAGTTGATATTGTAGCCGATAGATCAATCCTCTCGTTGTGGTCGCCAATTGTTTATAGATGAAAATAGTTTCTGCTGATTTTGGTAATTGCAGGTGTGAAAGTGAGAAACAATTTAAACCCTAAACAATATACTGCAAGGGAGTACTTTTAGATTCGAGAGATCAATCTATACAAGTCCGACCTACACCAAGAAATGGCCGTTCCATACTTTCTTCGGTCACAAAGTGGAGGAGAAGGGTTGGTTTAGGGAGGGAAGCGAAGAGAGCGTTGAGGCCAGAATAATTCTGGAAGAGCAGTGCTTGACTTGTATCAGAAGGTGAGAGCTTTGAGAAATCTAACAAGAATTTCCTTTCTGAGTGTGGTATTTTCCCTGACCAGGAATTCGTTTCTCTGGTGAAAATAGGTAAGCCTACTTATACAAGTCCAAAAAGAAACGTACTCTGGCCTCTTAAGAAAAGAAAACAGATGAGTTAAATGGGAAGAGGTGGTAACGCCTGATATTGATGGGATTTGATGGAATTGATATCCCATAATGAAGGAGCGTTTCACCATTGCTTCTTGCATTTACTAGCCGCCTTATTTTTATGACACTATCTTGAAACGGGCATTTGTGTATGCCGCATGCTATAGATCACCAAACCAAAACCCTAATGAGTGTCCCCCAGTTTGTGTTGATGTCTCGAATGTTTTTGGAAAATATAGAGAATGCTTTCGTGGATTGGAAAGTCAAGCTAGGGAGACTTGCTAGCCTGGTGACCTTCGACGGTCGAGATTTTGCATCTTGAGATGAGGGGCAACTGTTAATAATTGCGCGCCTTTGTTTTTGGTAGTAGCGTAGTGGTAGCGCGACTAGGTTGGCATGCCGTTGGCATTGCATAGTTAGGCGTGGCCAAACTTAGGTTTTCGGGCCAAAGGGTACCATGTGTCGTATGGTAACCTTGAATGGCTAGGATTTTCTCCTGGGATTGAAGGGAAACCGTTGATTGTTGCACGCCTTCATTTTGGTACCCGCGTAGTGAGGGCCAACAGGGTGGGGCGGCTAGGGTATGTTTAGGCTTGGCGTGTGGGGCCAAGGGTTCTCCTTGGACGTGGCTAGCTTTGGCTAGGTGCGATTTTGGCTTGGCCTGTGGGTCCGAGGGTTTTCCATGGGCGTATGGCGTGGCCAGGGCCAAGGAAAGGGCGCTTGGCTTGGCATGACGTGACTAGCATAGCTAGGGCCAAGGAAGAGTGCGTTTGGCATGGCGCGGCTAGCTTGGCTAGGTTTGGTTTGGCTTGGCATATGGGGCCAAGGGTTTTCCATGGACGTATGGCATGGCTAGGGCCAAAGTAAGGGCGTTTTGGCTTGGCATGATGTGACTAGCATACCTAGGACCAAGGCAGAGTGCGTTTGGCATGGCGCGACTAGTTTGGATAGGTTTGGTTTGGCTTGGCATATGGAGCCAAGGGTTTTCCATGGACGTACGGCATGGATAGGGACAAGGTAAGGGCATTTTGGACTGGCATGGCGTGACTAGCATAGTTATGGCCAAGGCAGAGTGTGTTTGGCATGGCGCGGATAGCTTGGCTAGGTTTGGTTTGGCTTGGAATGTGGGTCCAAGGGTTTTCCATGGACGTATGGCGTGGATAGCTTTGGCTAGGTGCGTGACCAAGCTAGGGTTTTGGGCCAAAGGTCGTGAGGTGACCTTAGACGGCCATGATTTGTTCCTGGGATTGAAGGGCCACCGTTGATTGTCGTACGCCTTCGTTCTGGTAGCCACGTAGGGAGGTCCAATAGGGTGGCGCGGCTAGAGGGGCCATGGCGAGATGTGTTTGGCATGGCACGGCTAGCTTGGCTAGGTGCGTGACCAAGCTAGGGTTTTGGGACAAAGGTCGTGAGGTGACCTTAGACGACCAGGATTTTCTCCTGGGATTGAAGGGCAACTGTTTATTATTGTACGCCTTCGTTTTGGTAGCCGCGTAGCGAAGGCCAACAGGGTGGAGCGGCTAGAGGGGCCATAGAGAGATGTGTTTAACATGTCGCGGTCGGTGTGGCTGACATGATTTTCCATTGGCACAGTGGTGCGGCTACCATGGTTGGCATGCTTTGGCACGGTCGGTGTGGCTGGAATGATTTTCCATTGGCACAGATGTTCGGCTAGCATGGTTGGCATTCCTTGGCGCGGTCGGTGTGGCTGGCATGATTTTCCATTGGCACAAAGGTGCGGCTAGCATGGTTGGCATGCCTTGGCGCGGTAGGTGTGGCTGGCATGATTTTCCATTGGCACGGAGGTGCGGCTAGTGTTGCGGTGCTGCAAGTGACGCATAAAGATGACGTGTTACAGAGTTGCAGGCCAAGTCAGTGTTCAGCCGTAATGGCGTTTTGCGAAGCCATAATAGCGGTATACTGTATAGACTGTCAAGTATCAAGAATGGCATAAACCTACAGGGCCAATGAAGCACAAGAGTGGCGCTACATTGTTAATACATTTTCCTAAGGAATGACGCTTATTGGCCGACACAATAAGGCTTCATTGAGGAAATGCAAGACATTGCCAAAGTTGACAGATGCAACATGCGATGTTGGCATCGATGCATATCCATGGAATTGAGTTGGCCCAAACTCAAGGATGATGCAAGAAGAGTGTAATAGACTAAGAGTTAGTCTATGCATTGGTTCAAGGCGGGGCCAAAGTCCTGAACAAAGTGCAAACAAGTTGGTAATGCAAGAGTTGCATTGCTATTGTCGAGCTAATTGGCGAAGTGAAGCATATATGACGCACAAGTAACTAGAGTGAGCTTAAGGAGTTGGCCTTAACAAGTAAAGCAAAAATAGTGTCCGTGCATCAGTTTAAAGTAATAAAAATGCAGGGCCAAGAGATCTAAACGATGGAGCAAGGCAGAATCCAGTATGGCGCAACAAGTGGTGCAATACGGCTCAAGTGACGATTATGAGTTGGTTACGAGCTTCACAAGCATGCCAATGATGTGCGACAAAGTAGAACGGTTATAAAAGAAGTTATAACCATGTGGGAGTGTTTCTAACCACCAAGAACAGATGTGGCATCTGTTGGCTTGACAACACAAAAGGTGGCGGTTGAAAAGTAAGCTGGCGGTTATAGAAACTACCTGATGGGACACATGGCTGTTCCATGCGTGTGCAAGTGTTGTGCACGGTTTTGGCCATTGTAACCACTGTATAAATAGTCCTAAGGAGTAGTAAAATCAGTCGGCTACATAGGAGAGAGTTAGTCTCATGTTTGGGAGAGTTAGGCATTCACCAAGAGGGTGAATGGCCTGTTTTTGGTCCATGTGATGGACGAGTTTTTTAATCTTCCTTTGATACAATAAAATGGGTTAATTGTGTCATGTCTTTGTGTTCATTATGTTGCTGGTTTGTGTGAGAATTGTTGATGTGCATGGAAGAACCTCTTATGCTTATGGGGGCATGAAGAGTTAAAGAGAAAGAAGAAAAGACTTCCGTTGCGTAATGCCTTATGAATGAAGGCAGATGCATACTTTGATGCAAGTGTGCAAGGCTGAGTACTTGTGGGTGAAGTTGATTCACTGAACCACATAGTATTGCCGGTCATGTCCCGTGAAAATTTTAGGCGATTAAATGGGCATGTGACAGCTAGCATGGGTGGCATGCCTTGGCGCGGTTGGTGTGGCTGGCATGATTTTCCATTGGCACACGTGGGAATTAGGGTTTGGCTTGTCGTAATCCTAATTTGAAAACTATACCCCGATAATTATTTTAGAGACACATTAAAGGTTTTAGTAAATGTGCCTAGTAAATGCTTGTTGCTTTAAATGTTGTGACATCACTGTCTGCTAGGGTTTAGTGTTTTACGATTTTAACCCTATACTAAAATCCACCATCAACAGGATGATAATGAAAAATTTGAACCTAGTCGTGAATTGAGTTACGGTTTGGAATTGTGTAAAACCCAACCGTAAACTGGGTTACGGTTGGGTTCGTAGTGCCATTTTCCCAACCGTAATGGTTCTACAACTGGGTTTTGTCTCATTGATTACCAGTTACGGTTTGGAGTTCATCGCAAACCTAACCGTAAATATGGATTACAGTTGGTTTCGAGCCTTAAACCCAACCGTAACAGGAGCAGTAATTTGAAAAATCTGAATTTTTTAACGTACATTTGCTAATTTTGAGCGAAATTGAGCTCATGGGAGATAGTTTAGAGCATACCTGTTGATTTTGAATCAAAATCTAGGGTTTGAAAGAAATTTCCAATTTTTTTTTTCTTCTCTATAGTTTTTCTTCCCACAAAAACTGTCCCAGAATTCACCAAGTATATAACAAAATTCATTAATTTGATTATCTAATTAAATTAAATTAAAATTAACTAAATAAGGGTTGTTTGGTCATTATAAAATTATTTGAGATAAGGGGTTTTTGAAATTATTTATGGGTAATCCGTTTTTGTCCTATTAGGTGATGCCCCTCTAATGAAATGTGTCGCCCAAATAATAGCCTTCAAATATATATTCCAAACACAGTATAATCCACCAAACAATGTTCGATGGTGCATCCATACTCTTTCTGCAGCACAACATTTTGTAAATATTTTAGGAACCTATATGAAGCAGTGTTCTTCTATCGTTTGTTTGTTGTTTTCTTTTTGGTTTGGAAATAGTTTAATTTAGCAGACATTGGAGATGATTGGGAAGCTCAAATTCTCTTTTCCCTCTTTCTCTCTAAAAACTGATGATTTGCAGAAAATTCCCCCGATCGGTAACTCAATCATCAAAGAAACGTGATTTTTTCTTAAATTTGATTTCGAAATCTACAACTACTGAACATCTTAATCAAACCCACACTCAAATCATTCGCAATGGTTTCAGTAACGACCTTGTAACAATAACAAAACTAACTCAAAAACTCTCAGATTTTGGTTTAATGAATCAGGCTTACAATCTCTTCTCTTCATTCCCCAAACCTGACATCTTCCTCTTCAATGTAATTATTCGCAGTTTCTCTCACAACAATCTGTTGGAATATTTTCAACAGCGCTACGAAGGGGGGTCCTGGGGGGATACACAACAAACTGGGTATCATTGTTACCTAGTCTAGAATCTGAAGAGACTAATGAGAATGATGGTCATTCTATTCCTACTCAAGACATAGAGGATATTTCTGAACCCATAGAAGATATCGAACCTAGAAGGAGTAAGAGAGCAAGAAAAGAGACAAGCTTTGGTCCAGACTTTATAACATATCTTGTAGAAGGTGATAAGAATACAATTCTTAATATTACCAAATATGTTAAGCATGTTGATGATGACCCTAAAACTTATGCTGAGGCTATTAGTTCCAAATATGCTAGTTTTTGGAAAGAGGCTATCAATGATGAAAAAGATTCCCATCTTACTAATGTTACTTGGATATATTGCGATTTACCTCCAGGCGTAAAGCCTATTGGAAGTAAATGGGTATTCAAAAGAAAAGTAAATGCCGATGGTACAAAAGGTAAGTTTAAAGCAAGATTGGTTGCTAAGGGTTATAGGCAAAGACATGGAATTGATTACTTTGATACATATGCTCCTGTTGCTCGCATCTCATCTATTCGTTGTTTAATTGCACTTGCTTCTATTCACAAGTTAATTATTCATCAAATGGATGTCAAAACTTCCTTCCTAAATGGAGATTTGGAAGAAGAGATATATATGGAACAACCTGAAGGTTTCATATTGCCAGGCCAAGAAAAGAAGGTTTGCAAGTTGGTTAAATATCTTTATGGCTTGAAGCAAGCTCCCATGCAATGGCATGAGAAGTTTGACGAAGTGATTTTGTCATATGGTTTTGTGGTGAATGATGCAGATAAATGTATCTATAGTAAGCATGATAGTTCTGGATGTGTGATTCTCTGTTTATATGTTGATGATATGCTTATTTTTGGATCGACATATCTATGGTGGAAGAAACAAAGAAGTTTCTTGGCTCTAACTTTGATATGAAGGATTTAGGAGAGGCTGATGTAATCTTGGGAATTAAGATCCTAAGAAAGGGAAATGAGTTGGCTTTAACCCAATCTCATTATATTGAGAAATTTCTCAAAAGGTATGATCACTTTGATGACGATCCAAAGACCTACTCCTTTAGACCATACTATCAAGTTAAAGAAGAACACCGGTCGTACTCATGCACAACTTGAGTATTCCAGTGTCATTGGGAGTCTTATGTATGCTATGCATTGCACAAGACCGGACATAGCCCATGCGGTGGGGGTGTTATGTCGTTTTTCAAGTAATCCTGGTTCTGAACACTGGAAAGCGGTTTCCAGAGTTATGGCTTACTTGAAAGGAACAATTGATGTTGGTTTGCATTACCAAGGCTATCCCGCTGTATTGGAAGGTTACAACGATGCTAACTAGAACAATGTAGAATCCAAGTCCAAGTCGACATCTGGATGGATTTTTACTTTAGGGGGTGCTGCTGTGTCTTGGAGTTCCAAGAAATGGACTTGTATATCTGATTCAACAATGTTGTCAGAATTGATAGCTTTAACGAATGCATGTAAAGAGGCAGAATGGCTTAGGGACCTTCTTATGGAAATTCCACTTTGGAAGAAGCCATCTCCAGGAGTTTTGATTAATTGTGATAATCAAGCTACAATCTATAATGTCTCTAATAAGACTTATAATGGAAAGTGTAGACATGCGAGTCTCAGACACCAATTGGTTAGGCAACTACTCAAGAGGGGAGTGGTTACGGTTAACTTTATTGAATCAAAAAGGAATTTGCGAGACCCATTCACAAAGAGTCTACCATATTCATTGCTTCAATAAAATGTAATGAAATGGGACTAAGGTCTGTGAAGGAAGGTTGATCTCCCATAGCAGAAACCCAACCTATGTTTTGAAAAAGATAAACAAGGTTCAATGTGGTACCAACAAGTTATGGTCAGAGATTATGGAGCACTAGCATAAAACTTCCCATTTCAAGTTAGTGCTGGTTTTCTCAAGAAAATAGGATGGATGTAAATCCTTAATGAGTCTCGTGATTAGTAAAAGGTGTCTCTGAAACACCTTCGAGACTTACCTATATGAGTATGGAAATGTGGGTCGTTTCCTAAGAGAAGAAGACCGTTCTCTAAAGAAGACTCATGAATAAGGATATAAGCACAAGGCCTTTATAGTGCTTGGCTACTGAGAACACATGTCTTATGGAATCAATATGTGTGGAGACTCCGGCTTTGTCATAAGGGATTCTTGGTTCAAGACTAGTTTCACCATAGAATATCGATAAAGCTTTGAGTTTCTTACACTAACTCAAGGTTCAAACCCGGAAAGGTACCTATCATTTATGTATTGGTTTCAACGATGATGCTAGTCTCAATTGTGCTAGAACTACGTTGGCTTGATCCCACTCGGGTACGTGGCGATCACTTCGGTGATGCTTACCACTCCGGTTTTAAAAGTTTTTAACTTTGTTTTATGGTTTTGAAAATAAGGGGAGAATGTTGGAATATTTTCAACCGCGCTACGAAGGGGGGTCCTGGGGGGCGTAGCCCCCCAGGCTGTGGTCGTGGGGGTCCAGGGGAGATCGCCCCTGGTGGGGGTCTAGGGGGCAACGCCCCCGGAAGAATTTTTTGATACGCAATTGTTTGGACAAAAATCGTTTCAAAAAATTCAAATCCAACAGACAATTAATGTCTGTTGATGAAGAGACCTGACGTTTCGCATTGAAGAGAAACTTGTCCATTTCAACAGACGTAAAAAAACCCTATAAATAGCATCTCCCGAGTCGTTTTCTATTATCAAAAAAAACTATCTTCTTTCTTCTTTCTTACAAAAGCATCATCAGAAACTTATTTACATGTGTTCTTGATTGGGTCAAGGGGTGCAAACCTTGAATCCAATTTTCAAGTTGTAGGGCTTTCATCAGATCCTGAAGGCGATTTCACATACCGTTGCAATCGCCAATTCGTTGGGAGGGTAGAAATATTTGTCTAAAAGAAATCACCAGAGCCTTGAAAGTTTTGAGTACAACCACAAAAGATTTCTGTCATTCATCTCCATTGCAGCCCGGTAATTTTTTCCAACACAATCATCACTCTTCTTCTTTCTCTCTTTACTATCAACTTCGCAAGAAAACCTCTCTGAAGCCGGATAATTTTACTTACGCGCTTCTAATATCGTCTTCGTCTTATTTGGAATCTCCTGAAATTGGTTACTGGATTCGCTGCCACTCTATAGTTGATGGGTTTCAATCAGATCCTTTTGTGTGTTCTTCTGTTGCTGACTTTTATCTCAAATTTAATCAAGTTCAGAATGCACGAAAAGCATTCGATAAAATTACTAACCCAGATACGGTTTCTTGGAACACATTGATATCTGGGTTAGTTAGGAATTGTTGCTTTAGTGAATCAATTAAGGTTTTTGAGGGTATGCTTTTGAGTGGTACCCGTTTCGAGTCTACTACTTTAGCTGCTGTACTTCCTGCAGCAGCTGAATTGCAAGACATGAGAACAGGGAAGTATGTACACTGTCTTGCGATTAAGACGGGGTTTTTCACCCACGTTTACGTTCTAACTGGTCTAGTTTCGTTGTATTCTAGATGTGGGGACATTACAACTTCTAAGTTCGTGTTTGAACAGATTAACGAACCAGATTTGGTTTCTTGGAATGCTATCATTTCTGGGTACTCTTGTAATGGCGAGGCTGGGTTTTCAGTGAAGTTATTCAAGGATTTCATTGGTTCTGGATTTAAAGCTGATTCTGGCACCATTGTGGGTGTGTTACCTGTATTCTCTCCGTTCGGGCATCTTTGTTTATGTAAATCCGTTCATGGATTGTCTATCAAGTTTGGAGTCAATTTAAATTCTTCAGTTTCTACTGCTTTAATCACTGTGTATAGTAGACTAAATGAGATTGGATCTGCGAGGAAAATTTTCGACGAAGCTCCAAATAAAAGCTTGGCAACTTGGAACTCAATGATATCTGGGTACACTCAAAATGGTTTCACAGACTCTGCCATCAACCTTTTCAAACATATGCAGATATTGGAAATTTGGCCAAATCCAGTAACACTGACCAGTATTCTCTCTGCTTGTGCTCAACTTGGAGCTATTACTCTTGGAAAATGGATCCATGAGTTAGTAATCAAAGAGGAGTTTCAGTCCAATGCGTATGTTTCGACCGCTCTAATTGATATGTATGCAAAATGTGGGAGTATCGACGAGGCTAATAGCTTATTTGAAAACATGAAGGAAAAGAATGTGGTTTCTTGGAATGCCATGATTTCTGGTTATGGCCTCCATGGAAAAGGGGATAAAGCATTGAACCTTTTTACAGAGATGCTAAATACTGGCATTTCTCCTACTGGAGTGACATTCCTTTCACTTTTGTATTCGTGCTGCCATTCTGGTTTGATAAGCGAAGGAGATAGAATATTCAGAATAATGAAAACAGATCACAGTATTGAGCCGGGACAAGAGCATTATGCTTGTATGGTAGACCTCCATGGAAGAGCTGGGAAGCTAGAACAGGCCCTAGAATTTATAAAGCAAATGCCTGTTGAACCAGGTCCAGGTGTTTGGGGTGCATTATTAGGTGCTTGTATGACTCATAATAATAAAAACCTGGCTAAAGTTGCTTCTGATGAACTGTTTGAATTGGATCCAGGAAATATAGGGCATCTTGTTCTTCTCTCCAATATATACTCGACTGATCAAAGCTACCAAGAAGCTGCAAAAGTACGAGAGATTGCAAGAAGAAAAAACTTAAAAAAGATACCAGGTTGCACATTAATAGAGGTTGGTGGGACGGTACATGTTTTTACGTCAGGGGACAGATCTCATACGCATTTGCAAGAAATATATGCAAAATTAGAGGAGTTATGCTCGAAAATGAGAGAACTTGGATTTCAGACAGAGACAGATATGGCATTACATGATGTTGAAGAGGAAGAGAAAGGAAATATAGTGAAGGCTCATAGTGAGAAGTTGGCTATTGCATTTGGACTAATTAGCTCTGAACCAGGGACAGAAATTAGGATCATTAAGAATCTTAGGGTTTGTTTAGATTGTCATAGTGCGACAAAATTCATATCGAAAATTGCAAATAGAATGATTGTAGTTAGAGATGCAAACAGATTCCATCATTTTGTAGATGGTGTTTGTTCTTGCGGGGATTACTGGTGAACCCAATTACACAGAGTGGTAATAAAGTTCTGCAACCAAGGTATATAATTCTTCCCGATGGCATCAAAAACCACATGGAAGCCGCTTCTCTCTCAAATGAGGGGTGTGCCCCGCCCCTTTGGATTTAACAGGGACAGGGGCCACTTTTGGGGCCCAAAGTAAGAAGAGATGTGAGTGCCCAGTTTCTATGTCGTTTTTCCCACGGTTTGTGAAGAATTTTTGTAATTATTTCTATCCAAATCTCGGATTTTCTGCAACGTTTACATTTTTACTTCTTTCCATTACTAAGGAGTCAACAACTAGTATCGATGAGCATGTATACCTGCAAGAAGGAAGAATTGTCTCCAAACTTAGAAAGCTTTTTAATTTAGTGTACTAGTATGTAACCCATGCTATGCATCAGGTATGGTGGGAATTGGTGTGGCTCCTAGCCATGTTACTACACAGGGAACACAATTGTAAGCCTTTGGGATTTATATCGATTGCCTAAACCAACCGGATGCATGTTTAGTGACAGTCGGACCAACACTACTGCTCCATAGACAGGGCCGTCTTAGGCTATAGGAGAAATGTGGGTATAAACAAAGCGAGAAAAAAGGTTATCGCAGCATGTAGAGAGGACAAATTAGGTGAATTCTTTAAGCTATGTGAGGCCCCGACTTCATGCCCCCTTAAGGCATCACCTTGCCATAGAAACTAAACCAGTGTAATTCAAGTATGGAAGCAGACACAAGTAGTAAAGCTAGAGAGTAGGATGCTTTAGAAGAAAAAAACTTAGTGAGCGTGCACATTCTTAACTAGCATTTAACTTAATAAGTCACTTATAGACATCAGTCTACGTAGATGAAGACATATCACCAATAGTACATAAACTCCTATCCCACAATTGTTATTCACAAAGGTTAGAACACCACTATCTTAATATTTGAAGAGGCTGTTGGAAGTGTTACTAGCTTATTTCTAAATTGCTTCACTTGTGTCACTCTATCAGGCGAGCCTACACTAGAACTAAAGAATAGATCTACTTCTTCCAAAACCTTTGAATTTTTCAACAAAAAGCTCAGAAGTTTGAGCTCCGCATCACATCCCACCATTCCTTTAATCTGGACAAACTTGAGGTGAGACAACATACACGGCAATGCCAATCTTGTTTCCCAATCATTTCCAACGGCCGTTGAATTTGACTATATCAAGGAACACAAATGACGAACGTTAATAATTAGTTTAGATGAACACAATGGAGTTGTGTTAGACTATGTTCTAAAGATATAATCAAGTGACCATATTTAAATACAAAGAGCATTCTTAAATGTTACCTCCTTTAGTTTAAGGATCAGAGTCTTTATATTCGGAGATATCGTGAGGAAGTAAGCTATCACGCGCAAGCTATCTCCAGTAAACCATGTTTTCAGTTTCAAGCGATGAAGATTACGTAAACAAGGGAGTTGACAGTTAAACAAGTCGATAGCTTTCGACAGATCCTTAAAAACAATAAAAAAAATTATGTTAAATAGCATGGAAGCGTTATCATATACATGGAAAACCGAAACTACTTGAGATCAATGGCAAATAAAACATACCTCAATGAATGCAGGTGATAAGTCGAGTCGTTCCACCTTATCAACTGCCACAAGAAGTTTCCCAATGCATTTAGCATTCACTTCTTTTTCCTCTGTGGAGAGTTGTTTGTTTTTATTCTCGTAGTTACAGGTGAAGCTGGTGAGATTAGGAGCTGATAACATTATAATTTTAGGACTCCCTCGCTCATGACAATGAGTGTATGCATACTTCTTAAGAACAAGAGCCTCAACGGTGAAATTCCCTTGATTATGAGTTTGTAAATCACAGTTATCTATGTCTAATGTTTCAAGAAGTGGACAGCTTGAGAAGAGCCGCGTAGTTAATTCTTCATTGGAAACTATAATTCCACCAAGTGACATAAACTTAAGCTGTGGTAGATTCATTGATATGGGAAGAATAATATTTACATACGTCTTGTAAGAGATTATGGTCAACTTTTTCAGTGAATGGCTGTTGAGTAGTTTACGAGGAATCTGATATGTAAATTCAGCATCTGATTTATGAAGTTCTAGTGTTACTTCCTGAACGTTCCGCCTAACAGCAGCACCGATCCATCTCGAAACACTTGTAGTCGCACCTGTATCGAAGTAGTATCCTTTCAACCTAAACCATTGAATGTCGCACTCATCCCGGAGCATGAAAACTCCATCGATAACGTCATTGAACTTTTCTACCGTGGAACCACACATATCGAAGTTGAGAAATGGTAGAGATTTCCAAATATTAATCCATCGATTCGATAAAACACAAGTCTGTACTGCATATTCTATATCAATGAATGACATGATGTAATGAATTAGGTTGTTTGGTAACATACTGATTTTATCCACTTCTTCTGCTCCAGTACCACAAGAAGCTGCTAAATTTCCAGCTTTTACCATTGCTATATTTTCCTTAGAGAATCAGTAACCAAGCCTGAAGAGATTGATTATCTATATGAAGTATTAAAAAGTGAAAACCCTAGTGTTCTTATGGAGTATCGAAAGGAATACCTGATAAGTTCTAATGAACTCCCGGGATGTTGCTTCGTTTAAATAGATGTTGGAAAAGCACTCGAAATCGACCACCAATTAACCCAAACAGTGTTATGGTATTAGTGGCCCTTCTTCTACCTACACAGAAATACAGTAGAACCTCTAAATACTCCATATAGAAATAACATCTATATAAGAATAAAAATTTATAGTCCCGACTAGATCTGTACATGATTCGGTTCGGTTAATGGCTAAGAAAAAACCGAAACCAAGGTCCTCGGTTTTTCAGTTTTGGAAACCAATGAAACCATTAAGCTTTATCGGTTCTTTTTTGACTCGGTTACGTTAAAATCCTGCCGGTTTTGGTTAACCGAAAGTTCATTCTCAAAGTTATTTTGCCGTTCATCATTTGTGAACTTGGAAAGAAATATAAAACTTGAATGAATATACAACCTCTAAACATAAATTCGTATATTAAAATTTGAACATAATGATCAAGAATACCACTACTTCCCCATACAACTCATTAAAGAATGGTACAAAAACTTGGATTAAAAATGAAACAAATCAATTATAGATTCATAATTCTTCGGTCAAAGCAAACATAATACATAATTTCAACATCACAAGACACAAATATTATACAGAAATAAAGGACAGACAGAGGGGTATATAGTTTGAGAACCCATTAGGCAGTGAGGGAAGACCAAATAAACCACAATAACCTAATCTAGTTTTAACCCCTGATGCTACTGTATTTCACAACTCAATGGTCAATAAATCATACATCCTCATTAACTTCAATCCCATGAACAAATCAACCCAAAATTAATCAAAAATTAATTTTATGAAAACCCTTTCACACTTACTGCAGGCATAATCAAAAAATCTCTTGTTTCTCAAATAATCCGTTAATCTAAAATCTCAAACAAAACCCATCAATTCCAACCTTAACAATACACAAAATAAAACAACAACAATTGTTATCCACAAAACTCAAAATCTTCAATTGTACTGGTTTTTCTAATTAACAGATCTAAATAAACAAAAATTCTTGACCTCGAATAGTGGCTGTAAGATTCACCGTCAATCGGTTATGAAAGGCTATTTAAGAGCTAGATTCAGATGGCGTGGTGGTGGTGGTTGTAGAAGAAGAGGAGGAGAAGAATAAGTATCTGGGGTGGGATGTTAAAATTAGTTTCCCTTGCTTTTACTTGTGGATGCTTTTTTTTGGGCTAGGGATGTGACTGGTGCCGGTCGTGGGAGAAGAAAAGAAGAAGAAAAATTAAAATGAAAGTGAAAGTGATTCTACGACTTTAATTATAAGTTAAAATAGAGGTAATTAACCTATATTAAAATAGAGTTGACGGCCACGATCTAGATCTAAAAGTATATAATTAATCGATGGCTATAATTATAAGTTATACCGGTTTCGGTTTTCTGGGTTAGCTTTTGGTCGAAGACCGGAACTGAAACCGAGTATGTCCGTTTTGTGAAATTAACAACCGTGAACCTTAGTTAGTAAGTTCGCGAATAATATTCGTATAATTTGTGAATCCATCCGTATCAGCCGAATCCAAACGTATTGACCGTATAATTGGAACTCCGATTTAAATTTTCGAATTTCTAGCTTAAAACGAATTATACGCGTGTTTACGAATTACCGAATCATACGCCCCGTATAATACTTTGACACATCGTCACTAAAAAATCATTATTTATTATATATTTGACTTTTAAAATTTTACATACACTAATCTGATTTCAATACCATCAACGTTCATGTTATTTGCTGATTTTGATGCACATATCATATATATAGTTCATGTCAAGTATTAAACTATAATATTTTAGGAGTGATTATATTAAAAATGATTTTTTAACAGTTTTGTAGGTGTAAATTATCCACAGGGCCAGGCGGCAACATCTTAAGCTTTGATGCACCCAAAAACGAAAATACGCGAAGCATAGAATGAAGAACTGACAGGCGCGAGATTCAAGAAGCCATGTGGATCGGGCATGATCGCTCTACAGCTGTCGGACAAGACTCGACCCCAGGCCCCTGACAAAGCTGACAAGACAAGACATAGTGAGTCAAACGAGGAGCGACAGTCAAACGAATAAGAAGATATGTATCACATCGGCCCACTACAAGGGCGACATCGTACCATGAGAACATCCGAAGGGATCGGCTCGGACGAGAGACAGGAGGAGGAGTCAAAACACATCGGCTACATGAACTTAAGAAGGGGAGACATAAGCAGGCCCGACCGCAGAACTTCGGATTAGATGTAGTGTGACCAACACCATAGTTTGGTTGTATGTAATCTCTCCTATAAATAGAGGAGCTTATATCTAATAAAGGAAGGTTGTAATTTGAGAGAAAAAACTTGATATTAGAGCAAGAGAAAGAGAGCGAGAAGAGAGTTGATTGTGTAAGTGAGTAGAGGAAGAGAAACACCTTTGTAGCACTTTGACATAATTAGATTCACCCTTTCACCCCGTGGACTTAGGTAATCATACCGAACCACGTATATTTTGTGTTTATTGTTGAGTCTTTACTTTCATTTGTATGAGTAGTAGGTTTCTATCCTTTGGATGTAGTTTGTAGTAAAATGCATCTACATTCTGGCGCCGACTAAGGGGATCCGACTAAGATCTCCGGATACCTTGCCTGGAAGGCCTTCAGAGACGATCAAAAGATCCTAATTACACGTTAAAGTGTTGTAGTTGAAGCTAGGATGAACTCTGTTGGCCAAAATGATTGTTGTTTTGAGTTATTTACTACGTGTGTAAAGTTGCAGCAGTAGCAGCGTCTTCACGAAGCGTAGTAGAGTTCTCGTTTTTTCGCCCGCCAACAGTTTGATCGGCATAGAACCTTCCTAATCTCACTGGCGATTAACAGTTCGGGTTGGAAGCTAGGTCGAGAATCTGTAGAAAGGACGACTGTTTGTTTTGGATGGTTGGAAGAACTTTAGCGTTAAGCAAGTCGTTTTCCATCTACGGAACATAGTTGGGTGCTCGGAATTACAAAAAGTTTGAACTTTAGATGTCTCCTCGAGAGATAAGCTGTCGACCATATGGAGTTATGCCCGGCGGTATAGCATAAGTCATCGGAAAGGTCATAATCAAGAGAAAGTGGTGTGTGTACAAATTTGGTTCGATCCGTGAGGTTGCATGCAGTACTTCTTAATCAGCAGATGCATAAGCTTAATGACTTGGAGCATATAGAATAAAGGACAAAACTAGCTTAAATGCATGGGTCGGGTACTGAAAGCGACGTCGTACGGAGTGATAGCGACGTAGCGCAATATCTGCCACAAAGTCAGCCAGATTCAAAATAGGGTAGATAGGAAGAACCCATCCGATAAAACGAGTCGGCCGTGTGTCTGCAAGCTTCGTTATCGTCATACTTTTTACTTCAGTTGGACATATTTCACCATTTATGAACGTTTTTTGCCAATAGTAGGTCAAAGTAAGGTGTTCTTTGTATTTGCTGACGTAGGTAGGAACGATACTCGGCTCGCCACGTACCACGTTCGATGGCTAGCACTTCAGGGACGGGAAGGACATTAAGGAATCGCACAGTTGCTAGCAGCAACATGCAAATAGGGGTAACGGGGCCAAGACAAGATGGGAGCCGACGATCACCACCTGGGGAGGTTCATGCTGCTACGCGAGGCATGCCAACTGTAGATGAAGGAGCGGATCTTGGGCGAGATGACGACACCCTACCTTTGGACCAGGTCATCTTAACCCAAATGAGAGTTGACCAAATCGACGGGCTTACAGCTTCAGACACAGAGGACGACGAAGAGGCGCTTGCAGTACAAGCGCAAAGACAAAGATCAAGGCAACAAGCCGAGTACCAGGAAGCCTTGGGAAGTGAACAAGAACGTCTGCGAAAAATTCAGTTGGGGAGAGGACCATCCAGTAACGTCGGGCATGTACCTGCTGGTGCAACCGGACATACAAATGGTCAGATACTACCCCCACCACCGACGTCGGTATAGCTATAGCCACAGCCACGGACATCCCACCTCAACGGACATTCTAGCCATGAGAGAACAGACCCGACGTTTTTAGCTATTTTAGAAAGTCAACGAAGACAAGAAGCGGCACTAAGGGAGCTCCAACAACGGAATATCGCCCTGGAATTCGAGAATTACCAATTAAGGAACCAGCGAACCAGGTCACGAGGATCGTCTAGCCAAGGAACATCGAGCAATCGCGGCCGATCAGAGCAACCACCACCCCCGATAGGGACGAGCAACCTTAATCAGACTAGGCGATCTCCAATACCTTCCCCAAGGGGATACGAGCCACCCTAGGAGTCGTCAACTGATGAAGAGAGGCAAGAAAGAGGCGAGCGGCACGATGGGGCGACAAAAGCTAAGCTCAAATATTTGGAAGCAAAGATTAATGAGCTATCGGGAAATGGCGAATAAAACAAACTGGCGGAGATTATGAGCGAGGCGGAGAAGACACCTTATTCCCGAGAACTTGAAAAAATGTCGTTTCCTCCGAAGTGTACCTTACCAACGTTTCCTTCTAGATTCGACAGAACAGGATACACAGTCGAGCATCTGAAGATGTATACCATGTCATTGATACAATGGAAAAGTAGTATGGTAGTCATGTGTAAATTCTTCACGGCGAGCTTGGAAGGAGAGGCGCGAGATTGGTTTTATTCACTTCCATATGGATCAATTGAAGGATATGATGCACTAGTTGAGGCCTTTCTTGAAACTTACATGCATAACAGTCGACCTCGGCCAAGAATGAATAAGCTATTTACCCTCGCCGGGAGATTCAGGGAACCCTTGAGAGCCCTGACCGATAGGTGGAGGAATCTATGTACCGATATTGGAAAAGTGCCAGTAGATCAGGCTATCTTTGGGTTTGAGAACGCATTGGGAAGATCGGACCCAATCTGGATAGATATGTTCTCTGAAAAGCCGAAGACTCTGAAGGAGATGCGAAGAATGCAAAAACATTTTATCGCCTTAGAGGAAGTTCAGGACGAGTCAAGATATAGGGGGTACAAGAAGCTAGCGCGGAGGCATCCGAGGCCAAGACAGTCATGGACGATCCCGGTAGGCGTCCCGAGAAGATATCGGACCATCCATCGGGGAGCAGCGGGAAGAAGGAGTGGGTAGCTAAAGGGAAAAAGCCGAGGCATGAATCCCGATCGTATACTCCTTTGAACACTCCATTAGAGGAGGCATTCAAGGAAGTCGAGAAGAGAAACGATATCAATTACCCAGAGTCAAGGGGAGTTCAGTTCCACGAGACCAAGAATCACCCCGAGTATTGTCTCTACCATCAATATAGGGGCCACTCCACCAATAATTGCCGAGAGGTTAAGGACATCGTCCAACACCTTGTTCGAGATGGATACCTGAGGAAATTCGTCCGACACCCAGCTCAGCCGATGGTGACACCTGATGCGCCGGTTCATCAAGTCTGTATCGATAGGTCGACCCAGTTTGTGAATACTATTTCGCATTCCACTATGCAAGACTACACCCTCGGACCAGTAATCACTTCAAGGATTCACAAGAGGGATCACAACGGCAAAGAAATATTTAGCGTGGCCAAGACTTTACCTATGGAATCTTGGATGATGCAGCCTATTTCGTTCTCGGCCAAGGATGTCCCAGCAAACGGGAAAGCACACAGCGATCCCCTGGTCAAAATGTTACTAATTGAGAGATGGGGAGTAAGAAGGATTCTCGTCGATAGCGGAAGCTCGGTTGAAGTATTGTTCTATGACACGTTTAAAAGAATGGAGCTGTCGAACGACGTTCTCGTCCCCTCGACGTATCGTATCTACGGTTTTAAAAGAACGGTAACTATCCCTAAGGGCGAGGTAACACTGAGGGTATCGGACGGAGGTGGCTACCTCGACACATTAACCACCTTCTGCGTGGTCGACGTCGCCTCGCCTTATGAAGCAATTATCTGGCGACCTTGGATCGCTGGGATTAAAGGGTTGGAATCAGCATATCATCAGAGATTAAGGTTCCCGACTTACAAGGGAATAGCAGAAGTTATGGGCGACTCTCAGGCGGCGCGACAATGCATGCCGATTGAGGCCGAAATTAATGAAGATCGGAGAACTCGACTGAGACGAGAGATGAAGGAAGCCAAAGAGGCTAAGGCTGCCGAAGAATTGGAAGAGACCATTTCACAAGTGGTCATGGCATATGAGACCCAAGATAAAGACCCTTTATAGCAATCAAAGGAAGCGGCTCTATTCCGGGAGGCCAAATCAAATTTCTCGACGATCGAGCCGACTTGGGAAGTTAATTTGGGGACGATTGAGGAGCCAAGGTTGGTAAGGATCAGGACTTTACTATCGGACGAACAAGCAAGTCAACTCACGACGGTTTTAAGGGAAAACTTAGACGTGTTCTCATGGGAGGTGCACGATTTAGAGGGCATTGACCCAGAGGTTTGCTGCCACCACTTAAATATTGACCCGAGGCTCAAACATGTCAGGCAAAAAATGAGGCGCATCGCACCAGAACTACAGGCACCAGTTGAGACCGAACTAAAAAAGTTGCAGGAGTCTGGGATAATCAGGAAATCCTAATACCCGCGATGGATATCTAACATGGTCGTGGTACCAAAAAAGAAAGGAGGAGGCAGAATATGCATTGATTTCAGCGACTCGAACAAGGCCTGCCCGAAGGACAACTTCCCTCTCCCAAGCATAGACCAACTAGTAGAGTCCATAGTCGGGTACGAGGCGATGACATTGATGGATGGTTACATGGGCTACAACCAAATACCATTAGTGCTCGAAGACCAAGAGAATACCTCCTTTTTCACACCAAGAGGGTTGTATTGCTACACGAAAATGCCATTCGTACTTAAGAACGCAGGTGCTACTTACCAGAGACTAATGGGAGACATGTTCGAAAACAAGATCCACGACACCATAGAAGTTTATGTGGACGATATGATAGTTAAGAGCCGTCGAGCTAAAAATCATGTCCGAGACCTTCGGGAGATTTTTCAGACAACGAGGAAACACAATATGAAAATCAACCCCGCTAAGTGCGACTTCTGGGTCACATCAGGAAAGTTCCTGGGATATATCATCACCGCCAGAGGAATCGAGGAAGACCCAGAAAAGGTTAGGGCGGTCTTAGAAATGCCTTCTCCCGCGACGGTGAAAGATGTGCAAAAGCTAAATGGATGCATAGCAGCATTGGGGCGATTCGTGTCACGATCTTCGGACAAGGGTAAAGCCTTTTACGACATTTGGAAGAAGGGAAAGCAGTTTCAATGGACGGACGCAAGCGAAGAGGCTTTTCAAAATATCAAGTTACACTTGGCTATCCTCCCTGTTTTGCATAGGCCCGAGCCGACGAAAATCCTCACCCTATATTTAGGGGAGACACCATATTCCATTAGTGCAGTATTGGTTAAGACGGAGGGAAATATCGAGAAGCCAGTATATTTCACCAGCAAAACACTAAGCCCGACCGAGAAAAACTATACCATAATGGAACAAATGGTATTGTCCCTAGCTTTTGCCGCTTCTAAACTCCGAACTTATTTTCAGACTCATCGTATACGGGTGCTCACCAAGTCTCCCATCGAGGAAGTTTTGGATAGTGTAGGGGGATCAGGGAGAATCTCTAATTGGGGGGCCTTGATCAAACAGTATGATGTTGTATATGAGACAAGGACGGCGATAAAAGGATAGGTAGTGGCTGACTTCTTAGAAGATTTCCCACTTAGCAATGAAGACGAGGTGGAAGATATACCAGGGATGATGGAGGAACGGGAAGAACCTACTGACCTATTAGAAGCCAGCAGTCCAACACGATGGGAAGTTTTCATCGATGGAGCATCAAATAAAGAGGGATCGGGCCTCGGGCTAGTGTTCACCACGCCAAAGGGGAGGAAGATGGTACATTCATTTAGACTAGAATTCAAGGCAACGAAAAACATCACCGAGTATGAGGTGGTAATCCATGCTTTGCGAATAATCGTGGAGATGGGACTGCAAGAGGTTCGCTTGACTAGTGACTCACAATTGGTGATCCGGCAAATTACGGGCCGATATGCAACGCACGACCCTGTGCTTCAGAAGTATTGGGAGCTCTCCCAATTTTATATCAATCAAATACCGAGCATTAAATTCCGTCATATTTGTCGAAAATATAACAGGCACTCGGATGCTCTATCATATATCGCCTCCCAGCTAGTAGACCCAGACATTGAAGGCATCCGTGTTATGAGGCTTCTTACCCCTTCTATCCCTAAAACACCTGAAGAACGAATCGATGTTGATGTCAACACAGCTGAGCGATACAAAGAAGGCGATTGGAGAAAGCCGATACATCAATACCTGGAGACGGGCGAGATACCCAGGGGTCGGCCCGAGATAAACAAAATCAAAAGTAAATCGGGCACCTACGAGCTGAGGGAAGGGATCTTATATATATATAAAATCTTACCTAGGGAAACTTTTGCGATGCTTGAGTAGAGAATAAGGCCACATAATCTTGCATGAATTACACTATGGATCCACCGGAAATCACATCTCGGGGAGAAGCTTATCGGCCAAGGAAAAAACAATGGGCTACTTTTGGATGTACATGGACGAAGACGCCAAGCAGATGGCGAAAGCTTGTGTAAATTGTCAACAGTATGGCATGAAAATCCAGGCACCAGGTGCACCTTTGAACTCTATTATAATCCCATGGCCCTTTGCCAAATGGGGAATAGACATTGTCGGGCCATTACATGTAGGAAGGGGTCAGAGGAAATACTTGATCGTGGCTACCGATTACTTTACCAAATGGGTAGAGGCTGCACCTCTAAGGCACATCCAAGATAAAGAAGTCTTCAAATTTATTTGGGAACATATCATTTGCCGATTTTGGGTCCTGGCAGCCATTGTCTCCGATAACGGTAAACAACTCCAAGGGGAAAACATCGATATTTTATTCAACACATACAACATTAGGAAGAGCAGAGCTACCCCCATTTACCCCCAGAGTAATGGTCAAGCCGAGATCACTAACAAGACAATCACCAACAACATGAAAAAGAAATTATATGGATCGTACGGTTATTGGTGCGAGGAGATGTACAACGTGTTGTGGGCGTACAGAACCACGCAAAGGGAAGCCACAGGGTTCTCCCCGTTTATGCTTGCTTATGGAACAGAGGCGATTATACCAACGGAAGGAATGATCCCTATAACTAGAACGGAGGCATGGAGGCGAAACGTCTCGTCTGATCTAATTTTGGAAAAGCTTGACGATTTAGAAGAAACGAGGGAGATGGCATTACAAAAGATGGAAAACTATCAAAGGAGGCTACAACGAGAATACAACAAGCGCGTTCGCCCGAGGGAATTTAAACCAGGACAGCAAGTGTTGAAATTTTTGTCCGAATGGGAGCGGGACAAAAAGGGCGGCAAACTAGCACCAAAGTGGGGTGGGCCGTATATAATTACGTCTAAAGCGGGCGAGGGATCGTATCGATTATTGAGGCTCGATGGAACAAAAGAGCCAAAGCCTTGGAATGTCAAATATCTAAAACTCTACCACCCCTGAAAGCCGGCATGACAGAAAAGGCAAGCAAACATGGCTTCTATCTCTTTGAAACCGTGAGGGGTATGAGAAAGGGCATGAGCGACTAATGGTTATTCGTACTCGGGGCAAAGCCAATGTGGAAGTGCCGAGGTGACTTACACTCGAATGGTCATTCGTACTCGGGGCAAAGCCAATGTGGAAGTTCCAAGGTGACTTACACTCGAATGGGCATTCGTACTCGGGGCAACGCCAGTGTGGAAGTGCCGAGGTTCCTTACAGTCACCTGGATATTCGTACTCGGGAAGTGGCAGTGTGCAAGTGCCGAGGTAGCCTAAGGGTTCTGGTGGTTGGAAACCAGTTCCAAAGGTTGTTGAGATGCGAGGTCTCCTTAGCTAGGTGGCTTACTAACTTCTGAAAGGCCGCCCCCATCGCAGGTGGTTGTGACCACTTTCCAGAGATTGGTTGATCGATAACCTCTCGGGGAAATCGAGCCTAGAATTAGGTTGACTGGTACCCTTCCACTAAATCCAAGAGATAGTGATGAGATACCCCAATCAGGACATGGCATTGGGCCCGATGACCCTCCTTGTTGGGTGTGTTCGACAGAAAAGGTTAAAATACTAACAATTGCAGGGATAACATAAGAAACAAAAGCTAAATCGATAGCGTCATGCATCAATCAAAAATTTCCGGAGTAACGTAAGGAACAAAAGATAAAACGATAGCGTCGTGCGTCAATCAACAACTGCCGCAATAACATACGGAACAAAAGCTAAATCGATAGCGTAGTGCGTCAATCAACAATTGCCGAATAGCATAAGAAACATAAGTGAAATCGATAACACCATGTGTCCAATAACAAAGCGCGGAAAATTATAAAGCGACCATACGAAACGGAAAGTGTAGCAAAAGTAAAGCGAACAATATCATAGACGCAGCACCCCGCATAAACAAACAAGCAGAATATCAGAAATAAGAAGCGGAAGAGGTGTTCAAAGCAATTTACAACCCAGAACAAATGGCGAATTAGTGACGCAGCACTACAAAAAGAGGAATGAAGCCTTGGGAGGAATCATTCCATCCCTCTTTTGCGCGACCTCGCGCCGTTTATTCTCGACCTACTCCTCGATACGCGTCTGAACCTTCTCTTTACCTCCTCTACATGAGCGACGCGTTCCTCCTCGAGCTGCTGGGTAAGCTGAGAAATGGTTTCCTCGGCATCTGTTAGCTTGGAACCCAAATCGACCTCGACCTGCTGCAATCGGCGGACCTCCAGACCCAGCTCCTTAGAACGTTTTTACTCGGCTTCAAGATCACAAAGACATAACATTATTCATCGGACACGGTTTAACAATTTTGCAAGAATAAGACGTAATCTAGATCTAAAGAACGGCCTCAAAACATCGTCTAAGAGACCTGAAAGTGTTGGTAACACTGACTGAAGCGACTCTACCAACTTGGAAAACTCATCCTCGGCCTTGGATAACTTCATGGTTAAATCTTTATAGTGCTGCACGTTAAATTCGTTACTAGGGAAATACTTCTTGTGTTCACTTCACTCATTCATCAAGCGATTGCGTGACGACTGAAGCACTGTAAGCTGCGACCTACTCCATTCCAGTTCTCCCACAACTTTGTCAAACTCGCCCACTCGCCCCAACAGATCCCGATTGGCTCTCTCCACCAAATCTTATCCCTCAGTATTCGTCGGCGATCTTCGTGAAGGTCTCGGTTCTGCAATTTTAAAGAGTTTACACGTTGCTCTAGGCTCGTGGACGGAGTAGTTTGTTCAGCAGCAAGGCGTCAGGAAGTGCCCAAGTGAGCTCGTAAATTGTCTATCTCTGTCGGATCGTACTCAAACTGACGATACCGTTCTAGTTCATCCTCGAGTTCTTCGATTTCTCCAGCTTGGCGATCTATTTTATCATCTTTGTTTTCCATTCGCCGATGGAGATTCTCCACTAAATCCTTTTCAATATCCCATTTCCTATTCATGATCCTAAACTCTGAAGAAGCGTCTAAGCCTACACTAGTTGCCTCGGCTAGCAGAAGGATACCCGACTCAGGATGTTGGCACAATAAACTCAATCAACATAAGTTAAGTTTCGCAGAATTGTAACATACCTTGGGGATCGGCGAGCTTAATTTCTAGCTCGCGCGTGCGGCTCCTCTCGTTCTGTAACTGGAGTTGGAGAGATTCTAGAAATTGCTTTTCTCTGAGACGATTGGTGGCATCCAAACGAACCCGTTTCAGGATTTAACACAAGTAAACAAAATTCAATTGTAAGCGGCAATGAGAACGGAAATAAGAAATGGGGCATCACCATACTAAGACGAGTCGCTCACCACCGTGTCAAGATTCTGGGCAATGTCGCCATAAAGGGGCACCGCAACAAGCATTTGCTCCTCTGAATACGCACTGAAATCAGGGGAAATCAGCGCTCCAAGAGAATTCATGATGGGACCCGAGACGGTAAAAGAGGTCTCGACACCGGACGAGGACCCTCCAGTAATCTGGGGCAGACGATAAGGCACCTCCAAGGGTTCTAGTTTTTCGGCCAATTCAGAAGTAAGAACCACCTCAGGGTCGACGTTCTCCCCCATCTCCTTCTCACCACCCTTGCCACCTTCATCGCCATTTGAAACCGATAAGTCCTCTCCGAATAGGTCATCCTCATCGGGGATATCGTAGATCGGTCTCTGACTTGGCTGTGGCTTGGTGACGACATGCTTCCCCCTGTGAGGGTTACGTCTCAAAGGTTGAGGATCAACCTCCTCCACATCGTCCCCATCACCATCGCGTTTAGGAAACTTCTGCACAAGGCTTCTAGTCAGAACATGTGAAGGAAAAAAACAGGGGAAAGTACATGTACTTATAATAAAATCACTATGTTTGTTACCATCCCCTGGTCTTTCTCAACCATTGTGCTAGCGCCTCTTTTCCTCGACGATCCGGCAGCCTTGGAAGAATCGCCCTGAGGTTTTAAAAACAACAAACATCCAATTGGCGTCAAAGACTAACAAAGTAGAAATCGAGAAAAGAGGAAGGAAATACATACCTTATCATCATTAACAACCCAGAAAGGATAGGGCTCGACGGGAAAAGAGGGCGGCGGGAAACTACCATGTAGAATGGGACCTCGGACAAGAAGTGGAACTCGGGGGTAAATCGGGTCATTAGAATGACGAGCTATTAGAACTCCCGGAATGATTCTCTCCAAAGATCATCCTTTCAACACCCTTGGGCATAAACTGGTGACAATGAGGACTAGCAGCGAAACCTGCAAGGTCACCTAAGGTGGAAGTACCAGCTCGGTAGTTGGAAAGGAAGTTGGCAACAGTATATGCGGGAGCGTCCTCGGGCTTGTAGGTCGACCACTCGGCATCAGAACCATGACCATCTCGACGAGCCCTCCACTCATCCATAATGCGAAAAGTATTGCCGGTCCATTGAGACAAAGCGCGATAAGGCTTGAGCTGGGAGAGGACCTCATAGTAGAAAGGGATATCAGGGTCATACAAGGGAAGACGAAGGCCTAACCACGCAGTTAGCCGACTGCTCGTGCTTCTCCATATCAGACTTCTTCAAGAGGCTGTTCCGGCCCGAGACAAGGGTGACTTCATAATTTTGAAGATCGTACTTCTCCTTCAGCTGCTCAATAAATTCTTCGTCAGAAAGATCTTTCCCCTTTTTCTCGGACATGCACGAAACAGAAGGAGAATCATCAGGAAATATAGATTTCATGGAACGAACATCGTACTTGGATGGACTCTCATAAGAAAGCAGAGAAGAAAGGGAAAAAGCATCAATCTCGGAAAAAACATCATCAACAGACCTTTTCTCAGTCATGGAGGGAGAAGAAGCCATCAGCAGAAATAATGCGAAACTCGGAAATCGACGAAGAGAGTTGGGACGACGAAAATGTAACCACGGCTGCAATAGCAATTGGAGAGGAAGAGATGAAGGAAGAAAATCAAGAAAACAAGTTTTTTTGAAGGAACAAAGTGATGAAGAAATTTTGAAGAAAAGGTTACAGCGGTGGGGAACTGAAAAAGAAAGGGCAAAGGATAAGAAAGAGGAAGGGAAGAGGGATATTTAAAGTGGAGAGTTGTAACCGACGCCGACGGTTACAGGTAATAAAGTGGATTAATGGGGGACTGCATGGCGGAATTCGCGGCATGGACGAGGACGTGGGCAGTTGGGATGACTTTCTTCCACTCGTGTCTTCCACACGAGCGAAAGAAGGGGCATAAATGTAGGTGTAAATTATCCACATGGCCAGCTGGAAACATCTTAAGCTTTGATGCTCCCAAAAACGAAGAGACACGAAGCATATAATGAAGAACTGACATGCTCGAGATTCAAGAAGCCATGTGGATCGGGCATGATCGCTCTACAGCTGTCG
Source organism: Papaver bracteatum (assembly GCA_023529315.1). Taxonomy (NCBI): domain Eukaryota; kingdom Viridiplantae; phylum Streptophyta; class Magnoliopsida; order Ranunculales; family Papaveraceae; genus Papaver; species Papaver bracteatum. The sequence goes on along the minus strand of JAJJWX010003815.1, from coordinate 22,303 downwards.
GACAAGACTCGACCCCAGGCCCCTGACAAAGATGACAAGACAATACATAGTGAGTCAAACGAGGAGCGGCAGTCAAACGAATAAGAAGATATGTATCATATCGGCCCACTACAAGGGCGACAGACGAGAAGGGAGACATCGTACCATGAGAACATCCAAAGGGATCGGCTTGGACGAGAGACATGCGGAGGAGTCAAAACACATCGGCTACATGAACTTAAGAAGGGGCGACATAAGCAGGCCCGACCGCAGAACATCAGATTAGATGTAGTGTGACCAACACCATAGTTTGGTTGTATGTAATCTCTCCTATAAATAGAGGAGCTCATATCTAAGAAAGGCAGGTTGTAATTTGAGAGAAAAAAACTTGATATTAGAGCAAGAGAAAGAGAGCGAGAACAGAGTTGATTGTGTAAGTGAGTAGAGGAAGAACAACACCTTTGTAGCACTTTAACATAATAAGATTCACCCTTTCACCCCGTGGACGTAGGTAATCATACCGAACCACGTATATCTTGTGTTCATTGTTGAGTTTTTACTTTCATTTGTATGAGTAGTAGGTTTCTATCCTTTGGATGTAGTTTGTAGTAAAATGCATCTACAAGTTTAATAAATGATATTTTAACAGTTTAATATATGCCAAATTTTGTATCCCGAATGCCTATCTCTAAAAATATTTATACACGTACGTATGCAGTTTTGTATTACTGCCGAATCACAAATCGTTGACCGTATTTTTGACCGAATTTAACTTTTACGAATCCGTATAATACTCGTATGTATCCCTACCATGAATTACTAACTAGGTCATGAACTATATGATGTGTAACGTTTTCGGTTCCGTTCTGTTTGGTTTAAAAAGTTCGGTTTTGGTTACGGTTCATTGTTTAGGTTCGGTTTTGTGCAGCCCTAGTCCCGACTTGGGCCTGTTGTATTTGAGAATGAACTTCATATTGGAATAAGTCATATTTTTTTACGGTCCCATCTTAAGGAACTTACCTTCATATAAGAATAATTGACATTATGATATAAACAATTTGGTAACCATTATTTTAATGGATTATCAGCCCGTAATCCATTATACAGATTATAATGGATTCTATATGTGTTTGGTAACCATTATAATAATTGATTATTTTAATCATAATTGAAAAAATCCATTATTTTGATAAACAGAAAAAAATTGTTTTGAAAATTTATGAGGAAGTAGAATTTTGCTCGCGCAACCAATATTTTAACTTGAACAACAATTACACTGCGGAACTTTTGGTTGGTAGCCGAGCAACATGCTGAGCACCAACCCCTTTCTTAATAACAACACCTAGTCTAAGAAAAATAAAACTGCTTAAACCACTATCAGCGTCATTGCTAACTAAAATTTTTTTCAGACGCTTGAAAAAACAAATAAAATCCTCACTACGCTCTCCTAGTGTAGTAAAAGCTAAGACACCCAATCCATAACCGTGAGCAACACAATCAGACAAATATTTAGAACGCTCGCGTGAAATTGCGTAGTCTATGAAAAATTTATTATAATCAATTATTTTTTCCAACAAACTCAAATTGAATTGTTTTTCCTTATTTTCTCTAAACTATCAAGAGAGAGACAAAAAACAACATAGGACTAAAAAAACATCTTAGATCATTGTTCTTTATTCTCCTTTTTGATATCATCACTATATGATAATCAATTATTTTAAAAAAAAATGTTTGGAAAAATTTATTTTAAAAATTATTATATCAAAATCATTTATCAATTTATGATTTTTTTTTTGAACACTACACATGGAAAAGGCACACTGGGTAGCAAATATTATTAAAATCAAGAAAAAAGAAAGAGGGGGACTAGACCTTACCTCCAACAAGAGAAAGAGAAGGAAAAAAGAACACAAAAACTAACTAGTTACATATTTCTGAAACGATAAAGCGGAAGGATAGAATTATCAATGAGTGCCTTACGTCTAACAAAGGATGGAGGTTTAGTCTACCAACATGACTCAACCGTGGCGCCATGCTTAGCCAAAGTATCAGCTACCGAGTTTCCTTCACGGTACATATGCGTACAAACCAACTGAATGGAAGAAGCAAATTTCAAACAGTTATTCCAGTGCGTAGAGAGCTTCCAAGGGACCAAATCAGGATCTTTTATCGCTTGTAGAACAAAGACCGAGTCACACTCCATCCAGAGCTTCTGTATTCCCTTAGAGCAGGCCAAGTGGAACGCATAGATTGCACCCCATCAATTTATGTTTATTTATAATCATAAATTTACCAAACAAGGTCATTGACCTATTGCCGATACTAAGTAGCAGTCAAAAATTTGTATCCGTTTTTCATGATATTATGCATGGATCAGATGCATCATGGCCAATTATTTGTTACTTCATGGTATACCAATGGGTTGGCCAGTTCCTATTTGGAAGGCTGCAATTTCTTAACCGCCACATTTTCTACTCATGCTAATACTTTAGCACATTCTTTGTTGCTACTATGGGGTCCTGAAGCACAAGGGGATTTTACTCGTTGGTGCGAGTTAGGTGGTCTATGGGATTATGGAAGTAAATATTCTCGCATTTATTGCTATTACATTGTTCATTCTAGTTCCTACTGCTTTTTTACTTATCATCTACGTAAAAATAATCAGTCAAAATAATTAATTCGAATGAAGCTTGACTTCTTTTTTTCTTATCAATGATTGAAGAAATAAAAGGGATTTTCATTCCACGTCTTAAATGAAATGATCAGACTAGAATCAGCAGTATATGAGATCTGGTAGTATGGTAGAAATATATCAATTTCTTTCTACCATACTTTCTATTATGTTGCAGAAGCGAAAACCCTGGATATCCTCCAACCCCCACTTTTTTTTTGGGTACCTGAGTAATGCATCGTGTTCGATACATATATTAACAACTCAGAGAGCATCTCCAACAGTAGGTCGAAAATATCATGCGTGGAGCTTATTTTTAGACCTCCATTTTGTAGTGATTCATGCCTTAGCTTAGTTATGGGCTGACCTATTGAAAGTGATCATCACATACCCCTCAAGACACTGGCAATCCCTCGACCCTACAGGATACCCTATGTACAAAAAGAGGTGGTGGAGAAAATGATTCAGGAGATTCTCAAAGCTGAGTCATCAGACCCAGCCATAGTCCCTTCTCTTCCCCTATATTTCTACTTAAGAATAAGGATTGGAGAGGTTATGTATAGATTATAGGAAGCTCAATGAACTCACTGTTAGAGACAAGTACCCCATCCCCATCATTGAAGAGTTGATAGATGAGCTTAAAGAAGCCAATGTGTTTTTAAAGATTGACCTCAGAGCAGGATATTATCAAATAAGGGTCAACATTTCAGATGTGCACAAGACTGATTTTAAAACTCATGAGGGACATTATGAATTCTTGGTCATGCCATCCCTTTGGGTTAACAAATGCCCAGCAAGCTTCCAAGCTTTGATGAATGATGTGTTCAAGCCACACTTGAGGAAGTCCATATTAGTCTTCTTTGATGACATACTAGTTTACAGTCCAGACATTCCCACACACATCAAGCACCTGGAAGCCACCTTCAACCTCCTAGATAAGCATTGTTTGTTTGCAAAGATGAGTAAATGCTCTTTTAGGCAGTCCCATCTGGAATAATTGGGTCATATAATATTTGGAGAAGGAGTACCTGCAGACCCAAAAAAGATCAAACTCATGCAACAATGGAAAACCCCAACTACTATTAAGGACCTAAGGGGGTTCCTGGGGCTAACAGGGTACTAAAAAAAAGTTTGTACAGAGCTATGGGATTGTCAGTAAACCCTTGACTGAGTTACTCAAGAAGAACATGTTTCAGTGGATCCAATCTGCACAAGATGCATTTGAACAACTCAAGAAAGCAATCACTACACACTACAAGAAAATTGGGATTTAACAACTACTCTCATTCAATGGGTAGAAGGACATTTTTAGAGACTGGAGCTCTGTAGCAACCAATATGGAAACATATACGCTCTGTGACTAAATCTTGCTTTGCTAAAGACCTGGACCAACCATGCTGCTGGAAGAGATATCCTTCAACTACAATAGATGACGAAATATTTGATCGCCTGAAATTTCCAATAACTACTGGCTGTCATTGGTAGAAGCATAAAGTATTTGTTGCTGAAATACTTCACCCGCAAAATTTGTTGTTGTTGAAGACAAATACATCATTGGTATAGGTGCAAAGTTATATAACGTTGCCAACTACTAGAGGTTTTAACTTACTAAATTTCAGTTGGTGAAGGTATTTAATGTCGTTGTCTAAGGATTTTAACTACCCAATATTTTGAAGGTCATGGGTTTTATCCACTGAAGTTTAGTTGGTAGAGGAGTTTAGCTGGAAATAATTGGCTGGTTAAGGCGTTGGTAAAGAATTCGACCAACATTAGGTCTGGTTGTTGACGTTCACTTGGTGAAGGCCCCTGCCAACAACTTTGAAAGTGATTCACAAGAGTACAATGCAAAAAAAATGGATTTTATTGTGAAAATAATACAACAAATACAACTGTAAAATCAAACACCTCTTCTGGTTAACCAATAAGACAGCATATTTGTGTGCTAACATCCATAATCATTGTACATTAAAAATAAAAACTGACCAAAATACTAAGACATTAAGGACACACTAGACATAGGTTATTGGTAGAATCTGAAAGTTAGTATCTGGATTTGTACTCACTAAGCTATGACTATTCATAGTCCATATGTTCCTTCGGTATGTATGCGTATTGCAGGGTCTAGGAAGGGAGGATAAGGCATTCAAACCTAGTCCAACTCAGGAAACATCTCATAAACTGCATGAGTCCACACACAAATGCTTAAGTGCGGCAATGATAGATCTCCAAATAAACAAATGAAGCTTTTTGCACGCACACTGCAGTGTAGCTAAGAGGCTTTATCCTTATCCAACCAGCTTCACCATTAAGTTTGTTCTACTGCAGCAGCACATTCATGTTGGAAAATATTCTGATAATACACTTGCACCCGCCTAGTTTGTAATAACAAAATTTGAGACCACAAGTACAAAATTCATATCAACTTAAAAAAAAAAAAACTCCCGGTCAAGAGAAATACATTTCTCTGCTACCTGCTCATGATAATTTTTCCATACTCACAACCTAGTGTGGAAGGGGATTTTTAGCTGTTAATGCTGCAGCCTTCTCCTGTCAGGGGTTTGACAAGCTAACACTAAAGCACTGAAAGAGAAATATATAACATTCCATAATGTCATCTAAGTTCTAATTAACCATAATAACTAAGAGATAAAAGTTGTCATAATTTACTTCTGTCCAATGCTATATTAAATGATACGCATCCTCTATGGACATAATCCTATGTTGACCAATTTTCATGATGAGATGTTATAATTATACGCACATTTGAAACTAAAGGTTCACAGAATAGTCTGTAAAAGATAACTGATGAAAGTTTCTATTATGAAAGGAAAAAAAACCTTAACCTCCTCCTTTTCCAGAATCTTTGTTATTGGACAGTAATGTACAGGAACACAAATATTCTGCAACCAAGGAATTAACGGTGTATCAACATTTCTTTATTTATGTAATAGAAATAATTAACAAAAATAATAACACGAACTTCCATAAAACAACAGCTAAGAAAACCTTGAGATCACTTCCTGAACACCAAGACTACATCCAAATCTAAAGGAAAGTCTTTTTTTTCCGGTATCACTTTGATGCAAGACACAAAGAAAAAGATGAAGAAAAACACATTCAGTAAAGATATGTTACAATTGTGATTTTAGTACAACATTACTTGTACAAATACCTGGGCATGATTTAAGCGACAAACAGTAGGAAAAACAATTAATTAAGGTTAGGCTATAGTTGTGATTATTTTACAAGCATACTTCTAAAATGTTATGTGGTTTATTCAAAGATTTAAAGTCTGGATCACATCTCAACTTTGCAACAACAACTAGTAAAGAGGTTCAAGTTGCATCCAGGAGGAGACAAAATAATCAACCACAATTGTAACAACATCTAAGAAAACCTTGAGATCACTTCCTGAACACCAAGACTACATCCAAATCTAAAGGAAAGTCTTCTTTTTCCGGTATCACTTTGATGCAAGACACAAAGAAAAAGATGAAGAAAAACACATTCATTAAAGATATGTTACAATTGTGATTTTAGTACAACATTACTTGTACAAATACCTGGGCATGATTTAAGCGACAAACAGTAGGAAAAACAATTAATTAAGGTTAGGCTATAGTTGTGATTATTTTACAAGCATACTTCTAAAATGTTATGTGGTTTATTCAAAGATTTAAAGTCTGGATCACATCTCAACTTTGCAACAACAACTAGTAAAGAGGTTCAAGTTGCATCCAGGAGGAGACAAAATAATCAACCACACAATATCTACCAAAGCATAAACAGTTCCCCAAAGATAAACATTACATAAATTCCAACTTATTTGGTAACATTACGACCAATTCATTCTAATTGAACCTCTCCCGATCTTAACACTGCCATAACTGATACAAAATTAAACAAAAAACCAAAAACCCAAGTAGAAAAAAACTTGATCTATGGACTTCACTAGATAAAAAAAGCACAAATATGTAACAAGTATCAATTAATTCTGAGGTCACACATATAAAATTTATATTCCGTAACAAGTAAGACATGGACTTTTAATAACATAAAACACCCTTACTTGATCCAATGAACGACTAACCTGTCAACATAAAACATACCAACACCCTTACTTGATCCATATAGCTCTCTTGAACTTTGTTTGTTAGGGTCACACATACATTGACAAATACTGAATCCACAATACTGAAGGATGCATAACTCGTATGTAGATGTATATATATTTTAGTACGAGTTTTAATTTGGAGCATATATAAGTATAACAATACCTCCACGATAAATTGGCATGAGGAATCCTGATTGGATGCCAAGGCTGAAAGAATGACCCAACCTGCAACAACAGTTGATGGCCAGTAGCACAACAACTCAGGGTCCATCAAAGATAACACTGCAAAATATTTGGCTCTGTACTCCATTTCCTCGTTCGCTCTTGATGCTTTCAGATATAACCTAGCAAAAAAAATTCTTCAATATTCTAAGAAAACTAAATAGTCAAGGATGGGACAGGCTGGGAAAAGATGGGTGCAGTGAGAGTATATTGAAGAAGATAAACTAGAGAGACATGAGGAGAATAATACCATAAGAAATTGTAAGTGGTGGGAACAAAACATTGGAATTTAAGGACCTTTTATACCAACCACTCCATGGCGACAACTTCACACCTTCTATACACATCGTTCTCAATCTGGAACCTCTTTTGCATCACACTGCAGATATTTTTGTTGATAAACATATCAATTGCAGTCAATCTGAGCTACAACCCATCTGAGTACCAAAAATGCGAATAATAGTTACAACTTACAAGTTGTGCTTATGATTTTCTTCGATTCTTGTAGCTAAAGTGAGGCAAGCAATTCAAAGCAATTAAAGCTTCATTTTGTATTCAAAGAAGACTTGGCTTAAAAATATGTCCAAGAGGCTTACACTTAAGAACAATGTCTTTAAATTGAGCTTTCTTAGAACTGATTCCTACATATTTTCATTAATTCATTCATTAATGTACTTAAAGTAAGGAGATTAGAGAATAACTACTAATTACAAACTACACTTACATCTATATATTATCCAGTTAACTATTAATTGCCTCTGTTGAACAACAAGATCGCCATAGGATGATGTTGAGTAATAATATTCCAACTAATCTTTTAGAATCACATGATTTCTTTCTCTACCCCTGAAGTTGTTGTAACTCTCTTCATGATTTTCATCTTCAAATCTCAAAAACTGAAGATCAAATCAAAAAGTAAAGAAAACTCAGGTTAGATAAGTACAAGCATAGACTATGAATTATCATAATCGAAGTAAAAATTCGAAAATTAAATTATGAAATCACCGTGAGTTTATCGGAATAGTCTTGGTTGATATGTGAAGACACTTTTTTATGTGCATATACTACAGATTTTAATTTGGAAAACTCCTTTGAGTATTGAATGAAGAACGAGAAATAAGTAGTCAGATACGAATCTCATTCAGAAAAATCAGTTTGAGATTCAGAATCAAAAAAAGATGACTAGAATTCAATTTACCAATTATTCAGTTCAAAGGCCTCATACTCGTATATAAGAAAATACAAAAATATGAGAATGCCTAAGAATGTGTGTATGTTATTTTCATGGTTGAAACAAACTAATTCTCACACTGTTTCATTTTACCAATTATTCAATTTAAAGGCCTGGAACTCATATGCAAGAAACTACAGAAATATGAACATGTTTTTGACAATAAATATGTGAAGGATAGACTCACATTGATAAAACTACATAAACTGGAGAATTTGATCTCTTCTTCTCATTCAGACATGTAGCCTTCTCATTTGGAGCCTGGGATAAGTTTTTGAGCTGGGATTGCTCCTTTCTGAGTTGTACATATTTCTCTGCAAGCATTTGCAAATGTGAGCTCCTTTTTCAATTTCCCTTCGTTCTGTGATATTTACGTTAGGAAAATATGACATTATCATGGAGTTTTGCATAGAAAATAAGTCGATACCCGCCTAAGGAGACCTACATATAAGTAGGGAAATACTAGGAAATCAGACATCGCAAAGTGACAGATATTTGGCTAGTGAGCAAAGAAGTGAGCCAACAAAAGCATCACCATCACCTGTATTCACTTAGGAATCCTTTTCAGATCCATTGAATCTTTATTCCAAATGTAACACCAATGATCCATTCAGATTCATCATAGAGCAATGTTATAAAGATGCAGAAGTAAAAGAAAAAGTATGAAACCTTAGTAAAGTATATGCAACCCTTGTCTCCATCAGTGACAACGAAGATGTAGTTCAGGAGACTCTTCTTTAGATCAGAAAATAAGTTGTAGTTCTCAATTAATGGAAGATTTTTCAATACTTACAACTTTGCTTGAAAGTTTAGGTAACATTAGCAAACTTCGGGTTTCTTTACTTGTCCTTAAAAAGAAGATCTATCCAACAAACATAAAAACTAAAAATTAGTGAATCAAATATAAACATAAAATACAAAGATTTCAAATCAAAACCCGAAAGTTGACGACTTAAAATCCCGAAATTGAAAATAAAAAGGGTTTCTATATAAATAAAATAGAAATAAACACTAAAACTTAAAAATCAATTATGCTCTAAAACTTAAAATCAAAGGTGAAATAACTCAGGAGATGAAGGATGTCCATGGGTTTATTCAAACTGACAGAGGGATTGATCTGATTTTGTATCGATTCAAAAATCCCAAAAAATCTAATCACTTCATAAATTTCCAATCTACTTCAAACCTAACCACAAACAATGACGAAAATTGGACCAGATCTACTCATAAAAGCATCAAAATCAATCAATAAAGAGATTATTACCATAGATTGAACTTTGACTCTATAATCCTGACATTTCAAAAACATTTCCATCTTAACTTCTTTAAAAAATCAGCTAGATGATAAAGGAAGAAACTGATATACGTCTAAATTTTTGTATAGAGTGAAGGGGTGGTAAGTGAAGAACGAAACTAATGAATGAAGGTTGAGCCGTTTTTGTGTATTAGGGTTTTTTCCCGAGGGAGGCGGAAGTTTTGAGAGGTTAGAGACGAAGATATGAGAGGAAAGTGCAGAAAAGTGTGAGAAATTTCTTTTGATGTTTCATATACCAATCTTTGAACGATAGATATTTGATTAGGGATTGTCATACGGATTTGTGATATCTTCGGACGGTATAGTCTTCGGACGGTATAGATTTGTTTTAAGACTGTCAAACGGATCAAGGAAAGTGTGTTTTCTTTTGTGCTTTCAAGTTTTGTGTTAAAGAGAGAGTTCATCACTTTAAGTTTTGGTTCACCGTTTCTCGAAGTTTGGAGTGCCACTACATCGATAAGTTATTCGTTGTATCTTTGGAGAAAGATATCGATAATCCATAAGCACCAGTGCGGGGTGAATCTGTCTTAAGGCTAGAGGATATAATCCTTGCCTTGACTTTGGTTTGTCTAATTGGGTTTGCATGCTTTTTATCTTCTTCTTTGTTTGTTTTATTGCACTTTATGCATAAGATTGCCAACATGATTTGAGACACATTTATTGGATACTTCGGTTTATGATCTCTAGAGCTATGAATTTTACGTTTGATCGTGATAAGCCATTAAACGTGGAATCTACAGCTTTCATGGAGAAAAAAACTCATATTTTGTGATGACAAGTCGAGGTATAAAACAATATATGGAGATAATGAAGTTCTTTAACTCGAGGACAAGTTTGTTTTAAGAAGGGAGGGCTGATGTAGGACATATGCGTTGTATCAACAATGGCTGTTGATTCCTTGTGTCTTTTTTAGTTTACTTGCTTTGCAAGTCCTTTACTTTCCTAGTTTAGGTAGAATTCATTTTTTTTTCTCTTTTAGTCGGTTCTTAAGAACCTTTTTAAAGGATATGCCTTCATATTTAGATAACACAATATTTTATTCAATCAATCAATATTATTATTATTATCAACTTTTATCTCCAAAATCTTGATCCTTAAATCAGATTTTATTAAGTTTCTGATGGAATATAAAGACTCTTCTCATCCCCAGCAACTAGTTTTCTTTCACCCTTATCTGTGCTAAAGTACTTCTATTTGACAAAAAACATGAGGTCATCATTTTCCTTTTATTCTTAAAAAATTATCAGTTATAAGTTTTATTCAATCGTCTTCTAGCAGCATATTGTAGATTTTTTATTCTTCATGAATGTCAATTAGCAACATACACTTAAGTTTTTTTTTTTTCTGTCTTCAACTAAAATTCCTATCTCTCTTTTGTCATTTGTTCACGGTGACATTTGGCCATCCCTCTCTTTCACAATTTGTAGATGGTTTTAGATATTTAATTGCAGAATTACTGGGCCAAATTAATACACCAATTATAGCTGATTCTGGAAATTACCTATCTTGGAATTTTGGTTACAATTTCTCAGTTAAAATTTGCTATAATACTATTGAATTTGCAGGTTTGATCAAATTTCCACATAAAAATTTATGGAATCCCGGAGTTCCACAAAAAGTAATATTTTTTACTTGGAACTTATGTTATAATGCATCTCCAACACCAGATTCTCTACATAACACTATTGTTATAAATGTCTGCATTATGTGCAATAAGGCTGCTGAGTCCAACTCTCACTTATTTTTACCTTGTGAGGAGAAAAGAAAATTGTGAAACTTTTTATTCAACAATTTCAAGTTAATATGGGTTTTCAGAGAAAATGTAAAAGAAACTATTTGGGAGTGGACTAAGAAGAAAGGTTATTCCATGAAGAATAAACTGAGCATGATCCCCTTTGCAGTTTGGTGGGTGATTTGAAATGGCAGGAATGGAAGAATGTTTCAAGGAAAGTATAAGAACTTTAATCATCTCTTGTGTGAAGTCAAATGTTTGCTCTTCAACCGGTCCTTAGGTACGAAGATTTTTTATAACATCTCTCTAAATAGTTTATTGTTCAATTGGGAAGGCGTGATCGACTTAATCTGGTTGGCAACCAGTTTTGTGTTTTCTTTTTCTGCTGTTTAGTTAGCTTCAGGCTTTGTTTCATTCTTTATTTTGTTTTGGGTTTCTTTGCTATTCTACAGCTTCTCTGTAACTATTTTCTTGGCCACCACTATTAGAGGTGTAACTATTTTCTTGGCCAAAACCACTATTTCTTTTAGAGGTTTCTAAATCCTCCCAACGGTTGTGCCAAAACGAAAATTGCAAGGTTTGCACACCCAATCAAGAACACATGTAAATAAGTTTCGACAACACGCTAAAATTTTTTTGATGATTTCGAAATGGGTTGGGAGATGCTACTTAACCCAAAAGACATGTCTTTTCACGACAAAAGACCTTTCAATTAAATGGGACGTTCAACCGGTATCCAAAAAATTCTTCCAACATAAATCAAGGTTTGACTAGATTGAAAATATTCCAACATAAATCGAGAGCCCAAGACAACACGCTAAAATTTGTGCACAACCCAGCACGACAAACACCTTAATTAAATGGGACGTGGTGGGTTTGACTAATTGGCACAGTCACATCACAAGCACGTGACGTTAAGAAAGCACGTCATAATGTGTATACAATACTACAAAACATGGCACAATACATCACATTTTATGTATATTTCAACAAAAAACCTTTGTTCTAGCCAATTATTGACATTTTATCATCGTTTTGTTGACTTATTTTCAGAATAATACATATAATACCTAAATGTTCAAAAAACATTTATATTGGAAAATATAAAATAAACGTGCCCGGCACAGCACAACACGTTTATTTTTCTGGCACCGCCCACCCCAACACGCCTTATAGCACGGCACAGCACGGCACGTCATAATTTCCGGAACAACACAGCACGGCACATAGCACGCTAAACACGTAATTTCGTGGGCTATGCTGTGCTGGGCCGACACGTTTTACGCATCTAGCCACTATCCATGCTTTTTAATACATCTTGCCTTGCCTTTTCTGAGTAAAAAAACGAAAACTGATTCCAGTTGATTTCACTGGATATACAGACTTACTGCAAAGGAAATCTTGTTGCCTTTATTCAATGTGATAGTGCGTATGAGTTGACTAAGGGCCCTTTCACATATGGCAGTACTATCAGAATTTTATGTCCACATACACAAAAAAGAGGTTAATCAGATTTACTGTGGAGGTTGGAAACACATTGTCCTTTCAAGCCTAAGGAATTCTGGGTTTGAGCCAAACCATTTGAAAGTTACTTGCTTTAACTTTTTTGATATGTGGAATTCTGGTTTGAGCCTGAAGTGGATTTTAAAAACAAACAAATTATAGCTTATACTACATTAGATTAATGATACCATTCATCCGCACATTGTATTAAACCAGCTGTTTGAATGATAATTTAAAATAAAAATCTATCATGCCAGATTTTAGAGATGGATATCCTAAAAAGGAGAATAAGGATAATTCCAAAAATGAAATTAAAATTAATCAATTTAATTAACCAAGATAATATATAATCTATCTATATATATATATATATTTGATTACTCGTCGTAATGTAGTCCAGATCTAGTTAATTATATGACTATTCCGATCGACTGTTGGAGCAACCGACAGTTTCACGTCTATTCCCACGATATGTATTGCGTCTGTTTTTAATACGTGCGGTGGTTGACATGGACATGGCATTGCTATGAACCTCGGTATGTTATCCCCTGGCATTAGCACTGGTAAACTTTCCCTCTGGTCCATCTTCAAACTCTGCTAATCAGTGGAAAAACACATGAATGAGAAAGCATTAGCGAGTTAAACGTATAAAAACTCAAGAAACTAAAAAAAAGAAGATTAGACTTACTGGGTACGTAGAGGTAACTTTATTAGGTGTGTTTGCCTCAAGATCAGCGTTGCTGGAAGCGGAACCAAGTTTTCCCCAGTGACAATAGCAAGACAAGACACCACTTACGGAGAATATTACGAAAATAAGAAGAGCTGCACCTAGAGGAAAAACAATTGCCGCATCTATATGATGAGATGATGATGACAACATATCTTGATGCTCCATTTCTACTTAATTGTTATCGGTATCTTTGCTGTTTGATCTTTTTCTGGGTTTTTGATATGTATTTGATATTTTTCTGGGTTTTTGATATATATTCGGTTTAAGGGAAAGAGAGGTACTGGCACAAGCACAAAAATGTACAATATGGTTTCTGGAATGGAAGGTGAGTGGAAGTATATATTCATTCCGCAGAATGAGTACATTCTACTTTTGTTAGTATTTGTTTATTGTTTCACAAATCTATCCGATCTCGGCTTTCCGCATTTCAGCTTCATTTATTTAGTTTCTGCTCAAATTTAATTTTAATATTAATAACGTAACGTGTTTTGTTAAATATCTTTATTTTATATGTAGATTTTAATTCTCCGTCTAAAATCGAAATCGCTAGCAAGATTTCAAGTCAAGCTAGATAAGGACGGTAATCGAATATTTCCAGCACCCATGTGGTATCTTGGTTTGTTTATATTATCACAGTCAACTACCCAGCTTGACGGCGGCTGTCATTGGTTGAGTACACATATAACACCTTCCTGTGGCTGAGGCTCTCTTGTTCTTATCCCGATTAATTAGACCTCACATTTAAGGGTCATTTAACCCCGGAAACAATACCAATTAAGAGTCTCATGTGTGTGTGATAAATTTTTATATCCTCAAAAGCCGCACAGCCCCTCCTCGACCGGTCAGTAGAGAAAAGGGCCAACATGAATTTCACAGCTTCTTCTCCTTCGGTCAGTACACAAAAAGGACAACATGAATTTGTTCCGTAAACAACCTGGAATATTTGGTGCAGTGCCTTTTCAAGGAAAATGGTTATCTGAAACGTACCATATCCTTCTAGTTATTTGTGAGATTTATCTGGCCAGGACGATGGGAGAGTAGACTACCAGTACTAATAACTATTATACCCACGTAAAACCTAAGAACATCTCCGTAGTAATTTGATGTGAGTCTTTTTTTAAGAATGTGAGATAAAATCCTCTTAACTTAAAAGGCCGAGACAAAAACCATCTTTGACCAAAATTTTCTTTCCTTTTTTTTTTTCGAGATCTTTTAAACCATTGATTGAAAACTGGTTTTCGGGTTCTCTAATTGTAACCATTATCCTACATCCCTAAAAGCTTTTCGGATGGGCATTGTCTGTGTGTTTATATATGTGGTATGTGACTCAATTTCACCAACCAACGGAAATGTGGTTGGGCTAACTAATATTGCTCTTTGTTGAAATTATCTTTTTATTTTATCAAACAATGGGTCATTTGTACAAATATTTGCCTATTTTTAAAGTCCAAATATTTTTAAAACATGGCTCTAAGACTAAGTCTTATGGGGTGCTAGTCTAGCAGCTAGATTAGCAATCAGGACTACCTCCTAAATCTTATGGGAGTGCTAATCTAGCAGCTAGTTTAGCAGTCCACGTCAGCGCGTTGCGCTAAACCATTCCGCGCATTGCGCTAAACCATTCCGTGCGTTGCGCTGAACCTTTCAACGCAATGAATCTCAGCCGTCAGATCAAAAATAAATCTCTCAGCGCTGAACCATTCATCGAAAAGGTGGTTTTTCAAGATCTGAATCATTCAGCGTAACTATCTAGCATGCTAGCTCACATACTAGCAACTGGTAGGAGAGAGAACTAGTGTTAACTTTTTTGCTAAACTTTTTTTTTTTAATTGCAACACTTAAGTGCTAATCTTGCACCTCCAATCTAGCCCGTAAGACTTAGTCTAATGGACGAGTAAAAATTAGTATGGGTGAAATGGACACCAAAAAAATAGCAAGAATGAAACTGAATTCATCTTGGCTTAAACTTAAAAAATAGCGAGGATGAAACTGGATGCATCCTGATGTAAATTAAAAATAAGTAAACGTATTTGAAAATGGGTAGGATGAAACTATTTACATCCTGACTATTTTTATATTTTTGTCCATTTAAACAAAAATAAATAAAAATAAATGCTTTTTTCACCCATGAATTATCATTATTGGTTTAATTCACCAATTTTGTGTTATTTTTTCTCCCGGCCTGTTTGGAAATTGAGTTGCGATAATCGTTTCTTCTTCTGAGTAATCTCTTCAACTGTGACAATTCCACTTATAAATGAAACATGCATTTAAAAATCATTATTTTTCGAATTCAACACTCGCGACTCAAATCTAAAATCTCTAAAATCATTTTTTTCTTTTTCTTAAAGGGGTAAGAAAGTACCATTAATTGAACGATCCCAGAAATATACTAAGTGAAGCAAATACCATTATATCAATGTATGGCACCGAATGTCAAGAAGTTCATGTGCTACCGAACATGCAAAAGACTCTCCACCAGGGTTGAAACTGTCGAAAGTAGGGGATATTACTTGAACCAGCCACTGATATCAATCTTTTTGCAAGACTTGGTTTTCCAATTGTATAAATGACGCGTGAAGATAAATTTCTTTTCGAGGGATTCAATAACTATCTGTTCAGTTCCTACAACCGAATGAAAAGAAACATCCCGATCGTTGCTCCATAAATAAGGTAATTCAATAGTAACTTCTGTCCAATTTTGGTTAATGGTACTGCTAGTGCTACTATTCTTCTCTTCATTGTTCCCAAGATCATCAAATACCCATAGCTTGGCAGTGCAATCGCTCATTCTAGTCAATAGAGCTAAGCGGATTTCCAGTTCTATCAAATGATTAGACAAAAAAACATTCCTTGGTTGATTAAGGATGAAATTTGGGACTGTGATCACTCTGAACTTCTCAGCCCCAACATCAAATGCCACTATCTTGTCATTACCCTTCTCACCTAATTTCATAAATTCTTCAGTGCAAAAATATATAAAACCATTACCCTTGCGTTGGTAATATTCATTGTCGATCTCAAATGGTGGGAGCTCAATCCTTCTCCATGTGATGTCTCCTACGGTTAAAACTTCACACACGGAATCATATTCGAAACGTCCGAAATCATCTATCATTATGCGCCATATACATATCACTTTGTGTTTCTTTGTGGCAGGATCAAATCCCATTTCAGAGTAAGGTGTTCTTTCTATGATTTTTTCTTCGTCATCATAGTTCCTTGGCAACTCTGATTTAATCCATGGTGATACTTCATGGGTACTGATATTGTATATACGAATAGTAGACCTTTTTGTAGGGCCATAACCGACCACACCATTTACTGGTCCAAAAAAACGTATATTCTCAGATGAAAATTTCATCTTCCTTGTTGAGTCAACGGATGTTGTTGATGCTAATCTTCCTCTGCCTTCAAGCATTAAGTCAACTGTCACTAGCTCCACTTTATAATAACATATCCTGCGTAGAGTTGCCTGTCTCTGAAGCCACAGTCTTGGATTCTCGTGTGGTGTTGGGACGATGAAAAAGAGCTTCGGACGTTTTTTTGATTGGTTAAGGTGTAAATCAATAAAGTACAAGTCTTCCTCGATGAGTAACCGCCAACGTTTACATACGCACTTGAATCGTACAAGTGACTTCGCTGGTAGCCTGCTTAGTATTTCGCAGACAATGGCACTGTCATCATGAAATCTACTAGTCCTATTCGATAAATCAATGTTGCCACCAGCACCAGTACCTCTACTTCTTTTGTTCTTCCTTTTCTGTTTTCGTTTTATGTTGTTGTTGCACCCCACATTGCCAGCAGGTTTCAGTCTGTTTATGGCACGACGACGCTTGTAACCAGGTCCGCTCTGCATATAGATATACCAAATAAACATGGAGTACGCTACTTGTGTTAAACCTAACTAGATTTGTGCCCGTGCTACGCACCGGGCATTTTATTTCTTTTAATTTGTTGTGCTTGGAGCTTCGCCCCGCCCAGCCCCGTGGGAATGCATTTTTTATTTGGTGTGTACGGGGCTTTGCCCAGCCCCGTCGGGATGCATTTTTGATTTGGTGTGCGCGGGGCTTCATCTCGCCCCGTGGAGATGCATTTTTGATTTGGTGTGTGCGGGGGCCCGTGGAGATGCATTTTTGATTTGGTGTGGGCGGGTCGTGGGGATGCATTTTTATTTGTGTGTGTGAGGCTTCACCCAGCCCTGTGGAGATGCATTTTTTATTTGGTATGTGTGGGGCTTCGCCCCGCCTCGTGGGGATACATTTTTTATTTGGTGTGCGTGGGGCTTTGCCCCGTCCTGTGGCGATGCATTTTTGATTTGGTGTGCGCTGGGCTTCGCCTCTCCCCGTGGCGATTTGATTTGGTGTGGCGGGAAAACACATTCAATAGGTGGAGAATATGTGTATATTTTATTTATTTATTTTATTTTCGTAGAAAATATGTGGATTTTTTTCCCATTTAGAAATTAATTTGGTAAAAATAGTCCTTATACGGTAGATACTCGATTTCTAAATTGAATTTGGACTTCCATAAAATCCAAACCCGGTAGAGTAGGTTTTCCTTTTGAGTTTGTAATTTTTAAACCAATCATACGTTGCCAAGTGCCCTCGCGAATTCCAAATTCAATTTGGTTTTTTTTTTTTTTTTTTAATCTTTTTATGTTCTTTTTAAACCAATCGTACGTTTCCAAGTGTCCTCGTGAATTCCAAATTAAATTTGGTTTCATTTTTTTTTATCTTTTCCTATTCTTTTTAAACCAATCATAAGTTGCCAAGTGTCGTCACTAAAACGCTTGTTTCACGAAACTCAAAAAAGACTTATTTCGACCAATAGAAAGCGAGGGTTTGCTTACCATTCAACGTGGGAGCTTTATTTATCTAGGCTTTTAAGTCTTTAGATATTTGTAGTTTTAGTGATATGGATGGCATCATCATGAACACTACATATTTACATTATAACGCCCAAACGAACAGATGCGCATATATACAAAATTATAAATCAGGGAGGAAAGATGCATACCATTGTTGTTGGTCGCGGAACTTCCTTTGTAATCGCGCGCGAGAGAGGAGAGGATCCGAGAAGGATTGAAGATAAGTTAGGGTTTTGTATTTATAGGAATCACATGGCATAATTTTGTTTTGACCTATTTTGGGATTTTACCATCGCAATGATGAAATGTTGCTGAAATTATTAATCACTTATTGTCTGGGCAATCTAAGATCCTGCGGTTTATAAGGAGAGCGCCATTGGCGCTTAAGGCCCAATAGGCGGAAGACTATCCTGGCAGAAAAAGGCCCACTAGGCCAAACCATGAACAAACTTTTTTTTTTTTTCCTTCTGAGCGCCTAGGGCGCCTTAGGAGCGCTTAAGCCCTATGCGAGACGAGGCGCTGGGCTTGGCACCTCTCCAGCGCCTCGTCGCCTCTCCTCGCCCAGCGCCATTTACAACATTTCCACTCATTGCCAATTGGTTTTGAGTTGGATGCCCATAATTCTAACATGGTATCAGAGCAGGCTATTTGCGACGAGTCATTTGATCGCGCCTTTCCGCGTCAGGAAAATCTAAGATCCTGTAGTTTATAATAATCCTAAGGGCCTGGCAATCTAAGATCTTGCGGTTTAGAATCCCAAGGGCCGCTCTACTCATTACTAATTGATTTTGAGTTGGATGCCCATATTCTAACAAATATAACGGATTTCCAAGTGCCCATTAGATCATCTCAAGAAACATTACTCACGAATATCCAAGACCCACAAAACTATAAATACAGGACAGCCTCTGTATAAGAATAACAATAACAATGGTTATTTGGAAACCAGTACAAATGCAATTGGCTTAAACTCTTGACGTAAAAAATTGTGACAAAAGAATACAAATGTAATTCTGCTCATCTAACATTCATGTGGGTACCAAAAGTAAGTAATACAAAACTGTTGTAGATACAGTAGGGAGAAACACCCTCTGTTGATATGGCATTCGCTAATTACACACTAAAGAGTTGCAGAGTACTAAGGAATGCCACAAACTAATCCGATGTGTTTCTAAACCAACAAAGAAATTTCAGCCCCTGACAAACCTTTAAGTCTGCCGGAATAAAGTAAAGGCAATAAACTGAAGTTTTTGCATATTAAAGTGATCCTATCGGTAGCGTTAGTTCTAAAGAACCTCATGAGCCTTCCCGTAATACCTATTTATGAAGCGAGACTTGACTTGTGATACATCTGGAGTATCTGGTGTTGTAACTGGATAAAATTTGTAAAACTTCATGTCCTCAAAAGCTCTTTTAGTCTCCTCACTTGTCTCTTCTTTTGCTTTCTTTCGAGCCTCTCTAGCCTCTTTGTTCGCTTTCTTTGCTTCTTTAACCTTGTCGTCAATAAATTTCTTAAACGCGTCTCTTTGATCTTCTGTTACTACCTCATCTGCAACTTTCTCATCGACAAACTCGTTAACTTCATCGAATCTCCAATCAAAATCACATACAACTGGTGGTTCTACTGGAAACATTATGTCAACAACAGTGCACTGATCGATTTCGTCTTCCTCCTTGAACGGATTATAAAAATAAGGTAGACAATACTCATACTTCTTCAAATGTTCCTCTTTCAGGGTTCTCAGAGAAGCTCTTCTCTGTGTGCATCTCCAGATAAAGATATCTGGAGATTTCTTCAACCTCTCAAACTGATTACCCCTTTTATCTAATGGGATGTAAGGAACCCAATCCATCTTCATTCGTTTCATTGGGATAATTTCTTCTGCTTCTCGTTGAACCGAGTTGATACCAACCTTATCAGAAGGAGGGAAATCGTTAACAACAGTGACAATAACAGGTATACAGACTAATTTACCGTCGCCGTTCACGGAAAGCAATTGAGGTTCTGTGCAGCCAAAAATATAGACTCTCTTCCCAGACAGTAATCCACCCTCTTCGAAAGCATTCTCTAGATTTGAAAAATTCCAGTTGAAGCTGCCATAAAGTGTTTCAATCTGATCCCATTCAGTGCCCACTGGAAATACAGTTTTCCATAGATCCTCCATATTCCGCTTATCCTCAAAGTATTCAGCTTCTTCTTTCGTCTTATGTTTCTTCTTCTTTGGTTGTTCTTCATCTTCCTCGCTTGCCTTTTTAACTTCTTTAGGAATTAGCTGCTCTTCTACGACTTCTTCTTCTTCAATTTTTCTCTGGTTGGCCTTTCTCTTATTTCCAGCCTTAGGTTTTCTCGCCATTGTTTTCTTTCTTGTGCGAAGAAGGAATTAAGTTACAAACTAGGGTTTGAAATTGGGGATCTTCAAAAAAAATTTCAGAGAATATCGTTTTTATATTGCGGTCTCGGCGTTGAGACAACGCAAGCGTGGATTTGATTGAATTGTTTAGAGAGAGATGCAGAGGGGTATAAATAGCGATGATCCAAGAATTTCCCACGCAGAACTTGGACTTATTAAGGAAAGAGTTCATTGCGTTATTGCTAAGCAGGCAGATACGGGAGGAGTTCATAGCGTTATCGCTAAGCATATACAAAATTAAACAGTCTCCTTCTTCTTGTAGTTCGGCCTCTGCTTCATTAGCATAGACAAAAGGTTTTTTTAAAGTTTACCCCCTAATCAAATTAGTGATTTAGCTCTCCCAAAATTATTAATGTTAGCAACATTACACCTAAACTTGTATTTCTTCCAAAAACAACCCTTGTTGCGTTTGTGGGAATCATGTGGGTGGGGTTCCATCCTATTTGGACCCCAAAATATTTATTTTAGCACTCATGTGAAAGGCGGTGCGGCTATGATATGGTTGGGACCACGTATC
Organism: Papaver bracteatum; assembly: GCA_023529315.1. NCBI lineage: Eukaryota > Viridiplantae > Streptophyta > Magnoliopsida > Ranunculales > Papaveraceae > Papaver > Papaver bracteatum. Next base: position 1,008 of record JAJJWX010003815.1, on the reverse strand, counting down.
TTTATATGATGACATTTTTTTTCTTCACCAAAACAGTTTTATTACCTAACTTTTTTTTGTCTTAATTTCTTATTTTTTCTCGTAAAAGAAAAGCAATTACAGGGATTTGGAGGGAACCCGTTTCTAATTTGAGTATTTGTCAAAATACTAAGAGGGGCCAAATCGGAGCGGAAAGCAAAAGCGGGAAACTTGAATCCGAGTTTTAGAATATTAACTCCTCCTTTTCTCATTTCCTAACGCCTTCACCTGCCTCCTCCTCGATCACCACCACCACGTCATAGTTCGATATTATGTTTACAACTCAAACATAAGGGTTTGATTGTGTTATCAAGTCACCCCAATATGAAGTCCAAATAGAGACTTGATTAATTTACCTAGGGACAGTGTAGTGAAGAATAATACGATGTCATCTTGATGAGATGGTATGCAATTATTGTTGTGTTTAAGATTGAATTGGTAAAAATTTGGAATTAGGGCTTGAACATGATTTAAAATCAGTGTTGATATTGATTCTAATACAAAAGAAGGTAATAAAGATTTTGATTTTGGAAAAAAAAAATCACATTTGGCTAACAGATAAAAAGGTTTACCCGAGTCATAAACTCTTGTTTTCCTCTCTTTCCACAACTTCCAAGTTATAGGAATAATTTTGCAAATAATAAGCTCGTCCTTGAAAGTTTTTGGGCTCTCACATTCGGATATTTGCTGTCTTTTTTTTCCCCTCTATGCATCAATATTTTTTTCAACTTTGTTCTAGGTGATCATGTCGACTTCAAAGATGTTAACCTTGAGGAGTTCTGAGGGACAAGCTTTCCAAGTTACTGAAGATGTTGCTATCCAATTTCAAACATGTAAGCATATAACTGAAGGTGATTGTGCTGAATACCTTGCAAGATTTAGGCTTAAGTTATTGAATTAGGTTGTGTGATTCTTGAGGGTAACCGAGGGGCCTCGCGAAATGGTGAAAACTCGGGAGAATGGATACGAATTTTACATAGGTATAGTAGA